>OZ005741.1:309797228-310476323 GCA_963930735.1 Dioctria linearis
CTCGTCCCCCAGTGTGGAATCTTAACAGACTTTGGTTGTAGTATACTTAAGTCAATATCTACCTGTACGCTTTCAGATTGGTGGAATTACGGAAAAAAATGATTTTGTATACGTGAAGAAGAAAGCTATCTACAGCGAGTCATTCTTTTCTCATTCTAGTAAATTTTAGTACATCGCGTAAGGACGGATTGAGATAAAGCCATGCACATAATTCGAGAATTCTAAACAAAAAAATTTATTAAACACATTGTGAATATATGCGAAGCTCTAGGCAATTCTTGCGGCTCTTAAAATAGGGAAACTGAATAGGAATAATAATGAGCATTTAATAAGGAACTTGTTATTGTTATAAGAAGGAAGAAAAAACTGCCAAAAATTCAATTCAATTTAAGGCAATATTGAATTTAAATTGAGTATCTTGTCAAAATGATTTCGTTCCCCATCGAAGGTATTTCATGAACGATGGGAAAAATTTCACAAGCTCGTTTCAATAAATGTCATATGGTTTGGCTGAAATATACCTTGCCGCCTACACTTATGATTTGTAAATATTTTTCTATCTGTTTGAATTGAGTGACATCTTACACGAGTACATTTATATGTATCTGGCAAATAATAATCCAGCTTTCATCTTAAATTTGCCCACAGTACAATACATATGAACATATGTAAAAAAAAAAATGCTCCCCTTCTATATCTACCCTACTATATGTATCTGCTCAATTCCATTTGGTTGCTATTTTTAGACTCGATATGTTGATCTTATTTTGATGTAGAATCTCTATGTCCCACAGGATATGTCGGTCTGATTGCCTAATTTGGCGTTAAGTTGACTGAGATGTGAAAAACACATTTCGTGGAGGGCATTTTGTAATCAAAATCAGAAATATCAGTGTAAGAGCGGTTTAGGAAATTACAAGATTTTGAGACGTATATTTGCGTATACATATTTACATATATCTTTATATTAAGCATATATATAGAAACAACTTGACATTGGAAATTAATGGATATGACATAATTCACGCAATCGAAGTTTCTATTTAAAATTTAATAAAAAAAATATATTGAAATTAAATATTGAAATTCACTTCCACTGTACTTCAGCCTACACAGTAAAAAATAATTCCCTAAAGTGAGTGGCAACAATTTGTGCCACAAAGGTTAAGTATTTGTCGATAAGATTAGGAAAAGCTCCACCTTGGAAAACGTAGATTAGGGTTTTCTCCCTTAAATGTAGGAATTTTTGTTTTTTACCCCTAAAATTTAGGAAATACCTATTCCCTAAAATGTAGGGAATTTTTAAGCAAATTTTGCTTGTATTCTTTTTCCCTAAAATGTAGAGAATATTCCGTAAAGTGTAGGGAATATGTGATAGTACCACACTCCACCATAGGTGCACCACCCCCTTTTAAAAACATAAGAATGATCTGAATAGCTATTATTTTATGGCCCATACTACTAAGTAGTACGGAAATTATGTTGGTGCGCTGGGTACGCTCAAACAAAATATTGAAAAACAAATAAGTAAATATACAGATAACGAATCGAATAGGAAAACTAAAAACCAGAAGTCAGATATATGTTGCGAGTCAATTAAAAAAATGTTCAACGTCTTGCTCGAATATAAAATCGACGATGCCTCGACCAGATGTTAGAAGGTCTCAATTCTTTCTTAGAAATTTACTGGAAATATGTTCCTTCGAAGTTTTATATATTATTGGAGGCTGACAAACGACGGCAGAAGAAATAAATGTTTATTGGTAGTTGTAGGCCGACAAAGGAACAAATTAAACTATTGCATCTGAAATTAACTCCAAAACATTTTCTGTAAATTTCTGAAAGATCAAAATTCCCGAGTGCATATTTACGTGTCTACGCTCATAAAAATTGCTGTCGGCCTCCAAAAATGCGTAAAAATTCTAAGAAAAAAATTCAAGTAAATTTCCAGCTAATTTCTAAGAAAAAATTGAGGGCTTTCCTTTGCTGTGGTAAAATATAATATGTTGGGTGTGTGCCTAAACATTAGGAACATTTTCTGTATATATTTACAAATATGCATAGACCAAGTACGACTCATTTGGAATTAGTAATTTGTAACTTATATTGATGTTGTGTGATTGATGTAAATATGCGCGATTTTACGGGAAATAACCGAAATATATAAGAATACTTACATTTATTAAAACTGAGGGCTAACTAGTGTTGTCAGAAACTATGTGGGATAAACATATTAAATGCAGAATTGAAAAAGGGACTCAACTGAAGTGTAGTTAAAACAGTTATACAAATGAATTTCAAGTGTAGTACAGGAGAATAGTTTTAGGTATCGGGCAACCGACCCGTATCAATATATCACTCCCCGCACATCACAAATCTATTACCGGTATGCTGTGGTGGAAATAGCTAATGTGCGCGATGAATGGGAGGAGTTTCCGCCTGAAGACTACTGAAGAAAATTTGCAGTAGATCTTCTGCATCTATCCGCATAAAATGATTCACTGCGCACTGTTTTACGGACACTACGGTAGATTAGAAAGTCCTTGCGGTTTTACGTGAGCGCCTGCCAAGTATGGCTTAATTTCACGGGATTCTTCATGCTCCGATTAGTTATCCACAATCAACGGCCTCATGTTGTAACAATGAGTACCAGTATCTCAATAAAGCATGACATGCCATGATATTAACTTACTGGTTGAAGCGAGACCTATCCAATCTCTGCCGATCTAGGGACAGGGCACCCTTAACCACAGACACCACGCTGCTCCCATAAAGGGGCCATCTCCAGTTGTGGTGAATAATTTCAGTTATTCAGGGTTCCTCAACCCCGTACCAAGTTAGCCAATGTCGGGCTGCCCATTTGGTATGGATACCTCAAATGTTGGTTAAATTCTAAATTATGATAAAATTAACAAGGCCGCTGATTTCGCTAGCTCGCGATATATTTTCTTTATTTCATAGGCACTGCTTTCGTTAATCTTACAAAAACTTTTTTGGGTTCTCACAAAAATAAAAAACCTTTTCGTGCGCGTATCTCGATCAGGATAGACAAAAGACTCCTCGGCTCCTCTTCTCCAATACAATTCGTTTCTCGGATGTTTGTCGTCTTCGGCTGGACGGATACTGCCGGCCGTATGGGGGCCGGAATTCACGGCAACAGCGGACGCTACGCCATCTCTTAGATTTTGCTGGCCCCATCTCAGATACACTGCTTCGCAGCCTTCTTAACATTATTATTATTAATTTCGCTATTTACGATGTCAATACTTTTGTCATCTTATTCCATTCTTATTTTACTTTCTCTGTTACAACTTAATTTTAAATCTTCATTTTCCTACATTCCAAACCAATAAAACTATGATGTTGAGAAAGTTTATATATAAATAGCAGGTCTTTTTAAGACATATTATCCTAACTCCTAATAATATCCAGATGTGGGTTGTGTGGGAGATCAGCATTTTCATTTTTCATTCGTCATTCACTAACATACTTGTTAGTTATGGATTATGTGAAATCTGCTATTTAATGGATCTGAATATTATCATGATTGTCTCTCGTTTTGCGACTTCAATAGATTTAGTCGAGAGTGAGTTAGATAGAAGTGTAGATACCAAAATGACGGTTTTAGACGAGCCTCATTGTTTTCATTTTAGCTTACGAATTAATAGTTTTCAATTTAACTAAATGAAGAAGCAATTTCAATAATATACAATTAAGGCAATTAATTGCATTGTCGCAAACCAGCATTATCTAGCTGAGTTTTTAGATCGGTTTGGTGATTAACCTTATGCTTTCGAAATACAAGAATATTTGACAGATTTATAAGTCCATTGTTATATAGAAACTGAGCCCAAAAATAACATCAAAGAACATCTACATAATCTATCAAATCTATCCAACAAAGTTTCAGAACATACATACATACATTATAAATGCATAGGTACGGTACTTGTAAGTAAAGATCCAATGAATAAAATTTTCGACGCTATTCTACTATCCGGCCGACATTTGAACATAAAAAACAATTTTTCACATAAAAAATATGAAGACGTCGCTCGGCATTCCCCTTTTCAATTTAACAGCATTAAAGTTTATCCTCAGCGTTTTCGAAAAGTATTTTGCCAGCATCTTCTACAAGAGAATCTCTGCTGTCCAGTAATTATGAATTATGACCATCATTCAAGAAGAAATTGCCGGCAATTTCTTTTCATTCTCAATGTAAGACCATAACTACCACGCGATCTGGGGGAATGATTCTAAGATTTATATCCTCAATTAATTTGGTCTTTTCTAACATACTGACTGTGTATAGTATAGATTGTCTATTGGGAGTAGTATGGGAGTGCTTGAGGAAGAAAATTGAAGGAATTCAGCACTGATGTGAACTTATTATTGCTCGAAATATATCACGAAATCCACTGTTCTGTTGTCGTTTTGAATTGATGAATTGAGTCTGATTAGGGTCGTTCCTTTCAGATTCTTCCTGACATCCTTTGTGGCGATTGCTATCATTTTGTTGTTAGATCGTAAAAATTGGATTTGAAGGACGAAATAGATTCACTATTATGAAGGAAATCATTCAGCGACATACATTTTTATTACATAATAAATCACGCCGTCTGGTGCTATTATTGAAAAACTTGAAACTGTGTGATTTATGGATATGAATATGCGATTATGAACGAACTTGATTTTATCAGAAAATGCACTAACTACCAAAAATTGTTAAGTGCAATAATTATGGATGCATTTTATTTTAGCTTAAGTTGTGGTGAATTCTGATAATGATACAGTGAATATACATCAAGCTTGGTACGATAAGTTTATAATATTAGTTTAGTTATGATATTAATAAAACACATGTTGTAGCTATTAAATGGAGGCTTTTACTCAATTTTCGGATATGTTGTTTTAATTTGTCCTGTCTTTTGTTTTACAACCCAAATTAAATTAAATACAGAACAAAACTTAAATATGGAAACTCAAGATTATGGGGAAACAAGGCAAGCGTCCAGCCACACAATGTTATTGAAAGCGAAACTGAGAAGACAACGATTTACTGTCGAATTAAGAAACCATCGAAAAATTGTCCCTTCCATGGGGAAAAGTTAAACAGACAATTGACAGATTTTCTCATAATACCTACATATCGTAAAATAAGGGTCGGACTACGAAAAAATCGTGTCAATATAACAACATAATCAAAATTAATGTAGTTTAAATTTTTGTGTTATCACATCGAAGATAATTTGTAATACAAATTTTTCGTATTTTTCGATATAATTGAAGATGGACGCTGGTCAAAATTGAATGTAGTTAGGCAATTAAATTCTCTGACAGAAAACAAGAATTGAGAGGAAGAAATTTTTTAACGATATTAAATTTATTACTTTTATCAATTCGGATTTCAAACGATAGCTATAGTAAGACAACAATAACAACAATTATGAATCGGAGCTCTGTGGACTGGCGCATAACGCGATCCGACTAGTCGCAGACTGGGCTGGGGATTTCAGACTGAACATTAATCCTTTTCACTAAAAGAGGGAATATCACAAGATTGAAACTTCCCCCTCATCGGCTCTACACGGTTAAAGCTTAAGGATAGGGTGAAATATCTAGGCATTATACCAGATGAAATCTGAGCTGGAAACCTTACAAAGAAGAGAGAGCGAAAACATCTCTTAGAGCATTCGCAATGTTCCGTAGAGCTATAGGGAAAAAGTGGACACTCAAACTGCGGATGATTCTATGGATATATTTATTTATTTATTTATTATTATTAAAACTATACATCTCGTTTAGATACAGATTTACATTAATATTTCCATACTTATATTTCCGACTTTTCCTGATCCCACTCAGTCAGCTCAGCTGGTATAAGAGTTGGGAGTATGGTGTTGTATACAAGACTTAGTAAAATGATGAAACAAAAAATAGATATATACATTTTGAACATATTGCATAATTAAAACATATCAAAACTACATCTCTTTACATAAAAACATTTCTAGGTACCTAAGCATTTGATTTCCTTTATATATCTTAACTTAATTGAATTTGATCACATCTTATTTAAGCATTTCTTGTTAGATTTATGCAGTGGTTTTTATAATTATTCACTATTTTACATCTTGATTAACTAGGGCTAAAAGTCTCCTTTAGATTTGCATTTTGAGTTTGTACTTACAGTATCATGGTTTTGATTTGATGTTACCGGAATTTTGCTTTGTGTTTTCATTGCAAATATTTTTTCAATTTTTTTAAAAATATCGATAATGTCGGCGCCGCTTTTATGTTGTCTGCTAGTTCGTTATATATTTCCCCAGGGGTGTTGAGTGGGCATTTTCGTCGTCTATCTGTTCTTGACTGTATTGTTGTTATATTGTTCCTGTATCTCGTTTTGTGGCTATGAACGTCAGTATGTCGTACAATCTCTAGATTTATTTTTATGTTTTTCCTTAATATGCTAAACATGAATTTGGCTTCTTCAATTTGGATGATCTTTTTCAATGTTGCCTGTTTTGTGTAGTGATGAACAGTGTATGTCGCAGTATCCCACGGCAATCCATACAGAGATTTTTGTGCTTTATTTATTTTATTTTTAACATCAGCCTTGAGTTTTTTTGAGCATTGTGTCCAGTTTATGAAGTTGTATCGTATGTGTGATAGGACGTGAGAGTTGTAAATTAAGTCCGCTATAGGCTTTTGCAACCTGACATTTCTTTTCATAATCCCAATTAAAGGAGCGATTTTCCTTTCCAGTTTTGTAATATGCTTTTTCCAATCCAATTTCTCGTCAATTTCTATTCCGAGGTAGTTTATGTCTTTTACTCTTTGTATGTTAACGTCGCCTATTTTTATGTCGGTGTTCTTGTCTGTTTTATTTTTCTGTTTGAAAATCATATATTTGATTTACCCTTCATTTATTTTCAGTTTGTTTTCGTCCGTCCACTTCTTGAAAATTTCTAGGTCATTGTTCATCATAAGTTCCAGAGATTCCATGTTCCTCGAGTTATAGACAATATTGGTGTCATCCCAAAAGTGTGATATACACCACATAGTCTGGTGTACTGTAAGTTATTTATATATATATAGAAGGTATAGTACTGGCGCCAATACTGAGCCCTGTGGTACTCCGCAGGTGGCTATTAAAGGGCCGCTCAGTATTTCATTTATTTTTGTTTGTAGTATTCTTCCTATTAGGTAGCTTTTTATTAGGTGGTTTGCTGTTCCTCGGATTCCCATTGTGTATAGAAAGTCCAGTAATAGTTCATGATGTACTGTATCAAAGGCTTTAGTTCAGTTAACAAAGCTGTTCCTATATATATTCCTTCATCCAGATATTTATTTATTTTATTTAATGTTTCAGCTGTAGCCAGCTCTGTGTTACTTTTTGACTGAAAGCCAAATTGATTTTTATTTATTCCGCCATTTCCCAAGATGAATTTTCTCAGCCTGATTTCTATTATTTTTTCGAATATCTTACTCACATTGCTTAACAGAGATATAGGCCTATAATTATTCATTAGTGTTAAGTCGCCTCCTTTTGGAATGGGTGTGATTATCGTTCTTTGTAGGCAATCAGGAAAGATACCGCTGCTCAGCATTTCATTTATGAGCTGTGTGAGTGGTCTCCCAATAATGTTAAAAACATCTACTACATCATCAACTGTTATACCATCCTTTCCCGGAACGGCATTCTTTTTGAGGTTTTTAAGTATATTTTCGACCTCATCTATATCTGTAGGCATTAAGAATATTGACCTCATCGCCATTTTATTTACTGCTGGGTGTTCAGTTTGTATACTATTTTGGATATTTACACCAATATTATTAAAGTAGATATTGAAATTGTGAGCTATCTCCTCCGGCCTCACTAGGGTCGCATTGTTTAGATTAATTTCATGTATTTGTCCCATGTTACTTGACTTTTCTTTATTTAATATGTCCTTGTTTATAATACGCCATAGTTTTTTTGGGTCCTTACCCTCTTTTAATATTTTACTATTTATGTCTCTTTCCTTAGCTTCTCTTATGGAGGCTGTTATTTTGTTCTTCATTCTCTGATAAATGATCCGCAGGTATTGGCTGTCTGGTTGAGTTATCATTTTTACATATAACGTATCCCTTTCTTTCATTTCCATTATTATTTCGTCTGTTAGCCAGGTATTTGATCTATTTCGGACTTTTCTGTAAGTGGTATTATCTTCTTTCGATTTTTTTATGATGTCTGTTATCTTTTTAATAGTTATATCTTGAGACGTTGCGAGCTTCTCTCGAACACATTTTTTATATTTTTCCTTATTTATTTTTTTAATACAGGTTGTCACAATAGGCTTTTTCATATTACAATTTGTTTTAATGTGTGCCATTATAATACGATGATCAGTAATAGCCGTGTCATGTAAGCAGATTTGAACCTTGTTTGCCTGTATCATATCTGTGATGCAAAGGTCTATAATTATACTTGAAATGGCGTCTTGTCTAGTACAGTAACCCATTTCCACATTACTCACTATTGAGAAACTATTCATTTCGGTTATGTTGATTATTGAGTTTGCTGGTCTACCACCTTTTAGGAGATTAATATTCGTATCCCCTATGAAAATTAGTTTTTTATGATTTGCTAAGATATTTTCAAAGTGGTGAATATATTCTTGTAAGTGTTCACTCGGCGACCTGTACATGGTCATAATTCTTATGTTTTTTTTGTCTTGTGTTTTGATCTCTATAATAATAGTGTTATATTTGCTCTCTTTATATATGATCCGATAATTTATATACCAGCGTCATCCATGGTGGTACGTTGGAAAGCAATGGAGTATGCCAATCATCGTAAAATATTTGAAAAGATTCAAAGAGTGTGCCTACTCAATGCAAACGGTGCACTCAAGTCTACCAGCACTCGGGCTCTTGAGGTTATCCTCAATATACACTCCGTGCAGATACACATTACGAAAGGGGCCTCTATCGCAGCGCTGAGGCTACATATGAATAGGAACTGGATCTATTCGGGAACCAAGGTTCCTCATGAGTCCATCCATGATTTTGTATGGTACATCGCACCTGACATCATCAGGGAGACCGACCGCATCTTCGAGACCATGCTGATAAGCAAGTTTGAAACGAAAATTCCATTTGCGGATGAATGGGTATAACAGCCTGTGCTTCATCTTTCTATAGACATTATCACACTGGGATACCCTGTCTCTACAGTTACGACTTGGGCCGATTCCCAACATAGTTGTCTCTGGTTAGACGACCCTTCGGGTAGAACAACAAAAAAAGTGTGGGGTAAGCCTAACCCAGGTTTCACAAAAAGCGGCTTGTATTAAGCAAGCCTACCCTGGGATTTCTGCAGTCTATTTTTGCTGGACACAGTTCTCGCAGGGGTCACCTACATTGGCTGGGACTTGTTGTTAATCCGATATGTAGAGGATGCAGAGAGGAATGCAAAGCGGTGACTGATTTTCTTTGTCACAGTCTGGACATCTCCGGAAAACGTTATAGATTTCTTGGCTCACACCTCCTGAATAAATTGCATGAGGCGGATAATGAGGGTTTGGAGCCAATTTTAATGTTTATCAGAGCATCTGGTTGGGCCCTATGAGCATTGGTCATGGGTCTGGAGGATGAACAATGTGTCTTGTCGTGGTCTACGATCTAGGGTCCCCCTCGAAGGACTCCACCTCTCTTCAATCCATCTATCCATCCAACAACATCAATAAAATGTACTTCTTCTAGTGTATGGTAAAATTGTTAATATCATATACATATATACGGGAATGTAGATATGATCGATGTAGGATTACCAGCATCTCTTTCAGTTGGAATTTCTTTTTAATTGATTTGCAGTTTACAGTACCTACTTAGACATATTCCCAAACTTTTTAAAGGTTTTTGCGCAGACCAAAATTTTTATGCACTCTAACTGCCATCAATCGCTACTGCGACTTGTTAATGAGAAAGGGTTGGACTCGAACACCTTTGGGCACTTGTGGTTATGAGAGTCCACGAACTGGAGAATAGGACAAAAATAAAATAAAAAAGTTGTTTACACTAATAAAACAACGACTGAGTCACTTGGTCTTAAGTTTTACGATTATAATTCAAACAATGAATTCAATTAATGAAAAGGGATACATATCTTCGTAATTTTCGTCCATTTTTAAATAAATGTACATGCATATATCGATTGTTCCCAGTTCAATCTTCCCTGAGCATGTTCTTCGAATTATCTAAAACTGTCTTTTTCCTACTTTGTTCACTACTTACGACTTTTTTCTGATTCCTT
The DNA here is from genome assembly GCA_963930735.1 of Dioctria linearis. Taxonomy (NCBI): domain Eukaryota; kingdom Metazoa; phylum Arthropoda; class Insecta; order Diptera; family Asilidae; genus Dioctria; species Dioctria linearis. The sequence continues at coordinate 309,807,526 of OZ005741.1, forward strand.
TTTGCTGTTTTTAATCCTTTTCATTTCGCCTCTTATATTTTTACCTTTTCATACTCTCCAACTTCTTTAACTTTTTTTTTCTTTTTCCATTCTTTTCTTTAACACCTACACTTCTTTATTCATTGTTTTACTAGTAATGCCGACTGCTTCTGTTCCGTATCGGAACAAAAGAGAATAATATATATAAACTTACAAACGATGGCAATATACATTAAAAAATTTCCCTGCAACCATATATCCAGATTCCTCACATATAGACCAGCTAAAAAGCAATGAAAAGAGCCATTAATTTTATACAAACAAATTATAAAGTCTCAGACCATTGTGATCTGAGACTTTAACTTGAAACAAAACTTACGAAACATGATGCCAAATTCCCACGATGATCCAAGTTACAAAAATCTAGCAACGAAAAAACATAATAAATAATAAATAAGCAAATATTCAACATAAAACGTAAACACCTACCTGTCTCTATCAGCTGCCATCAAAAACTTTGATATTTTCAATATGGCAGCTAACAGTACAGAAAAATCATACTCATTAAGATACATGATGACGTAATAGCGTGCCTTAATTGATGAATGACGCAGGGCTTCATTGTTAAAGCCACCGACAGACGCAATTCCCATTATGTTTCTGCCTATAAATAGCGAGCTGCTGGAAGTAGGAAATCACTCTCGTTTTGACTGAGCCACGAGACAGATCAAGCAGTTCTCTGACGCTATATTGAAGTCTTACTTAAGAAAAACCAAGGGAAGTATTTCTGACTGCCATTTTTACTAACATTTATGTTAAAATTATTAATTTTATCAAAAATATTTTCTTTTTCAGCATCCCAGTTGGAGTGTTTTGACCCCAACCATTTCCTACATGAGCAGTTCTATGACGCTCATTTTTGGACCCAACCTCACCTTTTTTGGTCTTTATTAATAATTATTTTCTCTGTATTCCAGATTGAGAAATTAAAAACACCATTGACGGCTGGCAATCCTAATACCTGGATTCCGTATTTAGAATATTAGAAACTTGAATTGTAAATTAGCATTAGTTAATGAATTGTAAGTCTGAATTTTACCCTAAATTTTGTCTAGCTTTGAGCAAAATACTGTTATAAAATAAACTATTGAATTCTGAAATTTGAAATTTAACCTGTCTTGTCATTTCTCAAACCGGCATCTGCCCCTGTTTTATGCTACGCCTACATTGGGACTTAACAGCTTCTCTGCAATAAGCCCCCTATTTTTTGACTTTCTGCCCCTATTTCTAGCAGTTTCTTGCATTTTATTTCATTGAAATTATTGCTGCAAGTGGCCTAAGTAATTAGTTCACTTCGAAAAATAACTTACGTAAATTGTGAGAATTTTATTGGGACTTTCCACATTTAAATGGTAATTTTGAGTGGCTTGAAATTAGAATTTTTCCAAAATTTTCGTGTCAAATGTTCTTCATGTTGTGCTGGACTGCTACGGTCGGTCGGGCCAATATATTTGCTATTATTGCCTGGGACTGAAGTTCAGTAGGTAAAATTATCGCTTTCATATATGTGTTAATTTATGTTTATTTTATGTTGATAGTGATGCTGAAGGAAGACTGAATGAGGTAATTCAAGCTAATCTAATACCAATTCTATCTATTAAGAAGGTAAATACCACCATTTTCCTTTCTAGTGCTCTTGGGCTAGACTTTGCATAGTACCTTACTTGCCTTAGATCATCTTAACAGTGTTAAGTAAATTGAAGTTTATTAATTTAATAATTTGAAATTCAACTTAGTCCTACTTAATCCTAATTACAGGTATGCAAAATTCAACGACAATTAGCGTACTTCCAACAAAACAACTTGGGGGGATTTAAATCAACCCAACCCTCTAAGATTACGTGAAGCCTCTTCGATATGCTTCGACCGCTCGAAGAAGGAGAGGTCTCTATCCATCGTGCAGGTACGTTGGATGTGGCTAAATGTATATTAAATGGTTGCCTTCGTACTAATATTATTTTCAGGAGCGAAGAGCATCGCAGTGAAAAGTATAACGTCACCTTTAAAATCCGAATTAATACCCCTCATCTTGCAGAAAGTGCATATTCAGTGCGTATACTTATATAGAGGTCCTTGGCCTTATTTCTCATAATGACCTGCTAATTAAAGGAAAATTCCTTGCAGAAACAATCAAATTGAATACTATTGGACATCACGGTAAATATCATTTTATCCCACTATTTCAGGATTTTGATATTTATTCCTTTTAGGTCACCACACCCCAATTCATATTAATTTCGACACAAAACAAAATTTTGCAGGCGGGCAAATGCAAAATAAAAAAAAAATTTATAAAACGTCCGAGTAGTTGTATACAAATCAAATTGAAAATCATTTCGGTTTGAATAGGAATCAGAAATTATTAATTTATAGATTTAGATAAAGAGTAGCTTAGAAGAAAAGTTTACAAAGTTTATTTTTGATGTTTAAAAGAAAAACCTAGAAAGTTTTCAAAAGTTTAATAGGAATGCCTTAGAAAATTTTCTTATTATTCCTGCGTTTTGTTGGAATTGTGAATCCATATCATAATAATTTTTCTTACTGCTATGAGAAAAAAATTAAAAAAATATTTTAAGAACTTTTATTAGGTTAGATTATGTTAAGAGCAGGGTAACTAGATAAATACAACCTTGCGCACACCGCGACTAGAGTTGATCTATTGTGAGCTCCACTAGAGTGGTAAGTCTAAATCCAGCCTTTTTACGAGCAACAGTGACTCTGTCAAGACCAACTAGTTTGCACGTCTGTCGAGAGGGCGGGATGAAGAATTTCTTCACTTGCATCATACCGAATGCGTAACGCCGGAGTCAGTGTTCCATTTTTTTCAGTTTACAAACCGTCGGCTCCAATATTAGCCAGAGCGAAAGACCTTTTTATCTCAGTCGACTCTTTTATGTCCAGGAAAACAAAGTAACATTACTTTGTTGTCACAGTCAGGAGCGCGCCTTGGCTGCCTGAGCATGTGTAGATCTTGGACTTCTTGCTGCTTCTGCTTACGCTTTTCAAAACTCCAAACTCCATAGCGTAGAGCTCCGTCTGAAACATTGAAAGTTAGGCACTAAGCAGAATGGAGAGTTCAAATTCTGGATCCATTACCCCTGCGCCTGTTTTGCTAACCTTTCTGGATCTGTCAGTACACCGCTGTACGAATTTGAGTCCCATGCGTAATATGTAGCATGTCTCGTAACATGGTAATCTCTATAGAAGGAAATCTTTTGGTCATAAAATCCGCTGGAGCTTCTTGGCCTTTAATGTGGACCTACCCTGTTAAAAAATCCCACTCCAGCAGAAATGTGATCATCTGAGCTTTTCTTTCCGAGCCTCTGAGCTCTGTTTAACTCGTGATGAAGAGGTAAAGTGGCTCTAAGCCACGATAGGCTTAAATGCTCGTTGAGGACACAATATGAATGCACCAGTACCCTCTAAATAGGTAATCTTTTGCATGTTATTATGTTTGCTATGAAAGATAGTACGGGTCTGATTATACCCTGAAGGATGTATAAGGTCATTTCGAGGCTCAGATTCACAAAATATTTTCGTATTTTAGTTTATACAACATTGAAACTCAAAAAATTTGAACAATTTATCGTCAGGAGTTTCCAACCTCTATCAGCCATTCCACACAAAACCGATCACCTTGGAACCCGACCATCTCCGATTTGGTTGAAACTTTCACAGTTTGTAGGGAATATCAAAATAGCTGTTTCATATTCTGGGTTTTCGCTTTCACCCCCCCCCCCCCCCCAGAAATTTTGTGATTTTACAAGGATCCTTTTTTTTGTTGGTAATTATAGTATTTTTGTTATGTTATTATTCACTAGTGGGAACTTCCCGCACTTTTCTTTTATTTTTTTATTTTTAAGCAAGAAACCTTATCTACATGGCTACAAAAAATTGCGATGGTGTTCGGATTCGTTTTTGATATATGAATTTTCAAAATCACTGTACCTATACCCAAAGTAATTTGTATGGGATCACTGCAAGGAGGGGAATGTATCGTTTTCATAATGAGAACCTCTAGCACTTTAGCCATATAAATATATATTTTTCACCAATATACATTTACATATTATATATAAATATATGTATATATATATAACTTATATACAAAAATGCAGTGTCACTGGGTTTATACACGCTAATCTCCGAAACTTCCCAACCGATTTTAATGAAATTTTGTGAATGCGTTTGATTGGTTCCAGCTTGAGAGATAGGATAGTTTTGGACACGATAGCGCCGTTGTCGAGAGGTAAAAGACTGGCCGACAACGCGTAGATGTGGAAAGCTGAATTTTGTACACGGCATTTTCACAAAAATTGAAAAATGGACTAAATCGGGGCAACTCTTCGTAGGTTTGCCATAGATATATTTCGTTTTTTAGTATATATTTGGACACTGTTTGACAAATAGTGCACGTGGAGAGCTGAAATTTGGCACGCGGTGTTTACATAGTAATAGGAAATAAAATTTAAAAACAGACTAAATCCGGAAACCTCTTCTTGTCTAGGTATATGTTTTAACTGTCGCTGAACGCGTAGACGTAGATAACTCGAATTGTATGCACGGCGTTTTTTAAAAAAAAATGTAAATTTAACTTAAAAATGCGACAAATCGGGCAACTATTTCGTGGGGCTGCCATACAAAAATTTCTATTTAGCTTTATATTTGGGCACCGTCTGGGAACGGGTCGACGTGGACAACTAAAATTTAATACATGGTTTTTTCATGGAAATGAAAAATAAAATTACACAAATAGTCGAAATCGGGCGACCCTTTCTTGATGTTGCCATACGAAACATTGCATTTTCACTATATACTTGAAAACAGTCTTAGAAGGCGTCGAGGTGAAAAGCTCATATTTTGTACACGGCGTTTTCATAAAAATTGTTAATACAGGTTCAAAAGTGCAGCAAATCGGGTAACACTTTCTTTGTGTTGCTATACAAAACTTTAGATTTTGACTATATAATTTGGATAATGCCTACCGCGTCGACGTAGAGAGCTGAAATGTTGTACATAGGCCTTCTGTAAAAAACGGGAAATTTTAATTCGAAAATGGGACTAATCGTGCAACTCCTTCGTAGGGTTGCCATACAAATATTTCCTGTTTTATTAAATATTTGGGTACTGCTTGAGAACGTGTCGACGTAGAGAGCAACACTCTCCCACACATGAATGTATGCACGCACACTCATGCATGCACACACACTTCACATAAACACACGCTCACACATAAACACACACACGCTCAAACATAAGCACACACACGCTGAAACATAAACACATATATATATATATATATATATATATATATATATATATATATATATATATATATATATGTGTGTGTGTGTGTGTGTGTGTGTGTGTGTGTGTGTGTGTGTGCGTATATATATATATATATATATATATATATACACGCGCGCACACACGCACACACACACACACACACACACACACACACACACACACACACACACACACACACACATATATATATATATATATATATATATATATATATATATATATATATATATATATATATACACGCGCGCGCACACACGCACACACACACACACACACCACGAAATGCTCCAAAAATGGTTATCAAAACTTAAATAATTAAAAAATAATAAATTGCAAAAGCTCCAAGCTGCGCAATAGTTTTAAAAAGTTGGGTTAAAATTTTTAAAGATTCTTTATCACTTCTTACAGGAAGCAGTCACGTTCTATCAGCATAATTTAAGGTTACGTTACAGCTGGTAAATACATCTTTATAATGCATGTTCTGATAAATTTATTGAGTTCGAATAAAAGTACATAATTGAGATGCTTTTCGGAAAAAAAACTCTATTCATGATTTAATCAAGTCCCTTCGTTAAGAAGTTTTTTGTCAGTAAATTGCTGAAAAATATCTCTAAAGTAATTGGTATAGCACGTTATACTACGCATATTATCTACCGATTTAAAATAGTAATTACTTAAAAGCATATGTTACAAACTAAAATTCCATCCGAGTGAAAGAATTTCAAATCTTTACAATTAGTTGCAGCATTATGCTAAAGCTCCTGGTGGTTTTTAAATTAATAATTTATAAATAATCCAACTTTGATTACAAATTTAGAGGTAAATTGCGAACCGTAGAATATATTGCCCTGAGTGATTCTTTTGCTCCCAAACGATTTCAATGCGCACCCCCAATTAGAACTAAAAAAAATCGATTTTTGGAAGTGGGCTTAGATAATGCAATTTATTAATTTCAATTGTGACTTTTCCGAGCGCTCAAGTAAAAAAACTCACCCTACTACAGGTATTTTCCTGGTTGTTGTTTTCAATCCGGTGTTCTCACACAGCACAAAAGTGTCAGACGGGGTATGTTAATGGGAAATCTTGTTATGATGTATATTGTCCGTGGAAGTCCCATCTGGTCCCAATTAACAACTTCGGACATCCCTGGGAGTGATGAATGTCCGGGGTTCGGTTGCCACAGGATTTCCTGTGGTTGTACAGGTGACACATTTAATAATGTAAAATTTCTGCTGCAAGCGTACCTAGGATGTGCGGTGAAATATCTGCGGATATTGTTTCTGGAATTGGAGAAATATATTTTGATGGGTACGCATTTTTACAAGAAAAAATATATAATGGCTGGAAACTATTTGCCAGAGATGTTAGTATACACATGCACAAAACATACATACACAATTTTTAACATATGCAAATGGAATTCCTTATAACATAATAACTTAAAAATCATATTCTGAAATGTATAACCAACAAACTTTGCCAAAACAAGAAAAAATTGCAAAAGCAAATAGAATTCGTAGAATTTGTTGTTCTCTTTTCGTCTCCAGGTTGGACCTGATTTCCGGAGACCCCTAAAAAAAAAGATGTCCGCGTGGTGGTCAGGATAATTCGTGATAACCTTATCTCACATTAAAAGTACAATTTTTTTCTGTTAGTAGATAAGTATAGCTAATGACTGAACGAAGGATTTATAAAAACAAATTGAAGCTTGAATTTTTGGCAGAGATATATTCAAAAAAATACAATTTGTGGTACAATTTACACTACGTATAGCCTTGTAAAATTAGTTGTAATCGGAAAAAAACTTGGTTCAGTCACTAGTCAATCCGATTTGAAGAAGTGTGACTTTGTTGAGTTCGGTGATCTGGACTTTATATATGTGTGGCCTCTCCGGCTTTCACACAAAAACTTATAAATTGGTACAGTTTTTATCCCGCCATGTTCATCATCTGAGATATTTGACTTGCTGGCTTCTTGCTTCGATTGGCTTACTGAAGTTCTGATCCCTGCCGCCGAATTACTTCTTTTTGGTGACTTTAATTTGCCTACTGTTGACTGGCTACATTTTCAGGATGATGATGAGTGCTTGGTACCTTCTTCTTCAAATACCATACCTTTTATTGACAACAATATTTCTTCAGGCCCAATGCAGTCCAGTGGCCGGACCAAAGATTCTGGAAGATCTCTTGACCTGGTACTTTCTTCCGATCCCAATGGAACTCTCGTCAAGCGTTCTTTAACTCCTATGGTTCTTGAAACATGTCATCATCCACAGCTACATATAGTCTTGCTTTTTGATCCTGTAACTTCATCATCTAATGATTCTAATTCTTATTTTAATGAATGAAAACCAGCATTCGGGGTGAACGTAACGTTGATAAAGCTTTTTAAAGGGTTTTACTCACTGTCTACCATTTTTAGTTCGAATCGTACTTTGTTGCAACCGTGGTTCAATGGCTCTTTGAAGCATCTTAAAAATTGAAAAATAATGCTTGTAGGAGGTTGTGTTCCTCAAGGACTGTTGCTGATTACGTAACTTATTCTAATTTGTGTACTCGGTACATTTCGTGTTGCACCGACTCGTACAACAATTATCTATATAGAAAATGAGGTGGGCCTTGCGTACTAAGCCTAAACAGTTTTGGAAGTTGGTGAACTCTAAGTGCAAGTGTGATGGATACGCTTCATCGTTGCGACTCGGCAACAGAGACAGTGTTGATTCCTTGGAGACTGCCAATCTCTTTGTTGACTTTTTTAAAACTGCCTTCTCTGATAGCCACTGTGATATTAGTTATAACGATTTTACTTATTTGACGAAGCTTCGTTGACTTCTCTAAACCTAAAGACCTGTTGTTCGACGAAGCGTCTGTCTACAAGTATATTTCAAGCTTAGCTGATAGTTTTTCTAGTGGTCCGGATGGTGTTCTTTATACGCTCATAAAACATTGTGCTACGTCCATCGTTTCTGTTTTCTGTTATTTACTTAATTTATCTTTAACCTGCGGTGTTTTTTCCCAAAACAGTGGAAGCCTTCTTTGATTAGTCCTCTCCACAAGAAGATCAACAAGTGCGACATTTCTAACTACATAGCTATCGCTAATTTAAGTTGTATTGGTAAGATATTCAAAGCCCTGCTTTGCGATGTTTTGTTCTTCTACAGCAAGCCATGCCTGCGCTCGTTTCAGCATGGCTTTTTAGAGTTTACGAATTTCCACATTTGTGCTATTGAAAACGGAAAGCAAGTGGATTGTATCTTCACGGATTTTGGCAAATCTTTCAATCACAAAATTCCAATTCGTAAGTTGACTATTCATGTTTTCCTACTGTCTTTGTCAATTGTTTCATTCTTATTTATCTGAATGCACGCAGCGAGTTATATTTCGCGCAGCTCTTTCTAACTAAATAGGTAATACTTCTGGCGTTCCTCAAGGTAGCCATATTGGGCAACTTCTTTTTATAATTTACATTAGTGATGTATCCCTGATTTTGGATAATTTAAGAATACTTTGTTATGCTGACACAATGGCAAAATCTTCCCTAGTATTTCAAATGAAAACGAGTGTGCAATTTTAAGCTTGGACTTAGATACCTTTCATATATGGTATGCTATTAACTGTGTTCCTCTCAATATCAGTCCTTTGGACTTTAGTTATACTTTAGATGGATGCTTATTAACTAAACTTGGCAAAACCAAAGATTTAGGTGTTTTCCTTAATACTTGTCTTTCCTTCGAAGATCATATTAACACAATCGTTGCCAGGGCTAATGTTACTCTGAAGTTTGTAAAGAGATGGTCAAAAGATCTTAATGCATATTCGTTAGATCTATTCTAGAGTATGCCAGTCTGGTCTGGTCTCTCTTCTAAGCTGTATACAAAAATCGTGTCGAGGTTGTGCAGCAGAGATTAGTTCGTATTGCTCTATGTGGACTTCATTGGATAACCCTATTATTTTACCTCCTTAAACTATTTCCTTTGGATTCTCTTGAGAATAAACGAAAAACTTCCAGAGTTGTTTTTACGTTTCAGTGTATGCAAGCAGTGATAAATTCCCTGTGCTCTTAAATACTCAGGATATATCTATTCCTGTGCGCTACTTGAGGAGCTACGACTTCTTCGATGTTCCGCTGCAAACTATAAACTATGGCATACATGATCCGATCATCAATGTCTCGTCTCTTTAACCACCAATTTGTTGCATTGACTTTCGTCTTTCAAAAATTCAAATAAGAGATCAGCTTGGTTAGAGTTACTTTTCTTTTTATAATTTGGTTATCTATACCATTTGTCATTACATTGTTATGTTTATTTTCATACCTTTTGTAATCTCAGTAATCAGATAATTGATGAATTTGTAAATAATAAATAAAAAATTTTAATAAGATCGGTTCATTAATTTTTGAAAAATTATACGAGAAAGGCAGAACATAGACGACATGCCAACACATAACTATGATTAAATTTCTGATAAGTTTAGATTCAGTTAAATCCGTCGAGCTTTTTGCCCTATTTTTATTTACCTGAATTACACTACTCAATTCAATACTAGCTTTGTTACACATTGTTTTGTTCTTCACAGTATTTATTTCATATCATATCCAATCAGCATCAAAATTAGCTTTCAAGCAAGGTACGAGAATTTTTATGGACTCTCCTCTTTAACGAGTAATAATAACATTTTAATAAATCTCTGGCAAATCGATTTCGAATTTTCTCTGGTGGTAGGTAAACATTGTAGATCTAATCAAAAAAAGTATTTTCTCTATTTTTGACAGATATATAAGCTGTCCATGTATGTCCATTCAATATACAAGTGGCACTCTTGAAAATGGGAAACTTTTCGAAAATAACAAAAGCAAAAACAAAAGATTATCTGCAATATAACTACCTACATACACCGAGACAGATTTACATGTAGAATGCAGTCCTTTCAAGTCGGAACATGGTTCATAAATCCAACGAATTGATAACAAGCATCCTGCCGTATTATTCTCATGTATTTCTGTATGGAGGAGGTAAATATTTATTCAAAACCGAAAACTCATAACACCCTTACGACCTGTACGTAATTTTGTACGTTCATATACTTCCTATTCATATACCCCCTATTCAGCAAAAAATCTCACCTAAACGGATGAAGTTTTCATTTCTGAACGATATTTTGTGTTTCATTTTTGTAGGAAAGAATCCCGAATTTATTACAAAAGACATGTTACATCCATGTTTACGGAAATTCGATACAAAAGAGGAGACAAACCAGCGTTGGAGAGACACAAAGGAAAGGACATGCTGCCTCCCCTTCCATTGTATTATCCTCCAAAGCCCTGTAGTCATTGGGACTACATAGGTTGTTTCGGTGGATTATTTATTTACATGCCATTTCTCATGTTTTGATATTTTTATTATTTTACTTGTTTCTGCTGGTTGCTAGAAGCGTTTGAAAATTAGATTTTGCTTTCGAATGAATGAGTTTTAGAAATTATTTTGAGATAAAGGTGGAGGTTTTTATGCAAATGGAAATGATAGTAAAATGTTCATTTACAGAGTGTTATTGTTTTTTGTTTTATATATAAGTTATTGAGAAAAAATTATCACTTAGTGCTATTCTATTCTCCTCAGAGAGAAATTTCTCTGTTCATTCGTAATGATGTGCCTTCCTTTATTGTCCCTAAATTTGTTTCAACTAATCCAGAGTTTAATTACGTCTGGATTAGATTTAAACTTCATCAAGACATGTCTTTTATACCGCATCCCCAATATGTCTAACGCTGACACTGTATGCATAACATACATAACATGCAGTTGCTTGGCTCAGATATTCTTCAAACACAAGTCCGGCAGGGAGATACTCGTATGTTGAACTATTTTGCGAGCTCTTTAACGTGCAGCAGTTAGTTCATACCCCAACTCATTTGGCTAATATAATTGAAATAGTGCTAACCTATAAGACCTGAATCGAACACCTCATCCTGAGAGTACTCAACGTCAGTGTTATATCCCCTTGGCAGCTTGGATCGTTGTCTCGTTTTGACCCAATTCTCCATATCATCACTTTAACCCACCAGTCGCTTTCAAAAAACCGATAAATGTGGCACTATGATCAAGCTGACTGGGTTTCATTCAACAAATTCATTAGAGAGTAAGAATGGCTTGAGTGTTTTTTTCTCGAGAGATGTTGAGGACTGCTCCGAATCCATTATCAACATATTATGGTTTGGATGTGCAGCTTCACTCCGCACAGGTTCAAGAATATTAAACTTAAGAATACATTTTGGGTTAACAATGACTGTTATTCAGCCATTAAAAGCAAGGAAGCTGCACGTCAGGCATATAAACTATGGCATTCAGTGGAATTGAGAGGCAAATCTATTAGTCAGCGAGCTAAACGCAATTCAACCAAAACATTGGTCGCTTGTTAAAAGTTAAGGCAGAGGAGCCTTTTCTTCGGCAAGGAGACTTGCATAAGTTCAGCCAATACCCAAAAAAAGGAGATGCAAGCGATCCTCAAATTATAGACCAATTGCCCGTACTTCGATTCTTTCGAATATTATTGAAATACTCATCAACACCTAATTGATGAAATATCTTGAGTCTAACAACTTTATTAGCTGTCGCCAATACGGTTTTCGTGCCGGCTGCTCTGTTAGAGATTTCCTAACATTCCATACCGAGCGATGGGATCAATGTCTCCATAGTTTTGGTGAAATTGAGAACGTCGCATTAGATATCCCGAAGGCCTTCGATAGGCATCCTGCTCTTTTAGCTAAATTTCAGCATTAGGTGTAGACCCTCTTTTCTTAAAACGGATTGAAGGATTTCTCTCCCGCAGTTCAATTCAAGTTATATTGGACTTAATTACTTCTGACCGTTTTATGACCCAGGACGGTGTACTCTAAGGTTTTGTGCTCTCTGCTACCCTATTCCTCACGCTTACTAATGAACTGCTAGCTGTCATTTTCAATCCGGGTTATTGTTTGGCCGACAACAGTACCCTTGATGTCGTGTACTCGTTCGACTCTATAGACCTTTCGGCTTATTAGCGATGTCATATCAATAGCAACTATTCCTAGAGCAGCAGCGTAATGTCGGATGTCTCTCTCTTTTATCGATACTTCTATGGTCATTGCTCTGACGAAATTTCTAGCCTGATCCCTTGTAGAATTCCTCCTATGCGCACCACACGAGCTGTAACCCGAGCTCATTCTCACACCTTTGAAGTCAAATTCGGCCATATCGTAAAATTCCGTGAATCCTTCATAAGGAGAATAGTACGAATGTGGAAGAATTTGCCATCGTCTGTTTTTCCCACAAACAATCATTCAAGCGTAATGCGCACCGTCACCTACTTATCTCCTCCTCAATTCCCTACCACCTCTTTCTTTCCTGGCAAGGCCTTGCTAAGTCATCATAGGGTATCGCCTGAGCTTTGGCAACATCTTAAAAAAAAGTCACATATTTTACTAATGTGATTTTACACCAGCTACCCATTGAATCCTTTTCATTTCGTTTTCATGTTATTTAATATTAATATTATTACAGTTTTGAGCCAACATTTCATAAAGTGTAATTACTCTAGATTGTTATGAATATATGTAGAGTGATTGGCCTGGACGTGTAGTCCAGACTGCCAGGATGAGCAGATCACTCGGTAGACAGCGTTGAAGTGAAGGGTGGCACGCTAGCTCGCCACGGCTATTATCGGAGAGGGGGGGGGTTCCACAAAGACCTGCCGCTGCCACCTGCCATATACAAATAAATTGTGTGCCAAAATAAAAAACCAGCAACACACCCGGTCCAGAAGGGATCATTTCATCACTTACCACTACCTCCTGTGAAGGCGTAGATATTCTGCCTTCATTCTGCTTGCTCCATACACCCAACGACACTAAGGGCAGAGTATTTTTCAGTGTCCCTATTGATTTGAAATCTAAGAAGTAGTGGAGGGGAACAATGAACCTTACATGACCCTTACATCAAGAGGGCTCCAGAAGAGTGAGGGAAGAGGGGACCAAAGGAATTATTTTGCATCGGTACGTTACAATCATATTTTTAAATTTGTACCACATCACGTATATAAGTGAAAAGCCAAAGCTTAGTTCTAAGTAAATAATCGCCAGAATTTAAATCTGCGGGTACAGCCCACTGTAATTAGTCATTCAAAACTGATTATCTTGCAAAATCGGAAACTAATTATATGCCTTAGGTAAGGCTATAACTAAGGATTATTTAGATCCACTCCTCATTGCGGTCGGGAGGGTAAGACTGAATGACTTTACTATGTGGAACTTAACCTAGGAATCTAAGTAGCTGTGTGTATATCTATCATGAAACGAAGTTTTTTTCCTTAAAATAGAGGTAATATAAGAGACATCCAAGTATATTTACAATAATATGTATTCTACCAGCATAATTAAATCTAAACTAAAACAAAATTGTGGTGTATGAAGATGAATGCGCGTATTTCGCAGAATAAATTATTCATTAACGCTAAACATATGTACGTGTACCTAGTTTAATATCTTTGGTCACGATTAACGAAACCGCAGTCGTATGTCACTTCCAACAAAAATTCAACCAGTATATATATACCTTAGTAATTTAATTAGCTTAGCTCTAAAGTTATTAAATATTTCCACACAGCAAATTTTCAGGTTGTAACATGTTTATGCATGAGACAAATGTATACGAAAAAAAAATCTTATCAAATTATTGAATATTCAAGCTATTTCCCGAAACTATCCGTACACAGACAGAATATATATATATATACGAAAATTTCGTAAAAATTAAAAAAAAACAACTACTTACATATTTTTTGATGCTGAGGAATCCATCGCCGAGGCGCATCCGTGATGTTCCTCTGCTACTGTCAAATTAGTTTTAAAGGAAATTACTTCTTATCTCTATTATACTTCGGAAATCTGATTTTAATTGTGAAGTTTGACGGACACGTACTGCTAAATATAGCTGTTGGGCTACAATATTTTACAAAGATCTGACTTATTCTCTAATTTGTGGGCTTACTGTCTCTCGTAGGAGTACGGCTGATGCTCCTTCCATGACAATGTCGAGTATGTTCGACAAAAGTTTATACCGCGGCATAACCTCGCATGGCAATAAAGTAGATGTAGCGAAATGAACCGATTCACACACTGCATTCCACCCTTGAGCGCAAATCGCGTTTGATTCTGCTTTCAGCTGGTGAAAATGATCACTTGACTTGTTAAAGTGGAGCACCGTTCTAGTACAATTTTCGCCCTGAGCCTTGTACAACTGCTAGGAGGCAAGTCGAGCTTAGCAGCACAACCGAAGGGTTCAGTTGTTTCCACCTGGGGTGACAGTAAGGCCCAAGAGCCCTTTTTTTTCTGTCCCAGTAGTACTGCAGTTATATACTACCAGCGAAATTCACTGCATCAGTCCCTGTCGCTGAGGCTGCCCGTGGTAGGTTGGTTCTTTACTGAGTGTAAATTTGTATCCCAAGGAGCTTGCTTAAGCCAGTATAGAGCCCGGCGCTATTGTGATGACACTACAGACTACAATAACGAAAATATAAAACCAAATGTAAGATTATCGCCCAACGATATAATATACCTAAAATAAACGTTGTTCCCGACTTTTCTTGATTTTTCTTGATCTTCTCTTCTTAATTTTCTTTTCTTACACACCTTTCCTCAGTCAATATAGCACCAAAAACAATATGATAGCCGGAAAAAGTCTTCTCTTCCCCTTTTTTGATCCCGCCGTTCAGACTTCCCAGTAAGATGTCGGTAACACAGTCTAATAAAACACGGCGGCTAACACCAGGATATAGCTCCGACTACGTCCCCGTGAGCTGCAACCTGCCCACACGGTGCTTAAGGTACGCTGCGACCATAACAAGATAATTAGTTGTAAAAGGAGATTTAACTATGTCAACTTGTTCTGAATTGGGTATGTTTGTGCTCGATAACAAATTCACTAACAATATACTTCAAATCTAACCTAATTGCAATTTAATTGTAAACCGAGCTTTGTTTTAATTCTACAAACTCTGCTCAAATTTTTTAATTATACTTATATTATGCAACTACTTCAAAATTCTTTTCTATTTCTTATAACTTAGTTAATGCTGAAAATAAAAATATCGTTAATATGTCAATCGTGAATCAATTTTCATCTGGTGTAAAGGTGACCCGTGTGAGCACAGTTTTATACCTTGAAATATTGATTAATCGAATAAAATTCGTGCAAAATTGCTGAAATCAAAACTATTTTCAATAGATTATTCGTATTTGCTGATGTTAATGTTGTGTAATATGTCCAACAAAATTCACATGCAAACCTTACACCTTAATACCCGTCACCTAACCAATAAATTAGGTATATGAAATAAATACCTTGAATTGGTTACGCGAATTTTGAACGTCAAATCACGTCGAAAGTTTAATAATTCTTAAACTCAGCTGGAAACAAATTCTTTATGATGTAAACGAAAATAGAACCTTGAATGATTTATCGAAAACGAAACAATTGAAATGAATTTAATTTTACCCGAAAAAAAGAAAAATAAACTAAGATGAGAGAACTACTTCAATTTTGAAGAAAGGAAAAACTGACTCTATATGAAAATCTAGAAGAAAAAAGTAAATGATGAAACCAAAAAAACTCTAAGTTCAAGTTATCGATGAAAATGAAAAACTCTAAGTCCAAAATATTGCTGACAAAAAATCCTGGAAACTTTGCAAGTTGAGGCTACTATGGCTTACGTAGCATATGTACTCTCTTTGGCAATTGTTGAAAAAAAAGGAAGAATGTCAAGTCAAGTCAAGCGTGTTTTGCGCCGATTTCTTATTTGCGGTGTCGTAGTTTCCCTCGATGTCTATTTGTCCTCGATCTCTATTTGTCCTCATTTGTTCGCTGGGGCTCATTTTTAGCCCACCGTTCGGTCTGATGTCGTCTTTTGTCATCTTCTTGACAGGTGTCCTTTGTGACTTTCCAACTTTCAGTTTCACTGTCGTCTTTTGATTTACAGCTGATGCGCCTTATCAGCCGTACCTCATACTGTTCTCTTTTTGGAGTTAGTTGTTAGTAGAGGGCGGGGGAAGGAGTTATACGAGGATAGGATGTGGATTTTTGGAGTGTTTAGGAATCAATGGTTCCTAAGGCATTGGTCTCCTTCAGAGATACTCTCCGAGTAAACGTGGCTGAAATGTGATAGCCCGCGACATTCTACCATTATCTAGATGGTAAATGTTTCTAGCCTCGGACTTTGTTAAGAGCAGGGGTAGTTAAAGTTTGCCGGTATGAGAAGTTTGGGCAGGTTGTTTATCAGTGGGCTTGGGTGGTTTGGTATTTTTTGAACTTGCTCGTTCGCAAGTTCAAATGGGTACTCCTGAATTGGAGTGATAACAATATAAAAATATTAACAATAACAATATTACTTTATTACGGTCAACTGTATAAAGATTACAAAACTTATTAGATACAGACCTATAGGTTAGGGAAGTGATACAAAATTATTGCTTTAAATGTAAAACAAGAGAAACAAGATTAAGCAAATTCACTTAAATCAGAAAAAGAGAGGAAAGCAATAAAAATTAAAAAGAAAAAAAGAAGAAAATGTACTTAATAAAGATTAAGATTAAGAACAGCCATGATGTGTACCTAATAAGGCTCCAAAGAGCTTAACAATTCAAGAAAATCTTTGCCCAATTTCACGCTACGTATATTAGAGGGTAAACTATTCCACCTACGTGAAGTTTGGACAAAATAAGAGCGCTCCCCGAAATGAGAATGACAGCGTGGTAAAAGAATTTTTAAACTTCTTTCAGAGCGCAAGAATTCCAGCTTATTGTAAAGATATTGTGGCCTCTTTATATGAATTAATTTATGTAAAAAATACAAGTTGCGATGAGCAAGATGGGTATCAAGAGTATGTCCAAGGACTGAGTTAACTTGCATTGAGATGTGGGTACTGCGTGTTAAGTTGTAAACATATCTAGTACAATCATTGAGTGCAACTGTCAATTTTCAACGGCAAATTGAGTCTAACTTGGGAAATACTATTGTGCGATACATATAGTGGGGAAGAATCAAACTACGTACCAGTTTCAATCGCATATCTGTACACAATAAATACCCACAGACTCTCAACTGCCGTAAGCAGCCGTATACTTTGCCTAAAATATTGCTAACGTAGTTGCAGCAAGTAAACTCTGTGTTCAGGTCTGCACCTAAATTTTTCACAGAGCTAGAGAATGGTAAGGTAAAGTTATTTAAAATAACTCGTGGTAGCTCTAATGCCTCGAGGTGATTTCTATAGATCGGCATACACACAGACTTGCTAGGATTCAGTTGCAGCTTGTTGGCTATCGACCAGTCATAAATTCTCGTTAAATCTTCATTTACACGAGCAACACAATTTTCTTGTAACCCAATTGGTCTGCTCAAGTAAATTTGCACGTCATCAGTATATACATGAATGTTCACATTCTTAATCACCTCAGGCAAATCATTGATGTAGACACTGAAGAAGAGAGGACCTAGGACTGATCCTTGGGGTATTCCACAGTATGAGTTCCGGAAGTTCGACATAGAGTCTTGAACATTGACTGCTTGTTGTCTACAGGTAAGAAAAGCTTTGATCAGCTTGACAGCTGAAGAGGAAAAATTGAAGCAATTCGAAAGTTTATAAGGAGCAAAGTGTGATCTTCTGAGTCAAAAACCTTACTCAAATCCAATAAGACCAGGATAGTTAAATCGTCTAGATCTAATAATAATCGTAGAAACTTTCAGAAGGGCAGTTTCGCAGCTGTGCCCACTTCGAAAGCCTGACTGGAAATGGGAAGATGACAGAAGCTGATGCTGGTCAAGATATTTAGTGATCTGATTGTACATTACTTTTTCAAAAACTTTGCTGAAGTAACACAGCAAGCTAATAGGCCTATAATATAATCATTAATTCTATTAGGACGAGGTTTTTTAGGAACAGGGACAATCAGGGCTATTTTCCATAATGACGGAAATTGAGAAGTTGCAAGACAATAATTATAAATATGTACTAGAATAGCAGAAATAGCGGGGAAATCATCTTGATGAATCGCAGGGGGAGCAAATCATACCCAAGCGCAGTAGATTTTACAGTAGACATTGCAAAGAGAACATCAGTATCATCAATGCAATTAAACGCAAAACCCTCGAAACGATTATCACCCACCACTACATGACTATTATGGACTATAGGGGTAGAAGAAGCAAAAAACTCACCTAGGGTCTCAGAATCAATATCGCATTGTGGAGTTTCTCTCCCAGCAACACCCAATGAGCGGATGTCACTCCAAAAATTTTTAATTGGAAGATCAGGATTTAATTTGGTGCTATAGAAAGCCTTTTTGGCAGATAGAAGTTTAAAAGTCACGAGGTTTCTAGGGTTGTGCGTGGCTTTATACTGACGCAGTAGTAGATCCCTTTCAGCGATAATCGAATGTATCTCCCTGGTTAACCACGGATAGCGCTGTGATGAAACCTTGCGCCATCGCAATGGTACATGCCTGTTAAAAAGCTGTAGAAGTAGATTGCTTAGAGTATTAACTTTATCGTCAACCGACTGCATTGAGAACATATCCAACCCAGGCAAGTTAATACAGTCTGTATATAGCAGGTCCATCTCAATGTTCTTATAATCGCTATAGGAAAATGATTCAAAGCGAGCAGAGTGTCGCAGTTCAAAGGAATACGGTAAGTATAGAAAGTCATGATAAAATTTACTCGTGGGGCATATTTGGCTATGAAATAACACCTTGTCAACATTGGTAATAGCGACATAATCCAATGTTGGCTGCCTCATAGACCACTCTGTTGGGAAAGAATTTTCCATTGGCTCATCTATAGAATCCCGTGCAAGCTCTAAGAATCTTTCTTTCAAGATTGCTGCGTCATTCCATATAGGTGGAGGAAACAGCATGCCAGATAGATATGCAGTAAGTAATAACAGGTCTTATGAACTGTTTGTACAACAGAAGTTTGGTCTGAGTTGAGAGGCCGTCCTTGAAGTTTATTATTGGACTTAGTAATTTATATGTGAAATTGGCCTTTCTAATGGTCGCTTTAGCATGGTCATTGAATAACAGTTCATGAAATTTGATACCCAGGTATTTCGCACTTGGTGTGGATTTTATTTTTCTCGTCATAGATGGCTTCAACGGTCTGGGATTTTGCCGCTTGGCGGTTTCGCCCAGTACCAGGTTTCTAAATACAAATCAGATCAGATTTTGGATCATTTATATTGATCCTCCACTCACTGCGATTGGAGCCCAATTTTTTAAGTTGTAGGTTTACTTTCTTTGTATCCAAATTTGGGCAGCGAGATTGGGCATACGTGAGGGAGTCATCAGCGTATAAGTGTTGTCCCATTTTCGTTTAGACGCTGGTCTGAAGTATAGAGATTGAAGAGGATTGGGCCTAAAATGGAGCCTTGGGGGACATCAGCTTCTATTGCCTTGAGTGGTGAATTATGTTCTTCGAGTTCCACATAGAATTTCCTAGAAGTTAGAAAACTGTGGATTAACGTATTGAGGTGTGGGGGAAACCGAACTGATATAACTTGAAAACAAGCCCCCCTGTTGTCCATACTGAGTCGAATGCTTTTTCGACATCAAGGAAGCAGCGTACGATACATTCGTTCCTATTTAAGGCTCTGGTTGCATCTGTATGAAACTTTAGTAGTGGATGGAAGGTGGAGTGTGTAGATTTGGTGGTGTGTGTAGATTTGAAACCAAATTGGGAGTCTTGGTGGATATTTTTTTCTTTACAGGTGTTTATAAACTGTTGCTTGATGACTTTCTCAAAAAGCTTTCCTAAATTTGAAATTAAGGACATGGGCCTGAACTCCTTGACGTTCTTTGATGAAATTTTTTTTGGGGATGGAGAAAATGCGTGAAATTTTCCATTTGAAAAGTAGCTATTATTGATGCAATTATTGAAGACGATTGCTAAGAAGTCAAAAGCTATAGGTGGAAGTTTTTTAATAATTGCACTTGACATTTTTATAAGGACCACTGGATTTTTTGGAGCTTATTGTATGGATTAAGACGAAGAGGTGCAGAGGATTGGTGCAAATATTTTGCTCTTCAGGATAGATTGCGGGGTTATCCACGCAGAAGAAGGTTTCTGGTGTGGAGGCATTTGCGGTCAGAAATGTATTAACACTGCTGTTTACTTCCACGGAGAAGACTGTAGTACTAAGGATTGAGTTATCCGTAAAAGTGTGTTGAAAATATGATGCGAATACATCACATTTTTCTTGTGGGAGAACTAGCGTTTTTTGGCTGTTCTTTATGACTTTCGGGAGATTTGGCTTCTTGGAACAGACTTTGTTAATATTTTCAAAAGTCTGTGGGCCAGGTTTGATTTTTTTCAAGTCTTTTCTTAAACTCCTCATCACAGAGCAGTTTAGTTTGCTCATCGATGATAATCCCCAACAAATATTTCTAGGGCTCTTGTTTATTTATGTATTTTTATAAAGAATTTTTCGTGTCATTTCATTTGTTTCCTTGACACCTAAAAACAGGTTTAAATAATGTCCGCCAGACACAAAGCTCAAAAACACAAGACAAGACCGTTACTATTATATCAGTTCACTACACCATTGACGTTCTTTTATGCGCGTTCAACTAAAAACTACGAGTCAACCACAATACAAATTGAATAGTATTGTTTACGGAGACCCCATTCAGTCCAAGTCAATTTTTCCGCTGACAACCGAGTGTGTCCTCTTCCAATCTGGTATATACACCAGGCGTGTAACATCGCATTTTGCAATTGCAATATCGAGAATATTTGTAACAATATATATATTATAACCTTTTACTTTTAACTTTCTGTCCGACTATGAATAATATTTTTCTTTCCACGATTCCTGTATACTTCAGATTTCATTGAATGTTGTACTTCTACACATGTTGGGAATGATTAGAAACCACAATTATCTGACGAACATATGAAACTGATCTAAATATAATGATTGACGATGAAATTGTAGACTTTGTACGCAGTTTACAAAGGGGAATGCCCATTTTAGGCCCGACACCTCCAGATATGAGAGATGTTTTTAATAATGCATTATGAAACTTTGAACATTTTTTATTAACAATGTTGTTTTATATCTAGTGTGTTAAAGCTGCGGAGGGGAGTGGCACAGTTTGAACTAGTAAATTTTAGAAATCTAGTACAGAACAGAATTCCTTAGATCCTGAACAGAAGTTTGAGTACACACCCTCTAATACTCGGAGGCTTAAGTAGCTATTCATAACCATACTCACTTTTTTAGTATTGCCCTCTTTTTTATTCGGACTGAGGTACTAGATTTTTCGCACCTAGATCGCTTCTAACTTCACTGTTCGCCTCAGCTCATTACCAGCTACAATTTGTAGATGAAAATTTGTCTCTGCATTCTTTTATGGTAGGGAGTTGCAGCCCCTGACGGTGGGGGGCGGTTTCTTATCGAGTTAAAAGTATCGCCAAGTACTATCGGGTGATGTATATTTTTTCCGATTAAAATTCTTTCTCGGAACGTTTTTCCAGCCGGAAAACCCATTTGCATGCACTTGGGTGGCATACACCACAGCTACTACATTTCGTATATATTTTTGAAGGTCCATGCCCATTAGTGCTCTGTTGCGAATATTTTTCTTATAGGAAGTCAGGAAGTCATTTTCCACGACGTACCAAATTCATATAATCACGAGAAGTATAGCTGCACTTTTTCACCAAAGAAAGTCGCTCAAGGTACATTCGATCACCGCTTAATTGAAATAAGCATTGTTAATAAAATATATTCAAAGTATCATAATGCTCTGTTTAAGATATCCCTCATGTCTGAAGATGTCAGGCCTAAGGTTATATGAAAAGTGGGCATTCCCCTTTGCAGTCCTATTATCTGATGATGAATTGCTTGCGTGTGATGTATTTATCTACAGATCTATTGTCTTCAGTTCGTTGACTATACCGATCTGGTTGTACACATTTTCAACATACATATTGCGGATTAATTCGTACAGTTTTAACCATTTAACTGTTAATATGTGTCGGAATTCAAACATATTTACAGTTGGGATATGCAAGTTTAGGAGATACGTTTTTTCATTAGAGCCTCATTTCAAATGAAAATTTCAAAATTTACACCAAAAAATGATTTTTTTTATTGTTTATTATAATAATAGTTCTCTTTTATTATATCATAAATTTTATAGTTTTATTATTAGTATAAAACCAGTATTCTTTAACACTAACACTATTATCATTTCCAGGCATAAAACTAACGTACTTTTGAGTACCTATCTGCTATTGTCTTGACAAGATTTTATGTATATTTTATTTTTCTTAATTCATATAAATGCGGCATGGAAGATTGTTTTACAAATTTTCGGTCAGTGTGTTACTATGTATTGTACTTTTAATACTATTAGTAACAAAGGATCTACATACTATACTAAAGAATATTTTAGAGCATCCCATCCTTCCATTTAAGGACTTGCTACGTAGTTGTTGAAAGAAAGTTTAATTTGATTTCATACCAATAAATTGTCGTATTTAAGCCTTTTCCATTCGATATATTTCAATATATGTAAATACATAATGTACAAGCCTATGTAAAGCTGTAGAACAAGAGTTTTTTTTTTGTAATATAAGTCATAATTTTATATTCACTTGAACGTATCTTGAATATTTGTTCCTTCCTTTTCCCAAAACAAATGTTTTTAGTTGGTGCACAAAACTAAAAATGTTGCTGTAAAATAAAACAGACTGTTTTTTCGAAAAAAACAGTATGTGAAGTTTTTTCCACTTTTTATGAAAAAAGTTTTAAGTTCAAACTCGCCTTAGCATATTTGCATCACTGTTACAAAGAACAGATATAGAAAATGGGTAAAATGCATTACATTTATTATCGTAAATTTGGCAGGCGGCTGCTAGTAACATGATCCACAAAATTTACAACATATTTCATTTTGAATTTTATTATTATATTTTAGAAGAAAGACTTACATTAGGAAAATTTGAATTTAACTTCCAAAAACTAATAGTAAAGTAAAGGAACCTAATTTTAAAATCTATAAACATTAGTTGTTAATTCTAATAAATTTGCGAACGCTAAACTAACGAACGCATTTTAGATACAAAAATTAAAATTTTTTGTAGCATTTAAATATTCTTTGTTTGCTAAGGGTTCATCCACACATAACAAACATTGACAAAAAAAAAACAATTTTTCAAACATTTTACAAACAATTTATAGGAAGTTGATAAATGTTTGACAAATGTTTGTCAAAGTTTTGTCAAACATTTCATTTGTCAAGCATTTCATAGGATATTTGTGTGAAAAATGTTTTCAGAATGTATGTTTATAATCATCTAACTCTGAGTGAAATAACGTATATTGCAGCATCTTTCATCGTACTGGCCTCAACGTTTGAAGAAGATTTACGAAAAAGGAGATGGTTGAGCAGAACATTTTTAGATAGAAGATTAGATTTTGATTTTTAGACTTAGATTTAATAATTGACAATCTTTTCGGTTTACGAAATTTCGCAAAAATCTCTTCAAGTGACTTCGAAATTCTAGCTAATAGATAGGGCCAAAAATAAGAAGACGAAATACAAACTGCCGAAATAGTGTAAGTGTAAATGAACGGCTGGCTATTACTTTGAGGTTTTTTGCAACAGATGATTCTTATCATTTTTTAATGTACTTGTTTGAAGTCTCAAAACAGTTCATTTCAAAAAATGTTCCATTGTGGCATTAATAGTTGTATTGCAACCGTATGTGTCGGTACGTATTAACATATCAGAAAATCACTTTATCTGCCTGGTACTGTGTAAGGGCGTGTTTTTAAAGTCGTCACATCTGACGATGTTGACGCTCTCTTGATTCATTCAGTTATGGTCGTGTACAGGCTGTGCATTGAAGTTTAAAAACGAATTTCTGTGCACATGTGAAAAAACAATCAACGACCCGGTTCATATGAAAAACCATCATATTTCCATAATAATAATAATACCGTATATATATATAATATGTATGGCATTTTAATAAATGATATGAAAAAAGAATAAGGAAAACACCAAATGCAAAGCCATACTTAGCGGGCCATCAAGTTAAAATGTCAAAACGATCATATGCTATTAGTCCTTGCATGAATCGCAGTGATTACAAAAATATTCGTGCAGCAAGTGTGACGCTCTCTTTTGCACATCACAGACTTTAAAAACTATAAATGCTACGTCAAATGAATCGTAGACAGGATTAAAAACTCTTATTTGTGCACAAATGATCAAATGTGCACATTTGATAAATTTAAAAACACGCTCTAAGCAATGAGTTTAGCTTTTTGCTTGATACATCCGCAGCCACTGACAACTCACTTCCAACTAATATGAAGGAGTCATTACGTTTTAATTTGTCCATGTATACTATTCACTCGATTTGTACCACGAATTTCGGTGTGTAGAATAAAATTCAATTAATTTTCTAATATTTATATACTCCCATTTGTCACTCATGGTTATTTTATTATTAAAAAATTCCAAAAATTCCAAAATGAATTCTCACTAATGTTTTCCACAGCTATTGATTGAAAACTGACTGAACGTAATTGTACAAACTTTAACAGCCATGTAATGTTTTCCATTTCATTTTGATGAAATTGTTACTTTTTTAAAAATCCAAAACATAAAATTTGCGTTCACAATCATCAAACATTCTACAAATGTTTGTCAATTGTTTGTCAAACATTTGGGGAATGTTTGTAATGTGTGGACACGCCAGAATCTCTCAGTGGTCATTTTGTAATTTGAGAGAAGTAGAGAGCATCTTTCACTTTCATTCAATATATGCCTCATTCTGACAGAATCACTGGATACCTACCGTAAATTGTAATATGGTTGGCATAATTTATTTAATTATTTAAAAGCTGCACTCAACTGTAGAAAATTTCTTAATTCTTAACTGCTCAATGCATACTAGTTTTAAGCACACATTTTTATCGAGCACATACTTAATATGCAGTTCAACACTCGAAAACTAATTTGTAAGATTAAAAAAAAGAACAAAATGTAGCTCATTTTAAGCCTGTTGAAAAAAATGATAAGAGATTCTCGCTAAATCTTGTTTTCGCAAATATGTCGAGCTCATTATAAATCGGTAAACTAGCTCAAATTACATGCCAATACTATCTGAACAATTACTGTCCTAATCTGGATATGTCATCAGATTTCTTCTTCTAAGAAATCCACCCCAAAGGACAACAAGTTGAAGCAGGTCTGACAGATTGTGATTGAAACAAAGTTTTTGTTTATACAATGTATTGACAATAGATTCCAACTCCAAGGATTTCATATCCCAGTTAATTGAATTGGACAACAGAAAGGTATGATAATGCTTTGGAAATTGATTGATTACACATTTATTAAATTACAGTAAAACGACTTTAATGGAATAGAAGTAATATATTGAACAGATAGTGACAGATGCCCACCCATCTCCATTGAACCTCATGGAAGATGAATCAGTGGAAATTCGAGGATAAAATGAACCCGAACAAATTAGATACCTAATTAGTTTAGGACTTTCGCGAGAATGCTTACTCTATGGCTAAAAGAAATAAATAAAAGATCACGCTTGCATAGAGAACAGTCCCAACAATGCATTCAACCCAATACTAACTTCTATCTAAATTCCATTAATCCTGATTCGTTTTAGAACCATGCAGGGTATATGGGTCGATTGGTATAACGAAATTATTGATTAGATCAGTCCTATACTAGCTCTATAGTTAACGAACGTCGCGTCGTCGCGTCGTAACTCTAAAATATTCCAGAATTTACCTCAACAGTCTCGGTATTGAAGTATGTAAATTTGTATGTCACTAGCAACTATCTTCCACCACATAGGAGAATGTCAGGTTCGGCCTGGGAACTGGTGACCAGGAACTCTATTAAACGCTTTATCTACTTCATGGCTTAACCAATTTTGCAACGCTAAGCGCCTCCTATTAGAGCTGATCCAATCAGATTATGATATCCTGTGGGATAATCGATTTATTCGCCTGATATGTGCGCCATTGTTACCAAATTTATGCTAAGGATTACTTAGTGGATAGCCTGGATATGAGGATAAATCATTTCTAGTTTCAAGTGATTTAATTGTGGCTGATGCCACACGAACAGGAGAGTTTAATAAATAATTATTTAGTGGCCACATGAAGGTAATGAAAATGAATGGGAAATTGCACCACGCGGGGAAAACATTTTCATTTTAATCGATTTAGAGTTATTGCAAATTTTTTTTGAAAATATTTCCCGGTTAGATGTACTCAGTATCTGGGTAATAATATTTTATTTGGTGCAGCAGCAAACATAAAGAGATATGAAGATTTGTAGTTTTGAGGGTGCTCGATTCTCCTAGTTCATAGTAATGGGTATAACCAGAAGGATAGCTTTTTAAGGTGAATTTACGAGATGATTGTTTTCTACTCGTAGCACTGATTCCCTGTTTTTATGGTTCTTTCTTTTTATGTCATATCAAGTGGACCAAAGACCCCAAGCACAGAGAACAGGGCGGTTCGTTGTCGTCCATCAAGCTGATTTAGAAATATTTTGCATAATATTCCTACTAAATATTCGAAATTTTCCAGACTTTTCTGTCAATTGTAACTAATGAATAACATCGAAAAAAAATTGTCAAAACTTGATAAAAACTTGAGTAAAATGCACAAAGATGTTAATTTTACAAAGTAGGAGTATTTGAAAAAAAATTATCCTAGTTATGTTCTAACCTTACTAAACTTTCAAAGTTACTAGCTTTGATCTAAAAATACTCTGTTGAATTAAAAGTTTCTTATTCAAACGATATGTTGCTGTAGTCTTGAAATGCACCACATCCAAATGTTATTATGTGAATGCTGATATGACTTAAGTTTCTGTTATCTCTCACCAACTTTTTCGTAATATTATTTTAACCCTGTTTTGAGATGAGCACTTAAGCGAACGCTACTTAAATCAACCCGGAAATTATGACTAGGTGCATTTGTGGGCGGTTCTCTGGACCCACTCAAATTATTAATAATAACAATAATAATGCATCGATTTCCTATATGTATTCAAGCTAAAATACCTCTGTACCAAATATTGCGCTCATTTACAAACCACATAACAGACCTAGAGTGGTGTATAATTCCCACATCTTGGCAGAAGTAGCGCATTACACGTAAGTGTAGCAAGTTGCATGCGGTTTCACAGTTTAAATTCTGAAATTTTTAATGGAAAATTAGGGAAAAACTGAACGTGATCAGAATAATGACGCAATCTTGTATTATAAAAAAAATAAGAAAAATCATCCATATATATTAGAAACAACAAGAGCCCGAGAATAGACCCCTAAGGAACACCAAACAGGATTACTATGAAATCGGAATAGTTATTATTATGAACCACTTTCTGGTGTCTTTCATTTAAATAAAAAGGGTTCACAGTTGAACTACTAAAATTAAATACCGATTTTAATTTGTGGCAAAGAATACCAAAATTAGCACAATCAACCACTGAAATATCTGTGTACTTTTGTACTTAAGGATGGGTGCCGGTTTTAAAGTGCAACTCAGTTTTCTAAAATTCAGCAATATAAAATTTTATATCTCACTTTCCATAATTCATTTTAACTTACGCCTAAATATCAGAGTATTAATACAAGGCAACAATTTATTAATACTTTTATTTATTTCGATAAAAATTCTAGATACAATGATCAAAAAACAATACCCAAATAAAAGCTATAATACGGAAGAATTTTTTAATTTTTTTTTTATTTGGGACTTATATGAAAGTCAATCGAAGGAAAATTCAACTTAAAAGTACAGCACATTTTAGACATGGGCTCCAAGTGTCCATAGCTGTTGCGATGGGAGCAGAAGTAAATTAAATCATTCGATTGTAAGTGCCGAGCTCGTGAGTTGAAATTAATTTTCTTAAGCATCAAAGGCCTGTCGATGTCATCTTTCACAAGTTGAAAAATAAAGCTTATATCACATATTTTCCCACGAGCTTGTAGAGTAGGAAAGTGGTTGAGGTGGAGGCGGGAAAGAAACGTCCCTGTCGCAAGCATAAGGGGTAAAAATAAAAGGGCTGAGTTAATACCGAGTTGCCTTGTTGCAGGATGTTGTTTGGAAGGAGCGGGTGCTGGCTGTGGTAAGGACGGGAGATGGGTCCCTGTCGCAAGTATTGAGGGTAAAAATAAGAAAGCTGAGTTGATACCGAGTTGTGTTGTTGCAGGATGTTGGTTGGAAGGAGAAAGCTGGTGATGTCTTTGGTAAGGTCGGGAGATCGGAACTGGTTTTTGAAAGGACCAGCTTCTAGGAAGGCTGAGTCTAGTGGGTGCAAGCAGGCGTACTACAGGCGGCTTACGCACAAGCACAGTAAAGTTTCATAAATTTGCACTACCAGGCAAGCAGATAACTAAAGCACAAAATCTTGCGAGCATATGTAGCTGGCATGCATGGTTTAAACCTACATCGTTGTTTTCATATCTTCAGCTGTTCTTGCATTTCTTTTTTGTATTGCGTTAATTTTTTTCTGCCTCTCCAAACCACCTCGATCAGTTAGTCACACTTCTTCTACGTCATTTTTCCATGCCAGGCATATGTCTTGTGGATCTTACGAATTTTAAAACTTGAACAGTCGAGGCACTTTGGTATTGTAAACGTGCGTGGGAATGAGGGATCATGCATGTTATGATCATCTTTAGGTAAAAAATTGGGCCAAATAAACGACTTTTTCCATAACTCAGGAAATTTACCGAGTCGCAGTGATAGATTAAACAGAAGTGTTAACGGGTAAGAAAGTGTTCCACTGCAGTACTTTAGGACAGTAGGCGGTAGCCCATCGGGCCCAGCGGAATAACTATGGCTTAGCTTGGACATGGAATTCTCAACAGGTTTCTGATCAATAAACTAATCAAAAAACTTTAGGAAGTTTCGTTAAGTAATTAAAATAAGCAAAATCAATTTGAGTGTCATTAGTTAAAAATTATTCACTAAGGTAATCAGCAAAGAAACTAGATATCACAAACGGATCATGATTAGTATTATCCTTAAATACTAACACAGGAGGAAAATTATTTGATTTGTTTTTGGTATTAACAAAACGCCAAGATTCTTTAGTATCCGATCTGATTACATTTCTCATCTCAAACAAGTACGTATCATAGGCATGCAAAAGAGCAATACGAAATTCGCTCCTCAATAACAAATTTTTGTTTCAGGTCATCATTAAATTGAGACCGGTGAAACCTTCGCCAAGCCTTGTTTTTCAGGTTGCGCAAGGGTTTAATCTCAGCATCATACCAAGGAGGACACGAAGAGCCATTCCTGATACAAGACAATGGAACACAATCATTGGAACAATCAAATATAATATTGTAAAAATGTGCTGTAAGTTTATATACATTATAATTGCTTAAGAGAAAGGATCACTTAAAGGAAGATAAATTAGAACTAAGTAGGTTAAAATTAGCTTTCCTAAAGGTCGGTGAGTTTTCAATCGAGGATATACCAATACTCTCGCAATCAATGCCCACTATCACGACCAAAGTTGGATGGTATGCATCAATAGGAACCAATGAAATATAACACGGGCGAACCAAACATTCCGAAGCGTCAGAGCTAAAGCCAACTCCAAACTCTTATTACGTTTAATTTTAACATCAATTACCTGAGAAAGACCAAGTGCAACAATAGCATCCAGGAAGATATGCGCATTCCCAGAATATGGACTGGGGACTAGGGTGACATCATCATCAGAAACTTGCCATTGAACAGCAGGAAGATTAAAATCATCAAATAATACAATCTTATCCAAGTCTCGAGCCAGATCGAATACATAGTAGCAGCAACAGCACCATATGAAGCAGAAGGCAAACAGGAGGAATGTAAACTACTAGAATGTACAGTATTATAGTCCCAACTGTTAAACTTATACATAGGAATGCAGACAGGGACGGATTGGAAATATCGATCCGGGAACAACTGTAAGAAATCTTTACCACGATCAGAATACCTCGTCGGAGCACAGAACTGTCATTAGGATTACGATATCGTCGAAAAACTTGAAAGCCGTTGTCTAGTAATTCAGCACCCGAAAAGGAATTGCTAGGCCATGTCTCCGTTAAAATAATAAGATCTTGAGGAATATTAAAAGAATTTAAGTAGAGCTGACGTGTTTTAGAATGTAGACCACGAACATTCTAGTCATAAACTATCAAGTCTTTAACGCCCCGCCTAATCTATTAGGTTTTTTGATGCATTCTGAATCGGACGAGGTACGAAACGTTTTACCAGTAAGCCATCAGGCCAGAATTTAGAATCCAACAGCGGCATCTCTTAAATAAGAACTTCAAATATTATATATATTAGTGGTTGCACGCTGTGGCGCTCTGATGTTTTTGACCCTCTTACCTACTCCTGAGGGTTGGTGCATTTTTTTTATATTTTCAGAATTAGCTTTTGTATTTGTTTAACGCAGAGTTAACCTCTGATAAAATATCAAGTTTAGCCTTTGTATAAAGTTAACTAAGATTTTGAAATAAAATATTCAGGATTAATCACTATGAAGAATTACTTGAGTTAACCTCAATTTGTTTGCCCAAAGTTAACTTCTGTATGGGAGTTAGAGATAACGTCAATTTCCAATGTCCAGAGTGAACTTCTGAAATTGGATTGAGTAAACCTCAAATTACTTGGTATTCAGAATCAACTTCTGTTTTAGCATTCACAATTAACTTCAGATTTGGCTTGGAATTTTGCTCTGGAGGGTGATTCTGATCTTTTGTCGCACTTTAATGTCAAAATATACGCATAAATGAAATGAAATTTTCTACTGATTTTTTCGTATTTTTATCCAGCATAGCAAGCCTTGCATTACATTGAATGAACTGAAAATGACACTTCGCATTACAAATTCAAAATATTATTTCGAATTTAAGCACTTGTATTGCTCTAATTAGATGTTGAATATAAATTTACCACAATATAAAAATTATATCACAACCTCGGAACCAATTGACTAATTTATCGTACTTTTAGGCGCGTATTCTGACATTAATTCATTGGAAATTCATTTTAGTTTATTCTGTGGATGAGTTGATGAAAAGGATAAATCAATATGAATATGATGAATATAAAAGTGCAAAAATTTTTAAGTAAAAGTCCAAAATATGTGAAAAAAATATACACCTAAGCTACGAGAAAGAGATCTGTTATGTGCTATATTCCTCATGGTGTTGCCCTGGGTACGCTTGTGCTAATTGTTGCGGCGAAAAAACCTATGATTGACGTAATGCCAACAAGAAGTCAATTAAAAACGTAAACATATACGGAAGTATTTGTCATGAAGGTAAGTTTGTCATTGTTTTGTCGACAGTTTTTATACCCTAGATGAAATGTATAGGGTATACTAAGTTTGTCATTCCGTTTGTAACACCTCGAAATAATGATGGTAGAGCAAAGTGGATTGGACCCCCACGCATAATGTTAAAAGTTATTTTGATTTTTGCATGTCCGTCCGTCTGTCCGTCCGCGCGCACGATAACTCGAGAATGCGTTTACTTAGAAAGCTGAAATTTTGTACTCGGACTTAAAAAGAAAAGTAAAATTAAATTCAAAAATGAGACAAATCGGGCAAGTCCTTCGTGGGGTTGCCATACAAAACTTTCGTTTTGCACTATATATTTAGACACTGTCTGAGAACGCATCGATATAGAGAGCTGAGATTTGGTACATGGTGTTCTCATTGTACTAGCAAATAAAATTTCAAAAATGGACTAAATCGGGCAACTCCTTCTTGGTCTTGCCATATAAAGATTTAGGTTTTTTAAGTATACTGTGAAAACGATCAGTCCAAGATACTTTTATTGTACTAAAAATTTCTTCAGAATACGAAATCCTATAAAATTGGTTATAATCATTTTTTCTGTCCGACAAACCGTTCTAGATATATATGCGAAAAACCACTTCAAAAATCAAACTTGTACATAAGGGTGACAGTACTAAATTTCATAACGGCATTCATCTAGGGTATCATAAGAATTGGTCTTAGATAATAATAATAATAATAATGTTTTGTTACTCTTAGCTTGTGGGCATAATCGCGGGAATCTTCTGACGCGTAGAAGCAGCTTAATTATTAGATGGGTGTTGAATTTGATTCTCTGTGGTTTTCTTGTTTATTTTTAAGATGGGGTGCATCGAGGGATTTGTAGATCCTAGGTGAACCGAACAACCACTAACAGTGAAGCTTAACGGCTCATCATATTACATCTTATATTACCCGTAAAGTAAAGCGAGGAAGATACTGTAGAATGTGAGCAGCGTTAACGTGATTGAAATACGTGAACAGTACGGAAGATTACTTATTGAGCGATTATCCTCCATATTTTGAGGGTTCGACCTCTTTTTAACAGAAATTACCTTAGCAAACTTCCACGCGTGAGGGTAGCTCGACGCTATGATAAATGTATTCATAATAAACGTCAGAGGCGACACCGTACCTCAGTGATTAGATAATGCCTATATGGTAACGATGGATCAAAATTACTAGCAGAGATTTTTTTAACTGCATGGATCGCATACATGACTCTATTACGAACTCTTTTTAAATTTCCACACAGGAAGGTATTCTTATAAGTTTTCCACATATCATGCGCATAATTTCTTTCACTTATAAGAGGGCTTTATGATATTATTCATCCATGACGTTTCATTCACTAATATCCTAGATTTAAGCGGAACATTATAAACCAAGAATTATATTATCGACATAAATATCGTTGGTGCTCAGTTGATTCTAAGCAAACTGACATGCCAAATTAATATTGTTACGCGCCACAAAGTGATACAAGCGACATCTATTGGAAATGGAAACAACTTTAGGTTAGTGACATCCTAGTAAACTAGGTTTGGAGAATGGAATATTCAGGAAGGTTCTAGGATAATTCGTAGAGTATAAATACGGCGCTGCTCACATCCAGGAGGCGAGTATTATTTCAGACAGCGAAGTGAACGAAGTAAACTATTAGGATTGTGATAATTATAAGTACAGTACTAGCGATAATTATAAAGAGTTGGTTTGATAATTATTTGTGAATTTGTGAATTTGTGAGAGTAAACAGTAAAGTTAAATAAAGAAATAACTTTTGAATTATATCTGAAATATTGTGTTTTAAATAACGAACTAAGGCCACGCTCGTCACAATATTATTGAAGTCGCGATATGATATTTTGGAAGATTTAACTAGGACATTAAATTTAAGAAATTCAGAAATTGCGTCATGGTCAGTTACTCTTGGTATGACAAACTAGTGCTGTTCAGCATATGTATGTCAATTTAATTTGTACTAATCAATTCATGTCAAAGTTACCTTGGGCGCGCTACCTAGTAGGTTTATTATTAATCACGGCAGTTATAGAATTCAAAAACGACCTCATGTTGTTTTTTACAAAGATAAGGTTAATATTAAACATTTTTCGTAGAATCGTATTACGTGCAATAGATAAGGACAAGTGACATGTATGAAGTGCGGATATAAACTTATAGAATCGGAGAATCGTTCTTTCTAGAATGAAGTCTTCGGGAAGGTTCTGTACAATTTGTGGAGTATAAATATAGCGCTTGTCACCGCCAGGAGGGAATCTTCTTTCGGTGAACCCAACGTAATAAACAGATGAAGGTCTTGGATTGTGGTAATTTGATGCACGGTACCTACTAGCGATAGTTAAAGTAGAATTGATTTGTTGCTTGTGAGTTTGATAAAAGTAAACGGTAGACTATAATAAAGAGAGCTTGTAAATTGTATTTGAAATATTGTGTTTTGAATACGAAGTAAGACCACGCTCGTAACAATATCATAGAACGAGATAGTGGAAGAGATCCTGGGAGGTTTATAAACAGATGCCAATAAAATGTTCTCCTTGAAAGTATTCATTCAAGGAAAATGTATTCAATTTCCAAATTATTGCCATAAGTGGTAGACCCTTATTTTGCTGATAAATATAACATTACGTACATATACAACAACATCACCCACAACATTTTATTTGACATCAGTTTTATAAAATCTATAGCCATTTAAGGCCACAATACTATCATGAATTGAATCTAGCTCTCACTAATGGTACCTAATAACATCAACTTTTAAATTTGTGAAAGAAAGTTTGAGATATTAAAATTGTTTCTTATGCTTTTAACATTTATATGATAAATGCGTTATTTATTACCTCTTAGCAGGATAAAATTATCATCCACGGTAGGATGCAGGATATAATTCTCATCACCATCGTTTAAATCATGGATAGGACTACCACTAGCAGTAAAAAAAACAACCCCAGACGATTATAAAACCCGCCTTCTGCGGCACTTTAAACCCAGATGAACCTCACACCTCTGTACCTGGAGTAAAAGCGTGTGTCATTCAGTGCTACGTACAGGATACATAAGGAAGGACTTCTCCTTTGTAGAGGTTTTCGAGGATATTCCTGAACTGGCTATGACATCAGACAAGACGGTGGTGAAACTCTTGTCATTTCAATTACCTAATATAGTGGTGAAAGACAGAGGGGCCCGGGAATTTCCGACTGTACCCAGTCTGGTATTTGGATGGATCCAAGACTATTGTGACTGTTAAGGTCGGAACATAGGTTTAAGATTTGACTGAGCATAAGGGGTACGCTGCGGTTTATGCCCTACTTACCTGGGCTATCCACACTCTGAAGGGAGCTCTTAGCAATAAAATCGTCCTTATATTCATCGGCAGTCATCCAGTAATTAGACGAATTTCATTTTTCTGCAGCATCAAGGCTTTGCTAGCAATAAAAAAGTTGATGAGCTTGCTAGACAAGGCTCAGCTACTCGTCACAAATTCGTATTAAAGGGTCACAGTACATATTGGATGGGGCATTTTAAGATAGAATCGTGCCAAGCCTTTAATGGCGTCTACGTTTATGGAAAGGGCAATGAGGCTTCTAAGGTACATGATGAGCCTGACGGACGTTAGACTCATAACTTGGCTGATTACCGGCAACTGTCAATTGAGAAAGCATAATGGCAACGTCCTTCCTCTCTGTTGGTCTGGGTTCTGGTCCTACCTGCAGAATCGAGGATAATGAGAGTATTTTACATGTTTCGTAGAGTGGCAAACTTTGGTAAACCACAGCTGGACCTTAATGAGTTCGTTGAAATACCGCTACGTGTACTATTAAGCTCGCTCAAGAAAACTGGCTCTATTTAAGGAGATGGTTAGCACAATAGGTCCTCTCAGTGGCCACAGCGCATTATTACCTCTAGTCTCCCTCTCCAAACCAAGCAAACATAACTCGAATCATTAATTTGTGAAACATTTCTCAAAACTAATTTCCACAAAGCATATTTCCTTAAAAGAGTTTCCCTAAACACAGTTCCTTAAAAATAGTTTACTTAAAAGTAATTTCCCTAACAAGCAATTTCCTAAACGTTTTGGAAAAGGCATATTCTAATATTGACATCTGGCAAAGGAAAAAGCAAAGGACTTTGCAATACGGGATTTTTAAGTTAATGTTAGCAAGGATTTTAAAATTCGATACTCTCTGTTTTGGTATTCGAAAATTTAAGGAAATCGTTCGTTAGGGGAAATGTGCGTTGGGGAAATTGACTTTAGAGAAATCGTTTTTAGGGAAACTGTTTTCAGGGAAACTATTTTAGGTCTGTTCGGTGCCAAGATTGGCACCTTAGAGTGTTTGCCCAGCAATTATTCAAAATTGGGTGTAACTTGAAATATACTAATAAAATCAATATCCTGAATAATTTTATGGTACGTCATAAAAGTGGTTGTGTGGTTGCGCTAAGTTCAATTCAGAAAATAGTTGTTTTTAAGGCGGCAATAAACAAAGGATAATACGAATATATCTATGTGGCAACAATTCGCAAATATACTAGATAAACGCTACGCAAAACTATAAAAATTACGCCCGAAGCAAGTTCTATAAAAATCCCACATACTTGTCAAGTTATCTTAGAGAACTTCCCGAAAATCATGAAAAACTTCACTGGCACAGTTGAAATGAAGTTATAAAAGCACAAAATTATTCAAACTAAGTCTGTTTCTAAAATTTTTTGTGGGCATTATACACACATATACATATACGTCCATAATTCAAAGAGGACTACATCTAACCACAAACATGGGAAGGATAAGCCGCCAGCATTTTTGCGAGTTTTTGTTTCCTGGCAATGTAATGGAGAAAAATAAAAACTTGCGCTAAAAGTCTTCTGCTGACGGCTTTTATGATTTTTATGTTTGCGACAAAACTGTCGCGCGGGTCAAATATTAAATGTACTTGGTGAAACTCTCAAAAGTTTTACAATTTGCTGCTGTATTTTTTTGCTCTCCATTTTTGGATTGCAAATAGTCAAAGAAAAAAATTCGAAGGAAAGCTTCTGTTTTTGACATCAACCGAATCATCAGACACTACAACACAACAAGCTTGGCCATTATTGTTTAAATCATTAAAGCTATGACAAGTTTAAAACGGAATTAAGATTATGAAATCATAATAATTTTTTCCGTCATAATATTCATGCATGTGGTAGGTACAAGCATGCACTTTTATATGTGAGAAAGAAGATATATAATCCTTCGTTATGTCACTCATAATTCAGAGCTCTCACAAGTTGTGGACAGAACCATAAATTAAAGGATTACCGTAAATCTTGCAACGTATTAGGTACCTGGATAATGTGCTCGTACACGAACAATCCTTTCTGTTTCCCTTCGGGCGATTTCCATCAACGAAATCTCCTTTACTTTACGGACCATTAGGCATGCCTTAACTTATGCTAATCGCAGCCAACTTAACACAACTTTATACAGACAAATGGTTCTTCTCGAGCATCATAAAGCTTGTTCCACTTCAAAAGACACAAAATACTCTCGTAGATATCTTATTACACTCCCCCATGCCATGTTTTACGATGAATAAAGTAAAACTGCCCTATACCATACGGAACCGCTACGGTACTATGTACACCTACCCCTAAACTTCAACCTTGCCGAACTCTTGTGTCGTAACGTTTAACTCGGGTACATAACTCGCAACTGACAGCCAGAAGAACTTGCTTGTGAAATATGGCTATAGAAAAA
Source organism: Dioctria linearis (assembly GCA_963930735.1). Classification (NCBI taxonomy): domain Eukaryota; kingdom Metazoa; phylum Arthropoda; class Insecta; order Diptera; family Asilidae; genus Dioctria; species Dioctria linearis. Next base: position 309,845,066 of record OZ005741.1, read on the forward strand.
CCCAGAAAAGCGTAAAATGAAATTTTATTTACTTTAAGTAGAAACAGTACAGACTATGGCGGGCAAAGGGTTCCTACCTCCCCACAAAAATTGCTCGAGCTGAATGCTCTCGGATTACGTTCTTTGATGTAAACAATGAAATCTAAAGTGTAACATATGGGCCCCATTCCGTCATGTCGTTTTTACATTCAAAACCCAAATAAAAGTTCTCTCAGTCTGGGTTTATAGGATTACTTTAGGTAATTTAAAGAGTTATAAGATTTGACAATACTTTACAAAAACTCCTTTCTATACTCGACAATGTATTTTTCAGGCAAAGTACCAAGAAATGAAGTGCGGAACAACTGAGTTGTGTATTGCCATTTATGGTTGCAGTTTAAAATGATTTGTTGAAAACTGAAAGTGCTGCACAGTGTTTACTCGATTTTATTTATAAGACACACACAATAAATTTGTTATGGGTGCTGGAGAAGGAGGGATACAAATTATTAGATATGTTGGAGACTAATAGTCAATCGGCCTCCTCATTTCAAGGTTATGTAAGACGTCGTCAAATAAATTGTTCTCTAAGAGAATATTTATATTAAAGCTTCGCCTAAAGTTATGCTCCTGTACTAACACACAAATTCTCTTGGAGGAAACTTAGAAGACAATAAAACAGAAAAGAAAAGTGAATTTTCCCCAACTGAAGTCAACTTTAACTATATAAAAACTCTAACTGACATACATACGACTACCACAAGCTTCGTGATTACAAAGTCCTCTACACTCCTAGAGTCCAACATATCATCAACTCGACTGCTACCGTTCCTGTAAAGTATCAAATAAAACACGCCTTCCAATCTTTATCCCAATTCATATGACAAACATCTAATCCATAAGACCCAACACATAAAATATGAATCTGTCTCCTCACTCCACTTCAGTGTGTAAGTAAACGAAGCTGATTTATTAATGTTAATTTAAAGAATTAATTGTTTACAGCTGATTGGAGGTTTCCAGCTGGTTATGTTTTTGATCGGGTCTATGATGTAAGGTTTGGGATATTTCTTAAGGAAAACTTCGATCTTTGTTTTGTGCCTTTTTTATTATTCACTCGACGTTTCCGGCCTTGATTAGTACCCTTCTTCCGAAGTTAGCTATAATAAGTGAATAATAAACAAGTAAAAAAGATAGAATTGGTCTAAGGTCAATTCTTATGATACCCTAGATGAATGCCCGTATGAAATTTCGTATTGTCACCTTTCTGTGCAAGATTGATTTTTAAAGTGGGTTTTCGCATATATTTCTAGAACGGTTTGTCGTACAGAAAAAATGACTATAACCAATTTTATAGGATTTCGTATTCTGAAGAAGGTTTTAGTACAATAAAAATGTCTTGGACTGATCGTTTTCACAGTATTGGTAAAAAACCTAAATTTTTATATGGCAACACCAAGAAGGAGTTGCCGATTTAGTCTATTTTTGAAATTTTATTTGCTAGTATAATGAAAATACCATGCGTCAAATCTCAGCTCTCTATATCGATACGTTCTCAGGCAGTGTCCAAATATATAGTGGAAAACGAAAGTTTTGTATGGCAACCCCACGAAGGAGTTGCCTGATTTGTCTCATTTTCGAGTTTAATTTTACTTTTCTATTTAAGTCCGAGTACAAAATTTCAACTTTCTAAGTGAACGCATTCTCGAGTTATCGTGCGCGCGGACGGACAGACGGACGGACGGACATGCAAAAATCAAAATAACTTTTAATATTATGCGTGGGGGTCCAATCCATTTTGCTCTACCATCATTATTTCGAGGTGTTATAAATGGAATGGCAAACTTAGTATACCCTTTAGATTTCATCTAGGGTATAAAAAGCATAAAACAAAGATCGGAGTTACATTAAAGAATTAAATCTGAAGTTTTGAGCTTTTAGTGCGAGTCGATGATACCCTGCCTCTCGCACCAATAGGCTAAGTGTTAAGTCCGTTTCGTTTATTGAATTCTCCCAAATATTGATGAGGTCATTTATACAGTTTGTATGCTTAACTCGAATGCGTTCGAACCCCATAATTCGGCTATGTTGAAGCATATTCAACTGGAATCGTCAACGTATTCTCTTCGTCCATATCCAAAATAGAGTCTTCGTCTTTACTGGATAAACTTTTTCAGCAGAAGAAAATTCTCCTAGCTTCTTCGTCCTGTCCGAAAAGATCTGATTGAATTATCATATTCGGATGGAATAGAGTTCTCGCCTTAGTTTGATACAACGACGAACTTCTGTTTAGGCAAACTAAGCAGCTGCCTAGCGGCCGAAACATGTAGAAACCGCAATGGTACACATGGAGGACATACGACATTGGACATTAAAACACAATTTTTAATTCGCTTTACTATTCCTGCATACAGGGGCGGATTTACCAATAGGAAGATCAGGGTGGCTAATTCTTAATTGATAAACTAAAAGTAAACGAGATCGAAGTTGCACTATCCGATAGGTATATATTCAGAGTTACCGTTTTAACGTCATTAGACAGATTGACTACAGAACTTCAAAGACGTGGTTTTGCTTATGAGAACTTGAGTAAGAAGTTTGAGTTTCTCATGAAGGTATACAAAGCTTGGAATCACAAACATTCCATCTAAGGGATTTAGGTAGCGCTTTGGAAACTAGTGTCTGTACCTGCGAGGTCATTTGTCGTACGCTGAAGCTTACACAAAGAAAACAATTATCGGCTCTAGATTTATACAAGTTCCTGGAGAAAGACCTTGTGGATATTTATCCAAATGTGGAAATACCAGTGAGGATGTTGTTGTGTACACCAGGGGCAAACTACTCAAAAGAACAATCGTTTTCAGGGCTAAGACGAGTGAAAATCTATTTATGATCAACCGCAGAAGAAATCAGGCTCAATTTACTCCCTGCGATGTACATACAGTCAGAAATAATACAGTCTGTGGACTATTGTGAGGTAATCCGTTCCTTTGCAGAGAAGAAAGTTTGTCGCATGGCAATCTAAGCGTATTTGTTCCACGCAACGAACTTTCTTTGCATGTATTTATTCCCGATATATCTAAGTCTGCTTGTTTATTTTTTAAGGTAGATGTACGTTAAATAAATGAAAAATAACGGTAACATTTTTATAAAATTCATTTATTTTAAAAAAAATGGACCCTGACTCTGTTTACCGCCTAGGGGTAATGTGTCTTCATGTCCGGGCCAGGCTGGATAGCGAGTTTTTAGCTTATTTTCTTACAGCTGTAACTATCAAATTATATAATCTGAGTAAAAAAATTGAGTTGCCTGTTTTGATTGTGAACCAAATTCCATGAAATATCGGATAATCGGAACTTAATTCAGTATCATCCTGACACATTTCTTGGAGTTCAACGGCAGATTAACAAAATATTAAAGCTTTGAAGAAAACGTTCACTTTCCTGAATTAACTCTTTTTTTAAATATCAATTTAGTTAAAAAATCGTGGCGAATGAGGGAAGCAGAAGATTTGCAATATTTTCATATTTCAAATATTCAAAGCTTATTAGACCTCGAATCAGTTAGTGTTTTATCTTTTTTAAAACAAAGATCACTCTGTTTACTGTCAGTAAACTAGTTAGATACTAAATTACTACAATCTTTTGGTTAATACAGGCGATCTACTAGACAATAACCCAATAACTGTAAAAGAATGTAGGAATAGAACAAGGATATCATTTTTATTTTGAACATTGGACTTACCAGGGGAAACTATTATTTTTTAAAAGTCACGATTAGGAACTTAAAATTTAATCATACTTTGATCTTTTTATGTACTATGCACCATCCCTTGAGGAAACAGTAGTGAATTTCTGTGGTAGTAGTAGCTCAAATATCCCTGTATAGCAGATTAACTTGGATCACTCTCTTAAGGCCTTACGCGATTTCGCCGATTTTCGAAGGTACTTTTCTAGACGCGGTTTAAAAAATGACGTATTAATGACAACATTTTTCTTACAGGTCTTTTATGCACATGGTTAAGTATATGTATGTAAAAAAACAAACAGAAATATTGACAAATTGCGGAGATATATGCAATGTATTCTTTTTTCCCCGCGCGTAGATAGTGAAGGTATTCGGCATCGATGTGGTTTTCGGAAAAAATGCATAATGAATAATTAAAAATATTATAAAAACAATTTTTATAATAAAAATTCGAAACTTAATATTTTTTTACTCAATTTTCTGTATGTATTGTATTTTTTATATAATTTTTTTTTGTGTCACTGAGTTTAGTTTCTGTAATTCGCACCATTGATTAGAGATGATACTTCGAATATGTTGTAAAAATTTCAAAGTGATCTCAACCTTCATTCAAGAGTTAAAATTTTCACACCGGGCGCTATCTATTATAAATCCAGTCTTACTTGATTTAATAGCATCCTAGGGTATATGTATAGTCGTTACCTTTACCGTTACACAATTCTATGTAGGCATAATAAATGAACAATAGAAAAGGGTAGTTGCATATGTAGCGCACCTATTTTCGAAGAAAATAACAGTTTTTAAGCTCTAAGTGCTGTAACTTTAACAACTTTTGGAATTTCTCAGTTCTGTAAAGCTTCAAATTTTCCTAACCGTTCAGGCTAATGGAATCAATAATACAAAAAAAAAATGACAAAATTTAAAATGTTTCGTATAGTCCTGGAGATGGCCGCAGCGACAATATGGATATGACTCAGGAATTTTAGCAGGACCTATGTTCTTAACCCTTTCACCCCTACTGGGACAATATGTCCCACCGCGTTTCAAGCAAGCATACATCTCATATTATTAAAGAAAATATCTATATCAGAACTCCCAATAGACTTATTGAATCTTGTCTATTGATGTACAGGCCGCATGATCCCATTTTGCAGTGCTGAGTCGTCATATTGCGTCGTCACTTTTGCAACAGATTCACATGCGAACAGACCGAGTTTTTCAGTGCTTCGTATATTTAGAGTTTTTAATTGTTATAAAAGTAGTGAACAATCCTTATATTGTACTATTTTGGTATATTATTATTTTGAAAGGTATGTTTTTTTTCGATTTCTGAGAAGATGGGACATATAATCCCAATTGTAGTTTTATGCGGGATTATTTATCCCAATAAACGAATCTTCGTTATTTTAGATGGCAAGAAAACTCATTGAACTTTTAACTAACAGCGATAGCGGTTTTAGCCCATCAGAATAGGATTAAATCAACAAATCGGGCTCTTACCGATGAGTATGGAATTCTCCTTGTGTTAGGAATTTCTTTGATAATGCACTACAACCACGTACCATCACTGGCTGATTACTGGAGCAAAAATGCATCAATGGGTAATGAATTGATAAAAAGGAGCATTTCTCGTGATCGCTTTACTCTACTGATGCCTAAGCTACATTTCAACGATTGCAATAAGATTACTACATATCCGAAGTTGTTGCCTGTATGAAGAAAACATTTCCAGCAGTGCGAAGTGAAAGTACCGCGCAATCCATCGATGAATGCATGGCGAAATTCAAGGGTCGATCTAGCTTGAAGCAATACATGCCGTTGAAGCCAATCAAACGTGGAGTCAAATTATGGTTGGGTTGTGATGCCAAAACCGGGTATACATACGATTTGAACATATACACTGGTAAAGACACATTCGCTAACCAAATCGGTACTCTTGGAGAACGAGTTGTTCCCAAATTGACAGCATCTATTCGTGAGCCAGACGTTATTGTAGCCTTCGACAGATTTTTCGCATCATTGACATTATTGAGGACCATTGGCTTTCCTGATATTGGGACATATATGAAGTCTGGCAAAGAAACTCCCGTGTTCGATGGGCGTTTAGAACGTTTCCAAAGTCAATTTCAAAAATTGCAATGGAATTATGGCTGCACGTTGGTTGGACTCAAAGGAAGTTCTTCTTGCTTCAAACTGTCATACGCCAATAATAACTAAGGTTGAAAGAAAGCTGAAAAAACGGTTCACGAGTAGAAGTCGACTGTCCTTTGGCCATTGCTGATTACAATCGTACCATGGGGGGTGTTGATCTGGCCGATCAAAAATCTGCCCTGTACGACATAAATCGCAAATCACAAAAGTAGTGGAAGAAGGTTTTTTTCAAATTGTTGATCGTAGCAGTCGTCAACGCATGGATTATATACACAGAAAGTCAACGTCGCAAAGATCATATGAACAAATTTATCGTCCCACCTGCCGAAATTATGATAGTTGAGGGAAAAAAGCCAAAAAAACTAAGAACTCGTCGGGCAGGTGGTAGACCGGTCAAGCAACAACGATTAGAAGTTTAAAATATCCGTGAACATTTACCAATTGAACATCCTTCCCGACGGCGATGTGTACGTTGCACTTCAGAAAATGAGAGACACGGACCAAATACGTATGCTCTGGATACAATAACGCATTATGCTTCAAATGTTTTGCCAGCTTTCACAAATAAAAATTTATAAAGCAAATATGTACAAAAAAAAAAATAAATAAATGTTTATATCATAATGTTTTCTGGGTTTGATTCATTGACCACAAACAGCTTATTGGGACATTCTGCCCCACCGAAAATCTTTATTGGGAATATTTATCCCAATTTAATAGTAAGGATTAAGGACTTCTCATTTACACCAACCCTTTTTTTCATTCATATTTTGATATAATTCACTCAAATTTCTTAAGCTGCTGCTGAATATAAAAATAAAACTCCGTAGTCAAAGGGTTAAAACAAAAATTACCCTGTGGCCATTGTTCAGAATTCGCAAGAATCGTGATGTTAACAAAACCAACATAAAACCTTGATGCCGGCACAGAGTGTGCCAAAGGCCGAAGTTGGAACACCGCGCACTCTAGTATTCACACAAGCTAAAAAATTATTAATTTGCTTAAAATACTTAAAACACATCATTTATTCCAAATTTTGGATAAAATTGAGTAGTCAACATTTAATTAACCAAAAATAATTTACAAACCATTTTATACGAAACGGTAACACTACAAACAATAAATAATAAACTGCAGTTGCTATGCAAAGCTTTTGTTGCTAGGAACCTTTGTGAGCTGCTCTTTGGTACGGTACACACCAAATCATCGGCTATATAAACCACAATCTGATAATCTCTTTTTCAGTTTAGCAGCAAAACGATCCACTTGACGTTTATATTCTATTAACTGTAGAGGGCAGATCTGCTGAACATAGGCAATCTGGTTGACCACCTGAAATTTCTCCAAAAATTCCTTAAGTACCCGATGACCAACCCATTCTTAAACGTTATGCCGAACCACCAGAACTTTGAAACACCATTCAAGGTCACAGCAGGAGACCATCAGCAATGGCATTCGGGTGATTTACTCTTTGAAGAAGGATCTTTGATATGGTACCCTAAAAAATCCAAAATGGAAGGTAGTACAGGCGCGGGCATATATTTTTTGACGAAATTACTGACTCGCTAATTCACCGTAGGCCTCACCTATACCATTTTCCAGGCAGAGATCCAAGCCAGAGAACCCTACGCTCCCGAAGTCATTCACAGCCAATCAATATTCAAAGCATTAAATTTATTTACCTTTCAACTTTATCTGGACAGGACTGTTTTAAAGCAACTAGTGAAAACAAATAAGGTAAAGCTGTTTGAGGTGTTTGGATATGAAGGTATTAGTGTTGAATACAGCTGAAAAAAAATATAGCATTAAAATCCTATATTCAAAGTATTTTCTACTTACTTTTAGGATCCCTCCATTACACCATCTGGAGGTGCATCCCAATCATCCAGGAAATTATATGAAAATGAAAAAAAAATAAAGTAATTTGTTTAAATTAAATGAATTACACTAAAAAGTATAAATTTATTTGAATTTCATTCAAAACTGCCAAGAAAACGAATTTCTGAAAGTCCAGCAACAACAACATGGAAATCGTCAACATTGCGAATTCTGTGCGAAATTAATAACTCTTCATAATAAACATTTGTAAAACTTGCAAATTTGTTTAAACACGCAATATATACAAATTCGCAGCACGTCCAAGTACATTTATTAAAAATATTTAACATTTTTCCTCATTATTGACATGTCAAAAAACGCTTGCACAAGATGAATAATTTCGTATAATTTGCAGATTTCTTCCAAATTATTTATTTATGCTGTACACATTAATAAACACAAAAAAAAAGTATTAAATTACACTCACTTGTGTCAACATGCAAAACGAGGAAGGTAAGAATTCCCTAAAACTAGAAATTTCTAAAGAAAAATAAAATGTAATTACTGCGCACGCTGAACTTGCTGCATCCATTTAATCATGAAATCCCTATGAATTTCATGAGGGGTTTATTGAGGGTAAACATGTTTACTAGCTCAACTGCAGTACATAAATATCCCTGTCTAATTCGTTCCCTATTGAACTCCCAGAAAAGATAATATACCTTATTATGGAGTTCATGGAAATACAGGAAGGAATAAAAAAAAAGAACAAAAGGATCTGAGAGCACTGGTCCAAGGATAGCAAGGTGGCACAGAATTCGTCATTCGACTAGTACGAGTGAAAGAATAAGAGTTTGAGAGTTCAAACTTAAAAACATAACTTCAAGTGTTGACTAAATTAATAAGGTGGGTGCAGTGTGGGGGTAAGGTGTGTGTGTTGCTGGGGATTAGTACTCACTGAGTTAAGTTTTAATTTTACTCACACCCCAAACTTTTTATTCTTTTGCAGAGAAGAACTGAGTCACGCCTAGGAGAACATCCTTAATAATAATAGATGATGAGACTTCGACGAATACTTTGGATTCATTTATGTTTGAATACTTCCAGCTTTTATTTTTATTTTTTCTATATTTAATATCTACATGAATAAATAAAAAATTGAATCAAGCGTGTATTACTTAGTTTATTAATCCATAATTGTCGCAAAAAACACAAAACCAACACCTCACTTTCGAACTTGAAAACCGCGATAGTGATTGTCAAATTGACAACCTACTGGTAATGCTTAAAATGGTACGCGATTCAACAGGTAAGCTAGAATTCGAGAAAAATTAAGAATTATTTCTCACAATGACTGTGAAAGAGACATATGGGGGAATGAGAGAGAAGAAAATTTACGTTTCGCATCGCAAAATGTCAGAACAGGGCAGAAAGCTGCCATATTGATATTTTCTTGAAAAATTAAAATATCTAATTAAATGAATTAGGAGAATTCATAGATAATAAAGAATAAATTATTGAATGCAAACTGGCATCAATTGAAAAATTTGTATATGTCAGTCTACAACAAAAAATGTGTTAAAATTTTAGGTCAGTCTACAAGGAAAAATGTGCTAAAATTGCAATTTTCGTGTTGGAACTTGTAACAAAATGGCAGACCAGAAGATATAAAAAGAAGACTCGCACTAAAACACCTCTCATTATTTCGACAGAGATAATATATGCAACAAGCATAAGATCGAAGCTAGTGAAAATTAGAATCAAATAAAAGGTACCTTGGTACATTATTCACATTGTGGTTCAAGAAAGATTCGGTTTTTTGGTATAAAAAACGTATGAAGATAAGTATTGTGTATATTTAATAAATAATTTAATATCTTAATTGGTGGAAGTTTTTATTATAGATTTATAAAAATGAATATATGCAAGAACAATATTTTAATGATACCTACATGTAAAGAAACAATTTAGTTAAGTTCCTATCAAGTGCGTGAATTAAAAAGTGAATTTTACAATTATAATTTGTTTACATGAGAGTTAAACATATGCCAAGATTCGGCATATTCGCCGTATATGCAATCAGACAAATTTATTAAGTTGGAATAATATTCCAGTGAATTAGCTATAATTATGAAAAACGGAATAAAAATAAATAAGAGCATACGCAACACATGCAATTAGCCATTAACATATGTTCCAGTTTTACACATTCCCAATAATTTAAGGTTGTAACTAGGAATTATTTCGAAAATTAAAGCAATAGTGAACCGAAGTCCACTTCTCTTTTTATTCCATATCGCTACACTATTCCAACTAAAATGCCGTAATATAGCTGTAGTTATTGCAGCTACATTACAAAGCAAACCACCTTGCAATGGAAGAAAGCCGATCTCCAATTATTTACGCTGAGTCTGGTTTTGGTCGCCAAAAGAACTTACTTTCGATGGAACTCAGGGAGGACAGCATTTTATTAGTAAACTGGAAAAATTCATTACGCATTCGAAACAGAGAACAAATATTTTCCTTACGGTTAGAAGAATAGAATTAAAGCTCATAACGGGGTTACTTATTGGGAATTGCCAACTTAGATATTTTCTAAAGAAGATAGTTAAGGTCGACAGCAAATCCTGTCGCTTCTGCATGAAATTCCACGAAACAGCTGAATACATCCTCTGCGACTGTGAAACTATTGGTGATATAAGGCTTAACATATAGGAAAAGCATATCCACTACCCGAAGATGTTATAAAAATGGCCCCCCAATAACCGTACAGGTTTTGTAAAAGACCACGCCTTTAGGCTCCGTACGGGTAACATCACAAAAGATCTTAGAGGTCACATTGACTAGATAAGACGAGAAATCCTTGTCTGCATCCCCCATTTCAATAGTAATAAGTAGCATGCATGTATTCAAATTTTCCGAAACTGAACACCTGTAATCTTCTTTTGTAAAGTACATTACGTGATGATATTATAAGAGGTTAAACCAAATATTATTTCTGAAGAACTCTCTATTTTTGGGTCCTTTAAGTATGCATATTGACTTTTTTCCTGCAATTCTTCATAAAACGCTTTAGACTTTTTATCATTGAGATCTATTTGAATCAAGAGTTTTCTTTTTCCTGCTCAGAAACTACTACTGAAATCTTTTTTCATAACATGATATCGCATGTCTGATATGTATCACATTGAGGTATTTTAAAAGAAAGCTTATTTTTTTCTTACGTAATATGTTCAACAAAGCCTCACCCGATAGCTTGTCAAACAGATACACAGTGACTGTAAGGCTGGAACCCTTACATATGAAAGCTAAAAAGAAAGAAAATAATTTAGGAACTTTATGAAAATACTTCCCTAAAACAGTGAACTCCCTTATTATTTTCCCTATCTAATTCATTCCCTCCATGGACAGAAAATGAAAAAAAGGCATAATTTAACAATAAATTAATAAATTTATGCACTTAACAAATGAAATCTATAGGGGTATACTAAGTTTGTCATTCCGTTTGTAAGACTCGAAATAATGATGGTAGAGCAAAATGGATTGGACACTCATTCATAATATTAAAAGTTATTTTGATTTTTGCATGTCCCGTCCGTCCGTCGTGCGCACGATAACTCGAGAGCGCGTATTACTTTGAGAGCTGAAATTTTGTACACGCACTTTAAAAAAAAAGTAAAATTAAGTTCGAAATGAGACAAATCGGGCAACTCCTTCGTGGGGTTGCCATATAAAAATTTCGTTTTCCGCTATATATTTGGACACTGCCTAAGAACGCGTCGACGTAGAGAGCTGAAATTTCGTACATGATGTTTTTATACTACTTAGCAAATAAAATGTAAAAATGGACTAAATCGGGTAACTCCTTCTTGGTGTTGCCATATACAAACTTAGGTTTTTTACGCAACTTTGAAAACGATCAGTCCAAGACATTTTTATTGTACTAAAAACTTCTGCAGAATACGAAATCCCTATAAAATTGGTAATAATCATTTTTTCTGTGCAACAAACCGTTCTAGAAATATATGCGAAAAACAAATTAAAAATCAAACTTGAATAGATCGGTGACCATACGAAATTTAATACGGGCATTCATCTAGGGTATCATAAGAATTGGTCTTAGACCAATTCTAGCTTTTTTACTTGTTTTTATTATTTTACATATTAAGAGAACAATAAATTATAAATAAAAATTCTATAAAAAAAAGGTTAGCAGCAAGGTATTTTTGCAAACAATTTGGAATAATTATACTTAAGTTATTTCAGTTTTATTTCAATATTTATTTATACGCTTTCCTAGTTCATATACATGAACTTGGGTGAGATCAAGGCGGGTTAGCAGTCCCGTGCAAGAATTGGCGGGATGGGCTAATAAAAAGGCGAGCGCAGAGCAAATCGTCGTCTTTTTGCATCATTATTTTCGCATCAGTATTTTTTTGGAATTTTTGGACTTCATCATTTTTTATTTCATCTTCAGTTTATTATTTCATGTTCAATTCTTTTTATTATTTGCATCAGGTACTTATCATTTGGTATTATTTTATTATATTTTAATTTTCTTTCATTTTATAGAACATAAGTGTGAAGTAAATGTGGCAGGAGAAAATCGTTTAATAATTTACACGTTAAACGAACAGTCCTGCTAGCCTAAATTAATTAAGTTAAGTGAAATAAAAGTGATAATAAATTAACTGAAATTATTTTCAAATAATTTAAATATTATTTTTCTGTGTTCAATTTTTGCTGTAACTTGTGTATTAGAGGAACGTAATTAAGAAAATTAAATTTCTGACTAATTGATTTTTTTTTTTAATAAAGTCGAAGATTTTTTTAATATACGAAACTCCGCACGTCTTCTCATTCAATTCTATATCCAAACCCAATTTTTCCTTTAACTGAGAATTTGTTTGTTAAATGTTTTCTAATTAAACATAAAATGCTTTATATATGTAAGCCAGCTAAGAGCAGCTCCATATATCAGGTTCATGGTTTTATACATATAGCTCTAAGTCTATGTAATTTCCAAAAATTTAATTAAAGCAAAATTAGAGAACTTTTGCGATGTATTTATTAAGTAAATATTTAGAGCGAATGTTGAAGCAATCTTTTAAAAAGTTAATTATAGCTTGCATTGTTATTAATTTTGCAAAGGAAAAAATTATTTAAGAAAGATAAATCGAGTTATCTCGTTTTTCAATCGTGCTGTCTATTATTATGGCGTCAAAAATATATATATATATTTTTTTTATCATATCCACACAACTAACCTGACTTGTTACTAAGTTTTGCTACTCATTAAAATTTTAGCTATGAAAGGTATAAAAGAAATATTATTTGGAAGAAATATAGAAAATCCAATACCACTCTAAACTGCTATTTCATTAATTTCCCCTATCTTGAAACGAACAAATTGCTGAAAGTATCAGAGTTGCTAATGTCTCTTAGATATATTTTTGTTAACCCGAATTTAACATTTAACTTTCCTTCAAAACTCCCCACCACAAATTTTTCATCCAATAAATGTGAAAATTGACAGACAACAAGTGATACGACATTTTGACATTAGAAAACGAAATGTAAGTGGAATCTCGTAAGATTGCTGTTGAGTAATTAATTTTACGATTATGTGGATGTAATGTTTCTAGCGACGATGAACAAAAAAAGTTTTCCTAACATTTCATGTTTTAATAAATAAATTTGAGATTCACATCGTAAATCTGCTTAGATTTCAATCAATTGGTTAATAATTTCATTTGTTTAAAACTTTCCGAAAAATTATGCAGATATTATGAAGAAACTATGCAAGTGATATACTCCTTGGAATACCTGCAAAAGCGTATAATTCCAATATGTGACGATTATGGTGGATGACACACTAAAGTACTAAAATTCTTGTGGAGCTCTCAGTGCAATGTGCATTCATCTGGGTTTAAAATTCAAACTCAAACACATGACCGACTTCTTAATGTAGATTTGGTACGCTTTGTTACCTTATGAATTTATAATATGTATATACATATAACAGGTTTCTTTCAAATAATGCATAAGCATGAAACAAAATTTGGACACATCCCAGCATTTCTTCTGTTTTCTGATAGTAACACCTACATGGCCAGAAGTTGTACCTAGAATCATTTCAGAAACTTACTTGCATGGAATTCCAAAATTAAGCCAAACTTATTTGAAATGTACGACTTTAAAAGGAAGTTAAATTGAATTATTCTGGCCAAGAGATATGTAGAAAATGACGGGGACAAATATTAACATTTAAACTATTTTTAAGGCTCTAAAGAGAGGGTATTTTACTCAAGTTGATACTCGGGTGGATAAAATCGACTTAAATTTATTTCTGCATGGTCTATTTCAATCAAAAATGGAATTTTGTGGACATTCTTTGTATTGATTTATAATTTCAACGTATCAGTCGCATAACCGGAATAGCTGGCTGGATTGAAAAAATCACATGTATAATTTTATTTTTGCAACAAAACTGTTCTTGTAGGTTGGAAAAGATCAAGTCCACAGCCAATATAAAATTGTAAAGGAGAAATATTTTATAGTTTAGTTATTCCTAAAGAAAATTTATGTGAAATAGTCGCAAAAAGCTTAAAAAGCTTTTAAGAAAACAGCGAACTACTTTCGCAATAAAATTTCAAATGACACAGAATAAAATATCAAATGCGACAAAGAATAATAGTTAAATCTAATAAGAAGAGATTTATTTGAAAACTGGCAGGAAGAGAATTTTAATGAAATAGCACAATCTGTATAAATAAAAATCAATTGCCGCCTGTACCTATGCTTCATCATCACTTGAGAACAGCTCAACCGATTTGGTTTTTTTTTTTGTTTGTCGAGCTCTTTATTGTCAGGACAAGGTTTCTAGGGAAAGAAATATTGGAATCGGCAAACGGTCTTGCCATACAAAACTTTGGTTTGGCAGTATATATTTGTAAACTGCCTGAGAACGCGTCATCGTGGAGAATGTTTAAATTTTGTAAACGGCGTTTTAAAAAAATGTAAATTTGAGTTCAAAAATGGGAGCAAACGGGCAACTCATTCGTAGGGTTGCAATAACAAATTTCGTTTTTAATTAAGTATTTAGGTACTGACTGAGAACGTGTCGACGTAGAGAGCTAATATTTGGTACATAGTATCGACATAGAAATGGTAAATAAAATTTCACAAATAAGCTAAATCGGGTTACCCCTACTTGGAGCTGCCATCTACTTGGAAGCTGCTAGAGAAGGCGTCGAGGTGGAGAGTTCATATTTTGTACATGGCGTTTTCATTAAAATTGCAAATACAAGTCCAAAGTGGGGTAAATAGGGCAACCATTTATTGGTGTTGCCATACAAAACTTTAGTTTTTCACTGTATATTACGACACAGCCTTACGTGGCGCCGTAGGAAGCTGAAATTTCGTACACGCGCCTTTTTTTAAATAAGAAAAAAGCTAGAAATGGTCTAAGAACAATTCTTATGATACCCTAGATAAAATTTCGTATGGTCACCGATCTATGCATTCTTGAAGTGGATTTTCGCATATATTTCTAGAACGGTTCGTCGGACATAAAAAATTAATATAACCAATTTTACAGGATTTCGTATTTTTCCTTAAATAAAAATGTCTAGGGCTGATCGTTTTCACAGTAAATGTAAGAAACCTAAATTTTTATATGACAACACCAAGAAGGGGTTGTCCGATTTAGTCCATTTGTGAAATTTTATTTTCTATTGCTATGAAAACACCATGTACCAAATTTCAGCCGTTCTCAGGCAGTGTCCAAATATATAGTGGAAAACGAGAGTTTTGTATGGCAACTCCACGAAGGAGTTGCCCGATTTCTGTCATTTTCGAACTTAATCTTACTTTTTTTTTTAAGTCCGTGTACAAAATTTCAGCTTTCTAAGTGAACGCGTTCTGGAGTTATCGTGCGCACGGACGGACGGATATGCTAAACTCAAAATAATTTGTAATAATTGGGTAAATCCTTTGCGGGATTGCCATACAAAAATTTCGTTTTTTACTATAAAGGGTGTTGCAAAAGTATGGAATCGAGCTAAGAAAAAATTCTTACAGAGTTTTGTACTGCATTCAGTTGTTTCCGAGTTATGCTGGAAACCCTGTTTTGTGCACCGTAAAGTGTAGACTTTTGAATTTTAATGTATATCTCAGGAAGCAAATGGCTTAGAGAACTGAAATAGATTGTGTTTAACTTACAATATCTTTCTCTTTAAGGAAACCAGTATTGATACTTTCGAAATAGCAAAATGTCGAATTGGAATTTGTTGCTTTTGTTTTACAAATTTCTTATTATGGGAGCAATTTATTCATAATTCCTATTAAATTTTTGTTTTCTTTTTTTAATTATTTGGTAGCTAATACAATTCCCTTTCCAACGATATGTAATTCAATCTAGAGGATTTCATAAAATAATATACAATAATCTGTAAAGCGGGATGCTTACCACAAAAATGATTCATTTTATTGTTTATATGACTGGCTTTTATGACGGTCACTTGGTGACATAAAACTAGTTATCTGATGAGTCATCCTCATTAGCCTATTCAGAGTATATGAAAATTCTTAGTTTCTTTACAAAAATATCCTATTTGTACACAGGTAATATGACAGCAGTGGAGTTTGTGGAAGAAAGTTTCAAACTTCAATGAATGTGCAAACTGTAAGTATTATACAAAAATTAACAAAAGATTATGTTCGCGTACTTATAGGCACTCGATTCAATATCAGCAGATGCACCAAAGTAATCCGTCAGAGTAAGTTTTCTCACCTATTATGAGAACCAAACTGAAAAAATATTCTGTTGCTGCATGCAATAAGAAGTCAATTTTACCTGAGAATTTTACATAAAATAAAATTTCTCTAGTTGTATCGCCTTATTGATAGACACCATTTCATCAATTATAGTCGAAAAATTTAATTAAAAGCAAACTTTATGTCAGTCCCAGTAGAAGGTAGACGTGAATTATGCGACTTAGCGCATATGGTGTATTTTTACGGGTATTGTCTTGGAATTGCGCGTGCAGCGCACGCGAACGGAGTATGCTAGAAGATTCAATAAGACACCTCGCCTTTTTCAAGGCTTTATCCTATTATTGTTAATAGATTATTCACGGAAAGATCCCTTGTCAGTCGCCGACAAACTTCAGTCCTAGACGAGTAAATAGTATGTTTATTTTCCAATTAAAATTTCTTATAATAATATAATTCTACTTTTAGAGAGTGGAGAACATCTTCATCCCTATCATTTAAGGCCCTATCAAAGAATCTTCAAAGCCGCGATGACTTCTGCAAGCTTATGTTAGAAAAGGATTGGACTGATCCCCGCTTTCGAATTTGACAAGGGATGGACTAGTTAACTTCCACAATATACATAAGTGAGTTGCAAGCATGGAATCACACTCCCAACATAGATTCAGGCTGACTGTTTGGGCGGGGAATTGGTCAGAATTTCATTGGGTCTTATATCTTTCGCCATAATTTATCAGTAGAGGCTTGTCTCAATTTCTTGGAGGATGTGCTACCGGAATTTGTGGAGGACGTGCCTTTGAGCATAAGGCAGAATATGATTTTTCAAAATGATGGAGCACCTCCTCACTCTACTCGAACGGTGCAAGATTGTCTGAATGAAAACTTTCCTGACAGATGGATAGGCCGCGGTGGACCAATAACATGGCCAGCGAGATCACCAGACCTTACAGCGATAGACTACTTCATATAGGGTTATTTGGAGGAACACATTTATTCCACCGTAGTTGAAAACGAGGACATTTAGAGGCAGCGTATAGAAGCCGCATGTTTGAAAATAGGAGAAAGATTGAGAGAAACTCACATACCATTATTTGTAAGACGTAGATTACAAGTATGTTATTTTGAAAATGGGCAACATATTGAAAATTTATTGTGACCAAATAAATTTCAAACAAATTTAGTACTCTGGTTTACTTAGGACCATTACATCAATGTTGAAGCTTTATATTATTTTATTACCGGTGCATAAATAGTGCATACCTGGGAAGCAAATGAACAGTTTCATATACTCAGAGTAAGGTAATAGACATGACTCATCAGCGAACTTTTTTTATGTCACCAAGTGACCGCCATAAAAGCCACTCAAATAAACCCCAAAATGAATGATTTTTGTGGTACGAATCCCGCTTGAAAGATTATTGGATATTATTTGATGGAACTTTCTAGATACATTATTGAGTTACATATTGTTGGAAAGGGAATCGTATAAGCTACCAAATAATTAAAAACAAAACAAAAATTTATTAGAAATTTTGAATAAAATCGCTCCCATAGTAAGATATTTGTAAAACAAAAGCTACAAATTCCAGTTTGACATTTTGTTATTTCGAAAATATCTTGATGAATGGGCAATATATTTTCTTACTACTAAGTTTAGCGTATGTAACCATACTTTTGCAACATATATATGTATATATGGTCACTGCCCCGGTACGCGTCGACCCAAGAAGCTACACTCTTACATACATATGAAAACAAGCACACACACACTCACACACACTGCAACATTGCCAGAAAGTGAAGCGACGTAGAGAGCTACAATTTTTTACATGGTGTTTTCTTAAAATAGTAAATAAAAACTCAAAAATTAACTAAATCGGGCAATCCCTTCATGCTGTTACCATACATAACGTTAATTTGTCATATCACATCACGCTTATTTTCATTTAGAGTATTATACTGTTGGTCTTAAATCAATTTAACTTTTGATTCTTCTCTTATTATTAACTTACTATCTGTGATGTGAATTATATTTATGGAAGATACAACAAGAAATTTATCCATCCAAGTTTTTATTTCACTAAAAAATCAAAGATGACAAAAGTTATGTAAACGAAACTAATAAGAGCGGCAATATAACAAAAAGATGAAAGGACGGCAAAGTACCTGAATCCCGAGAAGTGTTTAAACCCTAAGGAGTCGTAAACAACCCTGTCGATGGACGAGAATGGATGAAGGACGAATTCAGGGAGGAAAATTGGCAGTGCGTGGGATGGCGTTGGAAAAATATATTAAGAAAAAAAGGTGTTCTTACGCATATGCCGTGTTTTCTTTTCAGTAGTAATTTTTGAGGATAAATATACCTTATAGTTAATTTAATTATTCTGTTATTATATTTAATAAAATCAAAAAAATATTCAAAATTTCCTTACAAGTACATTTAATTTCTTAAAGTAGTCAACATATTCGACAGAATTAAACGCATCGATATTTATTACTGAAAAATAGAATTCAGACATTTTTATTTGTTTCAGAGAAGCCACAGATTTCTGTTTCAATTTCTTTTCATTTGTAATTCATTAAAAAAAAATTAGTACGTATTACTTTTTCTAGCCACCACTCTTTGTAGCTCTTCTATTTATAGTTCAGACATACGAAAAACGACGTCAATTTGAATAATAAGAGTAAATTAATAACAAAAACAAAAACAAAAGCTAGTTTTTATGTAATTGGACTAGTAATAAAAGATTTGAAACAAAAAATGTGTCGTAAGCAGACATATTATTGTTATATCGGCGAACTTGCACCCCTTCTTTCGATAACATTCAGTACAGCTTCATATTTTGAGCTAAAAAAGTCCTTTTTGGGCTATTCCATATAATCTAGAACAGTACTAGCACAGGCTCTATAACTTATAGAGTCTGTGGTACTAGCTTTTTTAATTTTTTCTAATCATTAGAAATATGATAGGATCGCTGCACACTTAAAACCGTGCCATCTGGTTTAATAGTAAACATTATAGATAATTATCCAGTCTTAATCTGGGATATGTAGATTAGACCTTTATCAGCTACGGTACAGGCGGTGGGTCTACAAACTCATTGCAGCTTAGCCAGTCAAAGCCTTGACTTAAAGGTGGCTGGTAGAGCGATGATGGGCTTTCAGAGTTCTGGAGTTCTGTATCTATCCAGAGCTGTACTGAGTATACGAATACGTCAAGCAGACGCTACTTGTAGTATAACTACAAGAATTCCATCCACTCCATAGAAAATATATCCACCGTAATCCTGAGCAAACTCGGAAAAGCCTGTGTTATATCCAGATGTTTGCTGTGGACCAGCGAGTGGTGATCTGAGCTGCCATTGATATCATTAGAAGAGAGCCCGACAACGGCTCATTACAAACTGTACTACAATTCAAATTAGAATTTATTATACAAACTGTATTCTGATTTAACCCTTAACTACAGTCATATGAATCTGTCACATTACCACAGAAGCCCGGCCCACGGACCGCTACGTAAATTGTTTTAAAAATGAATAAAATAAACAAAGTATTTAAATTTAAATGTGTCTTATCACCAAATGAGAGCTTAATTTATTTAAATTGTTTTAACTTTTTAGCTTTTATTTAGTAAATTTTCACATTTTCAAAAGTTCATAAAAATTATAAAGGTTTAAATATAGACAAATAAAGGAAACTGTCACAAGATGAAATTAACATCTGGTAAGTCCATCGCCTAACTATACTATAGTTAAAAATAAAAAGAAAAATTTAACGAGAGGAGGAAGAAAAATATAATGGGGAGAAATATCGGATGGTATGATTCATTCAGTTTTGAATTGAGTTCTTGATAAGAACGAATTACGGTGAGTGCGGGAATGAACGGTTTATGTTAGGTTAGTTTAGTATTTTGTGGTGTGATCAAGAGTGAAAAGAATGTGGACTGAAGACATGCAATCCCTCGAAGTAATTATTACATTTAATAGTGAAGCTCTTGGTTGGTCAGCGGTGAATTAGCGTATGTCCTCCCACGGCTCTGTGACAAGAACGGTGTGTTAGTCCCTGAGGATCTTTGTGTGTGTATTCGTCCCACAGAAGTGTATTCGCACTAGGCCGTTCACACATACTATTAAGTGTTTTAAACTCGGTTCCGGTTCATTGAATGTGTGTGTATGTGAATGTCCCTCTCACTGAGTCCTTTGCTCATGTGTGGTTTATTTTATATTTTCAGAGTAACTACAGTGTGAAGCCAAGTGAGATTAGAGTTTCCCCACATTATCGAGGCCTAGATTAAGCTTGTATCTAAATATATTAAAATTATTTAACAAAAGCAAGGCTGCGTTCTTCTCTTTTGTTTCCCCTTTACATCTTATATTAACTTATTCTATAAAAACAAAATAACAAGCAATGCGAAAAAAATCATTAATATCAATTTATTTTTTGCCGAACTGGAATAGAGCCCACACTTGTTAGAATTCACTGAGCTAACAAGACAGATGATTTTCCCGCTTAATAGGCTAGTTACAAATTAAGAAATATAAGAGGGAAAATTAATTGTCTATGTATGTAGTTAGCTCATAGTAAGAACAGTCGCCCGGAAAGTGGAAGGTCCAGGCTACAAACTTCCGGACGAGGCGGTTGTTTTTTCCTCTTGTATTTATGATTTGATTTAGAATCGTTAAAAGTAAAAGTTCTTAAAATTCTTCTACTCTCCATCATTCATTGAATTAGGATCCATTCCATCTAAAATTCTGAAAATCACATAAAAATTGTCGGCTACAAGAAACGTGAAAGGTGTGTTCTTATTGCTTTTGCTCCATACATTTCTGTAGACTTCTACAAAATTTCAAAATCTGATATGTGATAATGAGGCTATCCAAAATTCTAGACACTCTTTTTTCAAAATCTGTATCACTTCCTTTTATTCGTTTCGCGAATTGGCTTTTTGTAGGATCGGAACTTCACTAAAACAGTACACTCCTTATAAACAAAAATACTTACGTAACCGCAGACGCGGAGCCCCACGGACCGCTATGTACAAATTCCCACAATAACAACAGAAATAATCATACTTATTAGGGTAAGGAAGTATGATTGAATTTACAAATCCACGTTACTGAAACTTAAAAATGACAAGCAGAGGTAAAATTCGAAACATATAACAGACAAATTTTAAAAATTGAATACGGCCGATTTTGGAACTACAAACAATTGGATTAGTTACGGAAAGGATTTGGACAAATAAAAGTATTATTTAATAACACAGTAGCTTTTCATGTGTTAACTTAGTTTTATCAGCGCTCATTAAGTACTGGTGAGTACAAGTGGTTACCATTACTAATTAATGAAATGCAAGTTAACTACCCTTTTGTAATAATGCTAGTATATATATACAAATAGCAGAAATTCTCCCCTTTCATTCATTGACTTTAGTCACGCTTCCTTTTCAAAGCAATCTGTATAAATTCAGTCATAAAAATTAATATGGAAGGACCTCATCCGTATTTGCTCCTGTTGAGTAACATGCGAAGAATCAAATATTCTCCTCCAGAAGAGGAGATCGCATACAATATAAATTGGTCCTTCCAGTGTTTATCACATCAGAGAATGTCCTCATTTGTAACTTAACCTCAAAACCACATAGCTTCCATCGCTTGCATATGTCATCTGCCATGAAGGAAACCATTGATATAAGAGCTCAAACGGTTTTGACATGGGATAGGGCAATTCTACCGAGCTGTGTACATTTGCTCCATCACCATTTGGGGAGTTGGATGCTGCACTGCGGTTTTATGAATTAAATATATCACAGAATAGGCGGTGGTGGTTGTGGTGGTGGTGGTAGTGGCGACGGAACGGCTTAACTCTCAAGGGCATAAAGCTTTTCCGACTCAGGTGGTAACAATGGTAAGATGTTGCGACAATTGTTCCATCCTTCAGAATTGAATCGGTTTGGGATTACTTCTGTGGCAAAGGTTCATTTTCTCAACGTAGCGTAAATGTTAAAAACCAGAATGTGAGCCCCAAGACATTTTACGAAAAAAAAAATTAACTTTGTGATTCTTTTGTGTTTATAAAGGCAAAGTGTTCAAATTGTTCGCTCATAAAACTTGTCTGAATTTTTAAAATTCTTCCTTTCCTTAACAAATTTATTCCCAAAGGAGTTAAATCTCGTTGGTACCCTACTAATAGCAACTTTCTGTTTAGGCTTTGAATTTTTTATTGGGAGATCTTGGGCTGAACCGTTGTAAACAAGTATCGTCCGCCAACCCATGGTCTCTGATGGATTGTGGAAATGGTTCACATAACAAATTCTAGGGGTAGGTCACGCTTGGTTAGACCTATGTTAGGGTTACATTATTTCTGTTGAACTGAATCATATCGGTGGTGTTCATTACGAATTCATTATATGAGTGGTTAGGGACAATATGATACACTCCTTCGAAATTTATTGTAATAAATATGTTAAAATAATTGGATAATATTGTTTATGGCGAAGGGTATCAGATAGGCAGTAATACATAGTTCATTACAATTGAGTAACAAATATTTTAATATCGGCATAATTAACTGTATAAGTTTAAATAGTCATAGGTACATACATACTAACATTGAGGAGATTCCATAGTTTATTGTATATTAAAATGCTTATTGTTTCATTCTCTTTGGTTCAAACACCATTTGTACTTGTAGCAGTACATTCTTGTTGTTGAACAGTCAAGAAACTGGCATAAGAAAAATTACAAATTCCTTCAATTTTACGGGTTCCGAGGAGCATCAACATAAAATAAAATAATAATAAAATACCGGAACCAAAGAAAGAATTCTTTGCTTATTTCTTAAAAAGTTGAACTCAAGATAATTCATCCAGGATTAAGTATATTCGTTGATTTGAAATTTCCGTATTTTGTGACTTTGGGTTTAAATTTTTTCTACGTGATATTTTCTACGCTCTTTGCTTTATAGATTACACTTTAAAGCGCGACGCACCTGAGCGGCAAATTGTAAGAGAACATGTGTTCTCTATTGTGCATCACGCATTGAGTGCGGCGCGACAGGCCGGCATAAGTTTTTGCTGCTCACTTTCAGTGGTGCCAACAAATATCGTATTTGATCTAGGCAACTTCACACCAAAATATGTAGTACCAATATAAAAGTACTAATTCAACGTCATGGTCGCTAGACTGGCAACAAATGGATTCTCGTACCAACTTTACAAAAATCTCGTACGTCACGAAAAATTCTCGTACACTAGGCGTATCACGAAATTAATGAGAAGTGGGGACATTTTAGCAACATTTTATTTTATGCTTTTAAAACAAAAATAATAGATATCTACTTAATAATTTTTTTTAAACAAGCTTAGTATAGAATTAATCTTAAAATAAAAGACATCTAGATCAGGCTAGAATAATCTGGGTCCGAGTTTCTATTTTGGTCGGAATTTTCATTATCAGGTCGCACTACAGGAGCAGGTTTACTCTGTTATATGACAACCGCTTTCATACGAATTATCCTTTGGGTGGTAGGCTTGAACCCAAAGAAGCAATTTTTCGACTGTGTTTTAACACATTGAGCTGAAAGAGGGGCTGTTTTTACGGTCTTTGTGGAGACCTCGTTAAAAATACTCTCGATATCAGCATAGAAATGTGAGAAACTTGAAACGGATAGCGCAAATTGAGGCAGAACTGTATATTTGTGGTATTCAACAGCAGTGCGGATTCGGGAAGGCTGGTGCTAAAATACACCTACTTTTTTTTCCATACGGCATCAAGTTGTTGCAGTTCCTTAGGGTCTGACAACTTTGCCCGAGGACGCATTGTTTGGTGTCTTGCCGATTAAGCTTTGTCTGGATTTAAAACTGCCAATGCCATCAGTAACTCATCGTCAAAAGGAAAACGTGCTTTAATTCCTAGGCATAGTTGTTGCCGATGCTCACGGCACTTTTTCTTCAAGTAAACGATAAGATCAGGTCTTGAGTCTAAAACTATTGCTCCCAGAGAAAAATTAAGTTATGACAAATTGCAGCCCAATACGTACTCTCTCTAAAAGTATTTAAAAAATCTGCATGAAGAACAAATTTATTGAAATTATATTCTTTGCACGAAAAACAAGTTCGTTTGAGTGTAATGTTGGCCGCAATGCATTTTTAAGTCTTATTTCATGGTTTGTATATTCCGGGTGTTATGGCTCTGCTTATTTTTTTAAACTTCCATTTACTACCGCTTTTTTATTTCAGTATTACCACATTAAGGTAATCGAAGAAATTTCTACGGGTTCCTTTTATGGAAACTTTTCGGAGGACCTGGAAATAAGCAGCGATGGCTGCTTGTTATTCGACAAGACGTTTTAATGTTCATCGAATGAAATTCGGCAGGAACCAGTATCTTCACACACACCGTCCGCAATCGAAAGGAACATCGATGCACCATTTATTTCTCCTCAGCTGCTATCATCAGAATTGTGAGCATCAACTCCATAGGGGTGGTACTAGAAATAAAGTGAAATAGAGTGGTACTAGAAATAAAGGAAGGGTGCAGGATTATCTTTTGTTCGAAATTACTCATAAGGAGATGAACAGCTTGATAAAGACTGTAAAATTCAAATTCAAATAGTATTTATTAAGGCGCTACTCAAATAAGACAGGATCTTATAATTATGAGTAGGAGAACAATAAAAAGATTAAAAATAAAAATTGAAAATTTTAACTTAAAATTAAACTTAAACTATACAAAACAAGATATCCAAAAATATAATTTGTATTAATATAAATATGCCTCATAAGAAGATTTATTCACCCAAACAATTAAATAGTTCGCAAGTATTCCAATAAATTTCTGAGAAATCTGCGATTGTCCATGCTCCTTCTGAGTTGAAGGCGAAGAGAATTCCCACGTCTTATGGATTGAACAAAAAACTAACGACCACTTGACCGACAGGTGGAACGAGGAATGTTTAGAGAATAAGTCCTTACTGATTGGGAAAAATCCAGTCTAGTATACAGATAGTCAGATAGCCCAGATATATCAAATTAAGGAGGAATAATATCTCACGCTATTTAAAGAATGTATCTAACGTACATCCCAAGATTGAATTTAAATATTCCGAAACATGGTCGTATCGACTCTAAGCCGAATACATAGCGCACAGCAGAATTAAAGGCCACATTGAGCGTATGTGATGAAGTTTAATCAAAACCATGAAAAACTTCACAACCATAGATCAGGATAGTGACAATTAATGATTTGACTAACATAATGCGCATGTTAACAGGAGTAAAAGCAGCAGTGGCAGAAAGCTTACGAAGCGTCCCATATACCTTGTAGACAAGCTCATTCATTTGATCGGCCCAGTTCAAAGTACGATCAAAAATAATTCCAAAGATCCTTACAGTAGTATTCAGATTAATATCTGGAAAGCAGGAAGTATCCAATTTACCTCTATAGATCACGATAGCATTAGATTTAGAAATGCGTAATTTAAGCTCAAACCATTATTAATAGCTCAATTAAGCACATCAGCAAGATCTTCGTTCAAAACAGTCATTTGAAGCCATAAATCCTGTGTGCGCAGAGGGTTAGCTTCATCCACGGCAAAGTAGTATGAAAATTCTACATTTGATTTGATAGTTTCTCAATTTCTGGTAAACATATAGTTGCACTTGTGATTGCACTCCCAATTGCACTAGCCTTCAATATTCCTCCATCACTTTGGCTGCCATATCCAGTGCAGTAATTAATATCGCGCAGGCAGCTAAAACCACTTACTATGCTGTGATAGTGCTTGTATTTGTAGTACAAAGAGCCCCCATTGGTAGAAAATCTGATCCGTATATGTTTCCCATCAATGGCTTCGATGCGATGAGACATGCTTTTGATGGTAGAAAAGTCTACAGATATCCTTTTCTATTCGTCGCTGTTAGATTAGCTCAAATATATTGGATATAAAGTCTCCAAATTATGCTGCAAGTTTCCAAAATTATTTGTCGGACTGTTGACACTCCCATTGCCATGATAATCCTTCCGATAAATAACTGCATGATAATACAACATTATATGTAAATACAAAATAATAAATTTTTATATTGTATGTGTAAGTTATTATATAACAAAAGACGACACTCTGCTTCAATTGGCTTTCTTGGGTTGGGGCCTCCTTAGTCAACTTTTCTTTCAATAAATTGAAAAGTAATGAAAATTGGGGAACACCTACACGTTTTACTCTTCTAAATTGCCCGTTGTCTCTTTCATCGTTTTCTTCGGACATTTAAATACATTTCAACATAATTGCAGTACACTGAGTACACACTAAATAAAGATAACAATAACATATTTTCTATATACTGGTACTCAACTAACATTATTTAAATTAAATTTCCAAGCTCGTTACCCTAATTCTACACAATTAAAAATAACAGCTGTCACTGTCACCCTAATGTCAAAACTATCCTGCCTGTCATTGCTCTGCTTTGTCCCTTGTTTAAATTGGTAACTTATTTCACAACGGGGTGCGAAAATTTTGCTGTATCATTTGCCGCTTCGTTGCGCCGCGCACTGAAGTATAATCTCCTAGCGGGAAAAATGGGAATGCCTAACCTTACCTGGAATGCATTAGTAATGAGTACAGGAACATTCCTTACGCGTTTACATGGTTTTGGAATGCAGGCGTAATGTATTGATGCGGCGTATTTTGCAGCATGTTATATAACTTCCAGGGAATATTTAGAGAAGGAATAGGTAATGAAGAGATATATTCATTCGTGTTGTCATAGAAAAATAGATATAAATTTCTGCGGCTATATTTGCAGAGGCTAGTTCCAGGGAGTGTGTGTAGGTTGAAAATGAGTCGTATAGTTTCATTGTTTTTCTAAGGAAAGTGCGTGCAAATTGAAAATACTCTGATTTGTGCATTATTTTAGAAGAAGTGGATTATTTTCGTTTAAGTACCAGATTCGAATAAGTGAAGACGTGTATTTTCTAGACTTTTCTAAGTAAGCAGGAAAAGTGCTTCCCTTCCTTCCTGAGAGTATATATTGAATGGTTTTTTTCCAAACTTAAAGGTCGTATTTTTGAGCATGTTATGTGTATTATATTCAGGGTATGCTTCGAAAAGGCAGAGGTAATGAATAGATATATCCATTCGTGTCGCTTCCTGAGAGAATAAGTTGAATGGTTCGTTCCAACCTTCCGGAAAATTCTTGCTAATGCTTTGGTTAACTTTTCTGAAATGGCAGAATGAATGCTTCCATTTAATTTAAAAGGATTACTCTTCTCACCTTCCAAAGAAATCCTAAGGAAGGCTTCCTTTCACCTTACTTAATAGTCATGCAGAGCTAAGGTGTGCAAAACACCTATATACCTTCTCGTCGTATGACATCAATGCATTAAAAGAAATGAACTGGCTATCAGAGCATATTGTTTCCACCTTTCAGGGAATGTTTTCGGAATGCATTCAAAATGCTTGCGTTTCCCGCTGGGAGAATACGTAAATATTTTTCCATATGTGCTTGGTTTTCTGTTCATTTGCATTTTTTTTTTTGTAGATATAGATTTTCCATTAGCATTTTTTGTTTTGATGTGTTTCCTGTGATATTCGCCAATTTTAGACGCTGGTTCGATAAAATACTACGAAATGTGCTAAAACGGTTTCATTATTATTGCTTTTATTATTTTTACGCAAATTTTAAATTGCCAACAACTTCACTTCTATTCGTTGGGGGCGAAATTGTAAAAGTAAAATTGTTGGTAGTTTCTCAGTTTTCTTGATTAGTTTGGTACGAAAAAAGATATCTAAATCGATTTGTTCCAACAGGTACGAAAATTTAGTTGATGCAAATGAAACGCTACTTCCATTATATCCAGAATTTCGCAGATTTATTTAATGTTTTTTCGTACATAATGAAAAAATGTAAACAATTAATATATATACAAAATATATCTTTGTTCATATTGTCATTACTAATAATCATAATTGTCATTAATTCGACAAATGAAATAATGTTTCTTTTTAGAGTTTAAGTTTTGATTCCATTTCAGATCTAAAATTTGGATGCAATTCTTGATCTTATGGGGTCACCAGCTGATTTATTGGAGAATGTTAATATTTTCGACGTGTTCTTAGTTTGTTGCTTCTTGCTACTATTCTGTATATAATGAATGACACCAAAGCCACGTCATCAAACACGTTAAAAAAAACATCAAATACCATAAATTCGTTTGACGTTTGATCCATTGAGTCAATACCTCTTTTATGCTTATCATCGCCTGTGGCTTTTTTGCTTCATTAACTACAACCTTATCATAACATATTGATAATAATCCTAGAACTAGCTTTCTTTTCTTATGGACATATGAAGTCAATGGAACGTTATCTGGGAACTCGAATTCTGTGTAGATAATGCTGGGTTTGCTAATGCGGTAGTATTTGTTTAGGAATGTACCACTTGTTCAATTGTTGATTATTTCTATCGGAATTTGTCAATGGCTTTCAATAACATAAAAATAGAGTCGAATATTAAGATAATGCTAATAAAACTAGCCACCAGATTGCAAAGTCTTGGTCTCCACAGTAATTACGTACTAGTAGTAACTCCAAGTGAATCAGATGATTGATACGTATCACCACCAAGGTCTAATAGATGCTGCAAAGCTGGAGCTGTGATACCTAAATACATAAACATAATTGTTGTGATATAGCAATTTCAATGTCAACCCACTATCTTTGTAGTTTTATGGATAACTATAAACTAATCTATTAGTTGTCCATCTTATGATGTCCATACACTCTTCTAGATGTGTGCGCTACCTATTGTGTCATGTAAGTTCCGGAAGTCTTATGGATATAAGAATGTCACGGAGTAAGCTTGCTACCAGTATGCTCAAAAAGTATATTGCATGGATTGCTAAACTCAGTGCCAGGGTCATTTGTCTCAAGTGTTCACGAAATCCCATCCGTACAGAAAACTTATCTTTTCTTTTCACACCAACACTAGTAAATTGAGCAAATCATTGATACAATATATGGTAACGGGTGGCGCAAAAGTACTGGCACTATAGAAATTACTTATATTTCTTTTATATGACATCTCCAGCGTTCTGATAGTGAAAATTGTGTAGTAAACAAATGTGGAATTACTAAAAATAGACATGGACCGTTACACCCCCAAGAACGTGGAATAATAGTGTTAATGTTTTTACGGAATAATTCACCAGTGATAAAAAAACAACGTGAATTTCGTCGATGATTTCTCCGCCGTCCGGCACCGGTTGGTCGCAAAATGGGACCCTTTGCCACACGCCTCGAAGCAACTGGCGCAACATTGGATAGACCTAAGTCTGGCAGACCAAGAATAGGCCGTTCAGCCGAAAAAATCGATGCTGTGCATGAAGATGAGCAAGAGTGTCCAGAAACATCAACGAGGCGACGTGGCACGCAATTGGGTATTTCCAGGCGGACTCTGCAGCGTATTTTGGACAAAGACTTGAAGATGTTTCCGTTTAAAACCGAGATGACTCATCAGATGCTGCCTACTAACCCCCGATCTCGTCTAGAGTACAGCCAGCGCGTCATAAACTCCAACCTTGAAGAGGATGATTTTTTTTTTGCAAAACTGGTTATGAGTGACGAAGCGCATTTCCATCTGTCGGGACATGTCAATAAGCATAATACTCTCTTCTGGAGCACTGAGCATTATTCAACAAACACCTTTAAAACCACTAAAATTCACTCTATGGTGTGCCGTCTGTACTGAAAAAGTAATCGGACCCTGTTTTTTCGAAGACGCTGCAGGCAATGCGATAACTGTCACTGGCGAGCGTTACAGAACCATCTTACGTGAGTTATTGATACCCAGTTTGGATGAATTTGGGGCTGGAGCACATCTGGTTCCAACAAGACGACTCCACGGCACACATAGCGCGCGACACTATGGACTTAGTAAGGGTCGTTTTTCCAGGCCGTGTTATCTCTCATTTTGGCGATTTGCCTTGGCCTGCTAAGATCACCCGATATGACTTGCCCAGACTTCTTTCTTTGGAGTTATTTGAAATCACTAGTGTATGTGAACAAGCCACGGACTCTGGCAGCCATAAAAGAAAAAAAATCATCAAGAAATAAAGAACATATCGCAGAAAGTGTTACGGAAAGTTATGGAAAATGTCATAAAGAGGGCTGAAATGCGCATCAACTCTGGAGGTCATCATTTAAGAGACATTATCTTCAAATCCTAATGCGACGAAATTTCGTGGCACAAATATACATGTATTAAAAACTAATTCTAGTTTTCTAATTTAGAAAAGAAGTTGCAGCTGAATCAAATAGTGTTATTACTTTTGTGCCACCCGTTTTATGTCATAGAGATTTGATGCAACTTAGTATTTCATGAAAAATCTAGGCACTTCATACAAAGTAGGTAGATAGTGTAACAGTTTGCGCTTAATGACTTTTTATACCAATGGCCAGGTTCACAGTATGAGTTTAAACCAAATCCCTTGGTTTAAACTCATGATGAAAGTATTTGAAATGTATGACATTTTATTTTGACAGTAGCATTGTTTGTTTGTATCAAGAAAATAATTTTATCATCGGCTCAAATTTTGATATTTTAACGGCGACCGAGAGTAAGTAAAAATCGGCCAAATCATTTTAATGAGTGGGACGACGTTGATTTTTATGCTACGTTCCGTTTAAATAAAGAACTTTGTCACTTTGTCTTCGAATCTATACTTGTCAGTTTTCTAGCAGTTTAATATATTCCCTGTTTTATACATTAGGGAAGGATATAGCTCAACTTCACTTCTACTAAAATGTGCAGCCCTTTTGAATGGTGGCATATTTAAAATTAGTCAATATAACTGCATATTTCTTATTTTCTACCAGACCAGAAGCTGTTTACTATTTCCGATTGACAGACTGATTGATGGAAAAATTGCTTCTCAATGGCGATAACTAATTTTGTTCACAATTTAATCAGTACTACCCACGTTACTAAAATAATGCACTGTGAAACACGATTTGGTTTAAACTACGTTTAAATTTGGTTTAAACTAAACTTTGGTTTAAATTCAACTGTGAAACTGGTCATAAGTGGTGTAAGTTTTTAGTCTTTTCGAGAAGTGCTACGAGCCTTTACGCCGATAGTATAATACCAACGGATATAACCGAATAGTAGGAGAGGTAGATCAGCGATGAAGGGGGAGGTTGCGCAAAGCTCTGCGACACTTATACGCCTACACAAACCCACAGAAATACGAACCGCGTGCTCGTGTATGTGCATGCACCTAGGTGAGGGGTAGGTGTGTGTGCGAGTTACTTTACCTGACCT
The DNA here is from genome assembly GCA_963930735.1 of Dioctria linearis. Classification (NCBI taxonomy): domain Eukaryota; kingdom Metazoa; phylum Arthropoda; class Insecta; order Diptera; family Asilidae; genus Dioctria; species Dioctria linearis. The sequence goes on from OZ005741.1 coordinate 309,876,861, forward strand.
TATTACAGGAAACAGAGATTCAATAACTAGTCTAGACAGTCTCAACATAAACAAAATTCCAATATGAGCCTGATCCATTCCTTAAAGCTGCATTTTCCACATTGTCCACGCAACGAGTTAGTTTGATTCGTAGAAAAAGCTCCGGTAAACTTAAAGAATAGTTATATTACATATGTGTAAAGTGTGGTTTCCTCTAAAGACAAACCGCGACGACGCTTTGCTTTAACGATTTCCATTCTGACCTATAGATCTACAGTTTTTTATATAATCAGGTATCGATTGAGATTCACGTTTGCTGGATCGAACGTTACTAATATACGCAATCGTTATGGGAATTAGGTCAAGGATATAGCAACACAAACCGAGTAATAAATTCATAGATTGCTACAAATTGCAAGGGTCATTCGATTCAAGTTCACCCAACCGATAATTTAATGACTGGTTATGTATGTACCAATATATAACGAAAAACGAAATAAGTATGTAATGTCACGAATCGATTTGCACTAGCTGGAACACTTGCAATTATAATGAGAAACACATGCAACGTTTCTAGAGAATTCAATTTACGAAGCTTTAAATCAGTCAATTTTTATATTCAGGACTATGATGTAGAATCAATAAATATGGAAATTATTACATGCAGCATAAATCGAATAGTATTTGAACTGAATTCATTTTAAATTTCTTGCTGTAGATTGCATCATTACTTTACAATGCCTGAGTCACGTCTTCATTTCTGTTCTCTGCTATTCGGGCATAGTTCCATTGCACCTATTGTCCTCTTCTGATATCGAAATTGACAAAAATTATATTTCTGCAAATTACCAGAAATTTCGGATATTCGCCACGCTTGATGAATACAAAACAAATTATCAATTGAAGCTCATTTATTTCTCTATTCACTTGTCCAAATTCTATGGAGACTTCACGGGTATATAATGAATGATCTACTTACAGTTTGGCTGATAATATTTCCCATAGACTGATCCTAACTCGTGTTTTTAATTAATCTTCGATTGTGATTTATAATTGCCAGCAATGATAAGATTAATCCAGCGATGCAGGTGTGAGGTTATGTGAACCATGTGTGTACAGATATGTATCCCAATAGTTAAAATTCGTCCAGAAATCCGGCTCGAAGGACCATAATTTTGTGTGGAAATGAGAACGACTTGTATTAACTTCAACGTTATAAATATTTATTGGATTTTAATATTTAGCACGTTAATTGCTTTGATTTCTCAACCTCATCGATGTGTTCCGACCATCTTTCTTTAATAACCACTGATGACGAGTGTCAAAAAATGCAGCGACATCTCATGTATAACTTTGAATCTATCGAGTGAGGAATTTACATACTATATTAACTAAACTTGAATAGATGCAAATTACATACAATTACTATGTATAATAGAATGATGGTTGAAATACGATTCACATCACAGGTCAATTCAGGCAAAGAGGAAATAAGAGTTTTAGTAATAACCCCAACAACCCTGTCCCAATGGAAATTGATAACATTCAACAAAGTGAGGTAAATTTTCAAAACCATCCTCAGAACGAAGATTACCAATAATTACTCTAACTAATGATAAAACAAAATTGAGATGCTTAATCGATACTGGATCAGAAACGAGCATTCTGAAACCAAGAATTCTTGCAAATTACCTCGAAGAAAAATTAGAAAAACTCCTTTTCTCTCGACTATTATTGGTATATCAAAAGTAACAAAAAACTTAGTCACCCCTATTCTATATAGAATTCTACATAGAATGAAAACTAATTTAAATGCAGTAAAAAAAAAAACACAAAAAGATTAATTATTTATTAATTAAATATTTTACTGCTACAAAATCATTATTATGTTCATAGATACATTAATGGCATAAAAAAACTATTTTTGTTTCTGTTTACATTTTCACTTGAACTTGAGAGTGCATATTTTTACCTTGTTGAACTTAATTATGGTAAATGCTTTATAAAAAACATCTAAAATATTCAAAACTTTCATTTTGTACACAATTTTAGTAATTTATTGACAAATTTATTAAGATATCAAACCTTTTCTTATTTTTCTATATATTTTGCTATATATAAAGTACATTTTAAATACTGAGTGACGTCACTGCACATCAGCTGTAATGTGTCAAGAATTTAGTGAGAATACCTTTCGGCATCATATGCTGCCAGATAAATAAAACCTCCTAAAAGTAGACTAAATTCTTCTAACATCTACTGCATATTTTCGGGAGCTTTTCATTTATCCACAAAGTGGATTTCATTCCAATCCACATACAACAGACGTTATATCTGTTGATTTACAATCTATTGTTTGGTTTATTTACCGTTGAAGTAAAACTTAAAGTTTCCTTGTGTGTCCTTGACACTTTCACTGAATCACATAATTTCTTCAGTATTTTGTTATACATAGTGTAACCGGCTCAATATTTTTGTATAAGAATAAAAGATTTTAGGTTTTTTGTTTTTCATGGTATACTTACACCTTTTTCGGTCATTTTATTGCGTAAATATCAAACTAATTGAAATATTGTCCTATTAGAACGTTTCGTTTAACTTTCAGAAAGGAAAGGCATTACAAGGTAGCGAAATTGAAGACATGTTTTTTTTACCTTCTGACTCAGAATGTAGTACACTGGACAGCAATGATGACGATTTCCTTCAAGGATGCTTTGATAAATTATTCAACGAGTATGATGATGGACTTCAAGATTCTCACGAAACAACTGCCTTGAAAATCAACGACAATGCACATGCAGCGTCCACACCGCCACATCGGAGCATCTCAGAAACTACATATGAATGTCTAATAAAGATAACGACTTTAACGGGATTCTTCCAGCCAATCAAGGCGAAGATAAATTATTCGTAAATGAATTTGAGCCATATGATTTTTTCAAATATTTTTTCAATCACGATTTGTTGCAGATGATCATATTGGAGAGAAATAGATACGCTTTTCAATGTGACAATGTCATCTTTTCAATTACTGTCGTAGACATAAAAGTTTCATTTGGCATAAATTTGATAATAACATACCTACATAAGATATCCTAATGTGCGAATGTATTGATCCAAAATTCCAACGCAAACAATGGGCCAAATAGCGAATTCTATGATCCAGAAATAAAAGGACAATGCAACAATGAAGAAGAGCATACATAAAGAGGATTTTTTTTTAGAAATTAAGGCCTGTTATAATGACTCTTCATACATCATTTCATGAAACCAGGTCCGATGGAGAAATGCAGTCAATAGAATGGTTCTATTAAAATGAAAGAATTCTGCAAAGCAATATATGGTGGGAAAAACCATAAAATTGAGCTTCAAAATATGGTGCAGGGCTTGTCCAGATGGATATGTTCACTGTTACGAGATGTATGAAGGAAAGTCTAGCAACGAGCGATGATCGTTAGGTGTAGTAGGGGACACATTTATCCGTTTATGTTATGGGATTTCAAACACCGGTAATAAAATATTAATGCATAACCACTTTACAAGTCTTCCGCTGATAAGAGTTTTACAAGAAGCAAATCTGTTTGTGATTGCAATTCTTCCACTAAACAGAGTTTCTGATGTTAAACACAAATTACTTCCTAAAAATCAATTGAAAAGAGGTGAAACCGGTTATGCAACATCATCAGACAATATAACAGTACATCGTTAGCTGGATAATAATTAAGTGCAAATGATATCTAATTATGGTGCCCTTTAACCACAAGATGAAAAATCTGGATAGGGTAGGAAGAAAGAACAATATGTTAACGTTGCACGGCCCTATGTTATACAGGGTGTTCCGTACGTACCGCATTTCCTTTATACTCCGGATTCCTCACTCAATTTCGAAAAATAAATTGTATGATAGGAGAGCTGGAAAATGCACGGTGTGAGCGGTAGGGGGGTTTTTTGATTTTGGGTGCTTTTTATCCTAATACCATGTAATTTTTTTGTTATACACCCTATGAAGCTGATTTGCATCACCGGTGATAGTAAACCCTCTACGGTTTCCAACAAATGATAACCACATCTCTACTCCCTTTTCGTCGGCAGTTATCGGATGTCAAAGTCAAAAAATTGGATAATTTTGCGATTTCTTTTTCAATTTTAACAGTTTTATGACAAGATTTAAAGACCCCGGAATGTTACCTTTAATTTGACTATGCGCATGTACCTACCTAAATGCTACCGTTATTGAGATGTTCCCGTTTTTATGGTGCATAATTTCATTAATTTTGCTAATAATAATAGAAATCGCGCCTAATTTTATGCAATTCCACGCAAATTAGCAAAATTCATGAAATTATGCATCATAAAAACGGGAATATCTCAAAAACGGTAGCATTTAGGTAGGTACATGTGCAGGATCAAATGAAAGGTAACATTCGAAGGTCTCGAAATCTTGCAAGAAAGTGCTATCCTTGTCTTGCCTTTTAGCGGGGAAATCGTTAAAATTTAAAAAGAAATTGCAAAATTTCCCTAATTTTTTTATTTTAACGTCCTATAACTGCCGACGGAAAGAGGGTAGAGAGGCTATTGGGCATTTGCTGGAAACCGTAGAGGGTTTACTATCACCTGAGATGCAAGTCACCTTCATAAGGTATATAACAAGAAAGTTGCATGGTATTAGGATAAAAAGCACCCAAAATCACAAAACCCCCCTACCGCCCACACAGTGTATTTCCCGGCTCTCCTCCCGTACAATTTATTTCTCGAAATTGAGTGAGGAATCCGTGGTATAAAGGAAATGTGGTACGTACGGGATACCCTGTATAGGAGCAGGGCTGGTTCAGAGGTCGAGACTTCGAGGATTTTTCCCAAGGCCATGCACTTAAAGGGGTCTCGCGCTTTCATATTTCTAACAATTATTAGTAGCTAGGACAAGCTTTTAACACCAAATGCGAAGTTTTGTTGCAATATGTCTGATGTTAACTTAGGTCTTTCCCTGCATTAACATCTCGCCCATTAATGTTGATTCTTTACATATCTGTACATGTATGTTATATATTTTTTTAAAAATTTAAAATTATTTAAATATTTGTAAATTTTTTTTCCAATTTTAGTCCGTAAAATCATGTCAAATACTGGTGGTGGTAGGATCGAGATAGAGGAGGATAATATATTCCTGGTAATATTAAGAGAGAGCTTAAATGAATTATGTCGCAGTCAGACGCACTAGAAAAATTGTTGATACCAGTGCAACAACTTACACCTGTAGACACAGCCATTGTGCAACACGAAAGTGAAAATCGTGAACAAACGTAGAATAATCAAGATGTAGATGAAGCGGGCTCAAACGAGGATGAAGAGGTGCTTTGTGAAGTTGATTCAATAACGAAAGATCAACCTTCAACCTTAACATCTACGGAACAGAATTCTACGAAATTAAATATTTTTGGAAATTTCAATTGGACCGATTTAATAAATGACAAATTGTGTGTAGAAATCGTTAAACATAATTTGAATATACTTACAAAATGAAGACTTCACCAGCAGATAAAGGTAAAAATTATTTTAATAAGTTGTTGCCTAATGGAGAAATTGTTCAATGAAAATGGTTAGTTCATTCTGAAATAACAAATCAATTATATTGTTTCGTTTACAAGTTATTTCATAATAGGACTCAGAATAATTCTTTTGTAAATGGTTTTAATGAGTGTATACATGTAGGTGATAGAATAAAGGAAGACGAAACATCTCAACGCGATTACGAATGTATAATGAAACTGAATTTGTTAGAAAATAGTATGAAACACGAAAATTTTTTTGATCAGACTTCTGCAAAAATGAGAAGCAACGAAATTGAAAAATTAAAAAATTGTTTTAAAAAGAATAGTAGAAATAATTCTTTTTTTAACAAATATAAACCTGGCTTTTCGTAGAAATTCGGATAAACTTTATGAACCCCAAAACGGCAATTTCCTCGGGTTGATAGAATTACTGGCTAAATTTGATGCAGTTTTAAATGAACTTATTGTAATAATATAATTAGATCGCCATGTAATATTATTGTTTTGATGTCAGACAAGCATCTATCCATTATTTGTCTATGTTTATTTATTCGTCATGACTTGTACCACGAATATATTTGAAAAGGCAGAAGACTGCCGAATTTACTTTCAATGGCTAAAAAGCCGCTGTTGTGATGGTATTCCTTGGTATTTATTAAAGTGGCAGAATATGCCAGAGTTTCCCCTTTATGGCAGAATATGCTGCTCTTGTTATATTATTTAAGGCAGAGTATGCCAATGTAACGTGTGTGGCTGAGTATGCCGCTATTTAATATTAGAGGCAGAGTATGACGCTATAAAAATGCATGGCAGAGTATGCCGCTGTTATACATGTACTAAGGCAGAGTATGCCGCTATTATAGAGGGATGGCAGCATATTCTGCCAATGTTATATTTTGAGAAATAAAAAGACACCTTTCGATAGTCAGATTAAGTCTAATTTTTACTGAACAGTAGCAGGTTATTTATATGAAATGATTACAAAGGAATTAGTATTTCTTTACAATTCAAAAGGGGGGATTATTGCAGAATTGCAATATACAAAATTAATAATCAGAAATTGTAGTGTCAGCATTTCTGATCGCACAATTTCTGATTGAGTCACAATGTATCGCTATTGTAAAGCAATGACCTCAAGTATGAATATTTGATCAATCAAGAAAATATGCTGGCATAGCGGAATTTGCTTGCGTTACAAATTCTTCTTGAGGTCGTGCAAACTTTGTTTGTTTTGATTATTTTTCGTTTTTATTTCGTTGTTGTTTGTGGTCATGGCTTTACAATATCAATAAAAATAATTGTAAGCTTTTCTTCAACCATACATTTCAAAGCGAAATTACTTGTGCTCTTGCTTCGAAATTAAGGAAAACTATAATAAACAAAATTAAACGAGCTAAGAATTAATCCGTCATTTTAGACTGTACTCCTGATATTAATCACTTGGAACTTATTATAATTCGTATCGCAGATAGACAAAATCAAAATGTTCAAATTGACGAACATTCTATTAATTTCTTAGTTGTCAACGATACATCTGGTACCGGTTTAACCGAGTTTATTAAGAATGAATTTACGAAACAGGATTTGTTGTTGTCAAATTGCCGAGGTCAATCTTATGACAACAGTAGCAATATGAAAGCAAAAAATCAGGGTGTCCAAGCGTTAATTAGGGGAGAAAATCCTCGTGATTTTTATTTGACCTGCACTTCTCATAAGTTAAATTAAATACTTGAAGATTGTTGCAAGTCGTCTGAACGAGCCATTAATACAAAAAATCTTTACAACGTTTAGTGGGTCAATCAGTAGGTGGACAATTTTTAAAAAACATGCATCCCCTTTAACGCCTAAACCATTATCGGAATTACGATGGGAATGTTGGTTTGAAAGCATCTTCCCCGATGTAATAACTGCACTGAAAGAATTATTTATCTACTGTCGTTACCAGTATTTTAAAAGTAGAAGTTTTGTTAATAATTAAACACATTATGTCATTTGAATTCGTAATGAGTTTGGTAATTTGGTATGAAATACTAAATAAAGTCAATATTATAAGCAAGATTTCTCAAAAACGTGGAATACAAATTTCTGTATGTTTAGAACACCTAAAACAACTTTTAAATTTTTTTAACAGTTCCAGAAATTCTGGGTTTGCAGATGCGATTTACAGTAGTGGTGAAATGTGTAGTAGTACGAAATGTAGTTCCAAAAAACCAAAAATGTATACCTATGAAAACAATGACGACATTGGAAACGATGCAAAACAGTTATTTAAAGTGGACTATATTTAAAAATTGTAGATTGTGTTATTGTTGCTCTGGATGAAAGATTTGAACAGTATAGATACTCGTTATAATGATGTATTTGGCTTTTTATACAACATTGGAAATTTAAAAAATAAAAACGATGATAAATAAAAACAATATTGCAACGATCTTCACCTATTTCTTCAAGATTGCGAAAATGCTGAGATTGATGGTTACAATTTATTTGATGAGTTAAAATTTTTGTTACAAATTATTCAAGAGAATACAACTCGATTAGATTATCTGAAACAAATTTGCAAAGATAATATAGACGATGTATATCTCAATACATATATAGCATTGAGAATTATGCTAACAACGGCTGTTTCAGTAGATTCCGCCCAACGCAGTTTTTCCAAATTAAAGTTGATTAAAAATTATCTAAGATCAACCATGCAACAAGATAGGTTAGAGGGGGTGGCTGTGTTGTCAATAGAGCAGGAGGTAACAAAACAGATAACTTTTGATGATATTATCACGAAATTAGCAGTAAAAAAATAGGAATAAAAAATATTATGTTTATGTACGTATGTATATTATTGAATATATTGAAGGAATACATATTTCATTAAATAAATTGATAAAATTATGTTCATGTATCATTCTTTTCTTTTTGGGAAGGGGCCCCGCATATAATATTTTCCCGAGGCTCCGCATGCCCCACAGTCGGCCCTGTATAGGTGTATAACAAATTCATATGGGGTGTTGACCTGATGGATTTGAAAATAAGATGTACTACCTTAGAATTTTCTTTCATCTGCTCAATATGCCTACCATTAACTCGTGGATTCTTTATAAGCAGTATTTTGGCAAAACAAAACCTCTTTTAGATTTTAAAGCAGAGCTGGTAGAGGCAGATATAATTTTAAGGAAAACTAATGCAAATAATAGGGGACGACCTGGTCAATCAAATTCGGATACTCAGAAACCAAGGAAGAAACGTTTAGTCTCATCAAAGACAACAGGCTACATGGGATATGATGACAATGGTCGTTTTCCTAAAAAGGTAGATATTAAATCTGCCCCAAGGTGCAGCATCTGATTGTGCTTCCGAAGGACGCGCCACAAGTGTTGCAAGTGCAATGAACCGATTTACCCTGATTGTATAAGAGAATTTATTAAGAAAAAACGAAATATTTAACTAAAAATACAGTGTGACAATTATAATAAAAATAATAACTTAATTGTGATGTTTAATTATAACCTAAATTAGAAAATAATGATTATCGTGCGAACTTAACTTTCATATGTAATTGTTGGTATTATAGGTAACAAAAAAGCCCACTGGCGTCATATGACGTCACATCCATAACTTCTCTCTACAGGACATATGTTTTAATTTTCTTGTCTTCTATTTTGTAAATTTACTTAAAATATACATCTCCACCGAGTAAACAATTTTTAGTCGAATTAGATCATAATTTCGGCATGAAGAGGTTAAAGGTGCAAAATGATGCACCACGATTTTTCAATCGGAATGTACCCTTTGATTCCCTACGACTCACCGCCTTCTAAGTCTATACTTATATTTAATCCTTAAACTAAATAAAAAAAAACAAATCAAAACTATTTTGTTGAATATTCAACCTAAACTTAATAAAACTGACCCAAAAATCAGGGCGATAACTTCAAAAATACTGTGAGAAAAATAAAAATTTCAGACACCTGGCCGAACACATTGAAATGGAAAACTTTCTCCGAAAATCAAACATAGTCGAAGGGTGAAATTATTCCGTTAAAACTAAAATTAAATTTTAAACAATTCACTTCATGTATTGAAACATGCCATCTTTTGGAACTCTTGCGAAATCTAGAGCTTGGTCTACATGAGAACTGCGAAAACTTTACAAGTTGCACTTTTACGCTCTAGATATTGAACCACACTCGTTGCACCTCTGATCATCCCTTCTTGATTTGCCTGTGTGTATATGTATGTATGTATAATATTGTATAGGATATCACTGCAGCAAAGGTCACGGAAAAGAGCTTGAATGGATGAGGGGGAATGGTTAGGCTTACTATACGTATACTGTATATACATATGTATATCATTCACCTCTGGAAACTTTGTATGGTCCTATGTCTAAAGCATGAAACCTTGGGAAAACTTTCCGATTACTTGCATTGTTGCAATGCAGAAATGAAACGGGCAGAGGGATACAAGGCTGATGTCTCTCGTTTGCTCTAACATCATTTCTCTTGCCATTACGGTTAACTTCTTCCCTTCATTTTTATTCAGTTAAAAAGAAGACTTAAATTGCAGTTCTGTTTCTACTGCTGCCCCCCCCCCCCTCCTAGTCGAGAACCACCTAGAGAAAAGTATTACAACAGTAGTGTTTGCGTGAATGTGTGCCGTAATTTGTTTCACAGCCTTCGTGCAAACGTCGAAATATAATTCAAAATGCGGTGCAAGGTAATGTGTACGCGAACTGTAATGCCAGTCAAATGCAAATATTTCATTTCCTGTCATATCCTTCCTGTATGAAGGAATTTCCATAGTGCCACAAATGAATGTCCTCAGTCATTTGCTACTGCATTGAAACACGAATATTTCCAGGTGGAAAAAAGTAAACGCCATAAATATGTATATGTTTCAGGGAATTCGGCAGCGCTTAATGAAATTGTCTGTTGTCCTGTCAGAGCTCAACTTTAAAAGATTTCTGGATAGCTGTGGCCAAATTTAGGTGGAGAATGCCTTCTACCTCAGGGAAATAACAAAACGTTATCTTTGCTTAGTCACTAAAATAAATTTTTAAATGACGGACATCCTCAATTTGTCTATACAAAGAACTTTCAACCTACCCACCCTTTTAAGTTCATTGCCATTTACAGTGCCCAAAAAAGAAACTGAAACAGCAGAGATAAGACGTCATCCTTTCATCATCCTGTAACACTTCTCTAAGATATCACAAAGTTTTCAACATTTAGGTAAAGATTAAGCGCTTTTATACTTGAGACAGCCACCATCTATTCAAGTTGCTGCAAAAGTTTTTTTCTGTCTCATCAAATAATCCACCACCTCCATGTCATTGTAAAGGATATAAGAAGTCATCCCGAATGGGAATCTCTTCCGCTCGAACAAATCTTATCTGAAATTGACATTTCCGCTCTTATCAGTTTAACTGTGAATAGAAAACTTGGGAAGCCACAAACAAAGTGTCAATGATAGCAACAAGCAGGGGCTGCTTCTGGGAACTCTCACCTCTTCTTATATATATACGTGAAAACTCTTCCTTGTCACCCTTACTGAAGTCTGTCTGTTTGCTTTGGGCCTTGGCCCTTGGGAACTTGTTTTTAGGGTTTTGCAAATAGCTTTTTCTCTTTGCTCCTACACCATTTTTTAAAGTGATATTGAATTTCGAAAATATATAGAATCAAAGAGAGGGGAAGAGGAAGTATTCGATGAAATCGGTGATTGTTCCGATAAGGGTTGTAACGCGAGATTTTTACTGCTGCGTAGTGAAAACATCGTTTGTTGCTCTGTGAAGCGACTTTTATTGGCAATTTTTATGAGATTTTGATACTGCTAGGTTCGGCGGAAAACAGATTTTTTTTTGTTATACAGAATTAAACTGAATCTCTGAATTTAATTCAGAAAATTCTGTATTATTGCATTGTAAAGCTTCTAATATAATCGTTTCTGAAATAATACTTTTATCATGCCAAAACTTGTATATTTCAATAAATTCTAGTACTGTCGTCTTTCTTCTGTCATAGTAGTTAGAAATTGTTAAGTGAAAAGATCTCTGATGTTGGCTAGGTGTATTACAGGTCTACTCATAGAATGAGAATGAGGTACCGGATCCGGAAGGTTTGGAAATGATAAGAAGATGGTGTCAAAAAATAAATTCTTTATTATGCTCTCAGTACAATTTCTCTTACTTGCTCCGACATCAACTACTAAAAAAATCCAATACAAAGTAATAATCCAAAATGAAAAAAAAAAAAATAATCCAATAAGTAATGATAATTCTTGGATACGCTCAACAAAAGTCCAAATTTATGCTACTTCAGAAGTGGTCACCATTGCATGTATTTTAATCTGAAACGTAACGAAAAATAACTTCAGTTGAGATCAAGTTAAACTCTAAATTTAAAATGCTACTGCGAATGTAGTGAAGTACTCAGCGGCTTACGTTTAATCAAGTTACGTACACGTAGCAGCTTAATAGGCAACTTAGTGCAGCAATTTTCTGTACGTACACGTTGCAGCTTAACTTCAAGTTAGTGTAGCAAATTGAAGCTTTATGAGTGCGAGGAGCACAGGTGTATATAGGAATTTTTTCTTAGTAATCCTAGATTCAATGTCTCTAGAGATTTGTTGGATGACGTGTTACGATTAACCCGCTTCGCCCCACGGTTGCGTTTTCGCAACATGAAATGTGTACTGCCTGTGCACTTAAAGACAAAGTGTGTTACATTCTTTTCACGTTTTTGAATATGAAACATATTTGCTATATTTTGTCGAAAATACTTTTTACAAAAGTAATGGTTAACGGTAAAACAAAATTAAAATATTATGAGTATGTTCAGCATGCTTTTGAGGAGTGTTTAAAAATAATTAAAATATTAAGTTAAGTTATTTCACTAATATAAATAACACTGCATATTTCGAGTTCAATTGCAAGTTTGTGTCATTAGCTGAACTCTGTTATTTTACTGTGAATGTTAAATGTTGCGAAAACGCAACCGTGGTACTAAAAGCTAATTGTTTTCTCTATGTATGTGTCAAAACGGTACTGTTCTCTTCAAGAAACCGTCACGGAAATCGAAGCCTGAATAGATGGAAAGCAAGATTTTTCTAATATTGACATCGTTATTTTACTTCTAGAGGAATATAGTGGAATCAATGAAAAAGAAATCTCAAAAAAAAATTATGGTGAGGGAGTAGTTGATGAGTATAAGTTCCCTCAGATGTAGCTGAGAATCTCGAAATAACTGCAGCGCATTCCGACTGGGATACAGATGACGAAATACACCTTTCCCATTTGAAAAGCTAGACGTCACGTAACCTGCAAGATGGGCGTATATAATTTATGACTATTTCAGTCAATAACGAGTTTCAGGAAAGAGTGAAGCTCAACCGTTCCTTATTTCATCGGACCACTTTATCTTTTCGAAGTGTTTTTCACCGAGGGTGTATATAATCTAATACTAGAACAAAAAAATATATATGCTGCTACCAATTTGCCCTTACCCTCCCATATTAGAAAAGATTTCTTGGAATTTTGTGGACTTCTGGCCACCATACTGCTCCCTAAAATAAAACTGTACTGGTCTAATACTTCTGCTGTTAATTTTAAAGTAATTAGAAACGCGATGACTAGGAATATGTATTACAACATAAATTCAAATATGAATCTCCCCAATAATGACCACATAGACCATTATGATAAATTTTATAAAGTGGTGGTTTATTATAGTCTAATTTCCAAGAATTGTTTTAAGTTTTTTTTGGAAAATTGTCGCACCTCCTATCGATAGATGAATCTATGTGACCCTAACATGGTCAACATAGCGCCAACATGTTCATAAATGTGAACCCTTTTCACTTTGGATATAAGCTTTGGTGTTTGGTATCACCCACAGGATAGTAATTTATTTTTTCCCATATAGTGACAAAAATGAGGCATTTGGAGTTACTGAAAACGTCGCTCGACATTTAAGTTCAAGAGAAAACTGAAAGACTTTTCGAAAAATGATCTCAATTTGAAAAAATCGAAAATCGACGATGGCAAAAGAAAGCCATGCCGAGTATGTAAGAAACGTGTTCAAGGAATGAGATTGAAATTCCTTTACACGTTAAATGTTCTCAAAAGTTTCACAAAAAGAAATAAAAATTGTTTTTTTTTTTGCTTACAAGTTTTTTTGACTCCCCCTTTTTCAATATAAGAACGTATTTTTGAGAAAATAGTGAAAAGCTTTTTATACCGTTTTGTACCAAGGTTGCGTTTTCGCAACGTATCAAATTTTCTAAACACCCGGTCAATATTGATAAAATTGGTTATTTACATATATTTCACTAAAAATATAAAACTCAAGAAGTTTGGTCAAAATCGCCCAAACGGGGACTGTATGCGGAGCGAAACCGGTTAATATTCTTAATAAGTCAAATATACTAGAGTTAATATTTCTAGTAATTTGAGGTTATGTGTTTAATACGTGGAATATGCTAAAAATCAAGATTTTTTGCTGTGTCGAATAATATACTGAAATCAGTGCTATCAGCAGATTCAATGCTTCTGGTTTTGAGACTTCAAGACTTCACTATAGCCTCAGAGCTGCCGACCTGTCCTGTTTGAGAGCTCAGAACGCAATGACTTGTCTGAGCAAAAATGCTGCATTTATATGAGCTAGCGTGTTCTCATGTATATTTGCTATATACTAGGTTCAATGCTCTTTGTAATACTAGACTCGATGATTCTAGTATTTTTGTGGTTACGGTTTAAGAGAAATACTCTCAACATATGAAATGCACTAAAGTCAAGACTTTAAGCAATTTTGGATAATATGCCAAAATCAATATTTTTACTTTGGGATGACAATTATGGCTTCAGCACTGCCAATCGTTCTTGTGTGAATACTCTGACCGCACTGATTTTCTTGTATATGCAGCGCCCTATTTATACTGTGGAAATGCACAGGGTAATAGGGCTTTAGAAAAAAGTTGAAAATGGTTGGTGTGTGAGCGCGGGCGCTCTATATGAAAAGAGCGGTGCCACGTCATGCTGAATGATGATGTCAATGGTGGAGCTGCTTGTTGGCAGAGAATTTATAGTAAGTGCCTTTTAAAGAATTGCTTTCGATCTGTTACTAATGCAGTTTCTTTTTCTTTTTCATGTTCATTCTTGTTCATAGGCGGGGGTATTAGATTTGTGGAAATCACTTAATGAAGTATATTCTCAGCTTATAAATGATTTGCGAATATACTTTAGTTTATGTTTGCTAATTTCTTGTTTGATTGTTTGTTTTAGGTTAATCTTCTGTGTGGCTGAACAGAGGTGTATCAGTTTAAATATCGTAGTCACATCCACTCATCACCAAAATCTAGACCAAAATTTACTTACGTAGGAATTTATATATACTATCCAATGCACAATAATTTTACACGAAAAGGGCACGATAGTTATATTTCTGAGACATAAATGCCTTTCATCCTGAAAACGTAATCAACCCAAGGTTCTAAGCAAGCTTTTAATAGTTAAGTAAGTACTAACCATAAAAATGGGCTATATGGAAACGTATGATCTGATTAATTTCGGGGCATAAGCTTTACAATACATACACTATTAAATGTTCTGCTAATTGCGCAAATATGTTTCAGACTGATTTCACATGGCAAAGAAATAGCTGAGGTGAAAGATAGAAGCTACGTTGACAAGAACAACATTTCCTTGCTTTTTAAAGAAATGTATATAAAGCAACAGTGTAACTGTAATTGACGCTCTGAATGCTTTAGGCGTAAAAAAACAAGCCGAACTTCTTCAAAAAGATTGTCAGACTTCGGCTCATTCAATCTCTGATAATAAAAATTGAAATGTATCCTTCACGTCGTTCTCACCATAATTAGTAGCTAAAGTACAAAACTAATGAGCTTATTGCCATCATTCCACAGAAGGTAGAAGATATTGTAACTGTATCGACGGAAAATTGATCAATGTCGAAATAGAGTCCATTCAAGATTTTCTGAGTAGCCTAGCAGTGCAGTCTTATATTCGCATTTGGATTGACTCAATAATAAATATGTAGAATCTGTCTATAACGGAGATAAAAAATCCAAGACTATTTGCAAGGAGCTCGCGTCCAAGCATGCTTTCGCGTCCAAGCATGCTTTTTTTTACAGAGGAAAAATATATTTAAATAACCGGCCAAGTGCGAGTCGGACTCGCGCACGAAGGGTTCCGTGCCATTATACAAAACTTAACATTATGTACTTTTTATTTAATTTTTTTTCAACTGAGAGTAGGCGTCATGTCAAAAAATAATGCTGTCATTAAAAAAAACGCCTACTTATGATAATAATAATGAATGAGAATAAAACGAGGAAAAAAACGCCGAAAAAATCACGTTTCTTGTATGGGGGCAGGCTTTAATTTTTAATTTAATTTTATTTTTATTATTTGTTGTTATAGCGGCAATAGAAATACACAGTTCGTGAAAATTTGTTTTGTCTACCTATTACGGTTCATGAGATACAACCTGGTGACGGACGGACTGCGAAGTCTTAGTAATAGTGTTCCTGTAACACCGTTTGGGTATGGAACCCTAATCAAAAATTAATGAAAAAATTAAAAATAAAAAGTCAAAAAATGAGAAAATAAAATTAAATAAAAAGCAATAAAAAAAAATTAAAAAAACTAAAATAAATTAAAAATCATTAAAAAAATGTACAAACTACAAATAGAATCCCGTTCTAGGAAGGCAACTGTAACTAGTGCACAATGACCACCTAATAAAAGCAAGTAATCTCAAGCAGTATAATAACCAGCTTAATCATAGTAATAGACTACTGGTCTAGATATTAACTGATATCCCTCATCACAATATTGAAGTCCATCATTATCCCCCTCATCCAGGATTGAAACTTATCATCCCGCTACTGATATAACTCTTTCCATGTCTTTTGAGAAGATTTCGTATAATACTTAATAATAATAAATATTTAGATTTCAGGCGAGGTGACTGTAATAGTTTAAATAATTATCAAGAGGATGAAGAGAAGTCTTTCAGTGATTTTTACCAAACTTTAAATAATGTCATCCATAATGTTGTTCCAGAGGTAATGGGAAGAAATCAACATTATCCGCATAAGTTCTCCAACCATGTTTTTCATGCTAAGGAGAACTTTTTGCCGTCTATTTGGTGTCAAGGAAAGAGGCTTTATTTGTCACAATGGAAGGACCTGGAAAAAACCACTGTTTATCCGATATAAGTGCTTTCATTATGGCAAGTAGTTGGTTATAAATTACTTTCTCAAATATTAACTCCAGGGTACTGGAAATGGATACAGGACGATAATTAGTTTTGGGTCCCCTGATTTGCAAATAGGTGTAGCAAAACAGTTTTTTGAGCAATACCAGGACCAGGACCAGGATTCTTAAATATGTTTAGTTGATCTAGAACCTTGAGAATTTCCTCAGAAGATGTTTGAGAACGACATTCTCCTCGCTTACCATATTTAGTCCTGCGCATGAATCGTCAATTGTGAAACTGTTTTAAATGACGACAGAATATTTCACAAGATTGACTGGGGGACTCTGACACCTCATCATTATAGACCATTTCATTTGGATCACTGGTTATCACTTATTTTTTATTGTAACAGTCATGCAAAAGTTTCATAGAAACTCTACTCAGGTAGGAGAGGTGTTATAAATCTCAGGGTTACGTACTTTTTTATATAGAAACCAAAATTAAATTTAGACCATGAATATAATTATCTAGCATTTATGTTGATATATCTAATTTTCGAATTGGTCATTTACCTTGTATGTAATATTCCCTCTTAGTTTTAGTGAATTGAATTCATATTTGGTAAATAGTTAGAGTTATAATTAATTAGTCTTATATATTGTTTATTTTAAGTATTTTTTTTAAACTATTTATATTAAATTATTCTAGTGGCACCACAAGCAATTAACTGTGTACAAATACATCACAATTACCGGTAGAATATACTTGGATTTGTAAGAATATGTTGTCTATCGGATGAACGTGAAAATAAAAAAAAAATAGTATGGTAGGAACATTTCTAAAGGTTTTCGACAAGAAGGGATACATTCACCACGAATTGGGTTATTGGTTCTCTCCACAGAGGGACATAATAAAAGAGGTGGCATAAATGCTGATGATTTAGACATCCTTGTCTCGGCAAAGTTCTTATAGACGATTAGTGAACTAACCGAATATGCATTGCAAGAGCTTCTTAACTGGGCTATCCGTTCTGGTCTGTGTCTTAATGCCACAAAGACTGAACTAGTTTTTTTTTTGCACGGAGATGATTTATCCCGAGTTTGCTCCCCCAAAACTTGGCAACATTATCTTCAAAGTAGAAAAAACTAAAATAATTTCACAGATGAAAATTAATCACGCGTAATTATCAATAAGACAAACTTGGCGCTAACCACAACGTTATTCTCTGCTCGGTACCTGGTCACGGTGACATACCTGAAACGAAACAGCGGATGCCCTGAACAAAAAGGGTTCAGCTATGAATATATGTCTAGCAGAGGGACCCGTAGGTCGGTCCCTAGAATCAGTGAAGATGATTCTAGACCTACAGGCCTGGAAGCTGGACAATCGCAGATGGGGAGAATTGACCACATGTGCGAATTCAAGACAGCTGTGGCCCGAGGTTTGTCCTAGGACGACTGAGGAGGAACCGTCATAATGTTTGTAACCTTATCGCAGTTACTACGGACCACTGCCTCTTCGATAAATAAGCAGAGCGTAAGCAAGCCCCATACCATGATTTCTGTAGAAGCTGTATGGATGAGGAAGAACTTGAGAGCGTTCAGAGCCTGATGTGTGAATGCCCTAATCTTGGCAAGCGTAGGAGGAATACGCTGGGCAGCAACTACTTCTGTGAATTCTGGGAGCTAAGAGACAAGGAGTTTGGAGGCCTGGTAAGGTTCATTAACTTTTCTTGCTGGTTTCCGCGCACCCCCTAAATCTGGGGTAGCTTTCGCGGGTAGATTCCAATTAAGGTGGTATCACAATGGAAGGTAAATGGTCTAAGTGAGGCTGATGGAAGGGGTTCGTGCGATGGCCGCCATTCTAACTTAATCTAACCTAACCTTAATCATCCATAAGCAACAAAACTAATACAATCGAAGGATTTGAAATGATACAATATCGCGGGATTTTCTGATCGCGTATCTCAGAAATGGTTCCAACACCAAATTTCGAGTCAATATATCCAACAATTTAGCTTAGTCCCGACAAGTGTTCAACGTGTTGAGTGACTGTATCGAACAAAGGAAAAATCTTAAGGGGGGTTACGACCAAAAAAAGGCTAGCCATTTCTGTTCTCAAAGGCAAGCCATTTCTGTTCTCAAAGGCCTAGTGGAACATATATGCAGTTTAAAATTGAGATAAACCACTATATGTATGTCCATGTGGGCTACACCCCACAGAGCTTTCAAAACAAATGCAATCTTTCCGAAAGTACATCAATCCATCTGACCGTGACGAAGCGAATTAAAAACGCCAAATTGTATGCAAAATATATAAAAACAAGAAATTTCTGTCGTTAGCATGTTAAGCATTATTGACTTTATATCCTTTATCAATTTCACTAAACAATTTGAGTTTTTCAAAATAAACAGAAAATGATTTTATCTTAGTTGCAAGTTAAGCTTTTTTTAAATAATATCACAATTTTGGTAGTCATTCCTTTTTGAAAATAGCAACTTTCATATGAAAACATATTAGTAACCAAAACATTTTTATTGGTTTTGTGTTCGTCACAACCTCTTCCCCCGCAATAGTTTCCATACATAGTTACAAATTCATCTATTTGATGTACCATTATTACGTAATTATGTACCAAAGTCTGCAAATTTCATGAATTTTAGAGCTTTCTAAAGCTAATTACATTTTTATGAAACCCCGATATATTTATTTTTGACTCGTCATCACCTTAGTTTATACTTTTTATCTAACTATGTGTAGTTATGAACGTGATAAAGCACACAGATTTAACACAAAGTCGTATTAACTTTTCATGCTTATTATGATTTCAGTGGCAACCCCTTGTAAAGAAGTTACATACATTTCAGCTAGACACCAGCGAAAACGAGTGTCTAGCAGCCGCAACAAAGTAAGCCAGCCGCCGAGAGGAGAGCACACTACTGATAAGCAGCTCAGTAGTGTCCCGTGCTGGTGGCGTGATAGTAGAAGGGAGCATTCTACACCCGACGCCATCAGCCAGCCTGCCTATAAATAGCCGGCAGCCAGCAGTAAGATCACTCAGTCGATCAGCAAGCATCGAAGTGAACTCATCCGAAAGCTACAAGTCACCGTTCAGCAAAATATCCGACCGCGAGTGTACAGCTCCAAAGTAAACAGAGTTGTCCTTCACCGGTGGAATACCAGAAGGCTGGCTATAAAAGTCAGTCAAGCACCGAAAGATTAGTCAGTTGCCTCCCAGCAGCTCGACTAGACACATCTCCCGTCCAGTCCTATCCGCAAGTCGTGTTGACTAGTTCAACGGCAAGCGCACGTTAATCGTGCTGGCCTGAGAATTAGTAAGCGCACGCATTCCGTCCCCGTACCCCCGTGTAGGCTACTCTGCCGATAAGCGCACGTTAATCGTGTTGATCAGAAGAGTAGCGAGCGCACGAATATCAATTCCGTCCCCGTACCGTGTTGGCTACTCTGACGACGAAGCGCACGTTCATCGTCTTGGTCAGAGGAGTAGTAAGCGCGTGGTAGAGATAGACATAAGGAATATTGTTAATTAAAATAAATGCCTCAAATTACTAGCAGCAGCGAAATTAAGTTTTATTGTAGAATATTTTCTCTTCATTAAGTATGAAAACCTGACTTAATCGCAGCTACTCTTACTTCTCTTACTTTATAATTAAATGCACTGTCAAATGTCAGAATATTTAGTTATGTCATTTCGTAACTAATCATTTCTGGGTTTATAACTTCTTCTCTACGTTTTAATACTCCACAACAAATTTCCTCCCATAAAAGTCGCATGTTACCTAATAATTCTTTAGACTGTCTTTGATTCAGCAAAAGAAACCCGCAAATTGGATGTCATAATTTTCCACTGTCGTAACTTTTCAGCTAAGTTTTATTTCTTTGACAAATTTATTAAACCTTTCTCGTGTCATATGCAAACATGCAAAACATGTCCCACCCAAATTAATCACTTGCGTGTCATCGTTTTCCTAAAGTAACATATTTGAAAGGTAAACTCTTTCCTAGAGGGATGAAAACAAAAAAAAAAAAAAAACTCTCCAAGCTCATAACGCGACACGACCAACAAACCTTCTAGCTGGCATTGGTATCCTGATGGAGATTAAAAAGTCCTTACATCAGTCGGATGCCAGGAGAGAGCTACAATAAAACTACGTTAGTCGGTATAAAAGCGTAAAAGGGTTTCAACAACTGTGGCGCGACGCCTTGAATGTAAAATGTACATAAATCCCACCCGACATTTAAATGAAACGAGATAACAAAATCAACAAAAAGCGAAATTCTGGGCACTTTTTCACTTCATATATCAAAAGTGTAGACACATTAGTGGAGGTTGGTGCTGTGTGGTTCTGGGCATACGATGATGGCTGATCACATACCCTTGGGCGCTTATGAGAAACACAAAAGGAAATTTTTATTTTGCTCCGGACCTGGATGATATGCAAGAATTCTTTGGCAGCAGAAATAATATTTGGCAATGAATTTCACTTTTTTTTTACGAGAAATTTTAGGAAGAAAGCCGCCCAGGTACAGGCCTCAGAAAACAGACCAAACAGCAACAACCAAAGAGCATAAGATTTGTCGTCTCGCAATTCATTTTCCTGTGAAATTGCCCTTAAGGGCCACGTACGCAAAGTAAGTATATAGGTATTTTGGATAAGGACAATTTGGAGGGGAGGGGCAACAGTAAGATAAACAGGTGTAGAGTTTAGAGTAGGATGATTGTGTGGCAGAAGAAGCGTAAATTGCCAGTAAGCGGTAAGATGCCTTATAAATAAATTTGTCATCACCAGCGAAAGGAAAAGACGGAAATCGACTGGATAAATATTCCAGGATGACTAGGAAATATGTATAAAAAAAGAGAGAGTTTTTCCTACTCGTTTAGTGAATAACTTTTTATCCAAATGCTTACAGACTTATGATGTATATAGCTTTACAAAATTTGCATACAAATTCAAATTTTAGCTTCTTTTGACGACACTACACAGAACAAATTATACTAACCATTCTAGGTGAAATAAATTTTTCATGCAAAAACATGTTGAGACAATGGTAAGGAAATGCAATCAAGGAAATTTGATTAATTTTGTATGCCTAATGAATCTGAAATCTTCTAAGGAAAGCATAATTTTTTCATACTGGGAATCAAAAACAGAAGTTTTAATGAATTTGACGTTTGTTAGACCTAAACAAAAATGAGAATCTGTGTAGCCTCCCACGTCTGTTTAGATTGTAGTTTCTTGTTTCGTATCAAAAGAGCTAGAACTACAGTTTTGTTCAAAATGAGATATTAAAATAAACAACTAGCAAGATCGGAGTAGGCGTTTTCTACGAAGATCCTCATATAGAAATGTGCATACACCTCGAAAACCACATTATCGTTCTCGAGGCGGAAATTAAGGCCATCCCAAAAGCGAGTATGTGCCGTCTCAATTGACATTGCCCTTTGTTCGGAAAGCAAAGTAGATGTGAAACCCTTGTCCATTTCCGTTTATTAAAATTGGACAAATTTAATTACCGATTGTTGAACTATCTATTCCAGCATAAAGCATAAAGTGTCTCCGTTTGCATTGGCGGTTTTTGTTTTGAAATTATTGTACAGTGATTTCTTGCGTAATATAGCAGGCAGTGCTAGTAACTCAGCAATCACAGCATTAGACCTGAAGAGTGCTATTGAATCCATTAAACCGCATATTGATTTACAACGTCAACAACAACACTTGTTGAATCTAAATCTTCTACAAAAATAAATGATCCTGTAGCCATGGTCTAGAACTCTATGCAAGACATGAAAAGTTCTTTGTCGTCTCTTACTAGACGAGTGCATAATCTTGAAAATTGTGCCGTAAATCATGATGCGGTAACTGCTGCATCGCGAAGAATAAAACAATCTAGCGGATAAAGTGGAAAGTTTTGAAAAATGTTCTAAGGTCACTGATGGGCCTTTTGGGCCTGCCGCAAATACCAATAGAAAATTTAAAAGACATTCATCAATAAACTGGAAACCATCATTAAGTGTTCAGTTCCAGCAGAAACAGCAATATTCCGTTTGTCTCAAAAAGGAAATTGAGTAATAGACAAGAGTAATTACAGGCCTCGTCATGTAATCTTGAAATTTATCAGTGTGGCTGAAAATTAAATTTTATCAGAGCAATGAGGAGGAAAAAGCCCAAATTGTGCAATTGTGCCAATTGTGCTTTTACTAATTTATCATCACCACTTGGATATTGCTAAACATAAGCGAAGTATAAATGAATCAATAAATTAAATCCACTAAAGTCTTCCGTTCTGAATTGTTTCGCGGTTTTTGCGTTGTCGTCGGCTGACCCGGTATCGGCAGATCGCTTGCTTGGTCCAGGTTGAGGTTGAATAATATTATCGGCTGCAATAACTTGTTCACGATTTATTATATTCGTATTACTTGCTTGCCACTCTGTTAATAATTGTTTATAACATTGTCCGTCTTTTCTGTACGCTGCATTTATTTGCAGGAAACAGACTGCAGCGACTGATAAAGGATGTCCCAATAGGAATATTCTATTCTCAGGTATACCACAGGGGTCTATCTTGGGCCGTTGTTGTTTTTTTGTTTGTACAAACAATCTAATTGACTTGTCTAACTTGTAAATGCTTTCTCAAATTATATGCTGATGATGTCCAAATGCACCTATGCTCAAACTTAATTAATCTCCATATTAGTGTAAGGAAAGTTAATACGGACTTGGAAGCTATTAAATCTTGAGCTAGTTTGAACTGTCTTAAGCTCAATCCATCAAAATCGTAAGTTAATGTTATTTTTAAAAATCATGTTGATATTTCCAACAACCTTGTGTTAAACTTAATCGTATATCCATCTCTTTTGTTGAATCAGTTCGCAACCTTTGGTATAATTTTTGATACTCCATTAAACTGGAATAGGCGTTTATTTTTATTTTTGTTTTCTTAATTGAACAATTTCCATGTTATTTTTATTACTTATTAGTATAATGCTTTGCTTTATTGTTAATTTTAAATTTTATTTTCATTTTTTATTTATATATGTATGTATATTTTTTTTTTAATTTTACTTCTTCAAAATCGATGTCAATTTTCCTGTATTTTTAATTAGGAGTATGCTCAAATCAATGAGTATTGCTCTCACTTGTGGTGCTTAACTAAATAAATATGCAATATTTAAGATGGATATCTGTTAGAGTTTCACCGCATGTAAATCAAAGTCTAAAACTCTAATGGTTCTATTTTCATCTTTTTTTAACCCCATGCAGGTAATTAAAAACAAGTTTTGAAATATGATTTGTTGAGCAGGAGTCAAATTAGTACAGCTCCCTTTTTTCGTGATTTTTCCAGCTTTTACTATCCCGACATTTACTGTCCTGACTCAAATTAAAATTCTCGCGTATGTAAGCTTAAAATAATTAGGGTGACACGAAGAACTGTATTTCGCGACTTTAAAAAAAAAACTGTCTGGATTTTGGATTTCGTACTTACTCTATAGTTTACCTTATATTTCTGTGTAAATAAATACTTTCGGATACCTTTTCCTGTACTGGTCGTGCTATAGAGATGAATACATATAACAATTAATTTTACTTAAAACTAAAATATACTCGAGACGTATTTTTCTTTTATTTTGATCGCCCACACATACATATATATTTATAGGAATTGACATCGATATGCACCCAATTCCGTACACTAGTAACATCGTGACTATTCTAACTTGGTCAACTATTTGAGTTAGGCTCTAAGAAGGATGAGTGATGATCTAAGTCATAACTTCAGAAGAAAAAAAATGTTTTTAAAACAACTATAAATATTAGGCAATAGGGTAGGGAATAGGGATCTAAATTCTTCAGAGCACTTTACTTCACGGAAACTCCCATGATACTTACTGCAACTGCTAACCAAAGTTTCGAAATAATCTAGAAAAGTTAAGGGATGGTGTGGAGTTATCACCTTTTCGAAATTGGTTAGGAGACATTAGCAAATTATGAGCAAAAAGGTGAAAGAAAATATAAAGTTTTATGTTTTTTTTTTATTCGAGCCAGACGTATGTACATATTATATATATAGTAGTTAGTTACACTACCTTCGGTGGCTCTTCTGTTTCTGTGGTAGGCCATGAAAAAGATTTCATTGTAATAGGTCTTGTCATTATCAGGTATACATATGTATATGTATTGATACAATTTTTTTATATCATCTTTTTTTTTCTACATTTATTAGGACTCTGCCATCCCATAATATCATTGGATTGTAAAAAGATGGAGCTGAAAACCGTAGGTACCCTTTTGAAAACATAAAAGATTTAAAGCGTTGCAGTCGAACAAAAGGTGTAGCTCTGAGATATTATTTGGAATTTATGTGTTTATGTATTGTTTAAGGCAAACTTTATTTTGACAACTTTTGGCCTTTCCGTCGTGATAAGAGTAAAAGATTGTCTGGCCAGTTTTTAAATTGTATACACAAAATTCAAAAGCCCACAGGTGGCCCATGTAAAATATCTCCTGAACAGGAATCTAAGATAAGAGAAGGTCTTCACTATAACTAAGGTTAGCCCCATCACATTGTCACTTTTTTACATTTTTCAGCAATATCTTTTGCTTATTTGGGAAACTTTCTGACTAGTCTTTTGTGGACCACAAGTTCAGGTACTTACACTCTTTTACCATTATCACTGAAACTTTACAACCTAATGTTCGATTCTTTAAACACATATAAATAGGGGACTGCCGAAAGCAAAATAGACATTTTGCTTAAAGCACTCCCTGAAAAAGTGATATTTTACTTTATTTCTTAACCAACTTCAAAAAGAGGAGGTTTTCAATTCGACTGAATTTTATTTTTATGAATTTTCTGCATATGTAGCTCCGGTCTTTTTTTAACGAATTTAGACGATTCTTGTTTTTTATTTTGAAAGTCATACATTCAGGGTGGTTCCCAAAGAATGTTCTCAAGATCCGACATTCAGAGGTCCTCCAAGGAGTTCGAAGTAAGAAAAAGTTAAAAATATCTAAAAATATCCGAAAAGTTTTATTTTAGCCCGTCCTAATACCGGAGAGGATACGACTACGAAGCTAATTGAGTAATCAATTGAAAAGCCATGACGTTCTAAGTACAACGAATTAAACGGTGGATGTAGACCCTATACTTTTTAAGATACAGGATATTGTGTGAAAAATTAGCAAATTTTGTCAATCATTTTGTATTTCCGAAACGGTTGAGGCCGAAATGGCCACACAATTTATTGTATATGTAAAACTATCACCTTCATCCATTTGTACCTCTCGCCCGGTACACCCTGTATACATATATATCTGAACTATGAAGCGTTGTTGTGGATATATAATAATTTCTTACAAACACCACAAGAAGCATCTACTAATACATTAATTACTGTTTGTAAATGGTGTATTGCGATTGTTGATTGTGATTCGGTTGTCACATATCATTATTTGTGTAAGCTCTGATTTGTGAAAACCTATATTCCCTTCGCTAATTACTCTCTCTTAGAATATACTTTGCCTTTCTTTTTTAATTCTTCTTAAACAATTTTCCATTTCTTCAATTGTTTGTATTACCCGTTGTTATCTCATACAAGCTGCCCATTTAATAGGCCTATCCATATATCACAATGTTATGTAGCAGGGTTGATGATATAATATACCACATTATAGTAAATAATTCAGTGGTCACGGGTCAATTATTAATAACTGAAAAGTAATTCTTCTGCACTATGTAATTGATTCAACTTTTGGCCCATTGGTATAGATAAGGCACATATCAGATTGTGAACTAAATTTTAATTCACCTTGCTGCAAATAATCGAGAAGTATAACGAATTGCTTTTCAAAATAATGCAATTATTTGCCGACCGATATAGTAATTCTATACTAATTTTTATTTTGAGTCTGTGCCAAGCCATACGATACGCAAAGATGATCTACCAGATTCAGAAAGGTCCAGTATGCAGTTTGTTGAATCAAAAAATTATGTAACTGCTAAGACTACATCCAAGAACTGATCTAGAACAGTGTTATAAAAATAGTGAGCCGCAGTATTGAAGGCCATATTAAGTTTACGAGATAAAACAGTATTTAACTTGAAGCGGTCTCTTAGCTATGTGATTTTAGAAGATCTAAAAAAAAATTACAATAGCGGTAAAATCACAAATAACGATTATTTACCCAATAAATCACGCACGACTACCAATGACCCTGTAAAGTCAGAAAAGATAATTGAGAGAATTTTATATATTGTGAGCTCTTGTCTCGAATGTGGGAGGAGGTGCCGGTGGAAATTGATAACTCAGTCTTGTACAGTATAAATACAAAATTTTATTATTAAACTATTGCTGAACACTAAATATTACAATACAATAATAAAATTCAAATATTAATTCAATCAACGAACAATTAATCTACAAACTACTATAAAATCCAATATTAATTAAAAAAAACTCAAACAAATTAAAAATTCAAATCCAAAAAGGAAATAACGTCGTCTCCTTTGTCCCTTTAGTTCTGAAAAAAAAGAAGAACAAGAACAGAATAATCTTCAGAATAATTTACAGAATTAAGCGGTTGTCACACCGGGAGCAGCGCACCACCTCGCGGTAGTTTTTAGTTGCCGCTGTGCCATTGCTCTTGCAAGTTACACCGGAAGCGGGGTGGTGCGGCACGGCAAAATAGTTACCGCGCGGCGATTTTGGAGATTACTCAAAAAAACAATTTTGCCGCTGGCGGCAAAATTTCTTTTTGTTTCGAAAAAAGTCCGCACAATTCGTTAAATGAGACTTTTTGCATTCTTTTTATTTTTCTTCGTTTTTTTTTGCAACCAGAGCTACTAATAACAAAATTTCTTCATCGGAACTCGAGTACATTTGGATAAAATCCATCGCTTCAGGTGTGAACACTCTACTTTGACGCATTCCACCGCACCCTGCGCGCAGCTCGCGGTGTGACCAGGGCTTTAAGCTTCTGTAGGAAATGATAAGAAAATTTTCAGATTAATCTCTGAGTTATAATTATCTTCTATATTGAAGATTAAGGATAATATTCTTGTACCTGGATTAGTCTCCGAATCAGGTGAACTCTGATCCAACAATGATTTTCTGCTGCAGCTCGTCGTCTTAATATATCCGCTATACCCAGTTTTCATGTTTTCTGATCCATGATGTGCTGCCGTGGCAATGATTATTCCGATTTCTGAATGTACCACAACAGCTGACAATCGTGATGTCACTTGCTGTCATTGGCACCCGTAATTATAACGAGTTAAGTATGCTTTGGTATGTTCCAGCATCAGCAGTACTTAAATATTGTTTTTCAATTTCTTATTTTATTATAGTTCTTGAATTCTGTAACCTACTGTATCATATTTGCAATTACTTGTATACATATACACATTTGTTCTGACTCGCTTACGTAACGTAACAGTATTAAAAAATGCTATTGTTTGCTTATCAAGAATTTGCTATACAAACTTATTTTGTTACATTTTGCTCGTTTAGTATATACATACATACAGTTTACATATGTAGGTTAAACTTTCCCGCAAGTCTAGCGTATTTCATGAGCAGAGATTAGACAAATGTTCCTCAGTCTGGTACTGTATCTCAATGCAAGAACAAGTGAATAAATCATTATTGTGAAAAGTGGAAGTGCCTTTCATTTAATACCAAGCTGATAAATAAATGGAATTAGCAGCCCAGAAAGGTGCAGCAAGTCGATATCCTGGAGAATATCAAAGATAACAACGATTCCATTCGCAGTAATCATTATATTGGTCAACGTGCGGACCTGGTCCTTCATCTCATCGTATCAGGTACATTTTGAATTAATTTTCATGTTTTCAATGAATTTTGCTTGTTTTTAAGATGAACCGGAGCTTCAAAAAGCTTTTGCTGATATTTAAGCAGGATGAAAGTGCAATGTTCGGGAGCAGTTGGGAAAGAATTTCAAATGGAACTGTGAAAATGTCAGAAGCAACATTCGTTGTTTCCCTTATTTTGTATTTTAGGAAATATGTCAACAAGAGAATATTAAGAACACTAGGTGTGGCCTGAACACATATAATGGAAAATATTAAAAGACCAATAATACATTCCTGAGGCACTCTATTGGTGCTAATAGGATAATCTGAAGAGAGATTACTAAAAAACAATTTTTGTTGCCGTCTCTTCAAATATGACCGACCTAATTTGATACCTTCAATCATCTTTGGATAGAGGTTTTAAATAGTTTTTTTGTACTTTCCTGATGCAAAATTCAGAAATTATCCCAGTACTCAAGAAGATTTTCGAAGCAGCTTCCCTATACGATACACAATATCTTGTTGAAGTGTTATATCCTTTATTGATTGTGTAAGTGTGTGATTTGAGTATATTTTGTGCGTCTTTTATTTTTGTTGTAATAAACACCTATCTCATACGCGCTTTTATTTCCATTTCAGGTTAGATAAATAAAAAATATATATACCTATACAGGGTGGTCGAAATATAAATTCTATCTAACATCTATTAATATAACTGTTTTACTACAGCTGATGTGTCAATTCCAATAACTGACATCTACGACAAAACTGCGTTCGCAAAGCACATGTCAATGAAAGTTGTCAATTTCTATAATTGACATTCGAACTGTGGTTACAAGCGAGAATTTAATGTATGCTAAAATAAAATATTCTGGTGGAGTGTAGCGGTTAAATAAAAGATCAAAATTTATCGCTCAATTGTTCACTCAATTTTTTATTGCAAGAAAACTATTTTGTTAGTGGATAAATGCTAATATTATGCAAAAATAAATTAAGTTAACTTAATTCAATTAACTCTTAAAGTTGTCAATTTTCCTTCAAATGAATTACACTGGTACGTTTATAGAATTCAATTTCAGTTAAATAGTTTAATTATGTACAAACTTATGTAAAAACAAAAGAAAATTAATTATCCTAAAGCTATTTTTTACTCGAATTTTCTTTCTCAACTATGACAAATTATGCTACGTTTAAATTTGATAAATTAAAGGTCAAAAAATTTCCTTTTTTATAAGTATCTAACTATGCTTAATTTACACTAATAGCTGAAAAAATAAAGATGATTAGAACTCAATGCAGATTTAATTTTCAATTATAATGTTGTGTAAAAATGACTTATTGACATAGTTTTCACACGATAAATAATTGCTTGAAAGTTTAATTTGATTGCTGAAATGAAGAAAATGGTTAATGTGAACCCAATCGATCTTGTTAATTTCATACATGTGTGCATGACCAACACCTGGCATGCATATACATATAACTTGCAATTTTACCTTTAATTTGGTTTAAAATGTGTAACTGATGAAATTTAACACGAAAACATTACTAAAATTCCTTTGCTGCTTAGAAGATTGCCTTGTAGAAATTTTATGTTTCTTGCTGATGAAAAATACTTATATTAATTTGCTGAAAATTCTGTTTCTATTGCTGATAATTTGCTGAAGAAGGAACTTTTTTTGGATTCTCCGGTATATAGCAAAAGCTAAAAAAAATCTAAAAAATGTTTTTAATTTGTTATTTCATTACACAACTCGTTATACTTTGGGTGACTAGTTTCAAGTCTTGGTTTGACTCATCAACAGGTCCCAAATAGGAGAATCCAAAAAAAGTTCCTTCTTCAGCAAATATAAGTTTAAACCGGTAAAAAAGCCTATAGAGTAGGTAATCTCTATCTTTATTGCTGATAATATGATGAGGAAAATTGCAAAAGACTGGGAAGAATGCTATAGCAATTCTTCGCACTTTGACAACTTTGAAAATAAGAAGACTGAGCAAGCGAATGAACATCCATTTTATAGAGAAATTTGTTCCAATTTCATATCTATAAAAATGAATTCTTTAATTTTCAGATTTAATTTGACTACAGTATATGATTTCGTTGTTCTCAATTGATGTCAAATTATAAATTGCATTTTTTAACATCTTTCCCATAGAAATCAGTTTTAATTTCGAGGAATTATGATAAGTTTTTCTAAATCTTGCCATACCTTATCGTTTTGCCATATTTGATTTCAATTTATGGAATTCCTCTCAGAATTTATTTTCGTTCATCTTTAAAATTATCTCTTTCACACCCTTGTTCTCTCTTTCTTACTCATCGGTGTTAAGGTAATTTCGAAAATTTATGATTATTCCGTAAACCCTGAAAAATATCGTGACGCGAATGCGATCATTCGATTCTTTGTCTCGTTTTACCCCGGTATGACATGTCAAACGTCGCGGAAGTATGGAGTTTGACGTCTCTGTTTAAATTCGAGATGTCAGCCGCGCGCGAGTTTTGATTTATTAAAATTTGTGTTAAATTCAGTGGTGATGTGTGATTTATAGGTATTCATCCTAGGATTTATACCTTATTGCACAGGTTTGTATATAAATTTTACTATTTTATGTGTTAATTATATGTAAATTTCTGCGTTATACAAATGGCATAGGTACCTGTCAAGGTGAATTTAATTTGCGAAATCTCACCTAAAGTATCTATGAATTCCTTGTAAAAGGTAATTAGATTTTGAATTCGTACCTTGTACATTATTATTTGTATAATTTTATGTTGTGTAGCATAAAGTTTATTTAGATTTGCATGCTTCTTATTGTTGTGGTAGCTTACCTACTATCATACAAAACAAATTGTTGTTCTTGTTTTTTTGTATGTTTATGTCATTACTTAAGTCTATAAATTCAAACATAATTCATTTTGTTTATTTCAGGTCGTCGTGGAACTCTTTCATCTGTGTCTTCCCTGCTGGTAAGATTTTTTCTATTAGATATTAATCTAATTTTTCTTTCCTTTGTAGGTTAGTCGAACAATAACAACCCTTCATATTCAGGTTTTTCTGATTTTTGTCAAAATTATGACCACTCTCGTTGATTTGCCAGTGATTAGCTGTGCTCCATTGGGCTGTGTAAAGTACTCCTAAGTACCTCTACCTACTCGCAACTACTCATGCTCTTGTCCGCGAGTAGATGAGCTGAGTAGTTTCGCAAGAAATTTCCGCTAGGTTGATTTGGATGCTAAGTGGTTATTGAAATGTCAGATAGGGATTGAGAGAAAATGTATATAAAGAAACAAATAAAATTATTTCACTCATCAAGAATAGGATAATTATTCAAATTTATATATTATAATTATGGAAATAAATACGGTAAGAACTTTTAATATAATAAATATCGAACAGAGGTGAATCTTTATCCTTAAATTTTCTAGGTATTAACTACTGCTCGAGGAAAGTAGCTCGGATATAGGTCCAGTTTTTCATAATTTTATTTTCAGTTGCCTTTAATGAAATTAATTTGAGTAATATATATCCTAACTATTTTCATAAGAAACTTGATATAAGAGAAACATAACAGAAATGTTTGAAATTGGAGGTTATGTTTTACTCTTGACAACACAAACTTACGTTCCATTCGGAAAGTGCTCGCGAGTACTTTATACACGCCCTATGGAACACAGCTATTATTTGCAAAAGCAGATTCTTCGAGGTTTATCACCTCAAAAACCTGCATATACTTTAGGCTCGCTAAAAATAATAAAAAATGTGTAATGGAGCATAAACAAGAACATAATCAATGTGGACCTCTAATAATCCTTTTATTTTTAGGTTTAAAAACTTATGGTGAATTTTTTCCCCTGAATTAAACCGTAACTCCTTCGGTTGTTAAACTTAAAGTGTTTTCTTCGCCTTACTGTTTTTCATGCGGCTCTGTGTTCAGTTTCCCGGGTTTAAATTTTCTTGTTCCATGAACATTTTTAGTTACGGTTCGGAACTAAACGTCAAATCAAAATTATTTGTAATCAAAATACGGATGTGTGGATATTTTGCCAAAGCCGTTTATTTTTTTTTTATTAAAATCATAAACGGGGAGTATTTGCGGGTATTCTACTTTCTTGCACTGTTTTCAGTTTGTGTCAGCTCGGAAATAGGCTAATTTCGGTGTAGATCTGACAGGCTCTGCTTCAGTTCAGTACCTGTTCGGCACTGAAGACTTTATTAGTTATCGTTGCCATTATCATTACTCTTAACATTATACATATCACCTTCACAAAATGACGGACAGGTGGGACCTACATATATTGGATCTATTCATAAGTTCGTAGCGAAAATCCGAGAGGTGTCGCTCGTAGTTGTTTGTTCCGCCGCTAGCTCATCAAACATGTGATGCTGTACAATAAGTGAGAGCTGCAATTTTTCCCGATATATTAAAAAAATATTCATCGTGATCAGTGACGTATATATGAAATTTAATTATATTTCGAACATGGAAGGAATAAACGTGTATTTTCGGTGCATTTCGATTTTTATATCCGAAAGAGACAAAAACGCGTCGCAAACTCAGAAACAAATATGTTCCGTATACGGAGAAATGCGGTAAGGGAAAGTGTGAATCGGAAGTGGTTTAAAAAATATCGTTGTGGAGATTTTGATCTCCAAGATGATCCTCACTCTGGTCGACCAGTCGCTACTGATCTTGATCAAATCAAGACTTTATTCGACTTCGACCGACATTTGACTACTACTGAGCTCCGAAATAGCCTGAACATTAACCGATTAATAGTTTCGTTTATGGAAGCTTGGGATGGTGAGAACGCTTAATGTTTGTTTGCCGCACGAACTGAGTGAAAAGAATTCAATGGACCAAATTTCATCTTGCTCCTCAAGCGCCATAAAAAAGAACCATTTTTTAAGCGGACGAGATCTGGCGATAAAAAGTGGATTGCCTACAACAATGTCAGTCGAAAAAGAGCATGGTCGAAGTACGAGGAGGCTGCTCAGATGGTCGCAAAAGCTGGATTACACCCAAAGAAGGTCATGCTCAACATCTGGTGGGATTGGAAATAGTAGTCTATTATGAACTTCTGCCGCCTAACCAAACAATTGATTCGACCAAGTACTGCTCATAACTGGCCAAATTAATGCGAACAATCCATCAGAATTGGTCCGAATTGGTGAACAGAAAGGGAGTTGTGTTCAAACAGGACAACGCGAGACAACATGTTTCTTTGATGACCAGGAAAACCTTATTGCAGCTTGGGTGAGATGTTTTGGTGCACCCACCAGACCTTGCACCTTCAAACTATCGGTTATTCCGTGCGGTACAGAATAGTTCAAATAATAAATCCTTCAGTTCCTTGGACGTTCTCAAAAACTACTTGGAAGACCTCTTTGCACAAAAATCTTAGGACTTCTACAAACGAAGGATAATGAAGCTTGTGCATAGATGGCAGAAAGTCATTGACCGGACTAGGATATACTATATATAATTGATTAAAATCGCTTTATTAGTTAAAAATTTGCGTTTGAAATTTAGTCGATTTTCGCTACGGCCTTATGCATACCCCCAATACAAGAAAAAGAATCACATCGACGGAAATAGGTGTGTAATATTAAAATTTAAAAGTAAGTAAATAAAAGTAGAGCTAGAAAAGAAAAATAATGGAAGGAGTCAGGGTACAAAATTTATAAAAAAATTAGAAAATTGGAATATGCTATCAAAAATGGCGGAACATACATGGTGGTCATTCAAGCAGATATTGAAGCCATCTATTTAGTTTTATCGTCCATATTTGGATCATCCTTTATATACATACATACATATACAAACATGTAAATCCTTAAGTCTATCACTATACAGCTTTACGTACCTACATGCATCCGTTATAGTATATTTAACGAAATAGATAAAGATTCAAAATTTACCTTTTCTTTTATTTGAGGGACTTTTATTAATATAGTAATTATTAGATAAACGAATATATACTTCTATCTCTTCAACTTATTACTACAAAATGTGAGCCAATAAATGTAATTTACATACCTACATATAGCTCTACATTTTCACCAGGGTAATTAAAGCGATTTAATTATCTGCAGGCTTAAAGCATGTTTTGGATTTAATACATTTTATGTATTACTGAAAACTCCATTCGCATTCATGCATAATTTATGTAGTTGAAAATCAAGTCTCATGTAAACTTCTTGTTCAGCTCAGTTCAAAACTTTTAATTGAAGCTTTTAAACCCTCCTTGAAACCGCCGATAAAGCAATAATCGCAGAAATAATGTGCAACTGATGCCAGCCATTATCTGGTATCTCTCAATAAATAAGGCTCTGTAAGGCTTTAACAACTAAAATTTTCGCAATTTTACCATTTTATGATTGCGCCTCTGTAATAAAGCTGGAAATAAAATTTTAACAGCTTTCACACATACTTTAATGGGAATTTTTATGATCTTTAAAGATATTATCAATATATGGATTCACTCATTTGGTTTGTAGGCAATACGCTATATTATCATAGTATTGACAGGATTTTTGGGACGACACAGCAGGGGATATCTGACCAATTATATCAGTTTATTGTCATTGTTTTTTTTATGTGAAGCATAGTCGCTTTTATGATTTTTTTA
Source organism: Dioctria linearis (assembly GCA_963930735.1). NCBI lineage: Eukaryota > Metazoa > Arthropoda > Insecta > Diptera > Asilidae > Dioctria > Dioctria linearis. The sequence goes on from OZ005741.1 coordinate 309,912,068, forward strand.
CACACACAGTTTCAGGAAAAACAAAGGGGATATGAGTGGCTTACTAGTATAATTGGGTTGTTTTTGACAAGGTTATCTTGTAGTTTCTTTATCTATTTAACGGTGAAAATAATCGATTTTTATATTTATTTTTCCCATGCGGGAATCGAACTCACAAAATTTAGAATCGGTCATAGATGGAGAAAAGAAAAATTTTAAGAACTTTTATTTTTAACGGAAAAAACTACCGCCTCGTCGGGATTTGAAACTTTTTCTTTTTATATGTTTTCCAATTTATCGAGTAATGAGATCAGAGGCAGGCAGTATGGCGCATAGACATGGCTGATTGTCTACTCTACAGTGTTGAAAACCATATTTCATGCAACAGATTAATTCAGAAATAATATCAAATTGGAACGAGAAGAAAGTATCTTTAAATAAAAATTAAGTCATTGTGGAAAAATTTCAATAAGATTTCAACAAAGCTTTTACTTTCTCAAGGCTATAGGTACCTGAGGATATAATTTTCTCAAGAATTTTTTCGTAAAATTTTCAGTATCTGTGTATAATATTGCTGGAAAGTTTCCACCAATATTGGAAAGCATATGCTGAATAAACTCACGCCCAATCTCATTAACAGGAATGGTTCAGAAAATAAGACATAAACTCAGTCAGCAACCCAACATTGATTTCTAACTAACTTTTCTAACTCTCACCAATTTACATTAGCCTTTTCAGTACCCATCTTAAGCGAACAGTTGGAAAAATTTGTTTAGTAATTAATGTTTTTTAGTCATATTGGTCACTGCAGTACTTTACGACAATAAATTTTTACCTGCCTGTAAAGGTCTGGTCGGTGAGATATGTGAACTTGATTGTACAAGGGTAGTCATGGTAGTCAAACTCCGGTTCCTTCATATAAAAAATGAGGGACTATACGAGAGCTAACGAAACGTGTTTTGAGTGAATATAAAAGTATAAAATGTATGCTGTGAAAAAGCTGTCGGTTATAATTTATGGCCTACCAAATCTCGTGGTACTCGATTCAATAACTGGAGAGCAATAGCCGCGTCGAAAGCAAGTTTTTCTAAGAACGCCCGTTCGATTTCAGTGGTCGAGCCTTGATAGGCAATGAAATTATGCGGCATTCAATTTTTACAGCATAGCAGATAGAGCTTTATACCCAATGGTCATGATTTTCCGCGCATATATTATTTCATTTACAGACGTCCTTTGAACGGTATAATCTGCTCATCGACCCAACGTGTTTCTTCCAATTCATGCCCTAAAAAATATTTTCGAACTGCATCCATGATCGGCCGCACACGATAAAATTTATCATAATCATTGGGTATCACATTTGTGTCTACAAAATGCAAATGCATACGAAGTGCATAAAATCGATTGCGTAACATATTTTCCGTGAATATTGGCAATGCAATCCCTTTTTCCCAAAACATTGTGATCCGCAGAAATTTCAAAATTGCTCCCGTGCAATGTAGTGCAAACAGCTTGCGAATTTCGGCAGCGGATTTTGGCTGAAACTGAATTTTGTTGTACGCTGTAGATATTTGTAAAATTCGTAACGTCGGCAAAAAACTGGGGTGGCAAATATTTTGAAAAATATTCATGTTCGCTTTTCAAATCTGTCCCTCATTCGTCAAAACGATCAAACAACGCATTGCTATATTCACCAAATCATCAATTTCTGGATGTATTACAACTTGCGATTCTTTTTCGTGCATTGTCTCGCTTTCAGCTGCACTCGTTGAAGCAATGGATCTCGAAATTCGTGCAGAAACCAACTAAAGTGCTAAGCTGGCCAATGCAAGTGTGTATTTCCTGATGGAAACATATTTGCCAACTAGAAAATGAGGACCTTGCAGCTAAAGGGAGGCAGATCCATTTTTAACAATTTTTGGCAAATTAAAAAAAACTGTTTAAAAATTTGTGGCTTTGACTTAGTATTAAAAAGTAAACACTAAATGGAAAAATATATATATATATGTATACAACATTAACTACTTATTGAGTTCATAACTTCTAATTTCAATTTTTGGTGAATTTTTATAATTTGGAGCTGCCCCTCAATTGCACCAAAGTGTCAAAATAACCGTTACTTTCTATTTACAATAAGGAAGAAAACACACAGTTCATTGATTTTTTTACTTTATTTTTGCAAAAATACAAAATTAAATGTACTAGAATTCCGTGTACATGAGAAAAAATAGCACTATTCTTCATCCTGGTTGTCATCATCGTCCGCAGAAATATCGTCACCCGCTACGAAGTCACACTTCAAAGCTGTATAAAAGTCCTGCTTATTATGTGGGACGTAGTTGGTGGCCAGCTTCATAACGTCGGCATATTTTGCCTTTTTCAATGGCAAAGGAGCATTGTAAAGTGGATGCCGGGGCTGTGGCTCGACTGCTAGATGGTACCCAATATCTCTCATTATTGAAAAGTGGTCAAAAATAGGAATACCAGTTGATATGCTGACACTGATGTTAGCTATATGGCCTTTGCTGTATTCAAAAATACGGTATTGAGAAATCTTGAATCTCTTCCTCTCTGCATTTACAATCACTTTTTTGAAATGGTCAATATAGTGTTTAGTAAAGTTAAGAATCATACTTTGATCAACCCGGACAACTTTAAAATTTTTAGATGCCTGCTTAATAAATTCGAAGTAATCCGTAGTAGTAAAAATATAATCTTTCTTTCTATTGAACTTCTCCAGTACACCAAAACACCGATCGCATGGCAGGAAACTGTGTCCTGGTTCAGCAAAACGATGTACTATCGTTTGAATAGCAGTGGCTTTCACAAGAGTGTACAAAAAGTGCATTATTGTGGAGTTCTTATTTTGAGCTCCAGCATTGTCCGAGAATAGATAGAGTACTTTTACTGTTTTAGGAAGTGCGTTATTTATATAATGATGTAGAAAAGAGACTACCTCGTTGGGCGATTTCCGGGTAATAGTTTCGTCGTAAAGGTAAAAGTGAGCTAGGCCTGTTTTCCCTGAATGGGTGCAAAAATTGTACGCCCAGAGTTGTCGTTTATAGAATGCTTCGCTTGTTGGAATTTTTGGCAGAGGAAGATTTTGTTGAAAATCAAATGTTAAAACTTCAACTTCGTCGTTCGTTTTTGCAAGTTTTGTTTTGTTTTTCAAGTCGGTGAAAAAAGTCGCAGCCTTGCTTTCGTGAATAGTCTTTTCTTTTTTCAGTTCTTGTCTTTCACTGGCGTCAATAGTAGAATCTTTCAACTTAATGTTTAACATATCGCACTTTTTGCAAGTATCGGAACGAGGCGATCCAAAACTGTAGTTAAAATTTTGTTTAAAATATCTGTAATAGAAGTCATATGATACGTTACGTTTATACTCAGGATTACTAGCACTTTCTGGCTCATTCCGTTCTAAATATAGTTCATACATCTTCTTTACATTTAAATCTGGAGAGAGATAAAAGCGGGAGCTTCTGTTTCTGCTGTAGTGTGACTCACGGCGTGGAAAGCTCCTCACGTGGGACTCAATTTTTGGAATCCATTGATCTCGAACCCGATTAGGTCCGTTCCGATGTTTCCCTCGTTTACATATCGGAGGTGCAATACTATTCGGAGTGCGATATGCTTTAGCAATATTATCCACACGCTTTTTTGATATTCCGTGTATTGCTGAGAAAGCATCCCTACAAACTTTTACCGATTGTATTCATACTTTAACAAAATACTGGTGAGAACAACTACGGCTCTTTCCTGTGCCAGATTTTGGTCTAACCCTCACAACCCTCTGAGTTTTGATTAAACCTCCCAAGTACGTATTCTGAATATTTCGATCTCCCATCTTATTGAAATTGTCTAAGATGACCTTCCTCTCCTGTTCTTTTATTTTTACAAAACAGTTATACTTTTTGCAACAACAGTCTGGTCCAGTTTTTCTTCCTTCTACTACTCGACCTTTCGTATTAATATAGCTCTTCCCTTGAGCAATAGCCTTCTTTCTAATGCTTCGTTTCCAACAAGATTGATTTGCAGATTTTCGGTTCTTTTTTGTAGCTGCAGATACTGATTCGTTCCAATTTTCCTTTCCTGCTTCTCCACCACTTTCGATCAAATGAGATTGGTCTACATGTTGGGGGTGTTCATTTTCTTATTTCCATGACGACGCTGTTTCTTTGATGGACCTGGTATAGTTAGTAAGTAAGTAAGTAAGTAAATTAATTAATTTCTGTAAAAAATTAACAATAACAACATCGATAACTATTTTATTTACCCGGCATATTCGGATCAGATTCACTTAAATAAAAGTCTGAAGATTCAGTTAAATATTTGTCGGGAGGTTCGTACACGTCCGAAGACCCACTACTGAACGCTCTAACACTGCTTTCATACGTTTCTTTGTCACTCATGATGAAAATAAACACGAATAAAAACTGAAACAAACAGTAGAAAAAAGCTGCAAACACGTCTGCTAAGTCTCGTGGTTGATCATGCACTGAATTAAGAATGATGCAATTGCTTTCTATATGATGCAATACGGAGGCAACTCCGGATCAGCATTCAACATGCACAAAACAGTAATGGGGGCAGGTCCAAAATTTGCAGTAATTCTTCTATTTTTTATCGGAGCTGTATTCTGAGTATACGAAACGATGAGGAATTTTTTTCTAAGTATCTTGGGCGTTAAAAGTAAAAAACTGAGAAAAACGGATCTGCCCCCCTTTTGCTGCAAGGTCCTCAAATTCAGCCGGAATCTATTTTCAGAATTACTGGCTTTGCTTTTTCATCGGCTCCACACTTCCAGCAATTTTCTCGTCAATTTGCCTGCGGAATTTACTTCTGGCAAAATCGAAGAGGTCTGACAACTCCGCCTCGAACTAAAACATTTCTTCTTTCGTAAGAGGTTTGCAAAGATCCATTTGTTATAAATTTTTTCCTTTTGGAATTATTTGTCAAATTTTAGGTCAGGGGTGTCTTGTTCACTTGTTCACTACTGCAAAAAAAAAAATTGTTTTCTCTAGCGACACTCCGAATTTTTTTTTTAGATCATCCAACGGTTTTTCGTGGTGATCAGGAAAAATTTGGTAGAGGGGCGAAAATTGGGAAAGTAGGAATAATATGGAAATTCGGCACGCCTTTCGAAATATGTATATCGATTTATGTATAAGGAATAACCACAATTTCACGATGTGGGCAATATTAAGCGTTTTCCCCTGCACTTAAAGAAATCGAACATAGTTTATTGGTTTGTGTTATATAGTCGGCAAAAACGAAGAACAACATGTAGCGCCAGGTATGTTAGTCAAGCACTAAGCATATTGCATATATTATTTCCTTTATGTAAACGAAGCGAGCATAGTGCACTGGTTGTAGGCTATATACCTGCACGAAGAACAACATGCAATGCCTGATATTTGGGTCAGTCACTAAGCACATTGGGCATATACTTATATTACATGTGATTAACCCTCACCTGCTCAGTATTTACCTGGGTAAATATTTGGTTTTTTGTTATAATCAATTGGCAACACTAATTCCAAATGTCAATACATAAAAGATGCATATTGACATGTCCATTATGAAGAATGCAGTTTTCTTATGTTTTTGAGGATTTCTTCATATAGTATATATTTATTTACAGAGGTAAGTACTGAATATTTGAAAAGTTGAGTCACTACTTTTACACCCCATGACTGCCCATGTACTCTACAATTTGAGAACGCAAAAGTAAACTTTTTATTTTGACCTTCCTTAAAAAATGTCTGAAAACTCCTAAAAATTCTTCAGAATCTCTCTGAAACTAGGGCCGCGTTGAGAGGAACTATTTTATACTGCATTTTAAAATAAATTACATTAAAATGTTTTTACAATTAATTTTAAGGGGACCCCAAAGTCATGTACACTAGTGTGTACATCGGTAGTGAAAGGGTTTTAACAACCCCGAATGAAGGCCATGAAAGAATATACAAACAAAGCAGGGTATCACCAGATGAAAGAATCCGAAACTAGATTGACCATAATATGACTATTAGCAGCTGATGGAGGAATATTGAGGAAGACATCCAAAATTTAATATTTATATTATATTGAAGGAAGAGACCACAATCTTTTCATTATCAAACCGCTGGAGGTTTAGGTTAAATGATGTTAGAGTGGTGGTTATCGAAAGACCTCCTATGATTATTGGTCAATTAAAGGGCGTGGACCAACGTTAAGACTACTCACAGGAATAAGTGAACCACAACAGGTGTTCAACGCTCTTAACCTTCTTCATGTTCAACAGTGGAAGTTTAATTTGCGGGATAGTAGCTACCTACTCAAAATTGGTACTCAAAGAAAAATTTTGCCAGAATAAGGACCATCTGGGAGAATAGAATTAACGTCATCAGTGGGGAGAGCTACAAAATAAATACTTCCAGCTGAACATAGAGTATCTGCCACAACAAGCAGTAGACTAAGATCAGAAGCAGAGTGCTCTGCAAATAGTGAAATTAGCATTAGAGTACTATGCCAAATCACTAGATAGATCCTTGCACGGATCAACGCAAAGAAGAATGCAATATGGAGTAAGGATGAAAAACTTCTAAAGTCCCCTTTACATTTTTGAAATGATTCTATTTTATCCACATAATTGTGACCATGACTACTTGGTAGAATACCATTTATAATTGCATCAACTTTAGAAATTTTTGGACAATTCTAGCTGCGACAATTAGACAATGGCATTGGGGTCGTGACCGGATTTGCTACCTCCAGTATCATCAGGGAACTGATGAATCTGCTATAAATTATGGGACTAGTGATTTTAGAAGCGGTGAAAAATATGTAAAGAAATTTAACCTATCTGTTTTCACGCTTTTTCTATGCAATGTGAGATGTGAATCTTGGAGGCTAGAATAGGTATTCTACTAGTCTTGTTGCAATTTCTATTACAAAAAAAGGGCCGGGGTAAGGTATTTTTTTCAGTTCTGTCCCTAAATGAGAAGGATCCAATATATGCTCTTTTTCCCATGTGTGCTCTTTACTAACTTGTGTTCTTCCTGCACGCACTTAGCTTGTGCTCTGTCACTTAGTTATAAGATCATTTGTTCTTGGATTCCCCTCCTTATAGTAAATAAGTATATGTAACGTAAAATCCAAATGTACAGCACAACCGTACTCAGGTATATAAGAATAAATGAGCCAGTCAAAAAATGAAAAGGAATGTACTAATTTTTAATCAAGAAAAAATATGTTTAGAATTTTATGGAAAAAATAACTGTCAAAACAACAGATCGCTGCCCAGATGGCCTTGTAGCCCTGGGCCTATAACATTACTTGTATTTAGGCATAGGCTTAGGTTAAGTGCTGTGTAAAAACAAACAATGTCTAATAAATAAATAAATGAATAAATAATCTTTTTACCAGTGCTTTATTTTTCCGGAATAATATTTTGTCTATAGTTTTCTCCTATAGCCATAAATTTTCGGTGGTAGGTAGGTATAACACACTCACTATATATGTAAGGTATATTCCTAGTATACCCCAAATTTATGCTACCCTTAGATAAGTTAAAAAATTGATTAAGAAAATTACGTTTTATGGGTCCTTTTTGTATATACTGTTATATACGGACCTATGGAGTTAGTGATGAGTATTGTTAGAAAATCTGTTTTGATAATTTGTGTACATCTCTTCAATTGCAGCAGTATTTCGTTAAAAAAAGAATCCATTTGCTTGGGACTATCATACCTAATCCTTTCCCGAATTGTAAATTTCCAAAAGATGAAGAAAGGAAGGATTGGTACTTCAATGAATATGTGATGTGATTTTCCAAACGATGAGTTGTCGAATTTTATTTGGAAATATAATAAATGTGTCAACATATGCCGTTAACTTGTGTGGGAACTGATCTTGCAGGGACAATGAAACCGTTCGACAGGAAATGGTACTCGAAAATGGTACATGCGCGTATTTGATTATTTTATCATTTTGTTTAGATTCATGAAAAATGAAGAATACTACTTAATACGCGTACATTCAACATGTTACTTGAAAATATTTATAGTTTTTTTTTAACATGAAAACACTAAAATTTTTGATAATATTGTTGTTTCTTACGGCGTCGTCTAAAAAAAATGGTGTTCGCAGTATTGAGGAAATCACGTCACGCATTTAAAGGTGTGCCCATATAATCACACCTTGAGACGATACTAGTGTTTAGAGAAAAAAAACTTTTTCACAAAATGGCCGCTGCCTAAAAAAAAAGCAATTTTTCTACCACTTTTTTGACATTTTCGAATTTTTTAAAAATAGTAAAAATTGAAATTTTGGGATGCGGCTATTTCCTCCGGACATAGACAAGTCTCTAATGAAGACTCTCAAAAATATTTCAAGTAAATCGGTCAAGTAGAATTTGAGGAATCGTGGGCGTCGTCTTGAAAAATGCAGTTTTGATGAAAACGCGTTTAAGGTGTAACACCACTGTAAATTTTTTGAAAAATCGTTTTTTTTTATTGGCTCAAAAAATGGTTTAAACCCTCTAGAATAAGAGGAAAAAAGGTCCCGTGCGAGAAAATTTTTTTTTCCTTTGAAAATGGAGGTCGCCACCAAGCGCGTCAAACTTGCTCCGAAACATGTCCCGGGAAGATAGCTGTGAAGCCGCCATTTTGTTTTTTTTTCGCTGTCAAAAATTTATCAATAAAGTTCAATATATCCCGATAATACCCTTAAAAGGTTTTTTTCAAACACCTTTAATTTTGCGAGAAAAAATTCGTGAAAAAACATTTTTTTTTAGCCGTTACAGAAGCGTTACCCTTTAAAGTCCATACGTCCACGTGGTTTGGAAGTTAGAATTGAACTGTTAGCAGCTGGATGCAAGTGAACGCTAAATATAAAGATACAAATTTGAAAAATCCTCATGTAGGCATATTCTTGAATAGTTAAACTTTGAAAATATGAAAATAAAAAAAATCGATTTTTTCGAATTTCTGGACTAGAATACCCCCTTAAGATTATCAGGAAACAATTTTTATGTCTGAATAGTAGTTTAGGGCGCAGCAGCGATTCATATCAAACTTTTGTTAGTCTCCCATAAGAACACTGCACACAAATTTGGGACTATATTATGGCTTTCATGTAGTAGTGAGGGACTTTATATCATTTGGTAAGTATTTTTTCGAGGATTCAGCTTTGGTTTATTGGAAGTACACTCCTCCAGGCAGGTAAGGTGTACAGGAAAGAATTCCGACGTTATTACCTCATACTTATGTAGGTATGTCGAGTTTATTCCTTTTTTTTTTAAGATGACTCCTATCATTCTGTTGTGTTTTTTTTTCAGGGTTCCAGTCCAGAATATTGCTTGGCTGCATAAAAATTGTTAAACATTATTATATAGATTTTTATATCCGAATAGCAGGTAACAGTAAATTCGGGAAACGATGAAAAAATTGTAGCTCCTCACTCACTGGCCAATACATAACTAAAAAATTACTTATGTACTACTTAATGTACATTTTCGTTATTTAAGACTTATTACTTAAGTCTTTGGAAATTCCTTACTTAGTACTAAGTGCTTAGATTAATAGTAAATGATTTTCTACAACTCGGTATTAATACTACCACCGAGTTTAGATTCTCCTGCTCTTTTCTTCTTCACTGGTGTGGTGGGAAGAAGAAAGCCGCGAAATGACAGATCTGGTGGCGATAGATACACCAAGTCGCAGACAAGAATTCATTAGTTGAGTACTTAAGTAAGTACCAAGATTTTTACTTAAGTATTTTTGAGTCACCTACCTGCATATATAGCATTTCTGGATTAAATGAAACCATTTTCGAATTAAATGAAACCTTGGAGAATAAAGTATGAATTTAATGTTTTCCGATGTTTTATATTCATTAAAAGGTACATTAAAATTTATAGGACAGTTAATAAAATATATTTTGTAGCCAAGTAATTCTCACTTAATTGCCCATTTAACCATTATGTGCTCTGCAATCAATATATAATAGATGAAATTAGTCAATTATATAACGGTGCTGATTTTTATTTACCTTGCTGGTATTAGTGAAGCTGGTGGAGATTTGCAGCTTGTGGGATTTGCAAAACCATATCCACTACATAGTTTGAACAATCATTTTGATTCAGTTGCTGAACACTTTAGTCAATTACATCGACAATATTATGTTCGGTGCTAACGTCGCTTAATATTGATCGGGCGGTCAACATTATTTTCGAAAATGCTCTTTGTATCGGGTTAAGCATTGGCGAGTAAGGTGGTACAAATCTTAAATAACATCCGCTATCTCGAACCATATCCTGAATTTCTCGCGTTTTATAGATTCGAGCATTATCCAGAACCTATTAAAAAAGAATTCTCTAATTGCGGCATGTTTTCAATTTAATTAAAAATAATTTGAAGCGATCGGCATTCAGGATTGCATTCCAAATTATCTTTTTGTGGACTATACTCCCATTATTCATAGCGGCGATCAAAGTTACGTTGGTTAGTGGGTACAACAATGTATGCTCTTGTACCTACCGTAGACCGAGCTTGTGATCTCCGAAGATGAAAATTAAAGCTACACTCATCTATAAAAATTAATTTTTCCCTTTGTTGGGGAACCGACTGTGTAAATTCTCTGGCGTAATTCTGTTCTTTCGTTATTCATTCTATTCACTTCAACCGAAGCCAATTTTAAAGTAATTTTTAACTCCCGCAAACCACTGAAAATCGTAGACAACGACACAGATATAATTTTTTCTTCGAATAACTTCCTTTTGATGTTTTTCAGACTAATTCCGGGATCTCATTCTACAAAGGTTTCAATGTAGTCGGATTTTTTGGTGTCAACTTTTTCGCATGATTACCACCGCATTTGCCTTCTATTAATGCATTTTCAATCTTTTTATACAGCGATAATATAGTTTTAGCCGAATTTATATTTATCGACGTAATTTGAGCACCTTCAGAAATTGTTTTACCTGCTTCATATAATTTAGAAGAAGCAATTTCATGTCTTTTGTAATTTTCGAATACCGTCCTATTGTTCTATAGCCTGGGTTGCTTCGGACTATCTCTTCTTTCCCCACGATCTGAATTCAATTGATCCAGATTATTTTCATGAACCACTTCACTATGGCTTAAATCAATAGAAGACTCCTGGCTAGGTTGCCAATAATCAGATCTTCCAGAACAATTAATAAATTCTTCACCACTCATTTTACTAATAACTTTCAATTGAATAATTAAGACTTATTTGCTGCACTGCTGAGACTGAAATGACCAGCTATCAGTTGCATTTGCATGTCATCAAGGTATATTAATTGCAGAGCACCTAACGGTTTAATGGGCAATTAAGTGAGAATTACTTGGCTACAAAATACATGTTGTTATTTGATAAACTGTCCTATAAAATTTTATGTACCTTTTTAATGAATATAAAACGTCGGAAAACATTAAATTCATATTTTATTCTCGAAGGTTTCATTTAATTGGAAAATGCTAAAAAAGAAAATCTAGCACTTCGTAGAAAAGCAAAGAGAATCTTGTGCAGCTCATTTTTTGTTGAGTCCTGTTGTGCCATGCATTCACTAAATTTAAACACAAAACTAATTTATTCCATTCCATTTTCATTTCAAGCAATTCTAACAAATTCTAAGACAACTGCAACTTACATATGTCACCAAAATGTTTTTTTATTTCTCTTTGATTTTTTTGCAATATTTAGAGGACATAAGAGTAAGCATAAAAACGCTTAATGACTATCCCATGGTGAAAAGGCTTATCTTCCACCGTCAGTTTCTGTAGAAAGAACTCTTGTTCTTTTTCGCCATTATCAAAAACTCTTCAAGAAGAAATGCCCTAAGTAGTGAGAACTTTAAAATGTTTGTTTTATTAAAAGTAAATGTATTATTTTCAAAATAATTAATAAAATGTTTGATGTTTTCTATATTTTGTTCTATAGAAGATGAAAAGTTACAACTTTTTGTCTAGCACTGGTAGTTACTACATTATAGTTTTCAAAATGGATTTATCCTAATTTTATATTAATACTTACTATACTTTATATAATCTTCATTATATAACTGCCAAGTGACAACGTACAAGGATTGTACTCTGTCAACTGCAAAATTGTACCTTGGACAAAATTTCAATTGTACCATGGATCGGTCCAAGGTACAATATTTTAATTATTATTACACTTTCCATATAAATTTTATTTATATCAGGAAAATGCCGAGAAGTAAATCTGGAGTGAAACGGCCGGAATTCAAGAAATGGTTTTTTTAACCGGCAAAAATCAATATCTCTCCGCAAACCAGAAGCGAAAAGTTTGTCACGAGCGACTAGCTTCAATTAAAGCAATGTTGAGGCTTTTTAAAAAAATTTAAAGAGTGTATGTTACGATATTCTTTTGCGTCGGATAGAATATGTAACTTAGATGAAACCGGTAGTTCTACGTTCCACCCAGAATTATAGCACCAAAGGACGAAAAGCAGATTGGTAGTATTACATCTGGAGAAAGACGGTTAAATGTTACAATGATTACTGCAGTGAACGCAATAGAAAATCATGTCCCACCGATGCTCATATTCCCGAGAGTCAATTTTAAGGATACTATGCTACATGGACCTCCACCGGGAACTATTGGCGGAGCAAATCCTAGTGGATGGTCAAATGAGGATTTGTTCTTGAGGTATCTCATACACTTCATTTCCTTTGTAAAACCGCCTGAGGAAAACAAAGTCCTCTTGATAATGGATAACCACGATACACACATTTCTATCCCGACTATTATTGAAGCGAAAAATAATAATTACGTTCTTCTAACACTGCCATCTCATACATCGCACAACCTGCAACCTTTAGATCGAAGAGTTTTTGGTGCGTTCAAGACATATTATAACCAGGCAGCAAACAAGTGGATACTCAATAATCCCGGCACGTCCGTGACAATTTATAATATTGCACAGATTATTGGGAAGGCATATCCTAAGGCATTCTCTACTCAAAATATTTTCAAAGGACTCGAGGTTTCTGGAATTTATCCAGTCAACGAAAATGTTTTCACAGAGGACGAATTTTTATCCGCATACGTGACTGATAGACCTATAGTTAGTAAACCAGTAAAACAAGATCTAAAAGGACCATCGTCTCTAATAGCTTCAACATCGCTTCAGCCAGAAATTGTTTCTCCCGAGACAATTCGACCGTTTCCCAAGGCTGCACCGAGGAAAGCCAATAGAGGTCGACGAAAAATTGGGAACAGCAGGATTCTTACCGATACACCAGAGATGGCTGAATTGGAACTTGCGGCGATGATCAGAAAGAAAACTGCTCGACCAAGAACTACAAAATCTGCAAAGCATAAAGTTCAAAATAATTCCACGTCCTCAGATGAACAGAATATTTTATCAAAACCACGTAGAAAGCAAAATCAATTATTGCAAATAAAGTGGAAACACCAGATGGATATTTTGAGGGTGACGACAGCGATACCTCTTCGCTTTCCAGTCAACTTTTGGCAGCTAATACTACAATTCAGGTTTGTCTACCTATTATTATTTAAGTTTGTCTGTATGCATATATTATATATTAATATCATTTATGAAAAGGTGTTTGTGTTCTTTTTTATTAAATAATTTATTAAGACCAAGGTACAAATCATGATGGACCAAGGTACAAGACAGAATTGTGCCTTGGTCCGAAAAATGCATATGGACAAAATCTACGGTAATTAAAAAATATCAAACATTAGTAGAACAATAAATAATAAATTTTGTAACAGACATTTCAGGCTCCAATTTGTGTGAGACGAATTTTATGTATATGTTTTGTATTATGAATTACAGCGTGATTTGTGAAATTTGGACCGAGGTACGATACCTTCCCCTACTTTAAAAAGTACTCAATACATTTTAGTAGTCTCAGTACTTAGTTACGTTGAAATACTCAGGCCTTCCGTAGTTGTAGTTTTACTTATGTACTTTTCTTTGGTACTTCGCCAGCTCTGCCATTTGCTCATATAAATTTCAGGAGGTCCCTGTCTAGTATTCCTCTTCCTTATTTTTCTTAACTCATTATTAATGTGCTCCTTCAAATTATGCAGTTTTCGACTGATATCACCTGTATTCATATTTCATTGCTGAGCGATTTCTTTAATCACAGAAATACGTTTCACATATTTTTCGAAATCGTCTTGTGAAAGATCCCAACGCAGAGGACTACCTACTAAAATAGAACTTTGTTCATTCAAACTTTGATATTTTTTAATTGCCGAAACTCGGAATAAATTTTCTCTAGCTACATTGGTCTAAGACGCTGAACTCACACTGAAATTTAACGTACACTTTTGATCTAGACATACAGTGTCGTTATGTACTCACATTTTAAGGGGTAAGTGCTGAAATGGAAATTAATTCCCGGTTTTACATAAATACTTACTTGCCTGCAGTCAACTTTGTAAATATCGCCTTCTTGTGCCTGATTATTCCCATCAATTAACACTTTAAGTATTTCGAGAAATTCAAAACTATAATTGACTAAATTACGTTAATATTAACACAAAGTGTAATTACACGGAAATTTCTATTAAAACAACATCGAAATTCGAGTTGAAACTTTGTACAGATGCAATAGCTAAATTGCACATGCCAAAGAGCAAAACTGTTCAAGGGGTAGTCTATACAGACATGCCACAGACAAACCACAAGAACCGCTGAAACTTTAAAGCCCTCTTAGACTTGGTAAAGAAAATTACAAGGCGCTGGCGTAGAGTGGTACATAGAGAAGATGCTTACGTACTTTGAATAGTTCTACATTTAACAGGGCATAGTAAATTCGTTGTTTCCTCAAACTAGTACTTCTAACAACGGCAAACAATTTAGTTCGTATCCTTCCATAATTTCTCTCACCACTTCCTACCCTTACCTCTATTAAAATGCTTACAATCGAATACTGAACAAGTTTAGGCAGTGAAATGAAAGGGTTTCTCTAGACTTTGACCATACACATATCATAAAGGAATTTCGGTCTTGCTTCTACTAAATCCGGTTTTGCTTGCAAATTGAATTGAATAGCCCTATTCACATAGATATCTCCTCTCCATTACGTCATGGAAACCCGGTTTAGCTATCCAGGTAAGAAGTATTCCACAGAATTCTCCAGATACGTAAACTCCCTTTTGATGTTGTTCACGTATCCGAAAAGGTTTGATTTGCATTTAATTTACCGAAAATTCACTTGATGTAACGGAGCTATATCTGACCTCAATAGACTGGTCAAACTGGTAAAGGTACTCCTTGGAGGAAATTGCTTTCTGGTTAGGGCTTAGTATTTCATTCTCTACACGAAAACATCCTATGTTTACCTCCTGAATTTGTTCATATACCATAGAAATTTAATTACATTAGAGTCACTTCAGTTTCAGACGCATATCTATATTGGTTCGAAATATTGCGACTATTGAACGTAATCAATTTTCTAATAGTATAGAGAGGTGCAAAAGGTAAACATATGTTTAGCTTGAATCATGTTGTGCACAATTTCTCTGACATATCGGGAATGCAGCTCGTTTAGGTGAATATAGCCTCGTTGGCTGCATTCAATTGTGTATACAACCAGAAATTGCAAAGTCAACTTAGAGTATATGCCTTGAAAGTTTCGAACAGAGAAGTTGTTTTATTGTGACTTGTTCCTTATATATGAGTCCCTTAGAAACTATAAATTCTTAGTTTGTCTTATTTTGTTAGGGAAAGCCACGCTTGCAAGCACTCCAGAAGCTTATGGCACAGATACGGTGTACAAGACAGTTTAATTTGGAATTCCAGCAGAAAGAAATCTGAACTCTTTCCGAATTTTGCAAGGACGGCGAACATTTCGTTTCCAAGAAAAATATACAAAACAAAAAAATTGTTTTTTTTGTCGGCTATATATAAGATTCGTAAATTCTTGGGTGATGATAGAGAGCATCACGAACAATAGCTTTGATAAAATAAAAATATATTTTTCACGAAAAATTCCGTTATCAAGATATATTTAGTACTACATACATAACTATTTAGTTAGTCAATCAACTCATCAACGATCGGCAATACGGTTTCTGTACTGGTGGTTCATCCGGAGACTTGCTGACTTTTCTTACGGAACGTTAGAAGCATATTCTTCCAAATTTTGTTGAGTCTAAAATTGTTGGTCTGGATATTTCAAAGGCATTTGATAAAGTCTGGTAGCCGGCCCTTTTAACCAAACTTAAAGAACTTGGTCTCTCCTTTCCTCTCCTATCTCAACATCCTATAAATTCCGGTATAACCCAGGGCTCCGTTATTTCTCTGACTCTCTTCTTAATTTTCATTAATGATCTGATTCCTTTTACTTTCGATCCCATCCATAGCTTCGCTGACGACAGTATCGTTGATTTCGGTTATTCCATTGACACTTTTGCGGAGTCCAGAGGGATCTCCACATCTGTCAAACGAGATTGCATGATTCGATTATTGAATAACGATCTTGCCCATATCTTCGTTTGCGCAATGCGATTCGTGTCGAAATCAATGCATCCAAAACCCACAGCTGTCTCATCTTATTAAAACAAGATATCATAATTTCTCCACTTACTTACGATACACCGTCTTTATGCATTCTTGGCATTAATATTTTCAGCAACTTAACTGATCCACATATTCTCTGTTGCCAAAGAAGCATCGAAGTGTCTTGGATTTCTGAAAAGATGTAAGAAATAGTTCAGCCAATCGAATCTAGCGCTCCTCTACAAGTCCTACGTCAGACCTAAAATGTAATACAATTCCCATATCTGGGCTGGGGCTGGTCACACCGCCTTAGCTTCATTGGATATTGTCCAGAAGAAAGCCATCAATCTCATTGGCGATGTAACAATAACTTGTCATTTCGACTCACTCGAGCAATCCTGCCTTTCTGTCATTTATCACTACATGCATAGTCAATGTTCCGATGAAATATCTAATCTGATCCCTTGTAGAATAAAATTCTGTGATTTTTTTATCCCGTACTCTGCGAATGTGGACCAGTCTACCATCATATGTTTTTCCTCCGGCATTCAATCTACGAAGGTTTAAGGTCGGTTTCATATTGGCGAGCGGTGAGCGTTGAGCGATGAGCTGTGAGAGGTAAAACACTGCCTAGCCAGGTCGTCCGTACGAAAGTTTTCACATTGAAGAGCGGTGAGTGTTGAGCTGTGTCGCCGAGCGGTGCTTTCACAGCTCAGCTGAACTGAGCGGTGAGCGGTGGCTGTGCGCGTTGCCCATTAGTTGTGGTGTAATCTAGTATTATATAAAATCTTTGCTCTGGACTTTATTGGCTTTTTGAAGTTTGTCTCTTTTTTTCTGCAGGCAATTTGTAAGTTGTATTAAAATATAATCGAAAGTTTTAATTGACATTCGTAGAAGTTCAAAAAAATTGCTCAGAATTTCTAGAAAGATCTTCATATAATATGTTAATTCACGAAACCAACCGGTTTTTATTTATTTTAAAAATTTCTAGTCTTTTGCGTTTTCTTGCCAAAATTAATCGCTTTTTCTCATAAGCCTTGACACAATTATAAGCTAAAAGTTACGATTCAACTAAAATCTAAGGCGGATCAATGTGAAAGCTTTGCCGCTTATCGCGCACCGCTCAAGGCTAACAGCTCATCCCTGACCGCTCACCGCTCGCCAATTTGTGGCCGGCCTAAGAGTGACATACATCTGCCTCTCCTCCGCCACTCTCCTCATACTCAGTCATAGGTTGCGTCGTCAAGAAATTACGGCGATTACTTTAAAAGTTCGATGGGTAGTATACTTGAGAGCATGGCTTGGTTATTCATGTTGATCACGGTGTAACCTTGTAATGATAATCATGTTACTTTTACTACTGCCGCTCTGAACCACTGAATGAATTGCAGAACGGCGGCTGGTGTCAGATCTATTTTTATTATATTTTTTGTCCTTTTGCAGGCATATATTTACTGTTAAGATATGCGCTGGACCCAGTTCTCAGGCGAATAGCTGAGCACTTCTCTTCTGGGGAATAAAACACTGAGCCTGACTCTAGCGTTAGTAATTTTATACTGTGAAAATAGTGTAAATGAGACATAATACCCAGGACTGGACCTAGGAAACAAGCTAGTCTATGAATTAAGCCGAGTTGACCAGTGCTGATGCAAAAGTTAAGCCCGTGTAACTTTCTTGATCCTGGTAAAATGAGTACATGTGAAGTACTGATACTATCAGCATTGATATTAACACTGTGCTTATGGTGCCCTAATTTTAGCTGCTGAAGCACCAGCGCTGCTCAATCAGCATAATGACAACTAGACTTTAACAACAACGTTTCAAAGCTTGAAACCGGGAATAATTTGCTACCAAATAAAATGGTGGATATAAATGGAGTAGTGAAGAAATAAAATTCTATTTCTTTCACTGCAAGAAATTAGATAGGAGAGAAAGATACCAGTGCATATAGAGATAGAGTGGTACCGAACAATGGACTAAAAACAAGACAAAAAGTTATAATTGGTACAAGACTTAATAATATGAAATTTTTGTCTGGCAACCCTAGGAAGGAGTTGTCCGATTGGTTCCATTTTCGAACTTCAATTTAATTTTTTTTTTAAATCCCGTGTGCAAAATATCAGCACTACAAGTGAACGCGTTCTCGAGTTATTGTGAGGTCGGACGGGCAGACGGATATGCAAACATCAAAGTAAATTTTAATGCTATGCTCGGGTGTTCAATCCATTTTGCTCTACCAGTATTATTTCTGTGCATTACAAACGGATTGACAAACTTAACATACCCTATGAATTCATCTAGGGTATAAAAAGGGAATTCGGTTCAAGATCAGTAGAAAGTTGAAGTTGAGGTTTCAATTTATTCGTGAATAACAATGTGGATTGCGGCTAGCCAAATCAGTAATGTTAAGAATGACATGGATAGGCAGTTAGACCTGGTATTTTCTACTGACGCGCGTAACTTGATAGTTGAACCTAGCGCAGTTATTATGTCTACTCTTAAAAATATCACCCCCGTCTACTATTTACATATTGCTATGGAACCGAAAATTTAACAATTTGTGATGAAACATAATACTTGCTCAATTTTAGAAAGACCAACTTTTCGAAACTTTCGAGTAGACTTACATCTATTGACTTCAGCACATTACTGTCTAGCAATAGTGTTAGTGAAGACGCTTCTAAATTTGACATAATTCTTTTCGACTTATTGTCTTTTCATGTTCCACCCGAGCGTCAGCGGCTCTCTAAAACATCTCCACCATGTTTCAATAAAGAACTGAAGCGTCTCAAAAATAGTAAGAATAAATTGTGAAAAAGATATACGAGGGATAAAAACATTATTAGTCACAAAAGTTTGCTCACATCATATAATGTGTTCAAAGAATGTTGCTGTACATTTTATGATGAGTTATTCAAAGCATGCGTACGAAATTATTTAGTAACCAACGCATCTTTTTTAAGTTTATTTATATGAAGAAAAGAATGAACAGCTACCCCAATACCGTGAGGTACAAGGATTCTGCTATTGATGATTCGTCTGAAATTTTCAATATGTTTGCTTCTTTTATTGACAATGCATTCCGTCGTCAAATTGTCAACCTCAAAGTACCAACTCCAGTCATATGAACGACTTCCATAACGTTTCATTCACTATCTCTTCAATTTCAGATCATGATACACTCGGTCATATTATTGGGCTTCCATATGACTTCACAACTGGTCCTGATGGGATCCCTCCAGACTCCGCTGAGAATTATTTTCTAACAATCGCTCGATGGTGATTGTTTCCCGCAGCTATGGGAAAACTATTTTGTTATACCTATCCACAAAAAAGGTAGTAAAAATGGGTTCCGAGAAATAACGCCCGAAAGTGATAAGTGAAATAAGACCCGAAAGTACCATATAAATTTTAACGTAAATGAGAAATTATGTCCAACATTTTTGGGTGTTATTTCATACTTCTGGGTTTTATTTCACTTATCGGTTAAGGGCGTTATTTCATAATGATATAAGTTCCAAACTTCGTAAATGAAATAAAGCCTAAGAAACAAAATTATTGCTGATGAAATAGTGCCCAAAAATCATTTCAGAAAATGAAGGAAATATTTCCCAACGATGTGTGCAAATTATGAGCGCGTCGCGAGTGGCGGGGACGGATCGGCGGTAAGGGGCGCAGGGCGCCCACGCATTGTTATTCGCTTTAAAGTAAGAAAGCGTCGCGCGTGGTTGGCGGGGGCGTCGGAAAGGGGTGCACATCTGTTGCCTGCCCCATTGCCTACCCCCCCCCCCCCCCCAAATACCTTGCGCGACGCGTTCTTACTTTAAATCGAACATCAATTCGAAAACGCGCCGCCATAACGTGAGAAAGCGCTACTCCAACGCTCCTCCACCAGCCGCGCGACGCGCTCTTACTTTACATACATCATTATCAATATTTTGGGGTTTATTTCATCTGAATTTTGGGCTTTGGTTGACTTTTTTGTTGGCCCTTTCTTCACTTACTTTGGGTCTTATTCCAAATTTGTTTTCGGGACTTATTTCAATCGCAAATAACACCCAAACGTTTTGGATCTTATTTCACCTATTGCCTTCGGGCGTTATTTCGTTGGGCGTTATTTCCCGGAACCGTAAAAATGAAACTTTTAACTATAGGCCTATTGCAAGATTATTTTGCATGCCCAAATTATTCGAATCCATCAATTACTGTCAACTATCAACTTTCTGTAAGAATTTGCTTTCTTCAAACCAACATAGGTTTATTTCGGGCAGGTCTACAACCACTAACTTGTAGGAATTTATCTCGGATACCATTGGTGGGCTTGCAAAAGGCTACCAGAAAGATTGTATTTATACAGACTTTAGTAAAACCTTCCACAAGTTTTCTAACTCCGTGATAATGCTTAAAATGGAAAAGTATGGGTTTCGCCCAACATTTCTAAAATGGACGGAGTCTTTTTTAGATAACAGAACACACCAAATCTAATTCCACCATTCGATCTGTAGAGTCTTGAAGCCTTCGTCTGGCGTACCTCAAGGGAGTCACTTGGGTCCGTTATTCTCTATTATGTCTATTGACGAAATTGTCTCCGTGGTGGGGTACTGTAAGGTCTTGATTTATGCAGACGATGTTAAGCTTTTCGCTCAGATTAAATCTGTTAACTATTGTGAGCAGATACTGGGTGACTTTCATAATCTCTACAATTGGTGTAAGTGCAAAAATTTGGTACTAAATATCGACAAACGTGAGGTTATGACTTTCCATAGGAATAAGACACCAATCACTTACGATTATGAGTTCCCGGATTCCTCGATTCACCGTGTGAGCTCTGTCTGTGACTTGGGTGTCAAATGTGAACAAAGATTGAATTTTATCTCCCATATAAACTACATGGAGTAGTTCTGTGCTGTGTTTTATAAAACGTCGGTCTCGACAGCTCTTGAATCCCACCAAAACACTGATTTTGTATATTTGCATGTGAGACCGCCAATGGAATAAGCTAGCCAGGTCTGGTCTCCATTTTACGGAAAACACATCGACCGTATCGAGCCTGTTCAGCGGAACTGCCTACGCTTTGCTCTTTGCTTATTTGTTAAACGGGTCACTACAACGATCTTGTTGCTGGTTCTGATAGTCAAAATTTAGCCTTGGCTACCATTGACCAGATC
Organism: Dioctria linearis; assembly: GCA_963930735.1. Lineage (NCBI taxonomy): Eukaryota > Metazoa > Arthropoda > Insecta > Diptera > Asilidae > Dioctria > Dioctria linearis. Next base: position 309,933,725 of record OZ005741.1, read on the forward strand.
TTTTCGCATCGGAAAATTAAGGAGAATCTCCTCAATTTCAAGCAGAAAATTCTGGCCGTAATGTAGAAAGACCTCGACATGTGTAACAAGAAGCATCCCAATCTTGTCGCTATATCGAAACTGGAGATTCGGAGTGGTATGATTTCTGTGAAGAAAAGACGCACATAGGCCGATGTGAATGATTTAAGCGACCAAAAGTCATTTTGCTAAAGCATTTAAAGCATAAAGTATCAAAAATGGGCCGGGACATTATACATTTCCTCCAACCCCCCTATCATTAAGGCTGAACCGCCTTTATTATGTCGGAATGCGTTCGTAGTGTATGGTATAAGTGTCTGTTGTCGTCACTCTAAATGTAAACAGCCACCTATTTCAAAGCGCATATTTTTGGCAAGTTAGTTATCGAAGTGCAAGTTATACATTCCAATAACTGAAATTCAGTAGACTACAATATTGTTTGGAATGTTTTGTTTTCATTTTTTGACACTGCTTGTGTCTTTTCAAATCAACATCTTACGTAGAGTTATTTTTTGGGGGATTTTAATTTTGAAAAACTATTTTGTTAAATTTTTCTGTGCGTCCTTGTTTTCGTTTCTTTTGGATTCAGTATTAGTAATACAATATAAAACAGTATTTTCTTTTCAGAGATCTACAAAGATTTTTCGCGAAAAAAATTAAAAAATATATATTTTCGTTAATTTTGTAGTGAAAATCAGTTTTTTTTTTAGTAATAGTTTCATCAAGCTCCTCGGGTGTTAGAGTAGCGACTCGAAGACATCCGTTTGAGAAGAGGCAACCCCAAAGTTTGCTAACTTTTGATAAATTTAAAGAAGTAGAAAAAAACCAAAACGATCAAAGTCCCTTTGAAAATTTCAGGAATAAAGACAAAAAATGTTAAAGCGCAAATTATATGCAACGAAAAACAGTGGCAAATGATTAATTCTCTAAAATAAATGAGAAGAGGAATTTTTAGAATTTACTCTCATTTAATGTTCCCGTACTTTTGTGAAAGCAGATTTCTACTGAAATATTGAGAAATGCCACCAAAGTTGGACACTAAGTTGCTGACATTGACGAAGAATAATGAATAATTCCATATTGGAAGGAAAAGGATCAACAATTTTATATCATGTACTTGCTACAAAATCAAGCAAAATGTTGGAAAAATAAATAAGGAAATAAGGGCCTGTCAGTGACGTATCCAGGTTTCTTGTTAGTCGGTGGGGGGGGGGGGGGGGGTGAGGAGGCGCAACTATGGCTTAAAAATGCTATATGCTGAAAAGTGAACAAAAGTTTGAAGACACTCGCCGCTAGTCGCAAATGTCAAATGGACAAAATATATCATTTAAAAATAACGAGTCGAACAGATTAGCAAGTGGCTACCACTCGTAATGAAGAAAGTTGCTCAACGTTCAACTTTTGCCACTGGTGAAAACCAAACGAGTCGTTGTTGAATTATTTATTTTGTTTTGCTTTATAAATGATGGAAGTGTAAAACTTCCCAACCATCCATTTTAGTTAGTAAAACTAGGGAAACGTACTTTATTCAAATTCACGAATCATCATAAATTGTATCTTTGTAAAATAGAGCAATTAAAAATTTACATTTATTTAAAATAGCAGTCATAGAACAGATACAATATATACCTTGGATGTATATAACTTCGTCGGCAAGTTAAGAAAGTGTGACCTGCTTTGTTTTTTATATTATTAAGCCAAGCTCAGGAGATATCCTATGAGCTATGATGCAAAGCACAGCATGACAAGAAGGGAATAAAGAAAGGAATTATGGAAAGTGAGGAGAGTGGCGAAGGTGTCGATGTATATCACCCTTAAACTTTCGCAGATTGCATGGCGGAGAAAAGACAGAAGATGGTAGACTGTTCCACGTTCGCACAGTTCTGGATAAAAATTCATCACGGAATCAGGGATCAGACTAGATATTGTGTCAAAACATTGACCATGCATGTAGAAATATAGGACCGAAACGCAACCAACATTGCGGCGGTGCTCGATTGAGTTCATATGACAAGTTATTACCACATCGCCAATGAGCTGACAGACTTGTAGAGGAGCGCTAGAATCGATGGGCTGAAATATTTTTAACATCTTTACAGAAATCCAAGATATTTTGATGCTTATATGGCAACAGAGAAGTTCTGATCTGTTCAGCTTAAGTTACTGCAAATATTAATTTCAAGAATGGATAAAGACGGTGTATCGTCAAGAAGTGCTCCATCATAAGAAACGAGAGTGAAAAATTATGATCTTGTTTTAAAGAGATGGGATAGCTCTGGAGCTTAGATGTATTGAATTCGATACGATTCGGTTTGCTCCAACCGAGGATATTATCAAGGTGGTTACTCAAGGATCTACTCATGCAATCTGGTTTGACAGATGTGGCGTTTCCTCTGTAGTCCGCAAGAGTGTCAAACGAGTATCCAAAATCAAAGGTATTGCCATCGGCAATACAATGGATGGGATTGAAAGTAAGGGACAGCAGATCATTAATGACAATTGAGAAGAGATATGGAGAGAAAATACAGCCCCGAGGCACACCAGCTTTTATTGTCTGAGATGAAGATGTACCGCCATCTAATATAATCCGTATTGAGTGACCAGATAAAACACTTTACATCCATAATAGAAGAGGACGAGACAGGAGCCAAGTGCTTTAAGTTTCGATAAAACGGCTGTATGCCAGACATTATCACAGGCCTTTGAAATATCTAGGGCAACGATTATGGACTCACCAAAATTGTGAAGACTACGGCTTCAACGTTTCGTAAGATAAGTCCAAAAAGGAAAAACCATATTGGCAATCGTTTCGAAGTTGATTAGTTTCTAGATACTTCATTAATTTGGAGTTAGTTATAGATTCAATTTTGAAAGAATTGAGGTAATTGCAATTGGTAGATAATTTGAGGGATCGCTACTCTTTCCTTTCTTGGGAATAGGCTGAACGTGAGGTAGTTTCCAAGCAATTGAAAATTTTCCCTGTCGAATAAGACAAGTAGAATAGTTTTCGCAGAGCTTTATCTAAGGATAAGACATAGCTTTTATTTAACGGGTGTTTCAAATTGCCTGCAGCTATGGAGACGTTGATCTCCTTAAGGACCTCGAACATATCTCTCGTACGGATGTATATTGGCTTTTGTACACATCTATAAGGGAGAAGTAAAATGGATGGAAAATGAGAATTTGAAGTGAATTTAAAGTCAAAATATTAGTTTTATTCAGGGAGTCAACAATCACTTCATTGTAAAGTAGTGAAGGAATAGAGGAACTACTGAAGTTGCTCCTGATAGTTTTGACCTGGGACCAGAAACCTCTGTTGGTTTTGCGTCTTGCTAATATTCTAACATTCTGGTAAAAAAAAATGTTTCCCTTTGGATAGTGTTTCAGTTCTGGACATGGATGCAATTGCTAGATGCGAAAAACAGACTATTTCGCTTTTATTGCTTGGTTGTACTTATCGTTAAAACAAAAGCGATTTTGCTGTTGTTAAGAGCTGCTGTGTAAATACCGAATGTATTCACGCAAGCCCAAGTCTAAGAATTGTACTAAATTCAAATGTGCATTCATCAACATCAAAACAGACCGACCAATCAAATTCTCTAAGATATTCATTGGGACTTTCCCAATCTGCAGATTTATTTTGTTATATTTAACGTTTGGTCTAAGTAGTCTACAAAAACAATTGCATTTTACGAAATAATAAAAAAAATTATTTAAAAATTAATCTCTTGCTTTAATTGCAATAACACTCACTACAACAATGCACAATGACTTGTTCACCGTTGTGTAGTTTCGCTGAATTTCTCCAAGTACGAGCTATAATTGTTTCTTTAAATGTATGTTTTGCCACGGCGCGATGATAATATCCTAAGAAGCCGTCTTTACATTATTACAAGCCTTCCAATAAAAGACCCTCTGGCAGCTGTTTTCAATTAAAACTAACCCCTTATCACGTTAACATGAATAGGCTCTGTCCTGCCTCAAACACCCCGAGCAAAGCGGCCCTGTGGCCTGTTGATCTTTTGATATTTATTTAAAAATATAGGTTCGAAAACTCTGTTCCCAACATAGTAGTATTTTTAAAACTTTTGTTTTAACAATAGAATTAAAATTAATTAAAAAATAATATTCGTTCCACAATTAGTAATTTAAGATTGTAAAATCTGGCGATACTTTCCATAGAAAGACAATTAACAGATGATATGAATTTTGACAATATCGTACAAGACATTTCTAATAAGAAAGCAAGAAAGGTAAATATATAAACACAATTACATTTTATCATTAAGAAATATTTTTTTTATTTATTTAAATAAGATCAGTCATTTTTAATAACCATTTTATGATTGACTTAGAAAGGGCGACAAATTGGCATCGCCCCAGGTGGCAAAAGCTGCAGTTACCTACGCCAGTAAATACATGATGATTGACAATTGATATGTAAGTTAAAAGGAAGGTGATTTATGGAATTTAGGTGTATTTTATTTTATCCTCAGATCACTTATACTACTTGCAACACTACCCAAATTGATTTGGTTATAGAGCCCTTACTAAGGGCTGTGTAACAGGCTATCGCCCCATATTGAACAAAACATCCTACCGTCGACATCCCATTTGTTACGAAATGCTCTCTTTCATGCATATAATGTTATACGGACGTTCTTAATCCATTTTCTAATATCTTCCTTCCAAATCAATTTTGTATAGATGATAACACTCAAAGGCTTTGTCTGCTCAACTTGAAATTTTGTATTCTGATGATTTTGGTGTAAAGTATCAGATAAATTTTGATACGGTGCTTATTCAGTTCATAGTAATTGAATTACTGGATTATTCTGCGCAGCGGACTTTTAATGAATGCCCGAGATATGAAAGGGAGCATTTCTGATATTAAGACCATTTCATTGTGCTTTATACAGTCTCTGTTTTTATGATCATTTACAAAAATTCCATAATTAAGATGAAACCTTCAACCCGAGCTTGATATGCTATGCTATAATCATGTAATCACATTCCTACGCTTATATATAGCACTAAAATTTATAAAAGTGAACGAAAATCGTTTGACGTTGAAACAAGATTAAAATTGACTCACATAGATCAATATTGTCCCGACATTCAACATTATTCCTCTTAAACTCAATATAAAACTTTCCAATGAAATAGGTCACCATGAAATTTCAATCGCTATTGTAATTATTGTACTTAGAATTCACTTTCGAATTTACACAAATCACTTCTCCACACCAGATTTCAGCTTGACTGTGCTGTTAATTGTCTACTATCATGGATTCAATGTTAATAAATTGCTAATTATAGTATAGCTGTGAAAATCCAAACACTAACCTGAATATCTCTATAAAAACTACACTTACATTCCCACTTATATACAGAATCACAATCCCCATGAATACGTTCCTTTCCATAAGAGCACAATGCACGAGATTACTATTTTATCCTTACATTCCATGGCAGAAAGGTGAACAGCATTTTCTTTAACAGAAAATGCGAACGACACTCAAAGAAATTCTCAAGCAAATAAACCATCAGGGAAAAATTCTAGTCTCCTTGTTATTCTACCTATGAATGCTGAAAACATTTCACATTCTTTTAAAAGCTAAAGAACGTTGCTAATTAAATTTTCTCGTTCAAAGGACGCGAAGAAGAGCTCTGAAAGCCGTAACGTTCCACTAAGAGTGTTGATGGTAAATGCTGTAATAGGAGTGGAGTTGGAAGATGTCGTTACAGTAAACGAGAGCAAAATTACATTTCGCAAAATGGTCATTTATCTCGTCGTGTTATCCGTGAAATGAGAAAACTCATTCCATAAGATTTTCTGCTCATACTCGTGGGTCTCTAGTATACCAATACCAGTGCTAGCTATGCTAGTATATAGTACCCCTCATCTCACGATGTAAGAGATTAGATCACAGCATCATGTATAGCACTCGAAATGGCACTCAGCATACAGAATATTAATTTCACGGAATTTCCATTTTGAAAATGTAATTAAAATAAGAAGACAGGAGTAATAGATATGAGTAACTTGGTGTGCATCAGTCGACCTAATTTCGGTACCTACACTAAAGTTTTCCTTCCATTTTTCATGATCTAAAATGGGGCGTAGTTAAAAGGTAGGGAAGGTCAAAGAAAATAACTTCGCCCGGAGTTCATTTCTCATAAGCTAATGAAACAGAAGAACAATTAATTACACCAAACAATGTATGCTTGTATGTTTGTGTACACAGAAAACGACCTAACATAGCCGGCATCAAGAAAGCGGGAATTATTTTCCCAAAATTCATAAGGACACGCTTTTATCTTTGAGTAAAGCAAAAAGATCCAGAGTGATGCTTTATATCAGTCGTTCTACCTAAAGTAGCACAAATCTAATTATGTCTTAAGGCGATTCACCCAAGTAAAAGAAAATGGACTATGGTGCCTTAAGAATATTGCCGACCTGTAGTTCTTGTGGAATATGGATGTAGATATGTATACGGTCATCATAAATCATATCACTATATTCATGGTCACACGTGTAATAAATCATTTGCCGTCTATCTGAATTTAAAAAGGAATCAGTTGATCATCGACAACAATGGCGAAATACATTATTTGGTGAAAATAATGTGATGAATTTATAAGACATATTTCAAGAGCGTGCAAGTTGGTGAGAGATCTTAAAGGTGCTGGTATCTTTACTACCTATTTAACTCTTAAGTAGGAGCATGGGGTCAGAGCAATTTTAACTGCGAACAAAATGTAAAACGCATTTTCTCTCGACCAGTACTCGTTGTATTCGAGCTACTGCAACGTACGCATGGTTTTCTACTATAGTAAAGTGTGACCCCATCCGCCCAATTACGTAATTCTTTTCATGAGCTAAGTTTTTTTAGGTATATCTTTCGAAATTTCAACATTTCATAATATTTTCGAATGAACTCTAGCGAAAATAAATAAAACATATGTTGAGTATGTTGTAGTTTTGAGTGAATGGTGTAGCTTTTCTCCTCTACTCCGAATAGTGGTTCTAATTTTTTTACTTTTCTACAAAGACTGGGTAGAAGCACCTCATTATGTAATATAAAATAATTGTTGTTTTAGTTTTATGTTAACTTAAGTAATAAGATTTAATTATCGAACTGCATTGTTTTTAAATATTTTGTGGTTTACTTAAATTCTTAGAAAGAAATTGGAGTCGCTGCTGACCCCATGCGCCCACTTGTGTGATTTTGCTAATGCGCCTACTTAAGGGATAAGGCGAAAATTCAAAGAAGAATTTTTTCAAGAGCGTTAATCGCAATGTGGAAAAGGTACATTTTTATTTTCCCTCTGTTCAGAGCTGGGCAATACTTGAGTAAAACAAGTAAAAAAGCTAATATTTGTCTAAGACCAATTCTTATGATACCCTAGATCAATATCCCTATGAAATTTCTTATGAGCAATTTTGATTTTTGCATTGGCTTTTCGCATATATTTCTAGAACGGTTCGTCGGACAGACAAAATGATTATAAACAATTTTATAGGATTTCATATTCTGAACAAGTTTATAGTACAATAGAAATGTTTAGGAGTGATCGTTTTCACACAATCCGTAAAAAAAAAAAAATTTATATGGCAACACCAAAAATGGGTTGCCCGATTTATTCCATTTTTTACAAATTTTATTTCCTATTACCATGAAAAAACTATGTACCAAATTTCAGCTCTCTATGTCAACGCGTTCTCAGGCAGTGTCCAAATATATAGTGGAAAACGAAATTGTTGTATGGCAACCCCACGAAGGAGTTGCCCGATTTGTCTCATTTACGAACTTAATTTTACTTTTTTTTTAAAAGTCCGTGTACAAAATTTCAGCTGTATAAGTATACGCGTTCTCGAGTTATCGTGCGCATAGACGAACGGACAGACAGACGGACAGACAGACGGAAGGACATGCAAAAATCAAAACAACTTTTAATATTTTGCGTGGGTGTCCAATCCATTTTGCACTACCATCAATATTTCGAGGTGTTACAAACGGAATGACAAACTAAGTAAACCCTGTAGATTTTATCTAGGGTATAAAAAGACTTAAGTACTACTTAAAGTACATTTTCGTCACTTAAGACTTATTACTCAATACTTTTGAAATGCCCCTACTTAGTACTTGAACGAACATAAGTACTTGCTTCTATTTGCTTGTACTTAAGACTTAGTTTTGTACTTAAGTACCAAAATTTTTACTTAAGTATTTCTGAGTCTATTAAGTGCCTACAAGTATTTAACTCTTCGTAGAGAAGTAAACACAATCTCTAGCACAACAACTTTTTTGCTGAATTTTAAAGCATGCAAAGAACTCTGAAAGCATGTGCCGCACTCACGGGTCAAGGCAGATCCTTAGAAAAACTAATAACATACTAACACGACTGGGCAATTGGAACAAAAACCAGTAACGTCTCACACGAATTTAAAATCGACGATGCCTCGATTTGATGACATAACCACTGACATGTATAATATGGACTGACTACATTCATAGAAATACACTGCAGAAAGTGGGCTAATGTCTATATTGCTGACTCTTTCGATATAAGCACTAAGTGCCAACTGAGGGAGAACTGTAAACAACAAATAAATTAGTGGATTCGTCGAAATAAATTAATTTAGTGTTATTACTGACAAAAACTATTCTACCAAGGATAATATATACATTAGATACGCAGAATAAATCCTAAGTGTTTTATTAAAATAACTTTTCCAGCTGCGTGCTCACTTTTTCAACATCCCGCCAATGATTTTTTCAATGTTGGCACCGACGTAAGAACGCTTTTTGACACAAGCAATTATGACCACGTGAAATAGAAAAGTAAGCAGTCCATATTATATACATCAGTGGACATAACCAAGGGTAAGCCAGCAATGCCTTGCTAGAATATAAAATCAACGATGCCTCGACCTGATGTGTAGGAAAGGCCTCAGTTTTTCTTTGAAATTTACTCGAAATTTTTTCCTTAGAATTTTTATGCATTATTGGAGGCGATAATAGGTCCTCGGACGGACCTCTAATATGAGCGGTGAACGTTTTGCTCTACCTTCAGCGCCGAAAACTATAATAAACTATAAATAGTATCCACTGGTTACTATACATATTATAGTTTTCAAAAGGTATTTATTTTTTTTTAACATCTATTAAGTGAACTCGATAAATTTCATTATATTACAGCCAACGTACAAAGATTCTAAAAATGTACTTTAAAAAGTACTCAGTACTTTTTATAGACTTAGTACTTAGTTACAAGTACTTTTCATACATGCGGTAATTGTACTTACACGCTGAAGTACTCAGGCCTTCGGTACTTGTACTTGTACTTAAGTACTTTTTCTTTGGTTCTTGGGCAGCTCTGCCACTGTTAATTGAGTAGAAAACATGCAAATTTACACAAAGTTAAAGGAGACCGTCTAAATATCACTTTTTTCATTGCCCTTGATTATGGAAAATGGGATTATGATTATTTTAATTTCAAATTGTTGAGGGTTATTCCACGGCTTTATAAAGCTCACTGTTTGGTTTAGTCAATAGTCTACCATTTCATATTTGTTTTATATTTTTTATTCCTTTGTTAACACATAACTACAGACCTAATATTATTCAAGCCAAGCTTACAGTCAATTTTGTATGTCCTCTCTCAATATTGGTCCTGCTTAAAATGCTAACTTCTTTGACCATCTGGTAATAAACGAGTATAGAAATGTAGGCGATGTACTTGAAAATTTCAATAGAGCATGAGATGTGCATGCAATTAGAACTTTCTTGTCGTTTTTGCTAAGGAACTGTATTAAAACACTTGTTTTTGTTTTAGTGTTTTCCGCGTTATTGTGCTAAAGTTTTTACGTTTTCATCTTCGAGTTGCTTCTGCCAGTTTCGACCCCTATGTAGAAAATTAAAAAAAAATACATTTTCTTACGTCCTCTTAGGTTGGTGTGCCGAGTTAGTTTACCAAGAGTATTTTTCTTGGAAAAACAATTTTAAAAGTCTAAATGAAGAAATTCTATTGAAGATGATATGAAGTAGACGTTAAATCTCAAAAAAGTATCGAAATCCACGTGCCACTTAACAAAACCGCTTTCATTGCCGTAATAAAAGCCTATCACTGGACGCTTACATGTTTTCACGATTGATGAGGAATATAAAATAGTGGAATGGATTTGGCGCAATTATGCAAATGGATTCCCGAGAAGGAAGCATGATATATTAGGAGTTTTTCAAGTGTTTCTAGATGCTCTTTCTAGAAATAACACTTTTCGGTATAACCTACCTGGCGAAAAGTGGTATTATTCATATCTTTGTCGACATCCATATGTAGTCATGCGAACTTTGGAAGCAATTACAGCTTCTAGTTCTAAAGTAGTAGAAAATGATTCGCGAAAATTGTTTAAACAAATTGAGAGTTACTTTAAAGAGATAAGCTATACCGTCATTCAAAAATATGCTACACAGGATGTTTCACTGGATACGACGCAAATTTTATGTTATGTCCAAAGAACGGGAAAGTACTCGCTCCTAAGGGTTAAGCAACATCGGATATACGCGCTATTAAGATGTGCAGATCAAAGCATAGTAGATACAAAGCTAGGCTTTTGGCTTACATCAAACAGAGTTATCTTCTCTGGTAGTAACTGATCCTATTATTCTGTTAGCCCAGAGGTGAATGAAATGAAGAAGTTAGCCTTGGGCTCAGCTACTTCCACGTAGTGCGAGGTGGTAGTTACTGTTCGGTGTGCTTGACACTGATTAGTGGGCTAAAATCTGATCACATCCCAAGCCAAATTGGAATAGCATATGCGAGATCTGGATATCAGGCGTCCTACAGTTTCAATAAGCCTTCTTGTAGTAATGCGGAGCTCTGTTGCAGGTGACAGTTTTTCTCGTGAAACGCGTGGAACCATATATGGTACCTTCTAAAAATTATATACTTCAACTTAGATAAAAGATTCACAGGTGTCTGAGGAATCGGACAACTTATCTCTGAGATCGCGACATCTATGGAAAATCTCTTCTTGCTGGGGAGCTCAACTGATGAGGATAGATTGAATCCCTGGGTCATCTCCCTCACTCCCTCTTCGAGCGTCCGGGTTGGGAGGTAGTGGAAAGTCTCTCTTCGATCATCGGAATATAGAATTTTATATAGGTTTTGAACGCATTGAGATGGAACCATATAGCAATCCGAAGCGGACTGATTAGAGGAGATACCACACGGAACTAGCTTCCACCTTCACTTTTGCTAATGGACGAATCAGAAGTATTGCTGCCTTTTAGAAGGCAGAAAACAAGTTCAAATCCGCAGTGACTGAGGCTTTCGAAGCTTCCTGTCGCGTTAGCACGAACATAGGAAGGAAGCCTGTGTCGTGATGGCAGAGCAGTCTTAGTCAACTCCGGAAGGTTTCCGGGAGGCTTTTTAATAAGTTCAGGAGGACAGGTTCGGAGAACGACTGGAGAATCTACCGTGAGACCAAATATTCTGAGAATGCTAGATGGATCCTTAACGGCATCGAAAGAGGAAGCCCGTAGACTTCTGCTATCGAGGCATTTCCCAGGCTGTAGGCTTGAGGAAGACCTGCAGTTATCTGGAGAACATACCCTACCTTTCTGCAATAGGACTGACTGGTCCACTGCTGTCATAGTAGTTGTTGTAGAGAAGGTGGAATGATCAATTATAATCTTCTCAGCTTTCAAAGCCCCGCCTCCGGATGGAATTCTTCGGTTCTTCTTAAGGCAGAAAGCATTGTGCTGACTCCTTGCATTGATTCAATTTTCAGGGCATTATCGCTTTTCAGGGCATTATCGCTTTTCGACATGTTCCTGAAGTATGGAGGAAGATGAGTCATATTTTGATCCGCTTAGTTTTCGAATTATACGCCTTTCCTCATTACTTTTGGAATGCCTGCAGTGTATTTAGAATGAAAATAACACACTTCCATTCATAACCGCTGGTCTTGATAATTATATCCTTTTCACCTTTAGCATTGCCAGATCAATCTTGGAGTTATCTAATGGTTTGGGCAGAATGAAATTTGAAATTTTATCGATCGATCAATTTTCTACACCCCTATAGTCTGACTATCGAAATCTGTTGACTATTTCTGCAACAACAATGTAAAACCGGTAGTATCGAAAATGGAAAATAAATAGTGGGAGTGATTCTAATACGTAATTTATTGGCCATAAAATGTGAAAACTCCTTTCAGAATTGATTATATACGTATTCAGAATCGTTCAATCTATACATCCTATACATCATACGATCATCTCCCAAAGTTACTAAAACCGTTTTTGTTAGTCTATAAAATAGTCAGTAGTCACCTAACAATCTCGTTGTAGACACATTAGACTCGTTACAAATAAAGCCAGAAGTTTTAGCTGAAAAGTAGAAAGTTGTCTGTCATTTTATAGTCTACATGTTTTATTGTTCCTCCAAACAATGGTATTTGCCAGTTACTGTCTCTTTTAGAACGATTTTTTATTCACGAAGGACCTCGTCCTCGACCTTGTCTTTACCAATGCCAATACAAAAATATTTTTGATTTTCTGTATAAAACAAGCAAAGGACCCCGGTCGTTTTCGTACAGGTATCCATACTTATTGGCATGCCTGAAAAATCTCCGGAAATAATGCGCAGTACACATTGAAAAATTTTTATTAATAAATGAAAATTCATTTTATTCCCAAACCATCACGAAAAATAAACAAAACAGAAGCGAGGAGCTTTTAATTGAATGTAAACATCAAGTGGAAATCAATACGGTGCTAAGCCATGTGGATACGGGTGTCGATGTCGAGTGTTGAATCGACCTCAATATTTAAGCAAACAATACACAAACTGTACACTTACTATTAACCCCGTGTATGTGTTTTCTTGCTTATCCTGCAGGATAAAATACAAACTCTGCGCTTTACGCTTTTCGTTTAATAAATAATTCAAAAGTGTTGCCGCAACACGCCTGGAATTACCCTAATTATCTCGACTACTGCTTTAGATACACGTGTGTAATCGGAATGGTGCTTCAAACAGTAAAAGGCACCTCTTCTTAGCGGTTGAGAATAAGTGCTATGTACCCTTTTACAATTAATTTTTCAAGACAGGGAGCGCTTTTACTGTATTCCACGAAGGATCTAGAAGAAAAGATTTCCTTTTATTTTTCCAAATATTAAATAGAATCTAAACTGAGAATACCTTGAAAAACTGCACTAAAAGAACCACAAGACCGGCTAGGTTATATGCACATGTATGCTTTCTATAGTCCACCCACATAAATCTTGAGGCTTTTAAGGGTAACACACGCTAATGATGAAGGTGGTACATGCCTTATGGGATAAGAGCAAGCTCAGGTGGTGTGTTTCTCGGAAACTTTTCTCCACTTTGTACCACCGTTAATGCTAATAAAAAGCCTTTCCTTGTAGTATGGTAGCACGTTGAAAACATTTATTTAAATTGGATGTGAAATATTGTGAAGCTTATTATTTATTCGGACTAAAGAAGGGATGAAGAAATTCTGCATAGTTTAGCATTTTGGAGACATAATTTTATGAGGGAAATTACAAATTGGTAGAGATTGTAGTAGCAAAAGTGTTTAGCAATATTCGTAAATCTGCGAAAATATCTCTCGACTACTGAAGTTTTGTAAATGACTTTTTTAATTCTTGGGTTTTTGTAAAACATCTTATCACTGCTATCGTCTACTATGTACAAACATATGTATATACCCTTCATAGTGAGACATCGATAAAATTTGTTTTGGCATAGTTACGAAAGAAATTCTCCTATCGTTTACAAATACTCAATTCAAAACCATATAAAGTAGAGAGCGCATAGAACCATGGGCGTGAATATCTATTCACAATCCTATGATGGTGATAACATCTATGCATCCAATCAGTGCATTCAATACATACATAATTCTTATCAACTTGTTTTTAAAATTTGGTATAAAAAGCTGTTCATTAATGTTTGCAGTCAGTGTATCTGCGCATGTGAAATATTAAAATAATTCTTTATTCTACGCTTAATTTTATCCATGGTAAGATGGAGCCTCTTGACGAATTACTACTTCTTGGTAACTTTAACTTACCCAATATACAATGGGTATTAAACGATGATAACGATGAATATCTCCCACTTAATAACTTGACAATAAGAGAATCACTTTTTCTGGACACTATTTCATCTCTTGGTCTCAATGTTAAGAATGACATGGGTAGACAGTTAGACCTGGTATTTTCTACTGACACGGGTAACTTATTAGTTGAACCTAGCCCAGTTATAATGTCTACTCTTGACAAATATCACCCCCACTACTATTTACATATTGGAATGAAACCGAAAACTTTATAAATTGTGACGAAACAGAATAATTTTTCAATTTTAGAAAGGCTAATTTTTCGGAACTTTCCAGTAGACTTACATCTATTGACTTTAACACATTACTGGCTAGCAATAATGTTGACGAAGACGTTTCAAAATTTTACATAATTCTTTTCGATTTGTTTTCCTCTCACGTTCCCGGTGAGCGTCAGCGGTTCTCTAAAACGTCTCCACCCTGGTTCAATAAAGAACTGAAGCGTCTTAAAAATAAAAAGAATAATTTGTGGAAAAGTTATATGAGGGACAAGGACATTATAAGTCACAACAACTTCCTCACATCATATAATGAGTTCAAAGATCTTTCCTCTTCGCTATGTGACGAGTATATTCAAAGTATGTGTGCGAAAGTATTTTGGTGACCCACGCAACTTTTTTAAGTTTATCAACATGAAGAAAGAAATGGACAACTACCCCAATACCATGAGGTACAAAGATTCTGCTAGTGATGATTCGTCCAAGATTTGCGATATGTTTGCTTCTTTTTTTGACAATACCTTTGTCTCGTCAAATTTTCAATTTTAAAGTAGCAACTTCAGTCATATGAACGACTCTCATAACGTTTCATTCACTATCCCTCCAATTTCAGAACATGATATACTTGATCATGTTAATGGGTTTCCAAAGGACTTTACAACGCGTCCTGATGGGATATCTCCAGCCTTTTTTAAGTCATGTTGCCTCTCCCTGGTAACCCCGCTGGTGGTGGTTTTCCTCAGCTATGGAAAAATTCTTTTATCATACCTGTCTACAAAAAAGGCAGTAAAAAATAAATCTCTAACTATAGGCCTATTGCAAAATTATCTTGCATGTCCAAGTTATTCGAATCTATCATCTACTCTCCGTTATTAATTTTCTGCAAGAATTTGCTCTCTTCAAACCAACATGGGTTTATTTCGGGACAGTCTACAAGCACTAACTTATTGGAATTTGTCTCTGATACCATTCACGGGCTTGTAAAAGGATACCAGACATATTGTATTTATACAGACTTTAGTAAAGCTTTCGACAAGCTATCTCGCTCCGTGATACTGTTCAAAATGGAAAAGTATGGGTTTCCCACCACGTTCCTAAAATGGATGGTAACAGAACATACCAATTCCATCTCTAGAGTCTTGAAAGCTTCGTCTGGCGTAACTCAAGGGAGTCATTTCGGCCTGTTGCTATTTTTTCTATCTATTGACGAAATTGTCTCCATAATGAAGCACTGCAAAGTCTTAATTTATGCTGATTACATTAAACTTTTCGCTCAGATTAAATCTTTTAATGATTGTCAAATGCATTAATTTGGTACTCAATATCGACAAATGTGAGGTGATGACTTTCCACAGGAATCTGAACTCTATCTCTTATGTCTATGGATTCTCGGCTTCCTCGATTCGCCGCGTTAGTTCTCTCTGTGACTTGATTGTCAAATGTGACTGACCATAGATTGAATTTTAACTCCCACATAAACCACATGGTATCTAAGAGTAATTCTATGCTGGGCTTTATGAAACGTTTGTCCCGAGAGCTCACGAATCCCTTCATAACATTACGTTTATATACTTGCTTTGTGAGACCACTACTTGAATACCCTAGCCAGGTCTGGTCTCGATTTTACGGTACACACATCGTCCGTATCGAGTCTGTTCAGCGAAACTTCCTGCGCTTTGCTCTTAGGGACCTACCCTGGAATAACTCATTGAGTATTTCCACCCTATGAGGATCGCTTGCATGGTTGCCGACGTAACTTTTGTTCACCAACTCTTAAACGCGGATGTTGATACCCCGTTATTACTTGACAAAAACTCTTTCCGTGATAATAGGCACAATTTGAGAAGGCTACCTCTGTTGCATGTCAACTCCTCAAGGTCTAACTTTGGCATGTATGAACCTATTGATCGCATGTGCATTACTGTTAATAATTTGGCTGAGTATTTTTCGGTTAACGACTCTAAGCATGTGTTAAAAAACGTCTGTATAATATTTAATCTTTTGTTATGACATTTCATCTGGTGTTTGGTCTATATTTGGGGTAACATACTAATACTAACATCGACTAATTGATGAAACGCATGTATTGTTGACCGTTTATTTATTAAACGTTTCTATGCAACGATCTTGTATTAAGCTGGTTCTGATAGTCAATATTTAATGTTTACAAATCTTACCGTTAACTATCAGTTCGTTTACATGAATACTTGAGGTGTATACTTCAAGTAGAAATCAGGTAATCAAAATATCATGTAAATGCGCATTAATTGCAAGTATACTTGAGCCTAGTAAATCACAAAATTTTGTTCGATTTACTTAAAAAAATTCATGAAAATGCAACTTCACCAATTTCAGTACTTGAACATTTTTCATTTCTGCGAGTTATGAAAACGGCAGGGGAACAAGAAGATTATTGTTGATAAATCAAGTTGTGATTTTTGGCCCTTTTATCTAAATATTTATCTAAAAATTAGCACCTGTGTATTGTACCTAATGCAGAGTTTTCAAAGGTAAAATGTAACTTCATGTAAATTTCAAGAAAATTTCATATCAAGTAATTGGAAGTAATTCAACCAAAAACTCTACTTAAGTTTCAAGTGGATTTCAAATCAAGTACTTGAGTATTCATGTAATCGTAAATGGACTAAAATATAGTTCCTTCCTTTATGTATATATCGACAGAAACCCTTGGTTAAGGAGCCTGCCATTAAATTTACGAAACAGTATGATTTTTCAGCACTGCTATAGCTGCAGGCGTTTGGAATATTAGCACTATTGTAAAAAAAACAAAAAAAACTAAAAAGAACAAAAACAAAAATAATAAGAATCTCTTACGGAAAAATTGTTGGGAATAAATTTTGCGTGCAAAGAATAAGAACGAGTATTTTCAGAAAAGGCATTTTAACCCTTGTGGGCACAATTAATCTTCGGACTGGGCACACCCATGGTACTTGTGTACCTGAGGCATTTGATATGGAAAACTCATTTTTATTACCTTCAAAAAATTATTTTTTTCCGTATATATGTTTTTTAAACCTGTTGTGTATGAGTTTCTGTGTTTTATGAAGCAGAGTTAAGGGGCGGGTTAGATTTTGTGACCTATAAAAATGGATATACTCATCTTGGTCGATCATATTCTCTGATTTACTCTAAGTAGGGTACATATATCCTGTTTCTTTCATTCTGAGGAATGACTTAGAAAAAACCGAAATAAATGCACTGGCTATTAGCCCCTTCCAAGTGACTATTCTAGTTGCAGTATAAATGGGTTCAAATCTATCAACAGATTCATTCTCTTCGACAGTCCCAAATCGAGACCAGAGCGTATAAAATAAATGTAGTAGCCGTAATTTCAGACTTACGTACCCATAGATTCCGCAACAATTGCTATTTCCATTCAGGGATCGCATTAAGTTTACGTAATATATGCTGTCAAAACCAGCAAAATATAGCATGAAGGTTCAGTGGACTTCTGATCCCAAGACGTCATATCCATTGGCCAAAACCAAACCTACATATATAGGAGTAACGTGACGGGTACAATACGTGAGATAAATCAAAGAGAATGTGTAGCGAGAGATTTGCGGCTGGCGATATGAGGGTTCTTATTGAAATATTGTTATTGACAATTTTTTCATATCACTGCCACTCGCACGCTTTATATGGTGTGGGAGTTATCTTTAGACAGGACACTGAAGGAAAAGTCAAAAGATTTGATTCTGCCGAAGATGCTGCCATTTAAATCATCCTAATTTTATTCTACCATTTATGGACTTAATGTCAACATAACTGTTTCGACGTTTTAAAAAACAAACCGGTCATTATATTGTTCGTGCTGTGTCAGATAGTGTACTCGAAAAACATGAAATAACAATTACGACAGGATGAAAGGCGGGGTAGATACAATGGATAATATGCTTCCAACATATTTTACCCAACGAAGAGCAATGCGATGGCCAATCGCTATCTTACATAATATGCTAGATGTTGAAGTGTTGCTTATGTTTATAAAAAATCATCCAGCATGCCGCCGATACCATCTGTTTTCGTAGTATTATAGAAAATGACTTTTTCCAAAAAAAAAAAAAAAGTGAGCAAGTGAGGTCAATAACATATATAGATATACTAAAGAGCAAGGGCTTAAACCCATATCATGTGAGGTCAGCGACTTGCATATGCATATTCGTGAACAAAGTACAAATTGACTCATTGACTCACTGACCTACTTAACTACCTTCTCCACATTTAAATACGTTGAAGCTAAAACAACCAAAAGTCAACGATAAACGAAAGACTTTTCTTTGTAAGATCATGTTACAGTTACACCAAATGAATGAAACGAAAACGTACAAAAGTGAAACTTGAGCTCTGTTTCCCAAGTGAATTGGTTCTCATGCTAATATTGTATGATAAGCATTTTGTAAGTATGGGAACCAACAGAGGTCAAACAGGTAAATTTATATAAATATGCTAAGGGAATAAAATAAAATTCATTATTGATTTATTATCGATTCAATACAGATTCATTATCATAAAAGAAGTTTTCGTGGTTTTTAATTAATGACGATTTAGCGCTGCATTAGCCGCTGCTGTTTAGATGCTCCATTCTTACCAACAATCTTCGGACCAATTCTAATTACTTACGTGATCAAATTTTAATACACCAGTGACGACCGTTTTAAATTATTACTTAGTAGAATTATTAAACACTAGGGAGAGCCCGGCGGCGTTACC
Source organism: Dioctria linearis (assembly GCA_963930735.1). Taxonomy (NCBI): domain Eukaryota; kingdom Metazoa; phylum Arthropoda; class Insecta; order Diptera; family Asilidae; genus Dioctria; species Dioctria linearis. The sequence goes on from OZ005741.1 coordinate 309,952,853, forward strand.
CGGCCCATAATATATATATGTATATACATACCCAGATGAGTGGTGATGGGGTGGGGTTGTTAGAGATAAATAATATCTAAGCTATTATCTGTCTCGATTGCGCGATTCCATACTCTTGGGCCTCACTCTGTGTCTGGATATGTGTGTGTGTGTGTGTGTGTGTGTGTGTGTGTGTGTGTGCGTATGAGTGTGCGGGCATACAATCATATGTGTGGGAGAGTGCAGCTCTCTACGTCGACGCGTTCTCATGCAGTGCCCAAATATGTAGTAAAAACACGAATTTTTGGTATGGCAACAATGAGTTGCCCGATTGGTCCCGTACAAAATATGAGCCCTCCACCTCGAAGCCTTGTCAGGCAGCTACCAAGTATATAGTGAAAAACAAAAGTTTTGTATGGCATCACTAAGAACGGGTAATCCAATTTAGTCCATTTTTGAAATTTTATTGACCATTGCTATGAAAAGACCATGTAGCAAATTTCTTGTATGGCAACCCTACGACGGAGTTGCCTGATTGGTCCCATTTTTGAACTTAATTGAATTTTTTTTTAAGAAATTCCCGTGTGCAAAATTTCAGCTCTCAACGTCGACGCGTGAGGCAGTGCCCAAATATATAGTGAAAACAACATTTTTGTATGGCAACACCAAAAAGTTGTCGCCCGATATGGTCCATTTTTGAACTTGTATTTGCAATTCTCATGACAAGGCCGCGTACAAAATTTAGTTCTCCAAGTCGATGTGTTCTCGGACAGTTTCCAAATATATAGTGACAAACCAAAGTTTTGTATGGCAATATCAAGAAGAGATTGCCCTATGAAATACCAAATTTTAGTTCTCCATGTCAACGCGTTCTCTTGCAGTACCAAAATATACAGTTAAAAACGCAGTTTTTGTATGGCAAACGTACGAACGAGTTTCCCGATTGGTCGCATTTTTGAACTTAAATATAATTTTTTGTAAAACTCCGTGTACAAAATTTGAGCTCTCGACGTCGCGTCGCCGCGATTTTAGGCAGTTTCCAAATATAAAGTGAAAAACCAAAATTTTGCATGGCAACACCAAGAAGGGGTTACCCGATTTAGCCGTTTTTTTATATTTTATTTACTATTGCTATGAAAATACCACGTACTAAATTTCAGCTCTCTACGTGTACTCGTTGTCAGGCAGTGTTCAAATATATACTAAAAAAGGAATTATTTTTATGGTAACGCTACGAAGGAGTTGCCCGATTTATACCATTTTTAAACTTGTATTTGCAATTTTTATGAAAATGCCGTTTATACAATTTCAGCTTTTTAGGTCGAAGCCATTCACAAATTCTTATTGAAATCGGTCTGGCAGTTTCGGAAATTACCATGTACACAGTGACACGCAATTTTTATATATTAAAATAAACATAAACATATAACAACTTCGACTCGTGTTCATTAAGGATTAAGCGGAGACATAGTCTTACGACTCGTAGAAGATTTTCTGAAACACGCAAATTTTAAAATATATACGCATAACTGCACAATGAAAAAATTTTACTACTTTTATAGCCGGCAATTTAGTGCCTACTGTTTACGTGGTATAATTATCAATCAGTTGAACAAAATTAGAAATCGCTCTTAATTTTAATACTCAATTATGTAAATGAATTACACACAAAATTGTAAAATTACACATTTTCTTAATAATCGAATTCAAATATTATTTGTTAAATTACACACACGATTTGCAAACAATGCAATAATATGTCTGTATAATATTTACTTTTGTGTATAAATGTCTGACTAAAATTCAAGTAAAAGTGTTCTTGCGATAGAGGGGATAATAGTAGAAGATAATGAAAAAAGTTAACAGACAACTTGGAAATCCATTCAACTGTCAAGTTTTTCTAGTCCTATAACTTAACATACACATTATGGGTAAAAGATTTTCGAGTCTGTGTAAAAACTTTGAAGCCTGGGTAAAAAATGTCGACTAAACATACAGACCTAATATGTGTAAAATTCAAATGAAAATTATATTTGGTTGCTCTTTTTAAGTAACCCTCTTGTTATTCCAGAAGTCAATTTATATCGCGAAAACACCTGTGATGAGCTGATAATAATGAAAAAATTTCCTTTTTATATCATCAGTAGAATCGTATATTACATACATACATGCATACATACATTTGTCCATGATAACCATATGATAGACTTGCATTCCACAAAACACAAAAAAGTAGGTAAACAATGCCAAATAAAGCATTCAATGTTGGTCCCCCCGCGATTGTTTTCATTCAAATGCCAAATGAAGCTTAATGCTTTATAGTTTTTACGAAAAACATGAAGCATTACCAACCGAAATTTTGCTGTTATTAATAATAGTTTTTTTTTCAAAAAATAGCATTGTTCACCAGTTAAAACTTCTAGCACTTTTTTATTTTGCAGCTAGAAACCTTATCTACATAATGTACGTGAAAAAACTTGAGCCGAACACCGTCTTCGTTTTTCAGATATGAATTTTCAAAGTCACTGCATACCCAAGTGTGGGAGCAAACTACACTTATCAAAAGTTCGACTAAATATTTTCCGTGCAAATTTTCTTCTACTACTTTTTTCTGATTTTTTTCGGAATTTTTGAGCATATTGTCGATGTACCATTTTTTTATGGATGCACATTTGTTAGGAGATGTTTTTACGAAATTTTAGGAAGATCAGATGTCATTTATCTAATCTAAAAATAATAAAAACTATAAAAATTTTGCGTGCCTTTTTCCGCCATCGACGGCTGTTTTTGTAAACTCACGCAAATGACACCTATAGTCTCAGCGATCTACATATCTACTTTATCATTTGCATTTTATCCGAATGAATTTGGCACTTCAAATTCTGCGCGATTTTTACTTTCTTTCGTACCCCGGTATATGGATGTGTTTTGGAAAGCTTTCAGCGATTACATAATAAAAATTAGTTGCTTTCTTCCACTCTACTTTCCGGTCGATTTGGCTGCTAAAACCGTTATGTTTGAATTACTGAATCCATATTTCTGCTAACTGATGCTGATGCTCGGGACTTTTTTGAACCATTTACAACATGTTATTGTAGACATAATAATGCTTGATTTGGCTGCTATTTCAAAATAAGAATACAAAAAAATGGTAGAGGTTCCCAGTAGAAAAAAACCCATACATTTCCCTCATTGCATTGATACTGGTTACTTTGGGCATACAGTGACTTTGAAAATTCATATATAAAAAACAAAGATTTCTAGATTCAAAAAAAAAAAATTGAAGAGAAAGTGCTAGAAGCCCTCACTAGTGAATAATACTATTAAAAAAAAAAAAATACTATTTTTAACATAAACATAAAAAATTAAAAAAAGGAAATTTATTGAAAATAATTTTAATAAACTTACAAAATGCATTTAAGTGCAAAAAAAAATGATTGAACTTTTCGACTCAGCGATCAGAGAGATCTCATCGGTATGGTTATCTCTGATCGCCATGTCTGTGAAAGTTGGAAAATGTTGTCGCGATTGTAATTAAGTCGAAGTTTTATTTCAATCGCAACACAAACGAGACGAGGAGCTTATTATACTCGCGAGCCAAGACTTCTGCCTTTTCAAATTGAATCCAATGGTGGTTCTGTTGGATGGTCCAGAATATGGTCGCTGATTTTTGCCCATCCTGCAAATTCACTCCACCCATTTTTGGTTTTTAAGCTCCGATATTATCTGGACGTTAAACTTCAACGTATTTCTTTTCTTTTGAAGACCATCTTTTTACTTTTTAAATCGGTAATGGCAGCTTATGTATAAGAAGATATCACATGAACTAATTTTTTATTAAACCATTTTAAGCTTTTCAGGTTACTGCCCTTTCATTAGTGAGTTATTTTTTTTTTAGCATAAGCGTCCCAGGAGTGAGTTAGTTTTGAATTTTTAGATAGATTTCGCAAATTGAAAGTAAGTTTTAAAGCCATTTACCGCTATTAATAAAAATTTTAATATAGATTTCTAATAATATTTCACAACTACGAAAATGTTTTTTTATGCAGGGATTTGCGTTTTGCACAAGTACCAAAAACGATGATAATTCAACATTTAGATAGAAATAAAATTAACAAAATATATTTTCGTATTTTTGGTTATATTACATTGAAATTCCCAAATTATGAACAATAGATCGGCAGGGGTTACCAACCTTTTCATATAAAATATTTTATATTTGTGAGATTTCATTCTCAAAACTTTTCCCATATTTTAAGTTATACTACATTGAAATTCTAAAAATATATACTTAATACTTTATTCAAAATAGAAATGCACAAATTAGTACAAAGCTCATTAACTTGCGCAAAATCCAAATAATAAATTCCAGTTAAACAAGTGTGAAAATGGTAAATAATAGACATAAGGAAAGTAAAATAAGGAAAATAAATTAAAAATCAAAATACTAAAGCACTTATGACAATAAGGAAGTTTTCTACATGCATATATGGCTAACTATACCTAAATATTAATAACATGGGCCAATAACATCCTCCTGAAATTGCCGGCAGATCGTAGACGTCGAATCTCAATATGCAAGGCATTCCATACATACGATCGATGCCAACGTATCAATAGAACACTTAGACGATTGGAAGACAAAGATCTTATACAATTACCTAAGCAATTGGTACTTAACTCATCTATGATTCTAAACATCATCATTGCAGTTCGGAATTTAAGATAATTATTAAAAGTACAGCCATAAATACTCCTTGAAAATTCTAAAACATGTTAAAAGCGTCGTAGTTCATAGATATATCTTGCGCATGAATTATAGGCTATATTGAGTTTATATATATTATTATAAATACTTTTATAAAAAGTAAGTCTGAATTATATGGTGGCAAGATTTCCTCATTGCACTTTTCAATTGGGTGATTGGTGTGACCTCCATCATTGAACTTCTATGGTAGGCGATCAAAAATATGAAGCATTGGGCTTCATTTGGTATTTTAATCAGAAAATCGGGACACATAAATATGAGTGAGCTATTTTGGTATTCCCTACAAACTGTGAAGGTGTTCATCCAAATCAGAGATGTTCGAGCTCCAAGGTGATCGGTTTTATGTGAAATTTCTGATAGATAAGTTGTAGAGAAACCAGTATATAACCTAGAAAGCCGTAGCTAGAACGAATTTCAAAGAGTCATGATGCCTTCGTTTCAGGAATACCATCGACTCCTAATGAAAACGTATCAACCATTATAAAAAAGCTGGGTAAATCAATAGGCTGCACACTTTTAGCTGAAGCAACGGCCTTCAGATTACGAACGAAACATCAAACGGCTGGAATGCAAACCATGCTGACCAAAATAATAGTTTCCTCATAGTTGTGAAATTTTGCAGTTCTCTCCAAAAATCAGTTTTCATTCGAGCCATGCAAAAAATTAAACCTCGCTTATATAGCCTTGGCTTCACGGACAAAAGCAATATTTACGTTCCCGAAAGTCTTTCTTCAAAAAAATTTGTTACTCTTCCGTCCCGCTATGGATCTTAAACGGCAGAATAAGATTGGCTCTGTTTTTTCAATTGATGGATGCATTCACATCAGGGTGGACGAGAATAAAGACGCTGCCTATGTAAGCAAGAAATTTAACTGCAAAGAGGTTTAACATCAAATATTTCCTCGTGGAGTACCTGTTGTCATGGTGTAAATAAATTTTTGCTTGGGTGAGTATATAAACCACCTAGAGTCACTAAACTAGATTCTTTTTATGAATCTCTCATGCAGGTCTGTTCTGCTTATCCCCTAAATATAGTCTGAAGCGATTTCAATATTAATTCATTAGAGGAAAATAGTTACCGCAGAAACTTTGTTACACAGCTTAATAATTTTGCCGTGAGTATCATTGATAGCAAGCCCACTAGATATCATGAGAACGGTGCATCTTTGTTGGATATTCTTATGACTAATCAGCCCAGTATTGTATTATATCAGGACTGCTTCCCAACCTCTGGGATAAGTAATCATTATGTCATTCTTGCATCTTTCGCCCTAGAGGTATCTGATGCAATTAAAACAAAAGTATCTTTCAGTTGTTTTAAAGATATTGACCTTGATAGTTTGTATGCCGATACATTTATGCTTGATTGGGATAGTATATATCGACAGTGTAGTGTGGACGACCATTTATCTTACATAAATGACATGATATCATATCTCTATGATAACGTTGTACCACTCAAGGTCTACATACCACGGTTTCGATCTCCATGGATGAACTCAGAGATTTAGGCTCTGATTGCGGAGCGCCTATCAACGCAGGAGAAAATATGGGGGTGAATATTTAAGAGGAAATTATAAATACCTGCATAATAGAGTTACATCGGAGAAGTAAAGAAAGTAAATTAGATACGAGGCTTCGATCTAGTAAACTGTGGGAAAACATTAAATATCTAAGTATAGTGGGTCAAAGCAAAAATTCTTGCGAACTTGCCCCTGAGGAGCTAAGTTATTACTTTACTTTGCGAGGCCCAATATAAACATTGACTGTTGTACCTGACTTTATATCTGACACCTACAGTGGTGATTTTTCATTTGTCAATGTTGATTCTGAACAGGTCATTCTGACAATAAAGTCTATCAAATCGAATGTAGTGGGCTTGGACAATATTGATTTAAAGTTCGTTAAGCTCTTACTTCGTATAATAATCTCACCTCTTACGCATATAATAAATTCCTCAATTACACAAATGCTTTATCCCTCAAGCTGGAAGCAGGCTAAAATTATACCTATTCAAAAACATTTTAGAGCAAGTATACCAAGTGATTATAGGCCCATTAATGTGTTATTTAAATTTCTCGAAAGGATTCTTTTTATCCAATTAAATGACTACATAAATCACCAGGGACTTTTGTGAGTGTCTAGCAGACTCATGGAGGGATTTCGTTACTAGGTCATAGTACTACTACTGCACTTCTGCATGTATCAGAGATTATTAGACAAAACGTAGAAGAAAAGTGCGCTAGTATACTTTGTCTTCTGGACTTTACAAAAGCATTTGATTGTGTGAATTATAGATATATTATGCAGAAAGTTGAAGGAACGGTTTAAATTGTCCAGTTCAGCTATTAGCTCATGCACTCCTATCTTTCTGGCAGGTTTCAGATAGTTAAATCCGATGATCGGCTTTCTAGTAAAAAAAATCTCTCTATTCAGGTGTTCCTCAGGGATCAATACTTGGCCCTTTACTATTTTGTCCTATATATAAATGACTTAGCTGACGTTCCAAGATTAAGCTCTGTTAAACTGTAAGCGGATGATGTCCAGTTAATATTACCAATGCGAATTAGTGAATTTAATGTAGCCATTGGCAGGCTCAATAGTGACCTTTTACAAATCGCTGAATGGGCTAAGAAAAACAAGCTAATGCTCAATCCTTGCAAGACTCAAGCAATTATTATCTATAAAAATTATGTCAATTACTCGAATTTTCCAAAATTGATCCTTGATGGTACGACTGTGTGCCATACTCTGAATCGGTTCGAAATTTTAGAATGATATTTGATGGCTAAGCTTGGTTGGGGCAAACACATAGATTCAGTTGTGAGTAAAGTTTACAATAGGTTGAGAGGCTTGTGGGTTCATTCTTCTTATACTCCCAAAGAGACACGTCTCCGTCTTGCTAAGCCTTGCTTATCCGAATTATTACCTACGCAGAAGTTGTGTATGCTAACCTCAGTAGTATCTGTCGTTTTAAACTCAATATAGCCTATAATTCATGCGCAAGATATATCTATGAACTATGACGCTTTTAACATGTTTTAGAATTTTCAAGGAGTATTTATGGCTGCACTTTTAATAATTATATTAAATTCCGAACTGCAATGATGATGTTTAGAATCATAGATGAGTTAAGTACCAATTGCTTAGGTAATTGTATAAGATCTTTGTCTTCCAATCGTCTAAGTGGTCAATTGATACGTTGGCATCGAACTAATTTCAGCACGCACGTATGGAATGCCTTGCAATTTATTAATATTTAGGTATAGTTAGCCATATATGCATGTAGAAAACTTCCCTTATTGTCATAAGTGCTTTAGTATTTTGGTTTTTAAATTATTTTCCTTGCTTTACTTCCTGAAATATTTGTCACTTCATAAAAAACTGTAATTTACCTTTTTTTTATTTTTTTTCTCTCATATTGTAATTGTTTTTTTTTTCTCTTTTCTTATAATGTTTTGTTTTATGTCTATTATTTACCAATTTCACACTCGTTTAACTGGAATTTATTTTGTGGTTTTTGCACATGTTAATGAGCTTTGTACTCATTTGTGCATCTATAATTTGAATAAAGTATTAAGTATATATTTTTAGAATTTCCTATCTAGTATAACATAAAATATGGGAAAGTGTTGAGAATGAAATCTGACAAATATAAAATATTTTATTAACTTGCAGACATATATGGGGTTAGTGACCCTTGGTTTGTAGAAATTGTAATAAAAACTACAGCATGATTTCCGTAGTTCTATAATTTATTTTGCAAATATTTCGGTCTTATATTTAGATCATCTTCAATTCCTTGAAAATTCGGATTTAATTCACCTTTTGTCAATATTTTAAAACTTAATTTAAGAGCACATAATCTATTATAATAATTCACAATAATTAAACCACACCACTTTTACAATGAGACTAACTGAATCAGTAAATAAATAACATAAAACAATAATTTAGTTTTACTAGATTTAATTAACAATTTCTACGAACCAAGGGTCACTAACCCGATATATGTCTGCAAGTTAATACATTAAAAAGACCCATACAACCTAATTTTCTTCATAAAATATTTTATATGAAAAGGTTGGTAACCCCTGCCGATCTATTGTTCATAATTTTGGAATTTCAATGTAATATAACCTAAAATACGAAAATATATTTTCTGAATTTTATTTCTATCTAAATGTTGAATTATCATCGTTTTTGGTACTAGTGCATAACGGAACCCCTGCATAAAAAATATTTTCGATATTAAGTAGTTGTGAAATATTGTTAGAAATCTATATTAAAATTTTTATTAAAATCGGTAAATGGTTTTAAAAATTATTTCAATTGCGAAATCTATCTAAAAATTCACAACTAACTCACTCCTGGACGCTTATGCTAAAAAAAATAACTCACTAATGAAAGGGCAGTAACCTGAAAAGCTTAAAATGGTTTAATAAAAAATTAGTTCATGTGATATCTTCTTATACATAAGCTGCCATTACCGATTTAAAAAGTAAAAAGATGGTCTTCAAAAGAAAAGAAATACGTTGAAGTTTAACGTCCAGATAATATCGGAGCTTAAAAACCACAAATGGGTGGAGTGAATTTGCAGGATGGGCAAAAATCAGCGACCATATTCTGGACCATCCAACAGAACCACCATTGGATTCATTTTGAAAAGGCAGAAGTCTTGGCTCGCGAGTATAATAAGCTCCTCGTCTTGTTTGTGTTGCGATTGAAATAAAACTTCGACTTAATTACAATCGCGACAACTTTCACAAACATGGGATCACGTCCTTAGCATCTCTCCATGGTTGATTCGAAATAAACTATCCTTAAGAAGTGATGTGGTCAGTTTTGTCTGTTCTCCATACTCTGCGTAACAGTAACAACAACAGACGCGCCTCTACAATCAGCGTAGGTTTTCACATCTGCTCATCTATGTTACCGTTAGTTTTGTTTCATTTAATTTCTAATACAAAATACAAGTCACAGTTTCCTTGAGATAAGTTAGCACTTAACACAAATAAGTTTTCCCACGTCCTTTCATTTTTTTTTCGTTTTGTGGTGTACTTGCAAACAGAAGTAAATAATTAAATATATTGTGCACAAAAGTAGGTAGGTAGGTCTAATAATATCGAACAGCCTAATTGGACTATTTTATTTCTGACAAAATACTCTCATTAACATCACTGTGGGAAGGACTAATCTGTAATTATCATTAAGCCCTTAACAAGTTTCCCGACACAGGTAAATGTGTTTGTCATCTTCTATTTTAGACATAGGACAATTTGAAGCTAAGCTTAGAGTCTTAATTCAATCAAATTGAATTTTATTATTAATCACTGATAATATCGGAATAAATCGATTTATTATTTCTGAAATAGAAATGAAAAAAAAACAAAAAGAAAAGCACAAGACATAATATGTCTACAAATCTTACCCCTATCTTCCACAAAATTTTCCTTACTCAAATCATAAATCATGAAAAGCTGCATCACTCCCCAAGCATAACTAAACTACACCTGACAGCAAGAATCATAGGAAAAGCAGCCAGAAGAAAAGCTTCATTTTCTCAAGTAAAAGTGTAGTTGGATGAGGATGGATCGGAATTTTGGAAAAGTTCCTTTTCGTCCTGTGTACATCTCTTAAAAGCTCTAGAAGCACTCTTTAAAAAGCTCCCTTTATTTATTTGTCTAACTTCATAGCTAAACCACAGCAGTTGGACACACTCTGAAAATCGCAATCCCTTATCCCATACTCTTCCATATCCTTCCAAAATGACGTCCTTCACAGCTAATACAGTTGAGAAAGCTTACCGAAGAGTGTTATTACAGATTTGGTATGGTTGGGTATTTTTTGCACCCCTATTTTGTTGTTGTTGCCATTGCCATTGAATGTGAATCCCATCAGCAGTGTTCCGTAGCAGAAGAGTGGTTTAGTTTATCTTAATCAGCGATAAATGGCGCGTCGTCGAGTGAAACTTATCCGAAATTTAGTCCTATAATAAAACGCGAAAATCGTTACGCTCTGGATCGGGTTGTGGTACGGTGTACGGACGTGGTTATTTCTATAAAATACTGTGTCGCATTTAACGTTATCATAACTGACCACGAAATATAGAGTTTCGTTGGTGCCGTTGTCCATCTGATTCTGCTAGTGTGCTACTATATAACCTGAAATGATTATTTGAAAGTAAAACTCCGAAAAAATTTTATGAGAAAAACTATTTTTTCCTAACACGTGGAAAGTGGTGTGACGTTCTATGTAGGTACATCACAGAAGGATCAGTGATATAAAAATATACAAGCGTTGCATAATAAATGAAGGAAGTGGAACAGGCCCATAAAGTTGAATAGTAGGAGTGAATTAAAAATTGCAATATTCATCAGTTAATCAGTAGCCGCGTCAATGCATATCAATTCGGGTAGGAAATAATTCTCTAAGTGCTGTAACCGCCGCCGTGTCAATTTTTCGATGCATATCATTTATAACCAGTGCTCAGAGGTAGTTTTTTATTATTATCAATTTTAAAAGTTATCAAATAGTTGCTGCACCCAAGTGATTATAGTAACTGTACATATTACGTATTTCTATAGTGATATTGTGTCAGTGAAAATCTAATCTCTGCTTATATTTCCAATTGATGTGAAAGTGCAGTTTTTATGTGTAAAATTTATTGGAAAGTGCTAAATCAAATAGAAATTGTGTGTTATTCATATTTATTGTTATTTTAAAATTGTTTCTCGCAACAATTCAGTAGGATTACTGATTTGGAAAAGATATTATAAGTAAGGATTATTGATCTTCGATTATACTAAGGAATACGAATCAGGATAATATTTCGACAAAAGACACGTAAGTTTTCATGTTTTGTTTTAGTAATTGTATAACATTAATTTTAGAAAATAAATCAATATGCAAATTTTTTTATATTTCCACGGTTTAATTTTCCTCCGATCTTTTCATAAGTTATAATTACTAAATTTGAATTGTTGTTTTGACAACAGGAAAATGGCGCTCAAATGTGCCTAGCTGCAAAACATAGTTCCCCTCTTTTATTAGAACTTTAAGTTATTTTCCATTATGTTGGTAAGTGTTAGGGATGAAAACCAATATGGTAGGTTTGTTCGACGAAAACACTGAGTAAACTTAGGGCACTCAAGGGCCACACTATCTTGTTTTTTGAAATATATAGGGCAACCCCGAACTTACACTAAAAATTTCTTCGGGTAAGAATTTGACATTTGTCACTTGAGAACTGTCACTTGAAAGTTTTTGCTGATTGGGGCATATAAATTACTTCTAAATCAAAAATAACCAAATATTATTAGAAGAAAAGAAATAAAAAAATAGCTCGAACACATTTTATTTGTCTTCATCCATTTTATAAAAACCTATTCAAAATTAAAATTATACTCAGGAGAACTGCCAGAGAAATGACATTACACTAAGTTTACCGTAAATTAAAATAACTTGTTCGATGAGTGCATAAAACCTTGGGCAAATACTAGAGGGGAAAATTTACATGGTGTTTCAAAAGGTGTTTTCATGAAACAAACCTACCACCAAAAATACTATAACATAAAGATAATGCAGAGCCTATTCAATACCTGTGATAAGGTTGGACGAGCAAATTTGTGTTCGGGTTTTATTAGTAGAACCCAAGTGCTCCATTAAAAAAAAATAATACCAAAGCTACTGAGCCCATAGTTATCTGTCTCAGCTTTGTCAGCTCTCTCTGTGGGACTGGTTCTGGAATTGTTTTCTGTTTTAATCTCTGTGCAAATCCATCTATTCATATTCCATATGTGCATGCGCGCTCACCTTTTAACATCTACCTGAGTTAGGTCGTAAGGTGCAAGAGCCACGTATATATGAAGTCAGAATGGAGATGGGTGGTGTGGTGATTTGGCTATGTGTTCATTTATAGATTTATTTTATGAACAAACTAATCTACAGAAAGGCTGGGGACATGGAGAACAGAAACCAGTAATGCCTCGCTCCAATATAAAATCAACGATGACTCGACCTGATGCAAGGAAGGCCTCAATTTGTTCTTAGAAATTTTTTCTTTAGAATTTTTAAGCATTATTGGAGGCCGACAATGGGCCATCCCAGACGAATATTCTTTATGCAGTATGCAAACCGGTTTTTTAGGGAGGAGGTGAAAAGAAGCAAAGAGATATACTCGTCTGGTATGGCCCAATGGCTGCTTGTGCTGCTTACAAATATTATGAGCATGACAGTAGATGTTCAATGAGAATTCATTTCTTCTTGTAAATTCACAGAAAGTGTTTCGGCAGAACTTTTATTCACATTTGGTGACCGACCGGCTGAAGTTTTTTCAGACAAAACAATTTTATGTGTACCATTGTCGGCCTTCCAATAATGCATAAAAATACTAAAAAGAGAAATTTAAAACGGGGAGCAATGTGTGCAGTGGCGTTGTTAATGTCTGATAAAGGGTTGCACGGGATCTGCTAACAAAGCCCATGAAGTATTTTTCTGGTACAACATAAGCATGGGCATGCGACATTTTTATGTTATATTATTTTTGCTATTAGGGGAAGGGGGGGGGGGCAGTATCGGGTACTTAAGAGGTATTTCGTTATAGATATTGAGAAAATCATTGTATTTTTATTTTGGATATGCAGTTTTATTTGCACATTCTGTAGCAATGTTTACAGGACAAAAAAGTAAAAAATAAAAAACAATTCAGTCACAAATTTAAAAAGAAACATTTCAGTCTCAAAAAACGGTTTTGCCCCGGGGTATGGGGCAGGATCGTGTACCGTATGGGGCAATACCGGGCTTAGTAGTTCTTGTGCACTTATCGCATTTAAAGTCGCTCAAATCTTCTTCTTTTAAACATGTGCAGCTTTCGTGTGCCCATAGGCGACAAGCAAGGCATTGAATCCATCCATCTGTTTTTTTGGTTGTTGAATACTGCTCTTGGCAATATAAACAATTGTCATCTTTTTCTGTGACCTTAGCCTTACTGCGTTTATTCTTCTGTGCTAAATTATTCTGAAGCTCTGTCTTATACGGGGAGGAGGTTAATATCACCGTTCTTCCTCTTCTCTTCGAAATCTTCATCCTGGTAGCCTTTGGGATAGGAGAAATATCTTCGGGAGACACAAATTTCTTTTGTAGGCCAGAAGGTCCCGGTTTCGGAGATGAAAGCTGGGGTTTCAACCCCGAAGGTCCTGGTCTTGAAGAAACCACGGAACTTTGCAATCTAGAAAGTCTTGACGGGGTTGATGGTTGTTGATCGATGACTAATTCTTCCACTGAAATGCGACGATTATTCGGTTCAGTATAATTCATTCGGTCTGACGTAGTGGGAGGAACTTCCTTTGCACAAACAGTAGAAACAGCAGCAGGTAGCACATTGTCAGTTGTTTCGGCAGGACAAAAGTCATGGTCAGAAAATATGTTGGGATTCGTTGGACAAATTCTTGTTTTCCGGAAGCCTGAAATAGCAATTTGAAGAGTAGCTGCTTTAGAATATGCAGTACCGAAGAGTTTCCCAATTTGGTATTGAGTAACAACACGACCAGGATTATTACGAAGCCAAATTTTAACTTCTTGGCTGTAATATGCGCTTAGTGGTCCCATGAAGCTTACATCGCAAGGTTGTAAGCGATGCGTGCAGTGTGGGGGAAAACACAACAAAATAATCCCATTTTTTCGCACCCAATCAATCGCTTCCAAGTTTTTGGTGTGGGTCGCATGGCCGTCTAGCAATAAAAGTACGGGATCGTCAACTGATGGTTTTATGTGTTTGCAGAAATGCTTCAACCACTGCACAAATATTTCAGCCTGCATCCACCCACTTTCATGGCACACTATTTTTGTCCCCGGCGGTGTTCCGTCCTTTAGCTCATCTTTCATTCTTTTCCTAGGGAAAATCATTAAAGGTGGAACAAAGTGGCCGGCAGCGGAACAACAAATTTCAACAGTTATGAGCTGGCCTCTTTCACCTGAAGTCAAAACACCGACTTGGCGACGACCCAGGGAGGTGATCCATAGGGTAGGAGGTGATAGTAATCACCTAGCCAAACCTAACAAAACAAGAAATTGTATGGAAGGGGGGGGGGTGCTTTTTCCACCGTTTCGAAGTCACACAGTGATTAACAAAATAAGCTAGTTTTTCACAAAATACTCCGTATCTTAAAAATTACAGGGTGTACGGTCAACATCTAAAGCTGATTGTGTGCAGAACTTCATGACCGTTCATGCCTTTTTATCGGCTGCAGTTAGGACGTCGGTGAAATAAATCAAATTAAAGAGCCGACAGTTTACAGCCTTTATAAAAAAAAACAGGACAAAGTAAAAAAGGTAGGTATACCACAATAACTCCTATGACCAAATGAACACCGGGCTGATTGAGCAGTAGTTGGAAGGGACGTTCTGCATACAAATACGGTAACTGTATGCTCTGTACTTTTTAAAATACAAGGTCTTTTGTGGAAAACTAGCATATTTACCTAGTCACTTTGTAACTCCGAAATGGTTGATATCTCTAAGGAAACTCAGGATACGTTTAAGCTCTTTACCTTGCAGCTCCCTTAACTCCGAGAAGAAGTAGCTACCAAATATCCCACCTCCCCGTAGTCGTTAAAGCTGGACACTGGCACAGTACATGATAAACTGATTCAATTTCCTCAGGAGTTTTGCAGCTACGACAGAAATCATTCGACTCCAGACTCAGCATCCTAGCATAGTTAACTATGGTTTAATGAGCCGATAACATCTTTACTATTTTCTGATATCTACACTGCTATCTTTTGCCGCCAAATCTGCCTGTAAATACCACGTGTACAAGCAAATCATATGACTTAGCATGTACAAGTCATGCCGTATGATTTGCATGAGCGTGTGTAGTAAGAGTCAAAGTTTGAGTTAAGACTGAAGTCTGACATGAATGAATTTGGCCGAAATTATTACATATAAACAAATCTGACGACTTCGCTTTAGAATTGAAGTAAAGTCGGCATAAAAGTCATTGCATATGAAGCCAAAGTTAACATCAGACTGGTCTCCTTCAATTATATACCAAGGTTGTAAGATTTGCTTGCGCGCATTACTTTCGGCCAATTTCATTCATGCCAGACTTCAGTCTAACTCAAGTTCCGACTTTCGCTACACATGCTCATGCAAATCGTACGCTTCGGCCATGTACAAGTTTTACGAATTGCTTGAGCGCGTTTAAGTGGCCTTAAAGTACTACTACATATTTGATTGACACGTTTCAGTGATAGTCGCTGTAGTATACTCTCGCTGTTGTACACCTGATGGATAAAAATCAGATTTGAGCTATTGTTTTAAATCCTGTTATTTTTATTTTTAACAGAAATTTAGAGCAGTAAATGTACAAAACTCTTACTTAATAAGCGTAAAACGTATTCTTTTAATTTTTTCTTGCATCATGCTTGTTCTAAGTTAATTAATTCTAAAAACTACTTTTTCCGTTTTAAAAATTTCAAAAAAATGAAGGTCTCTGCTCAAAGCAGGGGAACCTTTGGCTGCATGTGCGATATGAAACCGATTGTTCTTCTCTAGATGTACACTTTGATATTGAAGCGAATCCTCACGTACTCTTCTTGTATATGATAGCCAAGATTGTCTCTACCACCGGATTGCGATCCATTAGCTGACGACCCTGCAAAGGCTTTCTTTCCAACGAATGCGGTCCATGTCAACAGCCACCATTGAGGTCTTATTAACCTGAAGGAACTGGATTTTTTCATTCAGGCAGATACCACAAGGTCCGTGTGTAGATTGCACTTATCGGCAGTGCCATCTTTACGTATGCGTTCGCCGTGCCTGGGTCCGGGGCCCCATGCTCTACGGGCCTCCTAGCCCCCTAGTCGCTGCGATAGTACCACCCGATGACCAACTCTTCATCAAGTAAGACAACCTCATGTTTTATATCGTCATTCATCAATATAAATTTCGTGGGGGCAACTGTGATATTTGTATTTGTCATAGCGATATAGAAAATATCGAGCTATTGGGCTCTTCCAATTTGGAGTGAAAGGGTGCTTAAAGAAAAATGTCACTCAATGTTTAATGAATTGCGATCCTCTCCTGAAAAATTCTGTGGATATTTCCATATGAGTGCTGAAAGCTTTGATGGTTTACTACAGATCTTGAGTCCTGCTATAACTTATCAAAGTACCAATATGCGATCATGAATTGAACCCGAAGACAGACTTGCTGTTGCTTTAAGGTTTATGATATAAACACTTTCATGGATATTTTTCCCCATATTTTTATCTTCAAATTGCTTTCAGAGTAATCCTTAAAATTTTTATTGTATAGGGGTGGTCTCATTTGTACTTTTTTTGTACTATCGTTGTAGCAGACATTAAAAGAAAAAAGATGAGCAAGTGTTTTCCTAGCTCTACAACGTCTCCCAAAGCAGTGGAAGTCAAGCAGCGACGAAAATATTACCAGTGCATGCATATTCATATAAATGATAATGATAGTTTCGTCACCTAAAGGTTGCTAGCCGTAAAAAGAAAAAATTCACGTTGCTGTCTTCTTACTTTATGTGCGCAATAACATTAGAGCATAATAGAATTCCCGGTGGTGACAAAAAGTCTACAGTCCGCAATTGGTATTAACATACTTTACGTTATTAGTACTGTTGATGATAATGCAAAGTATTTTAGAAAATACTCATGGGTATGTTGGCAGAATAGTGGTTCCTTCGCAAAGCCCATTAGCGTGTAGGCTGGAACGAGAAAGTCCTCTAGCCTGCATACCATTTGATCCGATAGTAACGGAACCGCCCCTTCTCCGTAAGATTTTCCGATCAAAAGTCGTGGATTGACGGAAAAGCCTTATCAAGCGTTTCTCTGTGTGCTCCAAAAATTTTCTCCGTGGGCCCCTTTACTAATAAGGAAGCCGCTGATGGTATTTACTTTCATGAACGTGACATTGGGTTGGAGCACTCATTTGGAAGGCACACTATTAACTTTACTCCAGGCTAAGAGGTCTTCGCTATTGTAAGTTATCCCTTGATATGGAAAATAACTGCTAAGCTTTCCGACAATCAGGGAGCCTTGAGATGTTCTGTTATGTGTTATGGATACATGGTGTCCCTCCAGTGGTAACCTTGCCACATAGCGATCATGCAGAATGAAATAAACCACTCGATAGCAAAGTTTGGGTCTAGCTATCTTTTTCTTGGACCAGATCGTGATCTGAGCGTTGCATCCTCTATGTGTGCAGCAGTAGCAATGGGGGAACCTGAGTACATGCAGGTGTACGAATTTTTTTTTATGAGCATAATAGGACTTTACCTAACTTCTCTTGTGGTTCGGAACAAGGTAATATAAAACTGTGGTTAGCATTATCGTTGGCCACAGCCTGCTTCACGCTAATTTAACTAAGTTGGGAGTCGTTGACAGCTCTGAGTGTTTGTGCTCTCTAGAATGAGAGCCCGAGGCAATCAAATACTTTGTTTGTGCGTTTCCGGCCTTTGCCTACCGCAGCCTGGATACCCTTGGATCTACTTCCTATATGCGAATGAGCTGAAAAGCTAACCTCACCTGATGATAATGCGCCTTTGTCAACATGCTTGGAACCTTTGGTCGCCGAGTTTGTTAAAAAGAAAAATGTAGAAATTGTACAGCAAACAAGTAAAAAAGCTAAAATTGGTCTCAGACTAATTCTTATGATACCCTCGATGATTACCCATATAAAATTTCGTATGGTCACTTAGCCATACATGAGAAATTTTAATTTGTGCACTGCTTTTTCGCATATATTTCTTGAACGGTTCGTCGGACAGAAAAAATGATAATAACCAATTTTATAGGATTTCACATTCTTAAGAAGTTTTTACTACAATAAAAATGTCTAACACTGATCGTTTTTACAGTATCTGTAAAAAGCATATATTTTTATATGGCTACACCAAAAAGGGGTTGCCCGATTAATTATATTTTGAAATTTTATTTTCTTTTCCTATGAAAGCAATATGTACTAAATTTCAGCTCTCTATATCAACGCGTTCTCAGGCAGTGTCCAAATGTATAGTGAAAATCGAAATTTTTGTATGGCAACCCCACGAAGGAGTTCCCCGCTTTATCTCATTTTCGAACTTAATTTTACTTTTTTTTTACAAAATTTTAGTTCTATATAAGTATACACTTTCTCGAGTTATCGTGAGCACAGACATTTTGGCAGACAGACAGACAGACAGACAGACAGACAGAGAGACGGACATGCAAAAAGCAAAATAACTTTTAATACTATGCTTGGGTGTCCAATCGATTTTGCTCTACCATCATTATTTCTATGCGTTACAAACGGAAAGCCAAACTCAGTATTTCATCTAAGGTATAAAAATTGTTTCGTGTTGGGTTATCTGGCACTAAATGGCGCTGGTCTTCTTTGTGTACTGTAAAACATTTCATGATTATTGGGCATTAGTTCTTAATCGAACTTCAGCCAAATATACTGCTTCACGGAACACTTTCATATGCAGTGCATAATCGCAGTTGACTGTTATGACATTTTATAAATTCTCACTGGCATTAACAATTTTGGCAATTGTTTACTCCATAAAGAGAAGCTTTGCAAACATAAGAAAAGTTCTCAAAGAAAGTTTTTTTATAGTTATGAGCTTTAAAAACTTGGGAAGAAAGTTTTGGAAATTGCTGAAATAAATCTGTTTTTCTGTTCGATTTTGTTTTTTCTGTATATTGTAATTTATTATATTTTTTGCGACGTATTATTTTTCGAGATATTTTTGTTCAGATATTTTTTTTTACGCTTCGTGATAGAGTTCTGACACTACAGACTACGTTTTATTGAATGAGTACAAATTATGTTTTTTGTTTGGTTTTAGTTTTATACATTCTAAACCCAGTTACAAATAAGAAAAATTTCACGTAACATCAAAGATCGTTCTGGGCTTTTGAAATACTGCATTTTGTAAGTAGGCTTTTTGTCACGATCTTGAAGTCCGAAAATTCTATCTGACGGACTTTATATTCGGGATTGTGTTTTCCGTTGTTCTTGGTTGGTTTCGAAATTCCGCTACTCAAAAAAACTCCTCGATACATGGAGCCTCCTAGATCCAACGTTAGTAGACCAACTGATGATTCAAATTTAAACCAATAATAGAACCTAGTACAACTTAGTGTAGCTGTTAGTACTTCGCTGCTAAAAGTAGACCATGGAATTTGAGCGAAATTCTATATCCACATGGCAACAAATTAGCATTCATAGTAATATAAAAAGACATCATTGGCATTGTATAGTGTCAGTGAATGTTTGCAGCCGAAGTAACTGAACTCTACTTGATTATTATTATTGTTGGCAATTCAGTCTGGCTGAGGTCATTCCCCTGATTAGAAAACAACTAAACCGACTCGTACGAACGAGACTTTCCATTTATTTTAAATACGAAATTCAGAAGGGCATGCCGCTTAGCACCACTTTACGTTAACTTTCTTCTTTTGTATTTTACGTTATTATTCATATTTAAAACCGAAAGAAGTTTAGAAAATAATTTCTGTTAGGGGCCTCCATATCGTAAACTGCCCACGGCTAATGACGGCCCTGTAGCAACTGAATTATGGTAAATAGAAATCAGGTGCTGATCAGGTATTATGCATGACGGTAGCTGTGACATCTATGTGATTTGTAATTGTTAAAGGTTTTTTATATTCTGGCACTAGTAATTGATGGATTTATTATCATTTAAGATGAAAATATATGCAAATTTATGCAAAACCACAAATATATAACTAGAAATTTAGAGTATGCGTAAGAACTTTGCAATTAAGAATATAAGTTTTTTTAAAAGCGACATAGTAACTCATTTGCGTTTGAGAAAAAAGTCGACACAACCAATGTAGAGTTTACTTAACGACTACTTCAAAGAAAACACACAAAATTCCAAAGTTAACAATTTAGTAGTTTAGACGACATCCAGATTCCAATACAGTAGGTGTGGGCATATATGGGCCGAAGTACAATCTCGCAAAGGCACTGGGGGCTTCATCTACAATTTTCCATGCAGAAATCAAAGCCATAGAACTATACGCTCGCGAAATTATTAATGAGAATATGCGTGGAACAATAATATAAAGCAGCAAACTAGCACTAAGCTGGTCTGGAACTGTCTTGAAGCAGCAGGTGAAAAAAATAAGATTGGGTGCTCAGACATGGCGGTATTAAGGGCAATGAAACTGCAGACCGTCTTGCAAATGACAAAGCCAGATCTCCGTTTATTCGCCCTAAAGCTGTTTTTCGACACTCAAAAAGGCACATTTCGGCACAAGACAGACTTTGAGAGAACATAATTAAATTGGAACGCTGCGAAAATATCCCAGGGCCGAGACAGGTGAAAAATTAATTACGTATTGGCAACAGAGGAGAAAAGCTTTCCTCATGCTCAGCAGGAAGGTATTAAGGCTCATAACGGGCCTATTTAATAGACAATACACGAAAAGATGGGTAAGGTCGGTAGTGAGACCGGTTGCTGTATTTGGCGAAGATGGTGCTAAACACGTTCTCTAGGTAGGAATATGAAGCTCTGGGCCAGAAAGCTATAACATCCAGGAAAGATATTCCCATTGCAAGAGGATGTTGCTAAAATTGCCCACCAAGAACGTTGTAGGCTCTGCAAAGGACCTTAAGTTCTAACGGAAGCCCTAGGGCACTTAGGATTAATGTCACACTAAAAGTCTTACGTGGCGCAGTGACCAGCATCTGTATTTCCAATTAATAAAAGTGACTGCCCTTAGCTTGGACTTACCTTCTAAATATATTGTCTAAAAAATAACCTACAAGCTTATTGGTGATGTGGCAATAGCTTGTCATATTGACTAGATTGAGCACCGCCGCAATGTTGGATGCCTTTCGCTACATTATTCCTTGTAGATTAATTCCAACACGCAATACTCGCGCTGCAAGCCACGCTCATCCTTTCACCTCCTAAAATACTTTCGGCCATACAGTAACATTTTTTTTATTCCGAACAGTGCGAATGCGGCACAGTTTACCATCTTCTGTTTTTTCTTCGGCTAAGAATCTGCAAAAGTTTAAGAGCGACATAAATTAGCATCTCCGCCATTCTCCTTATGTCCCTTAATCTTTTCCCTATCTCCTTCTATCTGACATGCTTTGCTCTGCTACTCAGGGTACCCTTGAGTTTGGGTTAATAACATCTGTAAAAGACAGAAATGCTCTATTGCCGCCACCTCACTAGGGCTCTCACATCACTGTTTCAATTCACCTCCGCATCGACCTTCTTCGGTTCAAACTAAAAATAACATCAGAATGATAACTTCGAATGTAATCCTTAAAAACCGAACCACTGAAAATCTTTTACTCTGTTAAAATTTCCTAATAATTTCACTTCAATATCTTTTAGAAAATGTCACCATCCGGAATGTACAATTCCTCTTGGTGGCACATTTCCTCTTCTAGCACACAATGTGAAAATTGTTTGCAATAACAACCTTGACATATCCTACAAAATGCAGCATTTCAACAGAATGAAAACTCGCTAAGCTTTCAGAGCTTTCAAAGGTTTGCACAATAATGACAGTGTTGACATAAAGAATATGAAAATGCTCCAGAGGATCTCGAAAAATGACTCTTTACCAGAAGTATCTAAAACATAACTGTAACTATGCATGTTGATAGTTGTCGCCCATCCTTTTGGCCCCGGAAATGCTGAAAAAATATTTATCTAAGGACAAGTTAAATAATTGTTGGCTATTCATTAGTTTTGCACACTGCCCGTGATGAGTGATGGTCGTGAAATTAATTTTCTACTGTGTGAAATCACGTTAAAGTCATAACCGAGCTCTTCACATATACTATACCTACTGTGGTACCGTTCACAGGGAGTGTGGAGACAAATGGTTATACCTTTTACTGTTTTGGCTCCGTTATGATGGATTGCTGGACAAAGGAACGCAAATATTTTACATGGGTCAAAATTCCAGTAAAGCTGCATCGCCGAGTTTACTTTACCTTTTTCCTTTATTTATTTTTTCTTATTTGTATGTGCCAGGACTTTTTCGACTTTTTCCTGAATAAGGAGTTTTTCTGGTGCTGTTCCCTTGCCTGTTGGAAAAATTCCAGACTTCTGTGTAATAGTTTTCGTTCTCATCATGCAAACCTTTGCACATCTACTCCTCTTGTAGTATGGAGGGAGTTTTTTTTTTTTTTAAATACTTTCTGGTCCCTCCAACTCGGGATCCATTCACCTCAAACTACGGATACTTTGGCAGAGATTGTATGCAGAGAAAAGTTGGATAGCTTCTGGGTTACGGATTATATTAGATAAATAAAGTTACTAATTGGTAGAGGAAGCTTTCAGGTGAAGCTTTGAATGTTAATTGGAATTAGTTTTGTGGGTCCGTTGTATTAAGTACCTGGCATTAGAACCGTTTGCCTAGTTAGTAGAAGTTTTTACCCATTCAACGATAAAAAGGTATCAGCAAGATATTACGGGAAATGAGGGCAAGTGTACCTAGTTAATATTTTGAAATAATTTTCCTTAAATTCATTAATATTTACCTTAAGTATAGAAGCCATTCCCCGTTAGTCCAATTTTCTCGTTAAGAGACATAAATCCTGAAAACTTTTCCATGACGTTTTTTCCCCATACTCTTTAAATGATAAATAGCCTTCCTTGGAATTTTTCATGAAAAAATCCAAGTATTATGGGCGTTAACCCCATGAAAACTAGCTCAGGCAGCAAGTTTTATGTCGGCATGGCGTTCATTTACAATTAACCATGCAACCTTATTGGACTCTAATTAATAGCTGCCGTGTGCACTTGTTGAGCAATTCATTACGTATTAACTAATGTTTTTCGCACCATTATCTGAGATGAGAAATGTTCGCAGCCAATTTTAGAACTGAAAATAAAGCGGCCAAAAAGGAATCATCTACCGGCTTCAACACCTGCTTGCCTCCTATAGTGCAGCCACAGCTTGGTTTGAAAAATCTCGCCATCAAATTCCAATTTTGTTTGCAGTCATTGCTGCTACTGTAGTGAAGCCATTTCAGCAATTTTTATTCCAATTCAGCCTTGGAATTTTGCCAAGCACCTAAGGACATTTAATAGGTTTCGAAGTCTAGACGATACATTTATAGGTAGAGGGAAGAAGACAGAATTCGTGGCAAGTCCTCTGTGTAGTTCAGGACATCAGGTGCTTTGTTGAAATTTATAGAAATTAAAGGAAAGAGTTAATAAAGAAATAATTGAAGAACTCCTAACGAGAATTTAATTTGTTTTGGGGATGAGCTAGGTACGAGTATTTATGTGCGCTCTGTTCTAGTATTCGAAAAATAGTTTTGGTATAAATATATAAAGTTGGATGTTACGCGAATTTATAAATTTTATGCTTTCATAGTTTTCTGAACATGGTTTTAAAAATTTGTCCTATTTTCCGGATCTTACCACTTTTAATTTATTTGCTCAAGATATCTTCTGATACCAAGAGAAGGTTTTGTGGACATTCTTTCGTACGGTTGAAACCATTTCTTCGAGCCAGAACATCCCAATCTGAGTCTCTTTTTTAATTTATCATTCGAATCGGAGTAGCTAAATTCTGTGTATGCACGAGTGTACTAAAAAATTTAGGTTAGGTTAAGAGTGCGACTAAGACTAGATATGGCGACCAGAATTAATCTAGTCTTTTAACTGGTTCTATTATAGCTCTCGGGGTTAGACTGTAAACATTATTTGGAGAGACAAGTATTTATTCAGTGATTTTCCCACATATAATATGATTCGAGGTTCCATCCTCATCTTCGCACAGTGGCCACAGTTCGCTGTCGGATATGGCTATCTTCTTAAAAACCATTAAAAAGATAAAATTGGTCTACTTATGATACCCTAGATGGATACCCGTATGTAATTTCGTACGAACTCCAATCAATGAAAGTTTGATTGTTGAAATGGTTTTTCGCATATATTACTGGAACGGTTCATCCGGCCGTATTATTACCAATTTCATAGGATTTCATATTTTGAAGAACTTTTCAGTACATTAACTATGTTGGAACAAAGTGGATTGGATATCCACGTCTAATATCAAAAATTATTTTGATTTTTGCATGTTCGACAGTTTCTCCGTCCGTCTGACAGGCCTCACAATAACTCGAGACGAATTGGGCAACTCCTGCGTAGAGTTGCCAGACAAAAATTTCGTTTTCACTATATATTTGAATACTGCCTGAAAATACGTCGACGTAGAGGGCCGAAATTTTGTACACGGTGTTATAAGTACATATAGCTTCAAAAATGGACTAAATCACGCAAACCCTTCTTGGTGCTGCCATACAAAAAGGTAGGTTTCTTCCGTATACGATCAGTCCTAGACGTTTTTATTCTACTAAAAAGTTCTTCAGAATATGAAATCCTACGAAATTGTTTCTGTTCATTTTACTGTCCGATGAACTATTCTAAAAATAAATGCGAAAAACCACTTCAAAAATCAAACTTGCACAGATGGGTGACCATGCGAAATTTCATACAGGCATACATTTGCGCTATCATAAGAATTGACCTTAAACCAATTCTAGCTTTTTTACTTGTTTTTACTATTTTTATGAAAAAGCCGTGTACAAAATTATCATCTAGCTAGGATATAATAATGGAAGGGGCTATGTCTACTGAATTTCTTTATTGTGTCTAGACAGCAGCTTGAGTTTGGAGTGGCAACTCCAGACAAGTTTCGACTCAAAGTTTTGAGAGGATAGACCTAGGACCTCAGTTGACTGTTTGAGTAATTGCAGATTTTGGTGTTTTTGCAGCCTATTTCGAAAAAAAATCTTTTAGCCATAACATTCGTAGGAGCTTCTATGCCCTTAATGTTGACCTGTTCGAGGATGATAAGATGTCCCACACCACAAGAACTGTGATCATTTCTCCATTTTTTTCGAACCATGTTAGCCACTGCTTCCCTCTGGATAAAGATTTAGAGTGAGATTTAAAATAATATAAAGGAGGGAATTATCGCTAAAATTGCAAAAATGAACTTGAAAGTCTCAGTCGCTATGCCAGCATTTAAGCGATCACAAAATTTCTAGGTGATTCATATAATTTACGTTTGGTAAAGCGATGTCCTCAGGCATAGATATTGGCGTAATTTTTTTTTTGCGTATGCGCTGCAAATTTTTGTTTGGGTCAAACATTCTTATTTGCTTTATTTCTATTTTATTCCAAACTTGGTGTGATGGAGTATTCTAGAGAGAGTGACTCACTAGAAAAGTCTTATCAAATTGCAGAGAGTTGTTTTGTTTTTTGGTTTTGCAGAAGTTGTTAGGGTCGGAACAGTGCAGCGGTAGCAAATAAGATTATGTTCCACCATTGACATTCATGACAAATGTGTAACAGAAACGTGTGCACTGAAACGAAGAGGTTCAGGCTGCTGGATAACCGTAAATCTTGGTTACAACAGAATATTTAAGATCTGTCTTGAGTGCTGTATATGGCGAGATACGAATTACACTGCCCCACGGCTAGACTTGGAGAGATCTTTCTCAACTAAGATTTCTAGCAGATATGATTGAGAGGATAATCGCAAATGACCATGATATATGTGTCTTTATAGATAGTGCGCGTGGATGGTTGTGGGAGTGGGAGCCAGGGTATACTCAGCATCCCTAACTGCACTATTTTGCAGGAAATACTGATTTAGTTTGATTTTTCATCGGGTCCCCAAACTAAATAACATACATAATATCAAAATCATTTCTATTCCACCTTTTGTAGGGTAAAGGCCGTTTTTAGTCTCTATTGACTATAAATTTTTATTTTCTTTAATTTTTTATAAATCTTACAATTTATATAAATTTGGGATTTTGAATAAGAACGTCATTTCGCAGAATCAAGTTCAGCTTTGCTTTTTAGAAATTAACCTTTTTTGTTTTAGATAAAGTTAAGAAAAAGAGTAACTTCTACTAAAACGGAGTAGAATCGAACAAAAATGCACATAATCGATTAAACCCACTAAAACTGAGTAAATCGTGCAAAACTGTACGAAGTAGGAAACATTGAGGATAAGGTATATAAATTCTTACGATATGTTTTTTTGATTGAGACAATACTTACAGAAATGCCTTCTTATAGCAAACTCATATCTTCGTCGTTTTTATGTGGTATACAAACTTTTGCACGCGCTCGTTATACAATATTAGAAATTTGAATGCTTTTTGGTACACGGTAGCGATCCCTAAATGCTAACAAAATTTAAAAGAAAGATATATAGATATAAAATAATATAGAAGACCCCGATATAATCTTAAGAGTTCATTTTTAAGAACCATCCTAGTACACCTGTTCCTTGGATGTTCCCTTTCATATTCATTTTTTTTTATATTATTAAGCCAAGCTCAGGGGATACCCTATGATGCAAACCACAGCATGGCAGGAAGGAGATAGGGAAAGGATGAGGGGATGTGAGCAGAATGGCAGAGGTGCCGATGTATGTCGCCCTTAAACTTCCGCAGATTGTATGCCCGGGATAAACATAAGATGGTAAACTGTTCCACATTCGCACTGTTCGGGATAAAAAGCATCACGGAATTTTACTGTACGGCCGAAAGTAATTTGAAGGGTTAAGGGATGTGCGTGGTTTGCAGCACGAGTATTGCGTGCAGGAATCATTCTACAAGTGATTAGACTAGATATTTCATCAGAACATTGACCTTGCATATAGCGAAAAAGGAGAGAAAGGCATCCAACATTGCGGCGGTGCTCGAATGAGTCGATATGACAAGTTATTGCCAAATCTCCAATGAGCTTGAAGGCTCTCTTTTGGACAATTTCCAATGAAGCTAAGACTGTGCGACCAGCCCCGGCCATATATGGGAGTTGTATTCCATTCTAGGTCTAATGTAGGACTTGTAGAGGAGCGTTAGATTTGACGGGCTGAAATATTTCTTACACCTTTTCAGAAATCCAAGACATTTCGATGCATCTTTGGCAACAGAGAAGATGTGATCTGTCCAGTTTAACTTACTAGAAATATTAATGCCAAGAATGCTTAGTGACGGTGAATCAGAAATTAATGCTAAATCAAAAGAAACGGGTATGGTTAAGTTATGATCTTGTTTTAATGAGATGAGACATTAAACAGAGAGTTGGAGAGATAACAGAGCCTTGAGGCACACCGGCATTTATGGGATGCGGTTCAGATGTAACGCCATCTAATACAACACATATTTGGCGACTAGATAGGAAACTTTCAATCCATAATAGGAGAGGAGGAGAGAGACCAAGTGCTTTGAGTTTGGCTAAAAGGGCTGGATGCCAGACTCTATCAAAGGCCTTTGAAATATCTAGGGCAACGATTTTAGACTCACCAAAATTGTGAAGACTACGGTACCAACGTTCCGTCAGAAAGGTTAGCAAGTCTCCAGATGAGCGTCCAGCTCGGAAGCCATATTGGCGATATAAAAAAAAGTCTTGTGCTTGGTAAAAGCCAAACTTGAAAAGTTTCAGTTCTTTTTTAATTATTTTAGAAAAGACAACTGTGACTTATTACCAGGTAAACTTTATATTTGTTAAAGATGGTTGCTATTTGGAATAACAGCAAAAGTAAAAAAAAAATTATTCGTTATTTTATCACACAACTTATTGATTCTGCCCTAAGTTTCAAGTGTTGGTTTGACTCATCAACAAGTCCCTGCCGCCCTCCTTGGGTGTAATATGGAGAGTTTACCACGTATAATTCATAGTCAGAATTTATTCTGAGCTTATGTGAGGTAAGATCAGTTTGATTTTTTTCAAGCTTCAACCGAAGTTAGCCGTACTGATGAGTATAACTTTTCTGCCATACGAAACACTTGTATTTCTTTTATCTTTTTTCAGCCGACTTGCACAGTTTTAATTCTCGTTGAAGTTAATATGATTTTCTCAACTCTTTTTTTTCATTTTCCTCGATTTTTCCAGTTTTTTTCTCTATGTTTCCATTTTGCTATTTATTTTTGTTTATTTTTTTCTTTTAAGTCTCTCAGTTCCGCTATTTGGGACCTTTTGATGAATCAAACCAAGCTTTGAAACGTTCTGCCCTGAATCAATAAGTTGTGTGATAAAATAACGAATAACATTTGTTTTTTCACGTGACAAATATGAAAAATTTATATATTTTACAAAAACCTGAGATACTGCAATTTTCCAACTTCGGGATAAATGAATGGATTTTGCGAAAATGTAATTTTCATTAATGTGTCAGACAGCGAACTGACGACTTTGACACTTTCTGTACCTAACACATTGCTTTGACTCATTTCTGTACTAAAAAGTTAACAATGATTTGGCGACATTAAATCTGGAGTATGTAAGTGGTACGTAGTATTAGCATCAAGCATACAGTGTATAGAGAAGTCATCTCTTCTGCTTAACGCACAGTGAATTTGTTTAACAGAATAAATTCGTTCGTTTTAATATTCTGCCACTTATTTCATGTCAGGTAATTTATTGAAAAGAAACTAATAAAAATATGTGTGGATATGAAGGAGAATATTGCATTTCACCTCAGATTTTGTATTGAAATCATATTAAAGTTTGCTAAATATCACGAAAAATTATACATTCTTTCAGTAAAGTAATTTTACCTTACAAAGATACCGTTGCGTTATATAAATTATAAATTAGAGTATTGTCGAATGCGATTTAGCACCAAAACTGAGAATTGAAATTTCTTAGAATAGAAGAGGAGCAGCAAATATACTTTTTTGAACTGGGGCTAATATTAGAGATGTCGATGATGAAGGTGTTCAAAACCATGCTCTTACTGACGATGACGGAGACTAGTTTCCGCCTCCTCCTGGACGACGTAATAGTCAAACGGGATAGGAATCGGATATTGGGAGTATGTAGTGTGATGATATATGAATTGAGGGAAATATTTCTGATGTGTCTGAAAATCAAACTGGTGAATTTATAAATGCAAGAAACGGGATGAAATGGGTTTTCAATCTATCCCGACAGTCCTACGGCAAGCTGATGGGCCAAAAATATCTATGGAAACGCTTTCGGCGCAAGGCATTCTAATACCCATTTTAGGCTCGACATCTCCAAACATGAGAGATATCTTAAACGATTCATTATGATACTTTGAACTTTTTTTATTAACAATGTTTATTTCTATCTGGGGGGGTGGGGCAACGACATTTAGGAAAATCTGAGAAGAAGTTTGAGTACCCACACTCCTATAGTCGGACGCTTAAATAGCTATTCATAGCCATTCCAATAATCACGTTTTTAGTATTTTCCTCTTTTTTATTCAAACTGAGGTACTAGATTTTTCGCACTTTAGATCGGCTCTAAGTCTTAGGGTTATCTCCGATCGGACAACGGGTTTCACTAATCTATTTGATAATCGCGATTTTAATAATTTCCCATAATTAGAAGAAAAAATAAGAAATATGTGAGAGAGATACAGAAAAAATTACGTTCCAAAGGACAATTTTACAAAATTATGCTGTGAAATGCATGATCCGCCATGTTATGGCAAATATAATTAAATGACAAATTTTATTGGAAAATTCAATGTGACGACCTTCGATAAGAGCAATTCATTATATGGAACAAAATTCAAACAAAATTTTGTGAGAAATTTCGTGTATAATTGTGGATTCTGAGTAAAAATGGCTGCTAACTGGCTATAAAACCCACAGGCGTTGAGGCATCGGTCTCTTAGTTTTTCTCTACCAGTCCAGAATGTTGTTTATTCTAACAGTAATAAAAATTAATTTTGGTAAAATTATAATTGGAACTGCTAAAAGCCCAAGATGAGACATTGCAATTTTATATGCATTTTTAGGGTTCCGTACCCAAAGGGTAACAACGGGAACCCTATTACTAAAACTTCGCTGTCCGTCCGTCCGTCACCAGCAAGGCCGTATTTTTGGGGTAGGTTTGAGGGGTTCAAATCGCCCCCACCCATTTTTGTTGCCTATACCTTTCTTAATCTGATAAATAAATTTTTATCCAAAATTCTTTATATGTAGCGGCTCACAACAATTGGTTTTGTCATTTTATATCTTTCTTCAGGTAAAGCAATTTTAGGAAAAACGTATGCAAATTAGAGAAAGAAAATAAGGAGTATAGTATGCATAGTATATATAATACATCAGAAGATGGGAGCTTGCTTTGAGACACTGTACCTTAACTGCAGTGGTATTTTGTTTACATTTTAAACGGAATATTAAATCCATGGGGGATTTTCATTATGATGCATTTCGTCGAGATATTAAGAGGGAGACAGTACATCGTGTACGGTAATTTATTTATTAGTGTCGAAAGAAGCAAACGCCTTCTGAATTTTTTCCACATCTCGTTTTGTCAATGTGTGCGTGTCCAGAAAACCTTATTCCCATACAAATTTATCAAGCATACAAAGTTTTTATGGGTGCTGGAACTAAAAAATTGTTACTGACAAACACTGATCTATCATTTTTGACTACTAGCAATACGTTTTACTATAATTTTATATAAAAATATTTTTAATTTATCTATCAAAATGAAAAAAATTGAAAATGTGTTTTTAATTTGTAATTAAATATCGTGAAATTGAAAGTTGTTAAATATTATTTGATGGAAAGTATTCAAATTATTTCCGATGTAGTCCCTCGACTAGAAACAGGAAACAGAACATCCACAGATTCGTTACAGATGTCTTTTTCGAAATTAATTTCTGATGATTTGAAAATATGTAGATATTCAATTTTGACAATTTGAGTGTTTGACAGTTTGCGATTTTCCCATAAAAAGTAGTGGGGAGTTAATGCGTGAGGTATTGCACTAATTGCTTTGTAGCATTTAAATTTCAATAAGCTATCCCTCTCACAATATCTGCAAAAATATACATGCCATCATAATGTAAATCCTCCTTTTGTCTAATTTGTTTTTCATCGTTAAAACAATAAATTTTGTTGTAACTAATTATAACATGGTACCTAACTAATATTTTCCATGAGCGCCCCATGATTTTATTTAAATAGCTTAAACTATTTGTTTACTTTTTAGGGCATTTTATGTAGTTACACAGTTATATCTAAATGCCGTAAAGAATAAACTGTTTTTTTTTTTAAATTATTTTCTTGACCCCGTCAATAAAAAAGGAAAAAATAAATTTACTTCTGCACTTTTTTTCTTTTTTATAGACAGTGGACATTTATATATTTTTTTGGAATGTGAATAATATGTTATAAAAATAGGGTTAAACAGCATGTTTTCAAGCATAACTTTTTAAATTTCGGAAGCCTCGAAACTTTATAACTCCTGCTCTTGCTACTGATTTGCTGTCGACAATAAACTATTTTATAAAGGCTCTCAATGCAGTTTTCCGAGGCTTTATGAATCCTTTATACAACTAAATAGCATCCAAGGCCAAAGTGCTTTAATAGGGTTCAGATAAGTGGCATTGCAGACCACTGTAAGACTATTATATAACCAAGTATCTCTCGAAGCCAAACAGTTTTATATCTAGTTCGGAA
Organism: Dioctria linearis; assembly: GCA_963930735.1. Lineage (NCBI taxonomy): Eukaryota > Metazoa > Arthropoda > Insecta > Diptera > Asilidae > Dioctria > Dioctria linearis. The sequence continues at coordinate 309,985,089 of OZ005741.1, forward strand.
AGCATTCCTAACATTGCATTATAAAACATTTTAGTGTCAAAAACCAAAAAGCAAATCTTGTAACTTTTACAAAATACGTGAGTCCATTATAAAACCTTTTCAAAGCACAGATCCAATTTTCGCAACAATATAGCTGCTAAAATTCTTCCTTGGGTCATACTGCAGACACACGGAACATTAATTGAGAATTATCGTGAACTCAATTATCTAAATATAGCACTTATAGATTAATAGAATTTTTGCAATTCCATTAGAATGTTATTCTGATTATTGAGTTCGCATTCTTTCTCAGGTATTTTTTCGCCTCTGGAAGATATTACATATAATTTTGACACACAGCTAGTATAGGTACCATGACTTGGATACCATTGTATTCTCCTATCATGCTAGGTGACAGATCGCATAATAGTTTCATTTGATAGCTTTTAAGACTTATAATTTGTCCTTTTCAAGTAAGCGTCAGATATATTTAATATTTTCATATTTAATATTTTATAATTTCCCAAAGAGGCCTACTTGAACAAAAACTCATGAACTAGATAATTTTGTCACTACCTGAAAGCAGGCCTGTAAAGTACTTAAGTACTAGTAACAGTACCAGTTCCTGGAGTTGTACTTGAAAAATTTTAAAGTACCAGTACCGAGACTTGTACTTGAAATTTTCTTTAAATACCAGTACCGGGACTTGTACTTGAAATTTTGTTAAGTACCAGTACCGGGACTTGTACTTATACTTAAAATATTTCAAGTCCAGGTACTGGTACTGGTACTTGGAATTTTACAGGTCTGCCTGAAAGTAACGTTAAAACCATTAAAAGTTCCATACAGTATGGAAAAAACCCAAGTATTTATACCAACCTCGTACAACTTTGATCACTTTCTATTATATTGGTATTCAACGACATACAAGTATTTTATGCGTGTATTAGGGTATCTGTACTAGCTGTGTCTCACAGGTATTAGCCTACTAGGTTAAACCCTTTCCATTAGTGATCTATATCTACGGCCTTAGCACCAGGTTGTATCTTATGAACTGTCATAGCTAGACAGTTGAAATTTTCACAGAGTGTGTATTTCTATTGCCGCTATAACAACAAATAATAAAAATTGAATTAAATTATCCATTAAAGGGGGGCACCTTACAAGAAACATGATTTTTTCGGCGTTTTTTTCATCGTTTTATCCTTATTCATTATTATTATCATAAGTAGGCATTTTTTCTCAAATGACAGCATTTTTTTCACATAACGCCTACCCTCATTTGAAAAAAATTAATAAAAAGTACATAGTGCGCGAGTCCGACTCGCACTTGACCGGTTATTCTTTTTTAATTTTCATTTTCATTTTATTAATTTATTAGTTTTTTTTTATAACAAAGTTTGGACGCAAGTATTTCATTGTTCGTCCATCATTTTATTATAATTCGTAAGATAATTTCCATAGGGAAAATTTACAATAAAATTGCCATATGCGTGAGCAGTGCAATTTCACATGCAATTTGAGTAAAATCCTATTATATAGCTCCATATTATTTACCCACTGTTGATTTTGTAGTTTTTTCTTGCCTTTGGTTAAGAAAATACATTTTTATGGAAACAAGTTTAGCATCATCCGGGTATGGGTACTATAACTAAAAAACATAAGTCGCGATTTTTCGTATTTAACACAAAAACTGTAACATAACCTTAAATAATTTAAATTAACTTAGATTGAAATTAGCTGGAGTCAGAGGATAATTCGATTACATTAAATAAAAGCACCCGGATACGTTGTAAAATAAATTATTTATTATTATGGGATCATTATCGAGTCTTTAATAAGCTTTCATTTATTAAGTTCGCTCTTTTTATAGAACTTTTAATAGAACACAATTTCGCAAATAGAGTTTGGATTTCAAGTTTGTGCATAATTTAATTCAAGCACAGCAAATCAACGGCATAAAATATTATGCACTAATTCGGTATGTATACGTCCTTGTATATACAGCACATACAACCCGTCAATTCACTTGCAAATTTATGTGATATTGAGCTAATATTTGCTATACATATATGCTCCAAACGTATTATCGTAAATGGTAAATCAGTTGAAAATATTAATTTGTTACTAGCGTAATAGAGTGGAAATTTCATGGCATATCTTGAAAATGATATTAGAAGACATTAGAAAAAATATCTGGCCTTTAAAAGTTTTGGTCGGTAAAACTCTGAAAATGATTTTACGGTAATAATCCTCGGTCGATTGTTAGTTCAAAATCTAATAGGAATGGAACGGTAATGGCATTAACAAACCAAAAGGTCCCACATAAAATTTCTAATATACCGGAAATGACCATTTACTGGAGACTAGTTGACATAGATATTCAAAACAATCGAAATGATTGTATCGCTTGTTCAACTTAAAATTTTGAAATGAACACTTTTTGTGTACTAAACATTTATCACCGGACAGGCTTAGTATACACAGTGCTGATATTTAAATGGTTCGGCGGAACTGTTTGCTAAAAAATCACAACTCTGTGAACCGGTTGTTGAATTACTTAAATTTCCAAAATTGAACTTTTAAAATATTATGAAATACAGACGAGTACATGACGTTCATAAAACAACATATTATTGTGTATTTTCGTTAATCAGATTAATTACTATCAAAAGCTTATCGAGCTATATGAGTTACTAAAGCGCTCTGTAAAAACACAGTCAAAGTATATATCATGCGAGAAAATATTGTCAAAGATGTCAAATGAGTAGAATGCTTCTATAATGTGACTATACTTTCCTTATCAACTGATTACTGTCTAAATCGAAAGTGGGTGGAAGAAATTTGATCATAGCAAAGCAAAACAAAAAAAAAAGGTTGGGGATCGTAATTACTTTACTGCAAACATCATAATTCGAAACTGATTTGTGAGGAACGCTAATCTGGATAACGAACCTAAACCGAAAGAATCATGGGGGGAAATTTGGAACTCGCATTTCAAGACTACTTCGAGAAAGTAATAGAAAATATTAATATGTCCAAAAATGTGTCTATACAGGGTGGGCCATAATTCTTGAAATAATTTTTTTTTTTATTAAATCATAACATGCAAAAAGTTCTCTTTTCTATCACGTATGATGAATGATGCATATTATATGGCTCTCATTAAGGGCCTATTAAGCTCTCACCACATTAATCAATTCTTATTCGGTTAATATTTCAATTTCGTGGGAAATATTGTATTTTAGATGAATTTAAGTTTTTTTCTTCTTCTTTTAAATAATATCATGAAGAACTCATGTCTGCTGGTCGAGCATGCCAATATATTTTAGCAAAACGTCCAAACACGTCCTGGAAAAAATTCCTTAACTACTTTGTGAGTGCCAGCCTAAAGGCTGCTTGAACACTGTCACAAAGTGTATATATAATAAAAAATAAATAAAGTTAATATAGCAAATTTTAGCACGTATTAAGAACGTGTATATATTTCAAAAAATTTATTTGTAATGTATTGTATAATTTATTTTGTATATTTTATTTGATACGTGTACGTCAATACACCTTAAACTCTTAGTCTTCATTCTTCCTCAGTAAGTTTCTTGAAAAATTAGTGCATTCCCAAGTTACTTTATTTCTGAATCAATACTCTTTACTATCTGGTTGGCAGTCAGGTTTAAGGCCACGATATCACTATGAGTCGGCATTACGTAAAGTAATGTCAGTACATTGACGACGCTCTTGATAGAGATCTGATAATAATACCTACCAGTCCTTCTACTTAGATTTCAGGAAAATGATAGATTCGATTAGACTACTCGTACTTTTGAAATTGCAACGAAATTTCAAGTTTCCCTATACAATTATCTCTCTCATCAAAAATTGGTCTGCTCTTCTGTAGTCAGTCAATGAAAATAAATCAGTAACTATCATCTTTTCTAACTATATACCGCAGTATACCTCAGGGTTTTATTTTCGGTCTCTTCTTTTTTATCTGTACATATATGATCTACCCATAATCTCGCAAAAAATTACATTGATAGACCAATTGGTTTAATCGAGGAGGAGAGGATATCTGACTGGCCTATGGACAAATACCTAATTAATAATTATAAATCCAAGCATGTCGAATTGTCTATTTGTGTATTGGAGGGAGTATGGCTTAACTACCTTTTTGATTATAGGCTGTAATAGATATTTCCAGAATCATTTCTGTGTTGTATAGAAGACGTCAGTACAAAATGCCAAAATTATGTGAAAAACTTTTATTCAATGGTACAAATCAAAGTTTTCGAGCATTTCAAATAAAAATGGTTAAAAACCAAATCAAAATTAATATTCAGTCATTGAAAATTCATTTATTAGAAGTTTTTCAGATGGTAATGATAAGCGAAAGACAAGTAGATGCATATCCTATACAACACCAGAAAAAGAGATATTTACCAAAGTCTATAAACAAAGTATACTCGTAGTTTGGAACAATCGCATTGTTATTTAAAAATTGGGGCATTAAGCTAAATACCACGTTTGGAAATGTTGGACAGGTATATTCTACCCTGCGAATGTTACGAATATCCGTGAATATGTTCTCACAATACATGCGCAAGAAGCTTGCTACAGCTTTCGTTCTAAACCTTTGTACCCACAAATCTAACAGTTTTCGAATCAAGTGGAACAATACATCAACGAAAACAATTTTAAATCCGCTAGGAACATTTTTAAACTCAACTACAACAATATTAAAATCGAGTCGAGCATTTTTAAATTCAAGGGAAACGAAAATGAAAAGTTTTCATATAAAAATTCAAAAAATTTATTTCAATTTTACTCACTTCATGTGAATGAAAACTTTTATGAAATCCTCAGAAGAGCAGTTTTGTCATTTGCAATGCTGCATTGCACTGTTCCACTTCTCATGCCTATCAACAAGAATTTTTTACATTAAGTACTTCTTCTAGTTTCATTACAACCCGTGACTCGGAGAAGAATAATAGTTAGTTGTAGTGATTAGTAGTGATTAGTGATAAAGATAGTAAAAACAAGAAAGATATTATCTTAGAAAGCCACAACTTTACTAATGTGTGTATATATAAAAATGAGTGCAGAACGCAGGCAAAATGCAATAATGGACGTTAAAAGTGCATTAGCAAAGACATCAAAGAAATTTTGTTTGTTGAAAGTGTTATTGGAAGATGGAAAAACAATAAAAAAAACTGCTAATTTTGCTGTCATAAACTACAATATGTACAAATAGGGTGGCCCAAAAAAGAATAGTGCTAAAATCTCTAGATGCTCATTCAGAATTTGTTAGTTAATGTAATTTTAAATTACTGTAAAAAATTTTAGTGAAATTCATTAATGTTTAGAGGTCGCTTAAATCGAAACTAGTGTGAAGCTGTACTGGACCTTCAGGAAAACTGTTTCCACATTTTCTGTCATAACTTTATAATTTGACAATATTTTTGAAAAATTAAATTCTTTTTTTTGATAATTTTTGGAAACGAAAATTCGGACCCGGAACTCGAGTTTTTTGATTTCGTGTCAATTGTTTTGTAAGAAAAGTGTCACGCGGGTACATTTTTGCTTTAGCGACTATAACTTAAGGGGCTCATCTAGTGTATGAACTATTTTCAAACTGCGATATTCGACGGTGAAGCATTTTTACAAATTACAACGGATATGTGCCGGCCCATAAAAGTATTGAGTTTTTCACTGTAATAAAGTAATCTATACAAAAGAACTAAAAAAAGTTACAATTTGTCTTAAGACCAATAACGTTTTGTACCCTAGATGAATATAAAAGTTAAATAAAGTGAAAAACAAAAGTTCTGTATGGCAACACCAAGAAGCGGTTTCCCGATTTGTTTCATTTTTAAAATTTCATATAATATTTCTATGGAAACTCTGTTTACAAAATTTCATCTCTCTAGGTCGACGCGTTCTCAAACAGTGCTTAAATATATAGTAAAAATCCAAAGCTTTCTAGGCAACACCAAGAAAAGCTTGCCCGATTAAATCCATTTTTGAATTTGTATTTGCAATTTTTATGAAAACGCCGTGTACAAAATTTTATTCTCCACGTCGATGCGTTCTCAGTCAATGTCCAAAACAAAGTCACCAGTATCGCCAAATGCATATTTACTAAAGCTTTGAAATTCTGTTTTTGGAGAAAAAACTTTTTTTTCCTGTACCAGGGGGCGCTCTACAAACAAAAGCATGGACTGGCCATGGGCAGCAAAAAATCAGGCGTATTAGCGAAATTCGTTTTGAATGATCTACTTGACGGCAGCATATCCGATCTACCTCACAAACAGTCCATCAAAATATATGGGGATGATATCATAACAGTGTTACCTACTCATACCATAGATGAGACACTAAGGATTATCAACAACAAGCACCCTCTCATACAATTCACTGTTGAAAAGAAAAATGTCACCTCGCACAGCATTCCTTTCCTGGATATGATGGATTGGTACAACAAACCCATGGAATCTGGGCGACTATTAAATTTCCTGTCAGCATATGGCTGCTTGGCCAAATTTTGGACGATTAAGACGTCCGCAGTCGACGTATTCAACGGACAAACGACCTGAGTGGCTGTCGGTCGACGGTAGTCCTGACGTAGTTCCTACCAGTTGAAGATGTTTGATGCAGTTGTTTAGCCTTATGAGAAGGCTGTGTAATCCAGATAAGATTGGATGGAACTAGTTTTAGTTTTGTTTTTTTTTTTTATATTATTAAGCCAAGCTCAGGGGATACCCTATGATGGAAAGCACAGCATGGCAGGAAGGAGATAGGGAAAGGATTACGGGATATGTGGAGAGTGGCGGAGGTGCCGATGTATATCGCCTTTAAACTTCCGCAGATTGTATGCGGGGGAAAAACAAAAGATGGTAAGCTGTTCCACATTCGCACTGTTCGGGATAAAAAAGCATCACGGAAATTTACTGTACGGTCGAAAGTAATTTGAAGGGTTAAAGGATGTGCGTGGTTTGCAGCGCGAGTATTGCGTGCAGGAATCATTCTACAAGGGATTAGACTAGATATTTCATCAGAACATTGACCATGCATATAGCGATAAAGGAGCGAAAGGCATCCAACAATGCGGCGGTGCTCGAATGAGTCGATATGACAAGTTATTGCCAAATCTCCAATGAGCTTGAAGGCTCTCTTTTGGACAATATCCAATGAAGCTAAGACTGTGCGACCAGCCCCGGCCATATATGGGAGTTGTATTCCATTCTAGGTCTAATGTAGGACTTGTAGAGGATCGTTAGATTTGACGGGCTGAAATATTTCTTACACCTTTTCAGAAATCCAAGACATTTCGATGCATCTTTGGCAACAGAGAAGATGTGATCTGTCCAGTTTAACTTACTAGAAATATTAATGCCAAGAATGCTTAGTGACGGTGAATCAGAAATTAATGCTAAATCAAAAGAAACGGGTATGGTTAAGTTATGATCTTCTTTTAATGAGATGAGACATTAAACAGAGAGGTGGAGAGATAACAGAGCCTTGAGGTACACCGGCATTTATGGGATGCGGTTCAGATGTAACGCCATCTAATACAACACGTATTTGGCGACTAGATAGGAAACTTTCAATCCATAATAGAAGAGGAGGGGAGAGACCAAGTGCTTTGAGTTTGGCTAAAAGGGCTGGATGCCAGACTCTATCAATGGCTTTTGAAATATCTAGGGCAACGATTTTAGACTCACCAAAATTGTGAAGACTACGGTTCCAACGTTCCGTAAGAAATGTCAGCAAGTCCCCAGATGAGCGTCCAGCTCGGGAGCCATATTGGCGATCGTCGATGAGATGGTTAGTTTCTAGATACTTCATTAATTTTGAGTTAATGATAGATTCAAAAACCTTTGAAATAATCGAAGTGATCGCAATTGGTCGATAATTTGAGGGATCGCTACCCTCTCCTTTCTTGGGAATAGGCTGAACGTGAGCTAGCTTCCAAGCAGTTGGAAATTTTCCTGTCGAATAAGACAAGTAGAACAGTTTGCGCAGAGGTTTAGCCAAGAATGAGGCACAGCTTTTAATTAACAGGGGGAAAAACCATCAGGACCTGCGGCTTTGGAAACGCTGATCCCCTTAAGAACCATGAACACATCTCTCGTACGAACGTGTATTGCCTCTTGTACAAATTCACACGGGCGATGTAAAACAGGTATTAGCAGCTAAAATATTAGCTTTATCCAGGGAGTCAACAATCACTTCTCCATTATTAAGTAGTGAAGATATAGAGGAACTGGTGAAATTGTTCCTGATGGTTTTTACCAATGACCAGAAACCTTTGCTACCTTTGCGGCTTGCCAAGATTCTTTATCTTATATTCTGGTTAAAAAGAAATTTTTCTCTCTGGATAATGGACTTGCAGGTGTTCCGTGCAGTCTTGTAGACTTGTTTCAGTTTCGGACATGTATGAAATTTATAGGCGCGAAAAGCAAACTCTTTCGCTTTTATAGCTTGGTTTCACTTTTCGTTAAACTAAGAACGATTTGGCTGTTGTTGAGATCTGCTGTAAGAATACGGAATATATTCACGCATGCCAAGATTTAGTATGTTACTAAGTTCTAATGTGCATTCATCAACATCCCTCGAAGTAAAACAGACCGACCAATCAATTTCTCTAAGATACTTGTTGAGACTTTCCCAATCAGCATTCTTATAGTGCCAAAGAAGCCTACTTGTAGGTGGAGAAGTAGGGTGGCACAGGTTTGAGGTGGTAAATTGAGCCGTGATTAAGCAATAGTCTGAATTTCCGAGAGGCGAACCGACTGAGATGGAATATGTGTCCGGATGAGATGTTAGAAACAAGTCGAGTAAATTAGCTTTATCTCCTGGTGTATCAGGAATTCGCGTTGGTGCATCCACTAGCTGTTGTAAATTAAATGATTCACAGAAGAGCTCAACGAAACGGCCCACAGGACTTGTGGTAGAAGAATGTCTGAGCCACGGTGTATTATGAACATTAAAATCGCCTGCCAGGACGATTTCGGAAGAGGGGGAGACAGAAAGCATATGATCAATATTGCTGGAGATATTGTCAAATACGGATACTGTGTCGTCATCAGACATATTTGGGCTGCGATAAAGGAAACAGAAGTAAATGATGTGCTTGTGAAGTTTGAACCTAATCCAGATATAGTTAAACTCTGGATTGGCTGAAGGAAAATCTTGAAGAATGGTAAAGGCCACATCATTTCGAATATATACTGCGATCCCTCTATGCTGAGAAAAAAGAGGCACGAAGCTGTAACCAGGGACGTGATACTGATTAATATCAGCATCAGAAACGACCGTGGTTTCAATTAGCGCAAGAATTGCCGGAATTTTTGAGTTAAGGTGGCAGTACACCGAAAACCGATTTGCTCTTAATCCGCGAATGTTGCAGAAATCTAAAATGAAATTCTGCATACTGAAGGCAAAAACAAAAAAGCAAAAACAAAAGCGACACCCAACAACACAAAAATTTTGGGCGCCACCAGCAGCAGTCAACGACACAGCGAGGTAAAAAAAAACAGAAATAGTGTTATGCCTATTTGCTGCTTTCAGTACCTCAGACCGTGCAGTTCAATGACCACACCTGGGGACACCCGTATTGCTGATCAGTGACAAGTGCTAATGCATTTGCACTGATCACAGATGAAGAGAAAGAAAGGAAACGTTACCGTGCTGCTGGCTTATTGATTGTTGATAGGGCATAGAAGAGCACTTCACTTGGCGGATAAAATTTAGTTTGATTAATTATCGGTCGCGTCGGATTTTAAATAATTATAATTAATTATTATTATTAATTAACTCCACGCACTCGTCTCATAAAAGCTTGGAAACGACCCAGCCGACAAAGATGCATCTCCACAAGCACACACTCACAAAATCAAATACAATGCGGTGCTTTAGTTTGCAAAACGGGTAATTGTTCTGAGCAATGCAAAGTTCCATAATAACAATTATAGCCGGATTAATCGGATTTTGTCCTCAAACAAATACCCTGACAGTGTTATAAACAAAATCATTAAATATGTTAAACACGCTCATTGCAACAATAACACTACAATTGACAACATTCTCAGCCAAAATACACAAATTCCTACAAAAAATCACATACATACCACACATTAGCAATAAAATCATTCTGGCTCTACAAAATAATAACACCAACATTAGACTGGGGCTTAACCAATTAAAGCCTCCCCATAGATCCCGTCGTAGGATTGTCTTTTGAAATTTTATCGGAATGTTTATATAGGTGATAGAAGTTGGCCATGAAATTTTCAGATTTTTACCTGCAGCATACCTGAGATATGAAATGGGTATTTAAATACCCAACGGGCTATAACGGATTCCTAGTTTACTTGAATTTCTCCATATTAAAAACTCATCATTGTTTTGTTTTTTGAAATATTTATTTAGTTTGAATTGGAGGGCGGAAGGTGGTTAGTTTGAGTCAAGAGGAAGGCTATTGTCCCATGCGGACAAAATAAATGTGATCATTGCTCCACTAGATACGATTGAACTGACATTAAAGGATTGAACGACAATCTTTAGCTGATCACCAATGAAAATGAGCTGCCTTGCACTGTAGCGTTGTGATGATATCGCAATTGAAGTTGATAAAAGATGAGCCACATCCTTGAAAATGCCGTAGTAACTCTGCCCGTCAAATTTTTCACATAATGCTTGATAATCGCATAACATCAAACTAAATTCTTCGTAAAAAATTTTGATATTGAGGATCTGTTCCTTGGTATGCTGTACATCACTGGCTGCCATTTTTTGTAAATACTCGCCAAATTGCTCCAATCCGGGGTTGCTGGGATGCTAATAGATCAAGGATCCTGTGGGTGGAGACAGATTCAAGCGAATCAAACAGAATGTATGCATGTTTATGACAGCAAGAATTTAAATAATGAAAACAAACTTTCAAACTTATCTCTACTGATTGAGCTAATGTACCCGCTAATTTATGCAATGCGGAATCAAATGAACATCCGTTGCTCATTCATGAATACAAACAACGAATGGGTCGGCGTTGACCTTATGATAATGCCATAAGCAACTACAGCATTAGAGTACGGAGAAAGAAGTGGTATTGGCCATTGCTTACGAATGCATTTATGCAGCCATAGTAGGCACATGGAAGTTACATGTCTTGTGCGTGAAGTATGAAAATTCAATACCAATGAGCCAATTTGATTTTCGTGTGAATGCTGTGGAAGCTATGGTAATACCGCAGGAGGCTCATACTTACGGCTGCCATCCGTGCCGGGGTATCCCCGGATTTGTCCTAGTTTGGAGGGCGTCCGGGAGAGTCCGGGCGGGGTTTTCTATACTGTCCGGGTTTTAAAATTTTTGAAACCAATTAAATAAAAAATTTAATTTTTTGTGTATGTACGGCGTAGTTGATAATGCCGAATGTCAGACCGACTTGACTCTCACTCAAGTTCTCTCTTCTGGTCCCAGTCAGTCTTAGCTCAGTAACGAAGCTAGCAGTACGACAATTGGTTCTATAGCTTGCCTTATGTACACGTGTTTGTTTTATGTACCGCGAGCCCCCCACCCCCTCCCAAAAAAATGTAAAATCTCGATACTACAGTGCGTCAGTTCGCGTATGTAAAATAATTGTAAATGCCACCGTACAAATACGGGAAATAACCCAAGTTGGCGACACTTCACGGGAGAAAAAAAAAAGGACATAAAAATTTATAAAAACAACAATAAAAACAAAAAGTATGTAATATAAAGGATGGGTATAACTTAATAAAAAGTAAAACTGATTTTTAAAAGGAGGAAACATCGGAACTTTTACCGCAAAGGGGAAGATCTTGAAGTTCCTCGGCATAGTGCAAGTGTATAATTTTTACAAAAATTTAATCAGTTTTACTTGATGTTAATGCACTCCATGGACTGCAATTAAAAATCAGTGTTTTTTTACAAAACAAAACATGGAAATTGATGACACGAAATTGATAGATGAATGGATGAATTTACAAAATTTCAGTCAAAATCTGAGCGATAAGAAAAGCTTTCATCGGCAAATCAACATTGGCCTAATTTTTTAAAACATCGTATGCTCATTTGTGCACCGAGGTATTGAAGATTGCACAGTATGTTTAAGCGTACCAGCTCATAATGCCAACGAAGAGAGAGTGTTTTAAGAATATCTCAACTGTGGATGAAAGAAAGAAACTCACAGAACATATAAACGGCTTCGTCACTAATCAAAACAAACTTTAATTTTAAAGATTTTAATTGTGTTGATTTTTGTACATTGTTAAAAATGATACACGGTCAGAGGCCTTTGCTCTTTAGTCTCTGGTTTACAGAATCTAAAATCTCCAAAATGTTTACATGGCTAGTTTCAGATCAAAAAATTAGGTTCTGAAGACCATAAGAAAAAGTGTGTAGAGACACTTCTTGAAGTGTATACACCAAATTAATATTTGGTCTCCAGAAAGCTGTGTTAATTGTCAAGAAAAACATTGTTTGAAAGAAAGTGAAAACGTTTTAAAAAAATGTATGTAGAAATTGATAAAGGATAACACAACAAAGTGTGATTTTTTTTTTTTCAAAGATAACCAGTACCTATTGACGAAAAATTTCTCTTCTTTAAAGCCATTACTATCCCAACTTGAGACTTGCGTCTGTTCATTTGTCCGGCCGTCCGCGAGTTCGTCCGCACGATAGCTTGGGAACGCGTATATTTAAAGAGCTGAAAATGTGTACATGGGCTTTAAAAAAAAAGTAAATTTAAGTTCGAAATGTGACAAATCGGGTAACACTTTCCTAGGGTTGTCATACACAAATTTTGTTTTTTACTTGATATTTGCACACTGCCTGAGAGCGAGTTATATGCGTAGCATAATTGCCCTTAGCTTAATAAATCATTCATCACAGTCACAGTTACCAGAAACTTTTCAATATTGTACTTTAGTAAAGTTCATTGCAATATATTTTCTTACACACCTGAGTTCAATTCCCTGAAAAATGCTTAGGTAATGTCTGCAAATAAAATAAGATCTTATTTCAGAAAGCTAAAAAATAATTGTATTGCTAGCAGATTTCAGTATTTTTCCGTTCGCTGTTTGTTTAAAACGTTTTAGTTCAATAAAGTTAAAATTTAAAAAATATAAGTTTATTTTTTTATTAAAACCATTTATTAACAAACGTAACTAGCGCGTTTACGTAGAGAACTGAAATTTGTACACAGTATTTTTCATGAAATTGTAAATATAATTTCAAAAATGGACTAAATTGGGCGGCAACGGATTCTGGTGTTGCCATATAAAAAATTTATGATTTGTACGTATACTGTGAAAACAATCAGTCCTCGACGTTTTAATTGCACTGAAAAGTTCTTCAGAATATGAAATCCTTTGAAATTGGTCATCATAATTTATACTTTCTGACGAACCGTTCTAGAAATATGCGAAAACCACTTCAAAAATGAAACTTGTGCAGATAGGTGACCATACGAAATTACGTACGGGTATTCATCTACAGCATCATAAGAATTGGTTATATACCAATTCCAGCTTTTTTACTTGTTTTTCTTAGAAAAGGCATTCTTTATATAAACTTTCTCTGAAATAATTTAAAGACCGTGCCTCTATGATAGGTATTTGGATTCAAAGTTATCATTTCTTTAATATAACTTTCAGGTATGTGTAGTAACTACGCATACGAAAAATTGGAAAATTTTAAGGGTCAAAGTTAGGTTAAATTTAGTATAATTCAGTCAGTATTCAATGCACGACAAAAAAACTTAGCTTTCAGTAAATGAAGAACGTTGGGAAAGTGTAAATTTTGTTCGATTGAATTACCCTATGATAAATTAAATAAAAATTAACAAAAAACCTGGCAAACTCACTCCACAGTTAACTTAACACCAGAACACACAATAGTCTCCGGAAATCTGGAGACGGAAAAATGAGCAAACTTCGAAGACTAGAGACTGAGCATGGAAACCCAATTGATTTGAAACGCACGACGGGAGACCGGAGCTGGAAAAACAAAAAAAATTTCTAGTAATTTGTATCTTTAGAGATTCTTTTGGATCTCCAAAGTGTAGGCGTGGGGTCTCTGGGAGTCCAGCGATCGTTAAAGTGTCTCTTGAAGTTAAAGTCTCTCGCAATGTAGCTTCACCTCTCCCGAGAAATGAAGCTATTTTGAAAGATATATGCACACTAAATGTAAATGTAAAATTGTATTTCTAATTTTTAGAAGATTTATTTACGTTTCTAATTGTAAGACAGATTTAATTTAGTTCATCGACATCGTTTTCTTTTACTGTTTTTTTTTTTTTGTAAACTGACTAATTTTATAATAAATAATTAAAAAAATGCACTATGCATAATAATTTCAACCAATTTCATTAGTAAGTAAAACAGAAAATTATTTGGCAACAATGTCCGGTTTCAAGCTAAACTGTCCGGGGCTTTCGAGCTTGTTGTCCTACTTTAATGATTTTACAGATGGCAGCCCTACTCATACTCCACTCCAAGTATTAGTAATACAATCCAAATGGCCAGTGGTACGGATCGTATTGATCATATTGTTGATAAAATTACAAAACGTACTTATTGTGGCTAATGCGACACTAAATATGCAAAGTGAATCTGCATCCCAAATATTTCATCGAGTACCGTAATAACGTACCACATGATATGGAAAATGTTAAAATGGCTAAATAATTTTCTATTTTTGTAATATTTTATTTTCATATAATTAAACAATCTTGAATTCTATTCTTTTAATACAAAGAGTTGTTTTTCAATTTTCATGTGTATTTTGTTCGCAGTTTGGCCTGTTGGGTATTTAAATACCCATCAAAGTAAATTATCTCCAGAGACCCAAGGATTGATGCCATCGTAGTAGTTTTTTTTTTATTCGATAGAAGACACTAAAGGTTAACTAGCACTAAAAGATTTTCTCGATTTTTATATTAGTAAAATTTTCACGGGAGTTTTATGCCAATTTCTTATTTGTAGAACGACATTGGACTGCGAAAAATGGAAAGTAAATATAAAAATTTCGATTTGTTCATCAAAATTATTAATAGTTCTATTTTTCTCATATCTAATAGAAAAGGAATGAATGCGATATCTCTTAACCGTCGCCAGATATATTTTTTAAAAACACTAGTATTTTTGGGTATTTAAATACCCAACAGGCATTAATGGGCTAAGCTCCAAATCAAATTAAGACCATCTTTTTATACAGACACAAAAACTAACATTGCGAAAACAATAAAGGGCGCATTATATGAAGTGAAATACCAAATGAATAACTGCAACAAGATCTACATTGGAGAAACAGGAGGAGATATAACGATTATAATATAATATCTAAACTTACACAGAATGATATTCCCCACCGAAAAGATAAACGTAATTACAGTACAGGCTGCCAATCGCATGCAATAAAAAAACGCACACATTTTTGATTTCGAAGACCTCAAAATCCCTTCATAAAGAGCTGAATTGGAGGAAGAGGAATAACATAGGGGTTCTCTACATACAGTCAAGGAAGCCCAACTCAACAAATTTCAAGCCTAATACGCAGTACATTCACGTACAATATAAAACATAATTAACGCATGCGCAATCTGAATTTTGGCTCCATTAGCGTGATACATTTAAAGTCGCTTAAGCTCCGTGTTTCAAGTTTTTTTTCGTTAATTATCTAATTATTTATTTAGCCTAATTGGTTATTTACTTATTTAATTTTTTATTGTGATTATAATTATCTATTATGATAGTTTCCTTTTTCGGAATGTATCTTTTGCTGTTCTTATCTTGGAATTTTCTCGAAAATTTTTACCTATTTACAGTGCTTCTTTTTCAAATTTCTTTAAGAATTTTTAATATTTTAAATGTTTGACGAGGATTATCAATATGTTTTCCTTTTTTGACATACCAAATTCTCAGGTAAAATCACATTTGTTACATTGGTTTCTATTTTTTGCATAATTAATTTTGATTTATGGCTTTTCCTTTGTTTTAGCCTTGATAATGGTCTACACACAAGACCAAAATATTGGAATTTGGAGGAAATAAAATATGCCTTAAAAACAGCATGAGTTTTCGTTGAAATCAACTGCAACACCGGGTAATTAACCCCACTGATACCATTTTCTATATGAAATTAAATTTACTTTTATATAGAAAAAGCCCGTGTGAAAAATCGAATAATTGGAAAAGATGCCCTCATTGGTACAAATCGTTACTCTTATAAGTCGGCACATTTTTGTAGTTTGTAAAAATGCTTCACCGTTGAAAATCGAATTTTGAGAAAAGTTCATACACTTAATGAGCCCCTTAAGTTATAGTTGCTAAAAAGATAATCGATTGAAGATTAAATTACAGTAGAAAAAGTATACCCGCATCATACTTTTCCTCACAAAAAAATTTACACGAATTCAAAAAATTGGATTTCGGAGTCCAAATTATCATTTTGAAAAATTTACCAAAGATGGAAGAATTTGATTTTTTAAAACGACTTTTACTGCAATAAGTTCATATATAAGTTCCGTTAAATTAAAAAACAAACTCAAGAAAAAGTATTGTCAAATTAAAAAGGTATGACACAAAATGTTAAAACAGTTTTCCTGAAAGCCAAAACAACCAAAAAAACATTGTTTTCGATTTGAGCGACGTCTAGACATTAATGAATTTCACTCATATTTTGCATAGAAGCGTAAAGTACATTAGCTAACAAATTCTAATTGAGCATCTAGACTCTAGAGATTTTAACACTTTTGCAAATCCATACATTTTTCGGCCACCCTAATGTACAGTAAAAAAAATAATGTGTGAATTTCACGAGGATGAAGAGGAAGTAAATAGTTCAGCGAAAATATGCTGGTAAAAGGCATGAAAAGCTTTCTCTAAATGTTTTTAGTCGTTTTGAAGATCTTGTCGAAATGGGGTGACCAGGCATAACATTATAGAAAATTCAAATAAAGTTGAGTAATGGCATTCAAAAACTAAAAATCACAATAAAACTGATGTGATTTGAAATTAATAAAATAAAGGCGGAGTCAAGTGAACTCACTCGCAACGACTGCGTTTCTAGAAATTCTCTAATAAACAAATCTAAAATTATTTTTATAGGCGAATGCAGAAATAGCTCGCATAATCGACGACCCAAAGCAAGGACTAAACGAAAAGTACATGCCGTTGTAGGTTTACCAGCAGTAAAAGGAAGAAACGTCACAATAATAGCACCTATAAACAATCGGAGTCTTATTTACTACAAAGTTGTAGCCAATACAACGTGTAAGTCCGTTCGCATATTTTTACGAGAATTGTTTGAAGTTGTATATGCTCGTGGTATGAATAATTGCTGGCTTGTAATGGATAATGCCCTAATCCATATAGCTCGTGAAGTTAGAGAATCTGTAGAACAGGCTTCGCACACTTTGAAATATTTAGCACCTTATTATCATCTGCTGAATCCTATTGAGAATATGTTAATCAGCATCTATAATAATTTCACTGCAATGCTGCTAAAACTTGGACCAGCATCAAATGGAGATGTTCTGTATTAGTTTATACTACATCACATAAAACCTTTTTTTTTCTTTATTGATAACAATTTTCATTGATATGAAGTGAGTAAATTTGAAATAATTTTTTTGTAAAATTTGGTATGAAAAATTATCTACTTTATTATCTAGTCCTTTTGATATGGGTTTCGTTCCTCTTGAATTTAAAAATGCTTCACTCAATTTGTATGTTGTTGCAGTTGAGTTGAAAAATGTTCCTAGTGAGGTGAATATTGTTGCACTTCATACTGTTCCCGGAAATGAATCTCGACCTCGAAATAGTATTTTATCCCAGTTTAACGAAGTTTTAGATACGTGACCCGAAAAGTGAACCGGTAGTTAAAAATTTTAATATCAGCATATCAAAATATTTTCTAAACAACAAATACTGGTTATTGCAACATTCCTTAATGATCATCACACGATGACATAATTAGCTATATTCGCTGCTAATCTTCTGACCATGTGAATAGCAAAATTTAAAATATCCTTTAAATCATCGACACTTTTCAACATTATGTTTTCCATCCATTTAACCTCAATTTTCCTCTCCACTTACCTAATTTATGAAAATGTGAACTGCATAAAAAACCCCTGCAATAAAACAGAGAACAACTTCAGTCCCATTTGTCATATTTATTCGCATGAAAGATATCATAAAGATAAAACTGCATCATATCCTGCAGGACAGAGGATTCGAGTTAATGGAACAAAATGAATAATATGTGTCGTCGTGATAACCGAAGCTCTGCTGCACCTTCCGCACGCTTATTTTGCATATTTGTATCAGTCAACAATTTAATTTAGTTAGCGTATATGTATGTATACTATTATTATTATTACCCGTTCGAGATGTACTAGTTGTCGTACGTTCAAACAATGGTCATGGATTCGTTGCCGTTTATCTGTCTATCTGTATATTTTGTTCCCAAGAGTACAACAAGCGACACATTTATTGTGTACTACATATATACATATATAGAGAGGGCTTAATTAATTAACTAATTGAAACTGGTATGCCTGTCATTCCATTTGACTCGAGTATATTTCAGTTAACTTTTCGCAATAATGCTCACTGAATGTGATGGCGTCAGCAGGTCGTGCGGTTACTGATATTTCTTTAAATGGGGCCAGGAAACATAAAAGTCTTCGTTTTTAACAACTTTTTTCTATGTATTTGTTTATCAAGCGACAGGATCTTCTACAAGGGTCGAAATATTATTGAAATCGATACGACACGCGATTTCTTCTGAACCTTTTTATTAGACAGAAAAATGGTGGAAATAAATAAAATACCACGGTGAAATTCGTGACTATTTTATTGACGGTTTTGATTTCGAAGATAATCGACTGCAAATGAGTGGTCATCGAAAATAAGGCTGCTACTTTCAAAGCTTTGAAGGTCAAAAGTAAAATTTCATATCGATTTTCATCGATTGATTTTCTAACAGTGCAGAAGAGTAAGTTTCTTAAATGAAATACAAAAATAAATAGCAGGAATTGAAAATGTATTTTTTTGTTCCTTTTCATACCCTAGGTGTACTAACTTTGTCATTCCGTTTGTACCACCCAGAAATAATGATGGCAGAGCAAAGAGGATTAGATGCCCATAGATAAAATTAAAAATTATTTTGCTTTCTACATGTCCGTCCGTCTGTCCGTCTGTCCGTCTGTCCGTCTGTCCGTCTGTCCGTCTGTCCGTCTGTCCGTCTGTCCATCTGTCCGTCTGTCCGTCTGTCCGTATGTCCGTCTGTCCATCTGTCCATCTGTCCGTCTGTCCGTCTGTCCGTCTGTCCGTCTGTCCGTCTGTCCGTCTGTCCGTCTGTCCGTCTGTCCGTCTGTCCGTCTGTCCGTCTGTCCGTCTGTCCGTCTGTCCGTCTGTCCGTCTGTCCGTCTGTCCGTCTGTCCGTCTGTCCGTCTGTCCGTCTGTCCGTCTGTCCGTCTGTCCGTCTGTCCGTCTGTCCGTCTGTCCGTCTGTCCGTCTGTCCGTCTGTCCGTCTGTCCGTCTGTCCGTCTGTCCGTCTGTCCGCCTGTCCGTGTGTCCGTGTGCCGGTCTGTCCCTCCGTCCGTCCACACGATAATTAGATAGCTAAATTTTGGATATGGCCATTAAAAAAAAAGTAAAATTAATTTCGAAAATGGGACAAATCGGGTAACTCCTTCGGTGGGGTGCCATACAAAAATTTCGTTTTCACTACATATTTGGATACTGCCTAAAACGTGTCAACGTAGATAGCTGTTTTTTTTTGCACGGCGTTTTCATATAAATAGTAAATATATAATATCTATAATATAAACTGGGTTAAAACAGGCAATCCCTTCTTGGTTTTGCCATATAAAAATTTTGGTTTTTTTTACAATTACTATGAAGCCTTAATTTTTACTGTATTGACAAGTAATTCAGAATATGATATCATATAAAATTGATTATAATACTTCATTCTATCTGACGAACTGTTCTAGGAATATATGCGAAAAACCACTTGCAAACTTGCACAGATGGGTGACCGTACGAACTGGCATACGGGCAGTCATCTAAGGTATCATAAGTATTGGTCTTAAGCCAATTGTACCATTTTTACCTGGAAGATACAATAATATTTTCAATATTTTCCCAGAAGGAAATATGTCAAGCCCTTGTAAGGGGAAGCGCTTCCACACCATAGCAAGCAAATATCTCTTCGGAAGTCCTCTCTTATCATAGCCAAAGGAATCTTTGCGGAAGCACATCTCTTCACTGAATTTAGGCTTATTCATTTTTGTTGTGAAAAGATGACTCATATGCATCTGAAAGCGCAGCAGAAGCTTCAATCTGTTCCGAAGAGCTCTCTTACCATGGGCAAAGGAAGCTTTGCGGAAGCAGATCTCTTTTATGAGTTTAGACTTATTCATAACCTATCTCTTTTTTGTTGAGAAAAAATGGCGCTACAAGACTGCTACGGCTACCCTACAAGCGCTCCAAGAATGCTACCCTGCTAGCTCTCCAAGAGTGCCACCCAACAAGCGCTCCAAGAGTGCCACCATACAAGCGCTTCAAGAGCGTTTCCGTTTCCCAAGAATTTAGAACTGAGCAGCGTTTCTCTCTGCGGGCATGCTCACGTTAAAATGATATGAAGCCGGATACAGTGGGGAAGCGCTGCAAGCATTCAAAGAAGGGCTCTTGCGTTCGCCTTTGAGTGCTTGCATTTCCAGCTGAGTTGCAATATATGCAATACGACAAACTTTTTGCACTTAGCGCTTCGTTGGAAACCCGCAGCGCTTCCGCACCGTATCCTTGTTCTTACCATTTTAATGTGCGCATGTCCACAGAGGGAAGCGCGGAACTGCAGATTCTTGGGAAGCTCTCTAGGAGCGCTTGTAGGGTAGCACTCTCGGAGCGCTTGTAGGGTAGCACTCTCGGAGCGCTTGTAGGGTAGCACTCTTGGAGCGCTAATAGGGAATACAGAGGGTATCAAGGTAAGAGCTTTATTAATAATTTCGGTTTTATTCAGAATCCCGCTCAATGAAATTTGAATTTACCGCACACTTCAACTAAAAAAAGCTAAGAGAAGGGATCTGCTTCCGCAAAGATTCCTTTGGCTATGGTAAAAGAAAGGTAACTTCTGGCTATGCTGTGGAATCGCTTCTCCTGGCAAGCGCTTGACATATATCCCCCTGAGTAGTTTGAATCCCGATATTTATTTTCATATTTCTCGGTTAGTCAGGCATGGAGGCCGAAACCGTTGAGAGTTGTTGCAACTATTCGTTCTTTTGCTGTACTTAATTACATACGCACTGTCTTTTGCATTACACGAACTGAATACTGAATTTATTGAAGTATGTTGAAATTTCACTGTGCACTCGTATTTTATCGTCGATTTCCACTAACTTTCTAGTAATATTTCTACTAGTATGCCGTATATTTTCCCTACTTGCAATTTTAATGCAATTTCAATGAAATTTTTACCTCAATAAATAGTTTATCATATTTAAAACATTTGTGATGTGCGAAACAATATATTTCGAGTCTATTTCTTGTTAAAATTTGCAGTTTTCTTAAATACGCAAATCACAAAATGCAGAATCTAATTTGGTTGTGGCGATTAATGATAGCCGCTTAGGCGTTATTTCCATAAATCTGCGGTTTGTACCCATGCCTATAAATTTCACTAAAGTTTGTAATTTTGTATGCTTATCGAACTAGTAAATTTTGCATTAATGTTTACCTCCACCTACACTAAAGTGAGTGGCACTTGTTTTCACACCCTACTCATCACGCAAGACGACAGACAGAATTTGTTCGGACCGTCTACAGCCACCAATAATGCACACGAATTCTGAAGAAATATGGTTAATTTAAATTCTAAGAAAGAAATGAATTTTTGCCTATATTTCAAAACAATTTTGGTTCGTACCCATGATATATTTAGCCGAGATCAGTGAGTTATTGAGGTTTGCTACGAGCTCTTCGATACATCACTTTCTTAGTACTACAGTCGAAATGTGTATATTTCTTGTCTGTGCTATAACCTTTTCAAGTCCGAAAGAAATGGTTGAACTTTACTTACATATGGTTTCAGTCCTTCTAAATTCATATGGAAGCTTTCTATTTCTTAAGTCATCAGTAATCGTTATGAGATGATTAATATTTTTTTTCATCAGGAATAAAACTTTTTTCTGAATCGAAAATAAAATGACAGTGTGACTTTTATTTTTCTTGATCAAAAATAATACTCATGAAGTGATTTTTATTTTCGTGATTTATAAATAAAAATCTCCAATTATTTTTGAATGCTGAAATTATCAGTTACTACAAAATAGTAGGTGCAGATGCGCAGATGTTACATTTTTCCTTACTTATCGTTAGACCTCATATTTCATCTGAACACCTGTATACCAGCATCTATTATTTTATACAACGCCGTAAGTAGTTCATGATTAGAATCATAAGAATTAGGTACTTGGTGATTTTTATTTGTTGACCAGAAAAATAAAAATCACTTCATGATTTAGGGAAGATTATATATCAGGAACTGAGTTTTTTATTCCTGATGAAAAAAATATTAATCATCTCATAACGATTATTGATGAAAATGAAATTCTTTCATAAGCTATTAACAGGGACTGAAACTTTATTTAAGTAAAGTTTAAGTCAATGTCGCCCAATTTTTTTTTCATGTGGGCCATATTTTTAATTTATTTTTTTTTAGCTAGAATCAATCAAGCTCCCGACAGTATTCCTACACATCGTAGGTAGGTGGTACGAAGGTTCTCTCAAATCTTCTGGCATTCAAGATATTTTGAAGATGCCTAGGGAATACGAATAGGGATAGTCAGAGATTCTTTCAAACTATGCAATTACCCTACCCTAATTATAGTAGCTGTTAGGTAGGTTTGTACATAGGTATTTATTGCATGCAAATAAAAAATAAAAAAATTATTGCTTCTTTTGTAGAGGCTTCTGAGGAAATATTTGGTTTCAAACCGAAGATCGATAATAACATCAAATTAGAAATACATTTTGCTGACAGTGAGTTACGGTATTTATTTTACAGGTATATGTTAGCGTGGAAATAGCTTTTTCACATATTTACTTTAAGCTAAACCTGTATAAAATTTGCAAAAAATTATTCATAATCATTTCACGATAGTTGAGGTTGTGAAGTCACCGATTCCAAAAAGCGCTGTTAATTCTTGTTATACGTTTGCTGGGTAGATACTGAATTGTTTCGCTGAAATTAATTGAAAAGAGATTAATAAGCAGCAAAATGCTTTCTTTTTCAGGCTTGAAATCCTGAAACTTTTTCTGAAAAGATTCAGACAGTGATTCTATTTCTGGCCTGTATTTTATGGTGTCAATGGATGTGGTTGCTACCAGGGTTCGTAAATAATGATTATTTTTCAAATGCTCGTGGAAAATATCACACAGAAATACTTATCGAGTTAAGATCTCTTCTACACCTTCTTGCAGCTATTAGTATGCTCTGTTCATTGATAATAATATTACAAAATTTGTGATCTAGATCACAAAAATCATAGTAAACCAATTATATTTAAATTTTAATTTAAAAGTCTAAACGAAATGAATAAATTTGCCTTACATAGGGTTTGAGTCCCTTTTAAATACTTATGGACACTTTTTATTTGTTTATGTCATAAATAATCGTTATGAGACGGTTAATATAATTTTCATAAGGAATAAATATCACTTTCTGATTTTTATTTTTCCTGATCACATATAAAAATCGCATCATGATTTTTATTTTTCTTGATAAAGATTAAAAGGCATGAAGTGATTTTTATTCTTCTGATCGACAAATAAAACCACCAAGTAATTTTTATGATTCTAATCATAAATCATTTTCGGCGATGTGTAAAATAATAGAAGCTGTTGTACAGATGTTGTGATAAAATTCCGGGTCTACTGATAAGAAATAAAAATTTAACATCTGAACATGTGCACCCACTATTTTGTAGTAATGATCATAGCGTACTTTTATTTTTTTTTTAACTGATAACTTAAAAATTAAGAAATATGAATTATATGTCGACTGGAAAAGAAAAAAATCGCTCGGCGATTTTTATTTGTCGATCAGAAAAATAAAAATCACCTAATGATTTTTAATCTTTATCAAAAAAAATCCCAATATGATTTTTATTTGTGATCAGGAAAAGTAAAAATCAGCAATTGATTTTTATTCGTGTTGGAAAAAATATTAATCATCTCATAACGATTATTGGTGACTTAACATATTAAAAATCTATAATAAGCTTTTAACAGGGACTGAAACCCTATGTAAATAAAGTTTAACCCTTAACAACCCACAAGTGTCTCGTTGACACTATTTTGCGTTAGTGTCCTTATAAAAACTAAAGTATTCACTTCTATGAATCAGGCTTTTTATATATTCTATGTTCAATGTTTTACGAATGTAAACGTGCAATGAAAATATTAGAATCATGGGTATTTTAATATTTATTGGTAATAAAATAAAATTGTAACTCACCAACCCAACAGACACAATTACATTTTTGTGTGATTGGAGTATGAAGATAGATAGTTTACTTTCCTTTATGTACAATCAGAGAGGGAACAACGTGGAATGCTAAAGTGCTTAGTGTGCTACAAAATCGTGGAAACCAACAAAAATCAGCTGATTTCTCACCACTGCAAGCGCACTTATCGGGCAGAGGAATGATGAGCAATACATAATTACAAACGAATGAGCTTCTAGGAGAGCAATGGTTCAATGACGAATCGAATGATCATTGCGCCAATGATGCAATAGCACACGAGCTATGCAATGATCATTGCTCCTTTAATGATCATTGGTATGTCTCGTGTGTCTAAGGTAGAGTGCTAAAAACTACACATAATTAGAGAAAAAGCATAAACTTAGGTAATGACGTGTGAAAAACAAAGATATAAGGATTTTGTATGTATGTAATTAGCTTTAGAAAACTCTACAATTCATGAAATATCCAGAGTTTGGTACATATACGTAATATAATGGCACATCAAATGGATGAATTTGTAATTATGTATGGAAACTATTGCGGGGGAAGAGGAAGTGACGAGCACAAAACCAATAAAAATGTTTTGGTTATTTATATATTTTCATTTATTCAAAGAGGATTAACTAACAAAATTATGATATTATTTCAAAAAATGCTTAACTTGCAACTAAGATAAAATCTTTTTCTGTTAACTTTGATAAACTCAAATTGTTTAGTATAAAGATGAGCGATATAAAGTCAATAATGTTACCCATGCTAACGGCAGAAATTACTTATTTTTATATATTTTGCATACAATTTGGCGTTTTAACTACATTTCATCGCCACTAGATGGAATGAAGTGCTTTTAGAAGTTTTGTACCATCTAAAAGCGATTATATAGCTTTATGTGATAAAAGGCGTGTACAATGCACACGAATTTCACAGCATCATACAGCTTTGCACGTACACATATTGGTTTAATTTAGTTCTCAAATTGCATATTTTTGTGCGTTTTATGTTCCACAGAGCTTTTGAAAACAGAAATCGTGATCATTTTTTTCCGCGGTAACCCCTCTTAATAACTTCTAAATGTGTGACAGTAGGCCAAGATGTTTCTAATAACTTTTCATGCGAAATGCTATCGTCGCATTGAAAGTTTCGATTGGTAGTATGTTTGAGAATTTTCGTTTGACGACCGTTCTTGAATATATACATAAATGACATTTTCGAAAATCTTGACAGTCTCAAGTGATAACAAAAATTAAACCGTAATTCTAAAAAGCTGGCTAAAGTTATATGAGTTTTACAGGAGGACATGATTTCCAGAAGTTATTTTTGGCGTTGACTGGATTGCCCCAATTAAAAACGAGCATCTATTTGTTCAAAGGAGAGGAAATCATTCAAAGTCATTATTCCCAATCGTTTGGGAATAATTAAAAAAAAGTAGATTGCATGGTTCGCTAAATTACTTTCTAATTAAGTTGCTGCGCATAATAACGTTGTGCAACTGAAAAATAACCACCCTTTATCCCGGCCACATTCCAACTTGTTCCAACGAAGCCGAACAACACCGAAATTTTTTGTACATAGTTTGATAAGGCTTCTAACTTCCAAATAACAATAGAAAACAAAGTTCTAGAAATCCTCACTAGTTAATAATACTATTTTTGAAAAAAAAAATATTAATGTTAACAAAAAAAAAGTTCAGTTCAGTGCAGCTATATTTCTTTTTTATAAAAAATATAAAATATTGGGCTTCGTACGGCATTTAAATCAGAAAAACCGGCTGCTCCGCTCCGAGATATAATTTTTTGAAAGTGACGTCTCAAACGTGTTAATTAATACCCAAAATAAAGTGCAATTGTTAAGAAAATGCTTCCTGTAGTAGATGTATGCTGCTAAACTGAAAAAAAACGAGACAACTCAGAGTTACACATGGCACACAGGCTTCAAAACAGCATAGGAACAAATTACTTGGCATAGTAGTAGCACTTCTATATTCAATATTAGAGTGTTACCATTTCGATATTTTAGTAAATGTCCCAAAATCCGCACGGCTAAGGCATTTTTTTCTCTTCTTTGATACCAAATCAAATAAAAGTGAACGATTTTTTTTCCAAAAACAGATTTTTTTACATAAATTTTGGCTGTCTTTTGCAGAAGATAAAAATTTGATTTATTAAAAAAAAGAACGAATTCGAAAATAAAACCGAAAGTTGAAGTCTGTTCTAAATACGAACAAAAGTGTATACATGAATCCGAACAACTATCTAAGTGTTGAAATATATAAGTCCTTAGCCCCGCCAATCACTAAATGATAGGTCTTCATGAAACAAACAAATTATATGACACTACTCGCAAGTGAGGTAAATACCATTTACGGTTAATAATGGAAAAGAAGTTGTCAGCAGTCTCAACAATAAATATTTTTTATTGCAGTTTAAGATGCATGCGGTTTTTTTGGGGTAGGTGCATTGTTTCCTCTATCTTTGAAAGATTTCTTACAACTCTAACTAATTTTGCTCAAGTTAGTTAGAGGTGAGTTACAGGAAACTTTTCACTGTTACTCTGGCTATACTAAAGGTAGACTAATTATGTTAGACTTTTCTTAAGGGTAAAAAATTAAGAATAAAGCATGTTTTCCATCAGAAGCGAATTATCTCTTGGTGTGGCCGCTTTCTGACAGGCCCGTGTGCAGGATTTTATAAAAGGGAGAGGTTTTGAGATAGAAAAATATAAACAAAATAATTGTATTTATTTACTTTAATTAACATCATGGTACCGCAGAATTACAAATTTGTCCGAAGAATATGTTCAAAATATATTCAAATTCTTTTCTTCATTGTTTCAATAAATTGATACTCCAAGGTAGAGAAAAAAACATGTAAAAAGGCTAGAATTGGTCTCAGACGAATTCTTATGATAGCCTAGATTAACGTCCGTATAAAATTTGGTATGTTAACCGATCTGTGCAAGTTTGATTTTTGAAGTGGTTTTCCGTATATATTTCTAGAGCGGTTTGTCGGACAGAAAAAATGATTATAACCAATTTTATAGATTTTCGTATTCTGAAGAAGCTTTTAGTACAATAAAATATCTAGGATTTATCGTTTTCACAGTATATGTAAAAAATGGAAATTTTTCTATGGCAACACCAAGAAGGGATTGCCCGTTTTCTTGCATTTTTGAAATTTTATTTGTTATTACTATAAAAACAACATTCACCAAATTTCAGTTCTCCACGTCGATGTGTTCTCAGGCAGTGTGCTATTATATTGTGGTAAACGAAGTTTTTGTATGGCAACCCCACCAAGGAGTTGCCCGATTTGTCTTATTTTCGAACTTGATTTTGCTTTTTTTTAAATTTCAGCTTTCTAAGTGAACGCGTTCTCGAGGTATCGTGCACATGGACAGACAGACGAACGGAGAGACAGACGGACGAACGGACATGCAAAAATCAAAATAACTTTTATTATCCGTGGGTGCCCAATCCATTTTGCTCTAGCATCATTACTTCGAGGTATTATAAACGGAATGACATCTAGGGTATAAAAATATTAGGAACTGCATCAACTTCTAACTTCCTTCGAAACGATCTTCTCCCAATGTGGACCTTAACAGATCTTTTAGACGAATCACACGCAACATCATCATAATTTGTAAAAGTTTGTGGAGATTTGGAAATACATACTTCCTGCTGATATCAAGAGCCTTGAGAGATTTGTTAATTGTTTTATGTGCAACTCGGCACCGCCAAATCTAGAGTTCATTGATCCATACTTCAGAAAGTGTAAGTTTCGAAAAATTGTCCACACGCTGCCTCATCTAAAGTTTTCATTCGCTCCGGAAGAAGACATAAGAAGTTTGACACAACGTTGCGACGTTTCAAAAAATGGTCCTTTAAATTAGTAATGAATAGATCAAAGTATTATCTGAAGATCTGTGATAGTTTATATCTCTATAATTATTTTGCTTTAACTCACTCCACAATATAAATAATTTCCTTAAAACTATGTTACGTATTCGGAATAATTTGCAGAGTAGGTGTTCATATTGATTTTGAAAATATTTTTCATATGTCTGATGACATTTCGTATTGTGACGGCGTAAAAAAAGAAACTAATTGTTAATTTTAAAAAAGATAGGTACCTGATTTGAAAAGTTTTAGTATTCTATTAAAATTTAAAATAGCACCATAAAAATAAAAGTTCTAACAAATAAATATTAAATTACTAAAAATTGTTTGCAATGGAAATACAGTTTATAAAGGGAGTATTTGGAAAATCATCTTGTCAACCTTTTCTACTTTTCCTACCCCCTCCCACATTCCTAGAATTCCCAATTACCTGAAATTAGAGTGCGACAAGTGGATAGCACAGACGGAAGAATTTTAAAAGTAAATACAAATTATTTACGGAAAATATTATGATTATTTTTTAATAACGTGTATGGCACCCTTCTTTCCAATTGCTTCTAACATTCTTTATCTTAATGACTCAAAGAGCATTTCAACATATATTTTGGCACTCTTCCCTTCGCAGTCTTTATGGCATCCTTGAGCTGCTCGACAATGGCATATTGCCGTCCTCCTCGACCTACTCAATGAAAGATGCCCCAATGCGTTCTCAGTTTTATTTAGCTCAAGGGAAAATCGCTGGCAAGTCAAGGATGTGGACTCCATTGCAGTCGAAGTATTCTTTAATTTTTTAAACTGTATGAAATGCGGCGGTGTTCTGTTGAAAAATGTAGTGGTGCCTAAGCCGGTTGTTTGTGAAATGGACGATCACTTCATCTGTGAGTTTGGTTATCAATCATTAATCATCACTGTTCATACGACCACTCAAAAAACGAATATTTGTCCGTTGACGGTACCTAATTCCTCTTCAGACCATAATGCAACCGCCACCTTGCTGTCGCCGTGCTGAAAATAATTCGTTCTTACTTAGGTCATGAAAATAATGTCGGAAGCTGTCAGGACCATCAAGGTAAACCCTGTTCTCATCAGAAAAGATAACCTTTCCCCAGCGCATATGGCTCTTTGCGAATGCGAGTCTAGCTCCACGATGAAGTTGTTGAAGGCGAGGTTTTCTATTCAGCCTTTTCCTCTGAAAATCTTCACTTCTACTAAACAGCGTTGAGAGGTCTTTAGCTTCTTTTGCACGATCGTAATGCCAGTTGCTGGCGGAATTTCCCTTGTTGTTAGCGCTGAGTTCGACACTTCTCGTACTCTCTCATCTCTAATAGAAAGGGCATGGTTTGTAGGCTTTGTACCTCTGGCCTTATTTTTCGGAGGCTTCCAAGTAATTTTGAACGACTTACGGCTGCAGCCTAAGTGTTTCGCTATAAGCGTTATGGAACCCCCCTCACCGCGCACTCGTCCAATGCACTGAATTGCGGTAAGTGTCGGAGGTAGAGGTTTCAAAAGTAATCAGGTTGGCCACTCCGCACACAAAAAGGAGGGGTATCACCTGAAAAAACTTTATCATCCAACTAGAACCTGGATCCAGAAACCGTAACATGAGAATGCTATCTGAGTGGCCACAGAGTTACCTAGCAGAAGCTAAGAAACTCCCGCATTATACAATACATAAACTTCCAGAACTTCAGTCACTTCGGTCAGTGCAAAAGTGGACATCTCCCTTGGGAATGCAATAAGTCGCCCACGGCAAACAAAAAGGACCAAGCAGATGTGCAACCACCACCATTCCCTGTCAATTGCCAGAACGAAGAATAGACTGCCAGCTACAGGGCTACCCAGCTTATGAAAGGATGATCTCCACACGCCAAAGCAGGAAGATTGAGACTGATAGAAAGAAGAAATAATCCCGGATAGCAGTCACCAACTACGTTCATGAGTGTAAGTCTTATGCAAATCACTTAATGGAGGTAGTAATAACAAAAATGCTAAGAAGCTAATCAAAATAATTTCATAATCTAGGAGTGCCAGCATGGCTATGTTCTCTCATCTCGGAAAGATAAGATAATTCATTTCAAAGTGTAATTCCCTTAAGGACAAGCAGCAAAAGCAAGCTGCATATTTATGCTTTCTATTCCAGATATGCAAATAAGTGTTAATAATCTGAACATAATGATCCTTAACGTGGATTCTCAAATCTCCCACAGTATGCGCATTTCTCTCCTCAATATCCTCAATACTGAACAACCATCTCAAAGTCGATCAAGTAGAGGTCCAAAGCCTGGTGTGCTCCGAGGCAACAACATTTCGCATCCATCTTTCGGGTAATGAAACAATACTCATCATATGTATATACTTCAAGGCTAATTCAAACTCACTAAATATTAATCACGATCTAGATGTGTTGTACTCCTTGGCACAACTGTAAGATCACACAGTAATCTGCGGTGACTTTAACGCCCGTTGGTGATTCCACAAAACTCCCCAGCCTTTCCTAGATCGGGTTCATTTCTGGATTTTTTCTTAGTGTCATCTACACTTATAGATCAATTTGGGACTGTAGTAGCTGAATCAGACTATCTGGCTGTAAAGCTAAAGATTAAGCTACATCCTGAAATTAACTTCAGAAATTTCATATCTTTTGCCAACACGAATTGGACGCAATTCTCGGAATATATCTCCAATCGTTTTGAATGGTTCGAAGTCCCAACAAATAGGAACCTCTCTAACTCAGACATTGACCAACTCATAATCATGTATGCTGCAGAACGGTTCCGGACAAAAGTAGCTTCCAAAAACTATAAATGGAAGAATTTACCCTCTTACAAATTAAAACAAAGAATGAGGAAAACCTTAAATAGAATTCTCCATAGACACTTCAAAGCTATAAACTCACAGTATTCCTCTCTTCTTGCCCAAATAAACTGCTTTGACCGCCTTAATTGCCACGCGAACTTCGAACTTCATGTACTTTGAGTTCAGTAAGAAGTTAAAGGCAATAAAGTCCGATTCTGACACCTTCAGGGAAATTAAAAGGTTAGCCAACCGCAGGTAAATACTTCCATCCGAAATCCATACTGAGGATAGTATAATATCCTGCCCGTATGAGATTACAAATTGTTTCACCTCAAGATACTCGGAGCAATGCACAGAGAATCCTATCTATCGAGTTCGGAGTTCATGAGTTCATTCGATCTCAACAATCCTGAAATCAAAATGGATACTCTCTCTCCCCTAGTCTACTTTTCAGTCAATAACCCATCACACCAACTAATCACCACTACCACAACAAATTTGTTCGTTACACCCCACTTCAGTGAATATCTCATAAGATCTGGCAACAGCAAACATTTACCCGTCCCATTTTCCAAAATTTGTTTTTTTAATATATAAATTGTCTCTTAATTAACTCCATTAATGATTTCACTACAAATAGCAGCTTAGTATTATGCCGGATCGAAAAAACTGTGCTATCCACTTGTTGAACTGTAATTTCAGGTACCTAATTGGCATTTCCCAGAATCTGAGCGGGTTATGAGAGGTAGAAAATTCTTAATTATAGCTTTAAGCAACAGAATAAATCCCAATTTGCAAATTCTATACCCTTCTAAGACGTATTTTTTAAGGAGTCTGCTGTACCTTTACTCTTTAAACTTTAAAATGTTGTTGCCATCTGGACGGCACACCCTTTATATGTCTTCTCTGTACATAATTATGGTAGCAATTGACAATTGTTTTTGGATAATTCCAAATATCATTACTATCACATTTATCCTACTGAAATTTATAGTAACATCTTTAAGTATTATTTTTAAACCATTATTAGTAATTATAATGCAGTATGGTGCCTGTGTGCAAATATTTCTGACGGAGTTTTTTCATTACGTTCTTCCAATTAAGGCCTCTTGTACATTTTCACTTCAGTTTTGTGACTTTATACTAAGTTGGTTTGGTATACTTTGTATTGAGATCTGAGTTCACACTGTTGGTTTTGTTGTCATCAACATTTGCTTCGTCGAGGGATACAGCTTAATTACGTAAGAATAAATTATTAATTAATTAAAAAAATTAATTATTTATGGGAATTTATTGTCCCTTTTAAGGAATTTTGTGGTCGTGAAGAATGAAAGCAAATCAGGTCATTGGTTATTACTTAAGATATAGGACAAGTATGAATATGTATTCTGTTCATAATTAATTTTATTTCTGTTTGCCTTCATGTTTTTTTTTTTTTTTGCAAATCCTAAACATATTAATAATTGATTTGAGCCCAAGCTAAATAGATCGATTAAATTTAATGCAACATAAATAATGATTGCCACTTGGTTTTGAAACTACATTATGCCTTTATTATTCTATGGTATGAAGTTGTATAGATATTGTTAATATATTTAAATTCAAATAAATTACTTAACTGTAGTAATTGAATCCTTCTTAGTAATTTTTTTAAGTAGATTATTTCAATTTACATATTCTTCTTCTGTGTTCGACAGGAGTACGGACAACGAATTCATTTATGATGTTATATATGCAGTGTAAAATTGAGATTTCAAAAAGATACGAATTTGAATAAAATTTTCACATACACATTTACATTTTGCATAATTTAGATGCTGTTCTGCATACTTGGATGCTATCTTTTGTAGAAAAGAAATTTATAAAAGAGAACATGAAACCATGCAAATTTTTGGCACATAAATATTTCCATCTGTGTCTGAAGTATAAAGAAGTTCGACATGATGAAAAAATAAAATAAAATAAAGCAAAACTGCTGACGAACTTGCTCAGGCCTACGACAAAAAAGATAAAAACCTTTAACAAATTAACATGTCTGCTGGGCAATACAAAAACAATATTTTTTTCTTCTTTTTTCTCATGCTACTTTTAAGACAAAAACAGGTTAGTGATGGTTTGACAGAATTTTTAACTCAACAATTAAAAAGATAGGTATTTTATGTAGTAGCTGATTCTTATTAAATGAGCTTGGGAGTGGCAACTTACGTTCTCAATGCCAATGATTCTTTCTTCCAAACTTGTCTGTTTTTCCAGAATCAGCTGCAGTATTTTGATTTTTGCATGCCCGTTTGTCCGTCAGTCCGTCTGTCTGTCCGTCAGTCTGTGCTCAAAACAGCTTTAGATCGCGTATACTTAGAGCATTGTAATTTTGTATACGGGCTTAAAAAAAAAGTATATTTAAATCCTAAAATATGATAAATCCGGCAATTCCTTGGTGGGGTTGCCATACAAAAATTTCGTTTTTCACTATATATTTGGACGCTGCCTGAGAACGCGTCAATGTAGAGAGCTGGAATTTCGTACCCGGCGTTTTTATAGAAGTAGTAAATATAATTTTGCAAATAGGCTAAATTGGGCCAGGCCGAGATCCAGCTAGAGGGCGCGGGGAGCGCGCGCTCCTCCTGAAGACCAGTGAAAAAAAATTGCAGTAGATCTTCTGAATTTTTCCTAATAAAATGATTCACATCTATTCCCCTGCACCTTTTTTAAAAAACGTAACAATTTCTGGAAGCGTTCAATATGATATACATTTAGAAACACAGGCCCTAGCTAGCACCTTGGCCTTCGGTCATGGTTATTATAGCCTATACAGAAAACAGGAAGCGCGGATACCTGTATATGAGCGTCGCTTTGGTCGGGGTTTTTGAAGCAAGACAGAGCCTTTTCATGTTAACGCGATGGAAGGTTTGTTTTAATTGAAAACAGCTGCCAAAGGGTCTTTGATATGCCTTCCATGTAAAGACGGCTTCTTAGAAGATTATCGGCGCGGCGTGGCAAAACAAACATTTAAAAAAACAATTATTACTCGTAATTGGAGAAATTCAGCAAACCTAAACAACGGCGAACAAGTCATTGTGCATTGTTGTAGTGAGTGTTATTACATTTAAAGCAAGAGATTAATTTGTAAATATATTTTTTTTATTATTTCGTAAAATGCAATTGTTTTTGTAGACTACTTAGACCAAACGTTAAATATAACAAAATAAATCTGCAGTCTCAATGAATATCCTAGAGAATTCGATTGGTCAGTCTGTTTTGCACATTTGAATTTAGTACACTTCTAAGTCTTGGGCATGAGTGTATACATTCGGTATTTACACAGCAAATCGTAACAACAGCAAAATCGCTCTTGGTTTTAACGATAAGTACAATCAAGCAATAAAAGCGAAATAGTCTGTTTTTCGCATCTAGCAATTGCATCCATGTCCAGAACTGAAACACTATCCAAAGGGAAACATTTTTTTTTACCAGAATGTTAGAATATTAGCAAGACGCAAAACCAACAGAGGTTTCTGGTCCCAGGTCAAAACTATCAGGAGCAACTTCAGTAGTTCCTCTATTCCTTCACTACTTTACAATGAATGATTGTTGACTTCCTGAATAAAACTAATATTTTGACTGTTAGATTCACCTCAAATTCTTATTTTCCATCCCTTTTCCTTCTCCCTTCTAGATGTGTACAAAAGCCAATATACATCCATACGAGATATATGTTCAAAGTCCTTAAGGAATTCAACGTCTCCATAGCTGTAGGTCCTGATAGATTCAAGCCCCCGTTAAATAAAACCTCCGCCTCATTCTTCGCTAAGGCTCTGCGAAAACTATTCCACTTGTCTTATTCGACAGGAAAATTTCCAATTATTTGGAAACTACCCCACGTTCAGCCTATTCCCAAGAAAGGAAAGGGTAGTGATCCCTCCAATTTTCGATCAATTACAATCACTTCGATTCTTTAAAAGGTTTTTGAATCTATGATTAACTCCAAATTAATGAAGTATCTAGAAAATAATCAAACCCACAACGATCGCCAATATGTGTTTTCTTTTCTGACTTTTCTAATGGAACGTTGAAGCCTTAGATTTCTCAATTTGTCTGTAGTTCAGTTCTTTTTTGGTGAGTCCAAAATCGTTGCCCTAGATATTTCAAAAGCATATCATAGTGTCTGGAGTTCAGCCCTTTTAGCCAATCTTAAAGCACTTGGCCTCTCTCGTCCTCTTCTATTATGAATATAAAGCGTTTTATCTGGTCGCTTAATACGGACTTTATTAAATGGCGTTACATCTCAATCTCATTCAATAAATGCCGGGATGCCTCAGGGCTCTGCTATCTCTCCATTTCTCTTCTCAATTTTCATTAATGATCTGCTTTCCCTTACTTTCAATCCCATCCATTGTTTCGCCGATGTCAGTACCCTTGGTTTCGCTTACTCCCTTGACACTCTTGGGTACAACAGAGCAAATTCACATTTGTCAAACTAGGTTGCATGATTAGGTCCTTGAATAACCACCTTGATAATATCCCCGGTTGGAGCAAACCGAATCTCATCGAATTCAATACATCTAAGCTCTAAAGCTTTCCCATCGCTTTAAAACAAGATCATAATTTTGCCATTTCTTTTGATGGAGCACTTCTTGATGATACAACGTCTTGACATTCTTGGCATTAATATTTGCAATAAGTTAAGCTGAACAGGGGGGTGATTCTGATCTTTTGTCGTACTTGATTGTCAAAATAATCGATTAAATGAAATGAACTTTTATACTGATTTTTTCGTGTTTTATTCAGTTCAGCAAGCCTTGCATGACGTATAATGAACTGAAGATGACACTTTACATTACAAATTCAAAATAATGTTTCGAATTTAAGCAGTTGTAATGCCATAATTAGGTGTAGAGTTTCCATTTACCAGCGTAAAATTTTTGTCACAACCTCTGAGAGCAGTTGACTAATTTGTCGTATATTTAGTCGTGTTTTTTTGACGTTTGTTCATCGAAAATTCATTATAGTTCATTTTGTGGTACATAATAGTGAAGACACAAAATGAACTGTGTTGAAACAAAATGCAGACAAAATATGTCAAAATTCACGACTAAATATTACGACAAAGATCAGAATCACCCTCCAGATAACAACGAAATATCTTGGATTTCTGAAAAGGTGTAAGAAATTTTTCAGCCCATCGATTCTAGTGCTCCTCTTCAAGTCCTTCATCAGACCTAGAATGGCATACAATTTCCATATGTAGGCCGGGGCTGGTTGCAGAGCCGTAGATTCGTTGGATATTGTCCAAAGGAGAGCCTTCCGATCATTGATAATGTGGCAAAAACTTGTCATATGGACTCACTCGAGCACCGCCGCAATGTTGGTTGCTTTTCGCTCCTCTATTGCTACACGCATGATCAATGTTCTGATGAAATGTCTAGTCTGATCCCGGATTCCTCCATGCAAGACTCGCACTGCAAGCCGCGCACATCCTTTTACCCTTAAAATACTTTCGGTCATGTGCGAACGAGGAACAGTCTCCAATCTTCTGTCTTTTGTCCGGCAGACAATCTGCGAAAGTGTAAGGGTGACATACATCAGCACCTTCGTCACCTTCCTCACGTTCCCTAATTACTTTCATTATCACCTTTTTGCCTGTGCTTTAATTATATTATTCACAAAAGAAGTCACACTTTCGTAGCTTGCCGACGAAGTTATATACGTGCCAGGTTTTTATTGCATCTTTCTCCGTTGCGAGTGGTACCCACTTGCTAATCTCTTCTAATCGTATCTTTTAAATGATAAATTTTGGGCATTTAACATTTGCGAGTGGTGGCGAGTGTCTTCAAACTTTTGTTCAGTTTTCAGCATATACCATAGTTGCGACCCCCCCCCCCCCCCCCCACAATCCTGGATCCGACACTGAATTCGGCAACCCCTTTTTGGTGTTGCCATATAAAAGTTTATGTT
Source organism: Dioctria linearis (assembly GCA_963930735.1). NCBI lineage: Eukaryota > Metazoa > Arthropoda > Insecta > Diptera > Asilidae > Dioctria > Dioctria linearis. The sequence continues at coordinate 310,022,276 of OZ005741.1, forward strand.
TTTTATGTATGCTGCGAAAATATCAGTCGTCCTAGACGTCTTTATTGTACTTCAAAATAGACCTTGCTGCATCTTCTCTCCCAGCTCTTTTAGGTTTAGTAGAAATACACTTTACAATTTTGTAAAATATTCATTCATTATGTTTTATATTATTTTTTTTACGTTTTTGCTCTGTACCCTGGTTTTTCATATTTTATTTATTTATTTACATTTCTGTTTATTTATTTTTATTAGTTGCGAACAATTTGAAATATCAGGACAGGCAGTGAATTCGAAATGATATGATTTTATTTATTTTATTTTTGTTAATATTTTAAACTTTATTTTGTAGATGCATTTTATTAACAACCTCAGGTTTATATGTACATTTCTTAAGATTTTATAAGCCGCATTTTTACCAATTCATCATCACAGCTATAACTGTTTACTATTATTTATATAAATTAATTATTTAAAGATCACCTGTTTTGCACCACTTTAAATTTAAAATTTCACTTGAACTTTCACTATATTTCACAATTAATGCCCGCCAGAAGCATTTTATTAAACGTTTTGATTTTGCGTTATCTATAAATCCCCCTTTTACTCTTGTATGATAAATATGTAGATACACGTTTTCCATATTAAATTCACCCTTTTTCAAATGGAATTCATCCTTTTGGAATCAAGTTCACCCTGTCGCAAATGAACTAGTTTTACATACATATTATCTATATTTAAAAAAACATCAAATAATATTAATTATGTAGTAAGATACATACAATGAAAGTTTGTGAAAGCAGTGTGCAGATGATGCAATATTAATAATTCAATATATATTATAGTATATGTACATATAAACTAGTCTATAACGGTTCTCCTACAGCAGCAGTTGGTAATTTAACCTACATCTATTCATTACTCATTATAATAATTTGTAGACGTAATAGCTCTACATAGTTATTAATTATTCAAATTTTCACGTTTTAAAGGATCAGCTAATACAATTCTTGCATTAAACTTGATGTTGGAAAATACTTCTTCGATGAGGTTCAGTATTGGAGATAATTGTGATAGAAAAAGTAGAGTGTGCCTTGCTTGACCAACAGGGACCCCGCACTTCATGCGTCTTGTGGATACTTCAATCGTTCAAAATAAACCATACTTCGTCCAGATTATGATATTCGAATTCCTGAAGTAACCTATTAAGAAAGTCACAGAAAATATTTCAGTTGACTATAGACTGCTGAATTACTTAATACCATACTATTCCCGGTATATAAATTGGCGCAATTGACCCTTGTATACACACCCAAAAAAAATTACACTCCTGCTTACCCGGCGATGTAAGAATTCATAGGAAATTTCCAGTAGAAGCAACAATGTAGCCGACATGTGGAATATCTTAGTGACATAAGAAATCAATCATAATAAAATTTACTTAAGAGTAACGAATTCTGGAATTTTGGTTTTCAGAATATTTTGCATTTATGCTGATTGGCTGTTTGATCTTATGGGCTGAAAGTAAAGTACAGTACAGTATGGTAATTAGAAGTATCTACCGTAATTGTATGTACTGTAAATTAAGTATAAATTCTCTTAAGGTAAAGTCTAGCGTGCTATATAAGGTATGAAAATAGCCCAGACATTTCAAGTCGCATGTTATTTCTTTTAAAATTAAGATAGCTGCCAATTGATTTTTCTGTGATTACGTGCTTATTTATATCGAAAATGGACAAACGACCAGAAATTTCTGCTGCCGAGCTTAACCGGTAATATACATATACACTATATTTATGATAAGATTACTCTTTTGGACTTTTTACCGGGTTAAACTTAATTTTGTTCAAGAAAGAATTTTTTGGAATTCTCCGGTATATAGCAAAAGCTAAAAATGTTCTAATTTGTTATATCATCACACAACCCATTAATTTTTGGTGACAAGTTTCAAGTCTTGGTTTGACTCATCAACAAGTCCCAAATAGCGAAATTGAGAGATTTGAAAAACAAATGAAAAAATGAAAAAAAGAAGAAAGAAGTGAAAAGTTTGAGAAAAATAGAAAAAACAATTTTTTTTATTTATTAAAAAAAATTTAATTTTTTTTTAAAGAAACAGATTCATTCGAAGCGAATCGAACCTGTATACGCCACGCATTTCATTTTTTCATTTGTTTTTCAAATCACTCAATTTCGCTATTTGGGACTTGTTGATGGGTCAAACCAAGACTTGAAACTTGTCACCAAAAATTAATGGGTTGTGTGATGAAATAACAAATTACAAAATTTTTTAGCTTTTGCTATATACCGGAGAATTCCAAAAAATTCTATCTTGAACAAAACTATATTTATGAAACATTATTTCATATTAATGTAGAATTTTTACCAAATAGAATGAACTACGGACAACAACATGAAAATTTAAGAAGTTTAGTAGAATCTAATGATAAACAGAAGGTATTGGATTATGTCGATGACAAGTCAGATGAAGAATGGCTGCTATCAGCAATGCAGGAAATAAACGAGGAAGATTCGGATGTTGAAGATGTTCGTCAAGATGATTGCATTCGAATCGAAATGGCCCACTAAGATAGTGAAGACAGCGACGAAGTATCTAATCACAATGCCACGGAAGGTTCGAGCACTCACAACAACATTTTACGTAGTAGAGATGGCACTATATGGCGCCCAAACCCTACCAACGTCCGAACTTTAAGCCATAATATTCTTCGACAAAGAGCAGGTCCAATTCGCTCAAAGACCGTCTTGTCTGCTTTGGGCACTTTCAAATGTATTTTTAGTGATGTAATATGCAACATAATTATAAAGGAGACGTGTAGGAAGGCAAACAGGGTTTATGATCAGCACAATAGTGAACATCCAGAAATGCCACCAAAAATTTGGAAAATTGTAACTGCAGAAGAATTTGATTCCTATTTAGGAATTCTTATAACTGCATTTGTACGTCATTCAAATAACGACCATATAAGGGAGCTATGGAAAGCAACAGCCTATCCCTTGTATCGCGCGAGCATGGGAGTGAATCGTTTTTGTTCAATAACACGCTTCTTACGACGATTCAATAATCCTGCAACCCGAGGACTTCGTCTGGAAAATGATAAAGCGGCCGCTATATCAGAAATATTTCTGATCTTTAACAGCAACTTGCATTCCCATTACGTGCCATCAGAATGTGTTGTTGTTGATGAGCAACACATGTAGAGGCAGAACACCATTCACACAATACATGCCATCTAAGCCTGCAAAATATGGCATAAAAGTTTGGTGTGTTTGCGATGCATCAAATTCATACCCAATTACTGGTCAAATATATGCAGGGAAGCAGTTGTCAGGCAGAGAAATAAATCGAGGAGAGCGCGTGATGATGCTGACAGCTTTTTTACATCACTTCCACTTGCTCGTTTGCTGAAGTCGTGGAATCTTTCTATTGTCGGCACGTTAAAGAAGAATAAGCCGTAATACCTAAGGAAATGCTGCCATCTAAGTCGCGGGATATATTTTCATCACGATTTGCATTCAGCGATGACAACATCACTATATGTTCACACATTCCGAAAAAGAACAAAAGTGTTACAATGTTGTCAACACTCCACTATGTCGATAATGTGTCTGGAAATAAAAGAAAACCGGAAGTAATACTTTATTACAACAGCACGAAAAGTGGAGTAGATAACATGCATAAATTGCTTGGACACTATTCTACTAATAGGCGGACACAGAGATGGCCTGTGGCTTTTTTTTTATAAAATTCTTGACATTGCATGTCTGGCTGCTTACAAGATTTATTCGGAGAATCATCCTGCTAGTTCAAATCGGACACACCAACGCCAGATTTTCTTCCAAGATTTGGGAAGGCAACCGGTGTTACAAGATATTACGACGCGGTCTACAAATGTAAATATTACAAGAAACTTCGAGAGCAGAACTGGCATTGAATGTATGTTAGGAAGGCCAATTCTGCGGCAACTATCTGAAAAATCGGCCGCAAGAGCTTCTCGATACAGTAGTGGACAGAAAGGAAAATGTTATGTCTGTCTAACGATCAGCCCAAAAAGACGACGTGCCACCAGAAAATCCTGCTGCACCTGTAACAAGCCCATATTTAGCGGACACACAATAACCGTACATAAATGCCATTTATGTAACAAATTTATAATATTGTAGATATTTTAATTATATGTAAAAAAAACACTTTTTTATAGATTTAAATGTTCGTTTTCATTATATTTCCTTATTTTTAAGTTTATTAACCAATTACGTGATAACGTTTCTCATATAAAATCTCTGGCTACCCGGGTAGCCTGGGTGTGTTGACTAAGGATAAAAAAGTTTGAATTCAAAAAGCCAAAGTATAAAGATTGTTTTTTGCATAGATCGACATATCCCAAGTAACTTTGGGATGGCATGGATCCTCGAACCAGTATATTTCTACTAACAGTTTTTACAGGGAATCAAAGTCAAAATGGCTATCCGGGTAGCCGGGTGTGTACACAAGGGTTAAGGAAACATTTCGACCTCTACCCGTTGGCATAGTCACAGGAGCCGGTGTGTTTACTCTCGATCGTGATTTTATATATTGAATTAGTATACCTTTTTTAGATTAATTCAACTAATTTCATATTTGTGTTCAAGAAATTTCAGAAATGCTTCAACAATATACAACAACAAATCACCAATTTACACAAATCGATCAATAAATTTGAATTCAATTCAATATTTATTTCAAATAAAATTCAGTACGATTTTCAAATTAAGTCAACATTTCTTCTAATTCAACGTATTCGTTATTCTGTTAAAATAATTCACCAATATTATTAAGTCAAAAATTATTGCAGCCAACGCCTGAATTCCCAATACATTGAAGAAAGATTAGTGGCTATCATTAAAGACAACCTCGATATTATCACTCAATCTGATTGCCGGAAATGTATACTCCACATGACATCAAATTTGAGTATAGCAGCCGCAAGACGGCTATTTACTTAATAATATTGGTGAATTATTTTAATAGATTAACGAATACGTTGATCTTTATCTAGCAGAAATATTGAATTAAATTTAGAAAATTTGGATCAATTTGTGAAAGTTGTTAATTTTTTTTTGAAAATTGTTGAAGTATTTCTGAGATTTGTTGAAAAGAAATGAAATTAGTATAATTATATCTAAAAAAGGTATGTTTTCACACATACCTTCATCTTCATATAGAATTGTATGAGTTATAATAAAAAATGTTGATTGCCCCTACTTTGATTTGCAAAAGGGTGAATTTGATTGAATTTGGATTTGTGTTCAAATAATTTTTAATGAATAATGAGAAACGAGATTAGGTAATTTGAACGGAAGATTACTAAGAAACTACCAAAGTGTAATTTACTTTGGTTCATATGTGGTGGTACTTAATCTATTCTCAGGCTTGCAGGGACAATAATACACACACAAACGAACGTTGTTTTTATTTCTTCCCTCTATCTATCTAAAATCAGACTAGAAAAAATTGAAATTTTCAAAACCTTTGGATACATGAATGAGACAGAACCCATTTAAAATCTTCAGATAATGGATTTTTCTTAGGATTTATGTACAGTTATCTAGTTATTCAGGGACACAATTCTGATCTGTTCTTCATTTCTATTGTGATTGTTTTCGTGTACATATTACTTACTGCCACTACGTAAATAAAAAAATAAAAAATTAAAAAAAAACATGGTTGCGTGCGTGCCCTTAGTTCGTTCGTTAAAACAGGATATTTCGGATATAACTATTTGCTTTTAAAAGTTCGCAAATAATCACAAACAATCCTACTATAATTTTCGCTAGTACCGTATTTCAAATTATCGTTATCCAATTAGAACACTTTCGCCTGTTTACTACGTTTACTTCACTCTCTGAGACAAGAATCGTTCCTGGCAATGCGTGCTGTATACAATGTCCAGAACCTTTCTGAAGATTCCATTCCAGAAAAATCGATTCTCCGAACCTAAAGTAGTTTACTGGCCGGACCAATAGATGTCACTTTTCTATTTCTATTGCACGTACCAATTTGTTTATTTTGAAGCTTACTTTGGGGAGCAAGACAGATGAGTGAAATCAGGTAATTTAAGTAGAATTATAGTTATACGAGCGAAAGTTCAAATTCAATGTATACAAAAAGGTGAACTTTTAACTATGTATACGAAAATAGAAAATGGTGAGAATTATATTAAAAAGAAAAAAAAACTATGAGGCTTAAAATAATCAAAATAATATAAAGAAGAGAAAAGAGGAATAAGAGAAAGAAAAGAGAAGAAAAACAATAATAAATTTTACAAATTTATCTAAAATTGTTGTCAGGAGCGGACCCACATCATGCATTCGCGACCTCAATCAATCTCAGTGGATGTTGTGTACTGAATTAATTTCTCCCTGAAAATCTTCATTGAGCTAATCGTTCTAATGTCATTGGGAAAAGAGTTCCATTTACGTGCAATGTGACAAAGAATGAGCGTTGCTCAACTAATGTGCTGAATCGTGGTATAAGTAGGCTGAAGTGGCGGCGCGAGTGCAGGAAACCAAGGTATTCGAATAAGTACATCGGTAAATGCGTAAATATTAAGGGGTCCTCTAGTTTCTCGGCTGTTTTTTTACGGCTTTTTCAATAATTTTTACGGGCAAACCATCGAAATAATCAATCTCATTGTATTTGCATAATCTTTATTAACATTTAAATAAGCTTTACAAATTTTTTGAAGCCAAAATATATAATAGAATAAAAGTTATAGTGGCCGACAGGAAGGCATCAAGTAAAAGAGGTGCTCGCCGGTGACCAAGATTGCGGCTGTTCTGCTTATCTGAAATCAAAAAACTAAACGGCATTCTAATCTTCACATTTAAGACTACCGATTGAACTAGAGTGAATTCTAAATTACAAAAATTGACTTTTTTATACACTTTTGAAAATTACATTCTATTTTTTACTCATTTTTTCTTAAGTTTTTCGCTCGTAGAAAAAAAACTATCGAAGCAATCATGATAATCCTAGTTCAATCGCTGGCTTATAACATATTAAAGATGCTGTATAAATTTGAAAAGGATCGGTGCAGTAGTTTCTCAAATATCGTAGTCACCGTTTCGAAAAATGGTGTTTCGAGAAAAACGCGTTTGAAAGTTCGCGCATCTGATTTATACTAAAAATTTCATCTCACCGTCAATCTGCTATGCCTGGACCATACAATAGGCCTTCCTCCTCTTCTCGGAAGTCACGCAGAGCTGCTCCGTCTTCCCTTTTCGCGATTCGGGCCTGTCATACAACATCACTCAATATTCGAAAGCGTCTGTCAACGGTCTCTGCTCCCCTTTACTCGGGCCTAGTTCGCGCTCCGTATACCTGCTCCGTTCCAGGGCCGTAACATGTGAACTACTTTGAATATCGAAAAATCCTTTGGCACACATTTTCTACACATGTTGTAGATATGATTTATGAAAAAAAATCGATTTTCTCGACCCGAGAAAGTAGAGGACCCCCTTAAACGATGTAGGAAACTTAGGGCGATGACATCACGATAAACAGTCAACGAACATCCCAAAACTGAGGGAATTATATTGTGACACATGATCAAAGCGACTTAGTCCATAAACAAAACGCACACAATCGTTGAATGCTACGTTTAGCTTACGATTACAAGCTGCGTGGAGGGAAGAGAAGATACTGCTGCAGTAAACTGAATGAGGGACAAGCAGAGCCTTGACCAGTTTGAGACGCAGTCCGACTGACAATGACATCAGCAGGTTAGTTTGATGTTAAGCAACTCCAAAGCTGGTAACCTTTTCCGAGAAAGCTAATTTTTATTATTGAGGCCGAGTAAATCGACTTCTTCGGATTGGGCAAGAGCCGGTCAAATTCAGCCCAAGCGGATATTAGAATTAGATCGCTATTAATTCGAACAATATAGTCCTCGTGTAATCCAATAAGTCTGCACGTCATTAGCGTATATATGCAAATTTTCATCCAATACAACATACGGAAGATCATTTATAAACAAAGTAAAGAGTAAAGGACCCATAGTAGAACCTTGTGAAACTCCAAAACTGATTGGAAGGAAGTTGGATCTAACTACATCAACTAGGACTTTTTGGAAGCGATTGGAAAGAAATTCGCTGATCATCTTAATTGTAGTTCGGGAGGAAAAGGTTTGTGTAGAAGAAGTTTGTGCTCAACGCTGTCGTATGCTTTGGATAAATTAAGCAGAAGATGGATAGATGATTATTATTTTACGCGCTTCGAATATCTGTAGTATCTTTCAGTAGAGCAGTCTCACAGCCATACCCAGGACGAAACCCAGACCGCAATCTAAAGAGCAAGTCATTGCGTTCGACAAAATTAATTATTTGCGAAGCCATCAACCTCTCTAATACTTTCTAGGAAGCATAGTATACACATAGGCGGAAATCGTTTGGATCATTAGGAGCAGAGTTCTGTCCCAGTGGTAAGACTTTAGAATTTTTCCACTTACGAGGAGAATTGTATATATATAACAGGGAACTACACTGGAAAGAGAACCTTATAAATCTGCGTGGAATACTGTCATCACCGGTAGCATCTGATTTGATACTATCGATGACTTCTAATAGCTCGGAAATTGTTACACATCGGAAGCTGCATGTGGATCTATTAGAGAGGCCAGCATAGAGATTGCGAAAAAGCACACATTGATTTATCAGTACCATGAATATCCCATTCACGCAGATTAGACCATAGTTTCTTTGGTGTAAGATATTGGTTTAGTATTCTGCTAAAATAGGTTTTTTTTCGCACTTCTGATTTTATCAGGTACTAGATTTCATGCGAAATTTAAATGTAATACGCCTCAGGGAGATTTGAGCAACTCGAAGCGACGGAAAAGATATTCTCTTTCGGCAATCATATTCTCAATTTCGGGGGCGTACCATGGACATCCGTCAGCGCTTAAGCACTTAATGCGCTCAGGAGCGAATTTATCATGTAAATAATTTACCAGTGGATAAAATGTTTGCAATCGATCATCTAAAGATTTAGAATTTTTTATAAGTTCCCAGTTAATCGTTGATGACTCTTCGAGTAGACGCTCCACATTGATTCTATTGTAATTACGAGACTTAAGACGAGACTTGCTGGTTTTTAAAACGGGATTCCCACATAATATATATTTTTTTATATTTTTAAATTTATTTTCCTTCTTTTTAATTTTTTTCTTATTTTTTAAATTTTAAGTTTTTTTTTAATTTAACGAAAAAAAACATTCTGGGATTGGAATGCGCAGTGTGGGCCTTTTTGTTTTGTTTTTTTTTTTTTTGTATTTATTTTTTAAGCATGCTGGGGTTCGAACGCCCCTGTCTGTAGCTTCTCTTAAGATTACTGTTTATCCGACGTATGATCTAAGATTCCTGAATAAGAGCCATTTCTATAGTTTCTTCGTTAAGGAAAGCCCACAAATTATCTGTAGCACGCCTGAAGCTCTGACGAATCTACAGCTTTGACATCCGCATCTTTGAGCTCGGAGATATTCAATCCATCTAGCAGATGAGCAGATCTCAGGCCTACTTTTTTTAATTGCCATGCCTGATGTTAAACGTAATTTTAAAATTCTCCTTCTCAACAGTTCGCTTATCAGTAGCAAGAAGCAAGAAGCCTGTTTACAAATTTGATTACTCGGTATTGGTACCCCCCTCACGATTTTCAAAAAACCGGAACAAGCTATGAATGTGCCTTGGCTGAAAAGAGTAAATATTCCATCGTCAGCTAAACTATTTATGGAGCTGTTAACCACAAGGAAAATCTGAAAAAGTAGCTACTTCATTAATGGGTTTCTGATAGCCAGTTTCGTTGCGTCTATGACTAGATGTAGGAGTAATGGCTTTGGTTCCTTTTTGTTACGCTACTGGCCGAGTTTGGGACATATTCCCTTTTCAACCTGTTTAATTCAACCCTCGTGAAAAGTGCAATCCTCTAGTACCGCTTTAAATTTTAATCCGTTCTTCGAGTGATAGTCATTTGCATTACCGTTTGGATCGTTTTCTTTTTTCAATATCGTCTGGTATGAAAAAAGACATTTAAAAGAAGCACCCGGGTACTTGAAGTTACCTATTTATATTATATTATCGCTGGCAGTTTCTTGTATGCTCTGAGGCACATAAGTACTTTGGATGGTGGTACGCCCTGCAGCACTTAAAATGAAGATTATCGTCTAAGTGCGATTCCGCTTGGAATAACCTTTTTTTTTTTTTATATAATCCCATATTGGTTGCACAGGTAAATCCACTAAACTGGTCCATTCCCTCAAAACTTGCAAACTGATTTAAGGAATTCTATACTACCGACCGTAAATGGGTATTAGAAGGAGTTCATTACCTGGAGTTAGTTTAAACCATGATCTACCATTCTTCGGCATGCTTTACTGTACTTTTATGATTACATCTCTTTTGAAATTATGTACATACTTCTGGTTGATGGCAAGAAGATCGTACTAAAACATTATGTTTCTTTTTAAATTAGGTAATTTACGTAGATTGTCCTGATTTGTAAGTGAATATCAACTTTTGGGCTCTTTAGAGAATAAGCATTTTCGCATAACCCTCATCAACTGCAAAGTTATTCTACACAACAACCGATCTACCACATGCTTCTAATGGAACGCGATTGAACAACGAATTTTATACTCAATAGCGCATGATCATCTAAATCCTTCCTGTAATTAGATATTCAAAAGTAAAACAAGTGGACGAAAATGTACAATCATAGCTTCATTTTATGTTCATAGAAACTCCCAGCAATTGTAAATGAATACTGATGTTGTTGCCACTGCAAAATGCCGGTAATTTTCTTCAATTTTATTCAATTTACGAATGCAAAATATGTTTTGTGCCAATTTAAAATTCCTACATTCAGCTGTATGTAATCAAACTAAAAGTGTTTACAAACTATATAGGTGTGCCTGTGTTTAGTAAGTATGATGTACCTCCGATGCACCCTTTTTCCACTTTTCTATGCATTCAGCATGAATCATCAAGGAAAGTGATGCACATCAGATCCGGAGCTTTCAGGACCTACTTTGCATTTGCAGCGCGATACCTGCTCATTCAATAAAGCGCACAACTTGTTCTACACATGGATAAATAGTGAGCTATACAGACAGCGTCAATATTCCTATTTAATTCAGATATTAAGTTTGCAAACATGCCCCCGCTAGCACGAACTTTTAGAAGGTGGAGTACTTTATCCAGATGTGCAGTTGCTTTGTCGGTCGGTGATGCAGTGAGGGCTAGGGTTTTAAACTACTTTGCCCATATATATGTAGAGTTGACTGGACTCGAATGCAGTCTGGATACTAACGCGCGATTCTTGGTGTATAGGACACGCGGCAACCATAAAAGTTGCCACGTCCACCCTGTATTCGAGGATGAACTCTATAGCTTCACATATTGCTCGTGCCGGTAATTCGGTATCTTCCTGTATGAATATAAGTTGCAGGGAGTACATGAGAACCCATTGCAGCTACTATTCCAACTGCTATCCTTATGGAGCATGGAGCGTGTGTTAGTTCTTTCGTTGCTTCTATACTGGCTAGTGGTTCTGCTACTGTTGAATATACTGCATTGCGGTTGTATGTATATATAAAGTTAATCTCGGTGCAATATTTAGTTTTCTACACTAAAAGGGGCCAGACCGCCGCGCCGCGGCGGGAGGATTGGATGCGCTACCACCTGAAAAGAGTTGCAGATGGGCATACTACATACTCAGTTAGGTGTGTGAAGTCTAATGTTGTTTTTTAGGTTTTCAGATCGCTTCAAAAGCCTTCCAATGTATGCTGAAATATATTCCCAAGTACCTATTACATTCCCTACTTCCCGGCGGGGTTATATATTGCATACTTGACACATAATCAGCAAGAAATACAAGAACAAAAACTGGACGAGGGCTATTCTTCTATGCTGCCTCCAATAATTCTAGTGCGAAGTGGGAGCCTTGTTCAACGTCCACTGTACTGTACCTGAAAAAGAAACGATTACCCTGAATAAATGCTCCATTATTCCTTCATATAAATGGACAAAAGTATACAAGGCCGTGGGCAGCGTGTTAGGATAGAGTCATAGATTTCAGAGGATTTTTTTCCTGTCCTTTCAGCAGTGACCCGAGCAAGTTGCCTTTAACTTTTCAGTAGTATAAAAACGGAACTTAAGGAAAGGATTTTTTTTTCTTTTTTGTGATTATACTATTGAGAAGCTTTTTGCCTTTCACTGTATATTTCTTCTTCTACACGGCTACAATCTCACCCTCATTCCAATTCTTTTGCACTCTTCTAAGCAGCTTCATATCTTTTGTAGAGGTCATTGGATAAATTTATGAGGAATTTTACCCCCAGGGAGCCTACTTAAATATTTATGTCGTCAAGTATAAGAAAAATAAGCAGAGCGGGTTAAAGTTGTTGCTTTCTTGGTCTTTTAGAAAATAACACAGACAGAGGTCTGCTGGGGCGTGAGCAGTGATACTCTGGTTAATATTCAAGAAGTATACCAGCAACGTTTCTGTATAGTTTTATAAGAGCACACATATCAAAAGCAAACACTTTGTTATGTCAGTTGTTTTTAAGATGGGTTAAACGGACTTCATTTGAAGGATTTATGATTGGAATAAGGAGACGCGTTGTTAGTACAAGGGGAAAATTTAGTGATGTCGAGAATTTTGCAATGATAAAAAGATGAGTAATTACTTTGTGAGTTGAAATAGAATCAACTTGGGAATGGTTGTGACATTTTCAATTTTCTGTTCACTATAGTAAATTTTTAATTCATATTTATTAAGCTTTATGGAATCGTTTGTGTTTGTGTTTGTGTGTGTGTGTGTGTGTGTGTGTGTGTAAACCTTATAAAACTTTTCATTGTAGGAGATTAAATGAAATATAAATAAAATAATCTTAAAATGGATATCCATATTGTATAAGCTTACAGGCATGGAGAACTCTACGTGATTACATCTACATATGTACAATATTTTTGTGTCCTACAAACTATCCGAGAGTTCAGAGCAGCTCAGGTACGTGAGTGGAACCAAATCTCACGAATTAATTAATAATTTGGTCTAGATCGATCATTATCTTAGAGGCACACTTAGTGATCACTCTTTGAACCTCAGGTTAAATAGAGATTACATCAGAAAATCGAGGGTACATAGTTGATAAAAAATTGATAAAAGAACATATATTAGTGCCATATGTCACAATATTCCATTCTAGACTATAAAACTTCTCCCCGAAGATCCAAAGCTGTGACTATGGCCATAACGAATCCAATGTGAACTATTTCAATTCAACTAAGTTGTACTTCTGGCTCAACCATTCCTTATCAAGGTATATATATATATTCTGTTTCAAAATTAGAAACGAATTTTATATACAGGGTGATTCGTAGAAATGTGTTCCAACAAGTAGCAATCGATTCCTTATAGTGTTGCGATCAACGTTCACGATGAATAATTTTTTCCCTCCTTCACCCCATTTTTAACGAATAAAGATTTTTTGGGTATGTTCAAATTGATCACCCTGCATCTTCTTCAGCAAAAATGGCTGAAAACGGTCATTTACAAAATATAATTGCCTACTTTTTTGCACTTATTGGAATTTTTCAGACATTTTAGCTGGATATGCTTAAGAAAATGTTCAAAAAACGCAGAAAAGGTTACATTTCGGGTACAGAGTGTGATAAGTTATTTTAAGGCTAAGCATTTGGACTTCGTAAATCCAGTATGAAAAAACTGTATTAATGACGTGTTTTTTCATGAAAATAGTAGTTAAATAAAACAAAAACGAGTAAAAATTCCGAAATTTTAAATTTGTTGAGCGATAAATTCAAAACGGAGAGGACGGAAAACATTTATAGAACATTGGAATGATCCAATAATTATCTAAGTACGGCAGTTAAGATTATCATCATAATAGGGTCTGTCGTCTACAGGTTACAGGGTGAACAATGAAAACATACCCAAATATCTATATCCGTTAAAAGGGGGAGATGATCCCATGATTATCTATCTATCAAAGATAAAATCCTCATCATCATAGGGTCTATCGTCCAGAGGTTACAGTATGATCAATAAAAACATACCCAAATATTTTTATCCGTTAAAAAGGGAGAGAATGAGAGCTTTTACAACACTAGCTGTGTTCTTTTGTGTCCGCAGAACAGGGCAGAACAAAAGATACACAAAAAAACGCCTCATACATTTTCGTAGAAGATTTACAAATGAACCCAAAAGTACAAAAAGTTCGCTTCAATTGACAAAACAATTTGTTCTCTCCAGTATATGGGATTTCTAGAACAAGGTACACAAAAGAACACAGCTACTGTAAGGAATCGATTGGCATATATGTAACACTTTTTACGAATCACCCTGTATATTCGAAAAACCATTTATCACAGTTTGTAATGGTGTTGTTGGTGATTGATTCAAAGGCTATGTTACTTCAATTAGAGTCTTTATTGAACTCGACTAAACTACATACAAGTGTAGGCGGAAAATAGGAATTAGTACTTCGGTATATTCAATTCTATACTTATATACAGTATATGTACTATTAAGTGAACGCAACCTATCACTACACAGATTGTATTCGTTGTTCTCGATCCAACTAAAAGTTTCAAATTTGTGTATACATATGTAGATTTGAAACAGAGATATAATGCAAGCAGTGAATGATGAATCAATGATGAATCAATAGCCAAGAAAAGGTGATAGGTGTATAAGATTTAGTACCAACAAAAATGGTTTTAAAAAAAAATCAAATTCAACCGGGAAAAAACGAGGGACCAACGATTATACATATCACAGACCTGTAGAAATGCCAGTTCCATTTGAGTTTACCCGGATCGAAAAAAATTTCGATGTGTCAGAATAGACCCGAATATTGAAAAATAAGGACACGTTTACTAGTTTTGAATTAAAATTTCAAAAACTGTTAAGTAAAATTATTACAACCCGAAACTTGATTACCTCAAATAGGCGTGATTAAAAAAAAAAAAATAGGTAAATTGAACGGACTGGGGGCAAATAACGACCGAACCCACAGAAGAAGATAATTTCCGATATTTTGAAAGAAATCGTCATATAATAACCGGCTAAGTGCGAGTCAGACTCGCGCATGAAAGGTTCCGTAACATCGTACAAAATTTAACACTAGGTATGTATCTTTATTTATTTTTTTCAAATGAGAGAAAGCGTCATGTCAAAAAATAATGCTGTCATTTGAAAAAAAAAATGCCTAGGAAAAAAACGCCGACAAAATCACGTTTCCTGTATGGGGGCTCCATTCAATTTTTATTTTAATTTAATTTTTATTATTTGTTGTTATATCGCCAATAGAAATACACAGTCTTTGAAAATTTCAACTGTCTACCTATTACGATTCATGAGATACAATCTGGTGTCGGACGGACAGGTAGCGAAGTCGTAGTAATAGGGTTCCCGTTGTTACCCTTTATTCCCATTGATCTAAAAGCAAGAACAAGCTAAGATATACAAGATTTTAAATTTTAAGCGTACTTGCTTATGGCACAATTTATAATTGTGCTTAAATTACAATATGATACAGATATATAGTCACCAATTTGAGGTTGTGAAAAATCATGCATTATGAGCATGTTCTTCTGCGTTATATGATCCGGAGGATACGCATTCAGAATTTATGGTAGAACAATGGCGCGCCCATTCGTATAGTATAAGGTGTGATAATGAAATTGTGTGTACTTTCTGAAACAAACCCTATATATATACTAAGCTTTTCAGTGTAACTTATAATCCATAGCATACCCCTTTCTCATGAGAAGTCGCAAGAAAATTTCACTCTATATCAACGATTTTGAAGTCATCTTTGTGCACGGATGCATTGCAAACATTTGCTCCGTTTTTGTATTAGACTGCCGATCTACCGAAAACGTAAGAAATTTTCCAAGTATTATATTTCAAGCAATCATTAATTATAATCAATTTTTTTTTTCTATCCTGGTTGTGGGAGTATATTGCCATTAGTTCAGTCCGGTCATTAGTTCAGTGAAATTCTTTGACAATGTCCTGTACTATAAATGAGTAGTTTACTGAAAAATTCAGCAATACTAAATTTTCTATCTACTGAAAAGTATTTTTGTTGCATCTGAGGTGCTCTCTGAAGAAAACGTGGCGTTATAGGCCTGATAAACGCTTCAAGAGGTATGTGATAAGTCATCGTGTACAAGATTACCACAAAAAATTCTTATCTTCACTGACTCAAAGTCTCTCTTTCCAGGTATTCACCAATTAATTTCATCATTGCAGTACAACTTCTCAAATAGGCGTACATATATGAATAAGGTGTGAATCAATACTCTTCAAATAATTGTTAACATTTTTGTAAGAGTCTTTATGACTTTTCTATTGTTCAACTTGTCTGGTCCCGCATAAGAGCTTAATTAGTTAAGGGCTAAAGTAAATACGTAGTATTTCGGCTCACATGATTCATACTCATAATTTTAACTGAGATTATATATGAGGTTTAATTAACATTTTTCTTCTGACGTTAACTGCAGGCAGGAACTAGCCGTACTGAAGAGTATTCGTTCGTGCTGATACGAAACGCCTTATTCATTGCTTTCCGTCTTAAGCTATTCAATCAAATATATCTCAGTACTAGCATTAGTATCACCGTCTTTGTACCTTAATCCGAATAGATTTTCTGCAGTTCTATTTTTCATACATTTATGTTTTCTTTACTTTTTTTTGTAGATGATTTTCGTCTGGTATTCTTGATTTTTCAAATTTTTTCTCGTTGAAGTGTTAGAGGCATTCATTCAAAGCCCTCATTGTCTATTAAAACTGTCGAGGTACGAGCAGGTTCAGAACGCGTTTTCATGGCAGCGATTGGCACTGAAATTAGTTTTTTCCTCAACGCAAAACAAATTTCCCCGTTTATATTTAATGACATTCTCTGTATCATCCACGACAGTATTGGCACTAATCTTTTTCATTTTGTTTCTGAGATCGAACAGCAAAGCCATTGCAACACTTATAAACGATTTTTGTATTATTATTATAACTGTCACAGTTTCGTATCAATGTGTGAAACTGCATTTGTAGTTAGTTACACTTTTACACAATTTATGTAAGGTTTTAATTACAGGGGGGTTTACATGAAAATGGAAGAGCGTGTATAACAAAATGATAATTCCATGTACACAATAACTGAAAAGTAAATAACTATACAGGTAATTCTTGTAGGTATCAGGTAGTTCTGAATATAAAATATATTATGGACGGAAGACTATGTTGTTTTGGATTTTGCTTTTTCCTGTTTTTTCCTCTAGGTGAAATATTGGGGAATACTAAGTTTGCCAATTCTGTTTGTAACACATAAAAAAATGCTGCTGAAGCAAAATGGATTGAACACCAAAGATAATATTAAAAGTTATATTGATTTTTGCATGTCCGTCTGTCCATCCGCCTTTGCGCACGATAACTCGAGAACGCGTGCACTTAGAGAGTGGAAATTTTGTACACAGCATGTTCATAAAAGTCATATATATAATTTCAGAAATGGGCTAAGTCGGGGAACCCCTGCTTAGTGTTGCCATATAAAAGCTTTGGCTCATTACGTATGCTGTGAGAATAATAAAAATGATGACATTTTTATTGGGAGTGAAAAGTTCTTTAGAATATGAAATCCTATACAATTGATTATAATCACTTTTAATGTGCGACAAACCGTTCTGGAAATAAAAGGGGAAAACTACTTCAACAATCAAACTTGCACTGAGAGGTTACCATACGAAATTACCTGCGGGCATTCATCTAGAGTATCGTAACTATTGCTCTTATACCAAATCTTGCTTTTTCACTTGATTCTTCTTATTTTTACTTTTTGCTTTTTGCTCCTTGTTTGCTTTTCGCTGTTTCCTTTTTCCTTTTACTTTTGTGTTTTGAGTAAAACTTAGTCCATTCAAACACCTCTGTAATATTTTTGAAGTTGCATCCTGAGGAAAGTTAAGAATACTTAACTTAAGTATATATACCTCAATTTGCCTGTACCTTCCTATAACCCACCAATTTTCTCATAAAAGTTGTAGAATTTGTAACAAATGTGTTTACGCCAGTAATCAAATTGTAAATTGTTCAATAAAAAAAACAGCATGGCTGCTCGCTCCTCTCATATACATACATTCCTGCTAGTTCCATTCTGACAGAGTAAACGAAAACAAAGTATCGAAATATTTAGATCAAGTTATAAAATACTTATGTGACCATCAGAGACATTTCTCCTTCCAGTCAAGGGGTGTGCTAACATTCCTCCAATAACATTCGTCGCCTAGAATACTTACATAAAAAATTTATTTCTATATCATAGAAATTTGAAAGAAACAAAACAAACTTACCTCGCAGTCCTTCTGATAAATCCGGCTGCCACTTTAACTGTGATAATTCCATTTATGAATAATCAATGATATCGACAACCCATAACAAGAAGAATGAGATGAGAGAATTTATGAATGAAATGAGTACAAATCCACTAACTTTGAGCTATAAACGGCTGAGAAAACTTAATGTCGATACCATTCCTCGTTCAGACCGAAATCCGAGCACTCCTCACCTGAATTCAAAGTTTAATTTGAAATTCTTATCTTTATCGCAGAAGCTTAATTCTGTTTTACACATCCTAAATCAAAGTTTAATTCTTTCCTATCTCAAAACCATAATAATTATGATTCTGTGGAATCTTAATTGCATCAAATTAATATCAAACTTTCTTCTTTCCAGCACCAGAAAAATGCGGAGCACCAAATGAATTAATTTAACTTTTTTCTAATTTTATTTTTTTATTGAATGTTATTATTGAAGTAGGTAGACTGGAGTCAATATAAACATTTTTGAGAAAATCGCATACTCTGACTACGTTTCACCTTCAATAAATTTGGGAATGTGCTTCAATTGCCACCAGGTTACCTAGGTATAAAAGAGCAATATTGTTTTTGCTTCATATGCACCACTCAAGTAGCAGACGAATTTTAAGAAAAAAATATAGCAAATATTTCAATTGACCCCTATACCTGGGCCAATAGAAACAGTACCTGGGGTAAATTTAAACATCTGGAAATTAAAATACAATTAATTACTTATAATAATTTTATTCTTAGTTCTTTGGAAATAAATCACAGAATTAATAAAAAATAGCTCTTCTACTTTAAAAGTGAGAAAAAAAGCGTATGTGTTCAAAAACAATTTAAATAAAACAAATCAATCAGAATCACAATTGTGACACAAATAAATGTGGCATCACCGGCTGTGCAAGCCTCCCCAATAAGCAATTCGAATGGAATTCCAGTCGTTTTCCTTGTCATTGTTGACGAGTTTACCTGGAAATCCGTACTATTTGCGCAGGAAATTCCGCTTCTTTGGCCGAAGGGAACTGCGCCGAGATTCCAAGTCTTTGATTGAAATTGGTAGATGGAACTGAACGTGGAAATCTATCGGATTTCCATGTTATTTCCTTGTTATCTTCGCATGGAAATTAAAGAGAATTCCAATAGTTTTCCATGTAATTTCTACATGGAATTCCTATGGATATCAATGCCTTTTCTGCAACTTTTATTTAAGGAAATCTAACAGAATTCTAGATCTGTTCCGTCTTCTCCTTGCTAACTTGCTATGAATTCCAATAAATTTTCAAATTGTTTACTTACCTAAATAAAGTGTGGTGATACACAAATCCATCATAATTTCTTTAAGCAGCAGAGCAGTCAGGCGTATAAGTTTCGAATAAAGAATAAAATTTTCAACTCAATATGTAAAAAATGTTTATTAAAATATAATTATTGCAATATTACATTTTAGTGATCCATTTTGGTATTATAGGTTATATGACATTTTATACTAATTGCCTTACTTACTTGACAGTTTTTTACAGAGAGCACTTAACTGTATATAACTGCTACATTGAAACAAAGATTGATCAAATATATTAAGAGTAATAGTACAACAGTAAATAAAAATAAAACTTATTGCTAATTAATAATAGTAATCCACCCAACACTAAAAAAAATTTCCAGGAATTTAATTCAGATAATACTAAAAAAACTTTCGGCAATAATGTTTAAATCACACAACACTAAAAACACTAAAAAAAACTTTCCGACAATAATATTTATTAAAGACGCTTTTTCCCAATAAATTGCAATGAAAAATACTGCAGCCAGATTCAAGGCAATTGCGAATAAATGACAGCTGAAAATGGCGTCCTGTAAGCGTGTAAAACAGCTTATGGGCCATCCCAGGCGACTATTCTTGATGCAGTATGCAAACCTGTTTTTTAGGGAAGAGGTGAAGAGACGCAAAGAAATTTCTCTTTGCGTCTTTTCACCTCTTCCTTAAAAAACCGGTTTGCTTAATGCATCAAGAATACTCGTCTGGGGTGGCCCAATGTGTGTGAGAATGCCATCACTTTTTCCCCTGGATTTCCGTGCGAAAATTCCACATCTGGAATTTTTTCTTATTCGGTCGTGTGCCCTGCACTCAGTCTTCTCCAGTTCTGCTGTGGCCGCAAATTTTATTTTCGCACAAACCAAGCAGAATTATTCTTCGTCGTCTTCTTCCTCTGAGGACATTTTTTTCCTGTTCTCTTACTTTTATTTTTGGGCAAAGTAAACCTAATGCCAAGTTAAGCAGCAGTAGATCAAAATTTGAAAATGTCTGGTATTTTTTAGAATGAAACAAGTAATTTCATATACACTTTCGTCTTTTGCATTAATGGGGGAAAGGAACTTGGCTATGCACAATTGTAGTGCAACTGAGATAACGAGTTAAAAACAAAAATCGAGAGAACGTAGGATTACCCGAACGACAAAATCTTATTAAATCGCTCAAAATCCTTTCAACCTATTCATAATAATGTACATCAGGTCACACCACCTCCCATTTTTAAGAAAAAGATAAATTTCGCTTTGGCCCAGATGCTGAAAGGAGATGTAAAATTCCTCTCAAATAAAATTCTCATTTTTCTCGAAAATATCAGAGAATCCAGGATGACCTCTCCCACTTAATCTCTTCATAGCAAAACGAATGTAAACACATCACGTGTAGTTAAAATATCATAGGATTACAGCAGCAACATGTTTCCTTTTACAGCAACAACATGTGACCAAAACATTGTCAATATTTCATGAAAACCGGTTTTACAAAAGCGCGGGAACATTTTATGAGAGCAAAACATGAAAGCTTCGCCCCTTCTCATTTATTTATTTTTCGGATAAGGTTTGACCACTTCAGTTGAAAAGTAATATTGACAGCTTTTAGATGGTTGAGAATGGTCAAAGTGCGCATTTAAATGCAACAATTGTAGGGCCGATGAGGTATTTGATTTCAGCACTATGTTTTTCTGCTTCAACATTAGCCGGCTCACGACCGCTTCCTGCTTTTTGGTGATTAGTGTCGTTATTTGATGTGCTATTCAATGTTGGACTCAAGTTTTGATAGCTTGAATATTATTTTGAGTCAGAGCTTGAGGAATAGCGGTAGTCAAAATGTCATATATGTTCATTGTGTTTTCAGAGTTACTTCGGAGCCAGGCGTCACCGCTGGAATTTATTGCTTTTTTAAATGGGCCATAGCAAGATTTGTCTATGGTTGGAGTTTGTGGGAGCAATATGGTGGCAAAAACAGTAACCGAAATGCCGTTTTCTTTACAAAAATCAAGACAGTTAATATGGATATGTAACAAGCGGTTATCCAGCACCTGCAATACTTTCTGATCAGGCGCAGCATTGGTATGTTTTTTTTGCAAATGTTTTACAAATTAGAGAAATCCTTCATCTTGCATCCAACCTGAAGAGTACAACTACTGCGCCAACGTGTCCATCTCTTAAGCCTGAATTTGATTACCATGACAACAGCAGCAACAGCGGCAGCAAATTGTTTTAATTGATTGAAAGCGGTCAGCTGAGTGCGAACGTCCTTGCTGCCGAGCCATTCCAAATTCTAAATTTGCTGCCGCTGTTTTCAAAGGATGCTGTCATACGCATATAGAAATGTCAGAATATTCTGCTTGCTGCCTTGTGCTGCTGTAGTGCAAACTGATACACTCGACAGCAAAACTGTTTTTTGCGATGCTGCCACTAGTTCTCATGCTGTCGCTGGTGTTCAATCTGGTCAGGCTTTATGAAGTGATCGTGAAATCGGCCGCGTGAAAGTACAAACAATGGAGGAATTGAATTTCCTATAGAATTTGCTACACTTGCTACTGTAACGACAGTGCCCCGTTCTACTGATATTACTGAGCCAACTTGTCTTGTTCCTCGTCTTACCACATGTCAATTTATATCGGTTTCATTGACATTATAAATATCTTGGAGCTCTTAAAGTGGTGGCGATCCATAATTATTTCCAAGTGCTCGTAAAATCCGTCCACATTTATTCGGTTCAAACTAGTGGCTCTTATTAAACTCGTGGCTTGAACAGCTCTCATAGACAACTCAGAGTTTCTCGCAATAAAAGCTCTGAACCAATCTTCAGCAGCTAATGCGTTCATTTCCCAGGGGCTTGGTCTTTTCAGTTTATATACTTTGGCCAGTTCGTATGCTACATAATTTTCTTTCTTCCCTCATAGAAAATTCAAAGTAAATATCAGCAAATCATATCAAGTATTTCGATAATGCATTCTATTGTGGTTCATCTAACATTCTATTGTGAGGTGCATAGCCCATCGAAACAAATACTGCACTCTCTTCCTTGGACTTTTCCCTTTTCTTCTTGTACCGATGCAAAAACGTGAAATTCAATCCATGTTTTTCAGCTGCTGTCCTCAACGAAATACCTTCTTGCATGTGTCCATACGCATCTGTGTACTGATCTAAGCCATACTCGACACATTGTGCCTTCTTTAAACGATTTCTTGGCATCTAGAAAGTATAGATGATAATCATTTAATTCAAAAAGTTTATAGAGTCAGTTGAAACGCGTTTCAACAGGGCCCAGGGAAAACGTTTGAAACGCTTCAAGCAACTCTTCTTATAAATTTCATTATGTAGCAAAAAAACTAAATGGCGTAAGGAACTAATAATCGCATTTCTCTAAACCTGAATATTAATAGTCATGGCATTCTAAACTACACTCGCGGAAGTACAATAGTTTTTGATTAATAAAAAAAAAAAATAATATTTTTTTTTTGCGACGAAAAAGTAATAGCTTCATTTAAAAATGCGTGTCGTACTCGAAACGACGCCAAACACTGACTGACACGTTCCAACACGAAAAGCGTTACCTTCTCTTCTTCGGCTTTTGCTGCTGGCAGTAACCGTTTCCGGGTTACTCGATTTGTTTCAATTGAACCCACTCTACCCTACTTGTAGATTTAATTTGTTAAATTAGTGAACTCACAGTTATTTTAAATTGACTGTGATATCTATAGCTTGGTGCATTTTATTTAACTTTTTTGTTTAATTCTTTTTTAATTTTATGGAAGACAAAATATATTTATTACATTGAATTGGGGTTTTTGAAAACCGATATCTTACCCTTTATGCGAACAGATCGCGTGAGACGGGTCACTCTGACCCATCACGAACAGGAAGGGTTAAATAAAAAAAAAGTCTGGTTTCGAAACTTTATGCGATTCAGATAAATACATACATTTACATATGCATATATAAAAGTAATGTAAGACTACCTTGGATACATTGGAAAAATTCAACCTAAAGTTTTTACCGTGACAACGTTGTATCGTTTCATTTATCCTAATTTGACTACCTACATTAATTTTCCCTTTGATTATTGCATTGATATCGGTTTCATTGAAAAACCAATTAAAGAGACGAATTCGAATGAAAGCCATCATTATGTACTTCTAATGGCACTTAAACCTTTCACGGGTAGGTCATTAGCAGTGAAAATAAGTAAAAACAGAATCGCTCAATTCAAAAGTACATTGACATTCAGTGTTTTTTGCCTGCTACACTTACACCTTAAAATTACGTTTAGACGTACACTTATACATTTCCATTACACCTGCTGGTTAAGCTTATGCAGTAGAAGATATCATGAATAATTTCTTATCAATTTGATTATATGTCCCTAACCATCTACAATATTTGTCGACCCCTTACGATGACATCTTCAATGTTAAAGAATTGCGACAACAACAACAATTCCACTTTAAAATTGAATTTTAGTATCCAATGACCTTTTCGTCCTTTATCCAGGCAACCTAAGTGTGGCTTCCTTGCAAGGATCTGTTCATCAACCCCTATACAACCATCGAAATCAATAGTGAAAATATTTAAGAAGGAAGAAAAGCCCAAGTTGAGAAGCAGTTGACACTATTAAAATTTTATTAGCTGGTGCCCAATGTTTTTGGCACCCCCTCAACCTAACCGAGGAGAAGGATGTTCGTCAGACCGTGCTAGCTGATATTATCCACCTTTTTGAAAACAGAGACCGACTGATACAGTTCAACCGGATAGCTAGAGTTCTTGACGAATATTGAATAATTTGTCGTCGTATTTTCATTTGAACACTCTTGTCGGAAATTGGCGCCTCTCAATTCAAGTGGAATTTAACAAGGAAAAGGATTTGTGCACCGGCTCGTCATTACCTATAACACTTTGCTTATATAATCAGAGTCGGTGTGATAGGGCAGGATTGAGGCATACTTAGTGTTACAGAATTCTATATCATGAGGACATTATCATTTAGTCTGCTGTTTCCGCTTCAATTTATGACTCTTGTTAACATATAACTGTCACGCGACGTTATGGATTATGGTATACCTTCACAAGTAGTGAAAGTAAAAGCGTTCACGTAATATTTAAGTTGATGGTGCTAGTGCGGGTGATTTTTCCGGGAAGGTATATACCTATATGTAAGGTAAGCTAACGAGCTTTCGCGAATCAGCATCAACATTATGTGATCGCGTTAGGGTCTACATAATGCTTACGCCTCAACCGCTCCGCATTGAAAGCGCACACTTGAGTTATGCTTAATGACGGGTAAAGTGCCAATGGGTAACTTTGTGGGAGGGGTGGACGAAAAAAAAAAAACAAAAAACAAAGTGTGGAAAAAATTTGTCGATGTTGTTTAGAGAAACAAGAAAACCACCCTATTTCCATCGACGTTTGAAGGTCGGTTGTTGGGAACGTGTTTTATATCCGGGCGGCACTTTGTACATGGGTAGATATAAACATGAAGCTCTGTCCTGAATTATTGATTTACATCAGGTGAGTGAACGTAACGTCGTAACACCTTAAAAGTTCCATTCCCACCGACACCCATGGTGTTAGCAAACATTATCGGGTCGAGGGTGGTTGGTTTGTATACTCTCGGTATTTTCAGCAGCAGCAGTATGAGAACAAGTAACAAAAACAACACGGGCACTATCAACAACAACAAGCAAGGTGAGATCCGATGCCACCTAACAACCGACTGTCTTTCGTTTCATCGTGACGCCCCTCAACTTCCGACCCTATTCCGACATTACTATCTTCTGCTTTTGACTATTAAAGTTTATTGGGAAGTTATTTTCGGATCAAATTTCTTTGTACACTTTGGGTATAATGTGAAAGCTTTGGCTCTAGATCTTGTTACACTTTCAGATGAGGCGACTTTTGACGGGCTCGTAATTACATCTGAAACATGACAGGCACTATATAGCGTATAGGTCCTGATTTTACGATAGAATCAACTCTTGTTTCTATTTAGACTTAATTACAATTGCTGTCCGGAATGAAAATGTCGGTTTGGAATGACATGAAGGGATATTAATGACATCATGAGTTTGATTGGAGTTGAAATTGAAGCTGGACTGTATATGAGCCTGTGTACGTTGAAATGTAATTTGCTGTGCGTACTTACATACAAATCTAGGATTGACGTAAATTTTAAATGAATTCAAGCAATGGCACTTTGGTTATGGGAATAAGCAATAATTGTTTTGTGAGCATTTAGTACTGAGTGTCTGTAACTCTTAGTTATTGATGTGATTTAAATATGTATGTGTATGCATGGAGAGAAACACATTCAGGATCATAACTACTACACGTATAAGATAGTATCTATGGAATTATTTTATACGGTATGTATAGGGCTTAAAGAACGGAATATCCAATGATACTTGCATACATTCGATACATAAGATCGTTGATTAATTAAAAGAAGATGCGTTGGAGTTTAAAATAGTTTCAGTCTGTTTAGGCAAGCCTTCTATGACTTATTAGTATTTTTTTTTAATTATAACCCTTTCAGGACTTTAAAATAATAGAGAAATTAGAAATGTGGTAAGAACAGGAAGCACTCTAAGAGTTGTAAATCCAATCATTTCAAATAGTTTAATCCATCCAATTAACAGCAAATAATTTAAAAAATCATAATGGAATATGTTCGTTATCCTGCGAGTTTCCTTAGACACATTTTATCCTTTTTCAGATTATTCGGTATCTATTTGAGAATATGTAGCAATCTTTTCTGATATTATTACCGCGGAAGCTCCTATAAAATCACCTGTTATTACAGACCAATACAAACCAATAATATGTCCTAGCTCTGACGTGATATAACAGTATACGTCAACATAAAAGACAGGCGACATTGATGTGACCCATTTTTTAGAAATATTTTTCGTTTTTTTACAAAATTTTTTTTTTTTGGTTTTGAAGTGTGATAAAATAAAAAAAAATTCAATACGATTCCAGTATTGGCGGAATACTGTAGTGACAATATTGCCTTAAGTTAATCCCAGCTCATGAACACTGGCATACATTTGATTGTATCGACAACTTCTAAGCACTGCAGTTTGAAACGGTGCAAAACCGCTTGAATAGTTGAACTGTAAAAGAAACAGAGGCAGAAGCATTTTGTAGTATGACATGGTCACCAACTTGAAAATACTGTGCTGTGTCTGGAAGACTCTCTGTGGTTGCAAAAACCAGTTTTGGCAGCGCATTTCCACCTTTTTGTAATAATAAGTATTTTACTAATACTTCTCGAATTATTACAATACTATATTTTTATTTATACTGCTTCATTGCTAACTTTAGTAATATGTTCTTTTTCATTTGAAACACACACATGATGAAAAATATTCATAAAAATAAATAATAAGTAAATATATTTTTTTAACGGCCAATGTACAAAAATTATAATAATATGTTTGATAAGATTAGGGAGAACTCCTCCTTGGAAAAGGTGGAAATGCGGAAAAATACATAATCTATTGAGTATTCTCGTCCTTTCATCCGATAAAGGTTAACTTTTCAAGAATTTTACGATCTATTTAGGTTTTCTGGTGCCGAATACCTACATCCATTGAAAGTTGCAGTATTTTGGAGAAATTATTCTCATTTGCCCTTTACATTATATTATTTTTAGGAAAAATCGTGTATTAATTAGGGAATTGTCCTAATTTTTTACAGTGTGCGTCTAACTTGGTGTAATGGCTCCTGATTGAAAATAAAATCTAACTAAAACACGTTAAGATATCGAAATAAGTAGGAACAAGTAATAAACAAATAAATAAATTAATAAAATAAAATAATAAAAATGATATAACCTCAATCGATTAACAAGTAAAATAGCTATAAACAGTACATAAAATAGCTGAACGGTTTTTGCAAAACCGGTATACATATATAAAAACAAACTGTGACATACCGCCATAAAAGAAAAAAACGAAAAAAAGTTAAATTATAGTTAATTGAAATAAAATTAAACCTAAGCCTATAAAAAATAAACAAAAAACCTGGACATTTACTCTCTTAAAAACCGAAATCTTTTAGTAATAAATGCAAATGCTTGCCATAGCCTCTTCGCTGCATATTGGCACTTTCGTATTGCCTGAACAAAGTAAAAGCGCTCGTCGTTTTGAGAGGAACACCGAGGGGCTAGTAACCGATAACCCTTTCCCGATTGCAAGAAGTGAGTTCATGGTGGCCTAAATACATTTTAAGATGAGTGCCCAGCAGTGACAATTCATACTGAGACACATGAGAATTCCGAGAAAGTCTATAAGTATGTAGCGTTGACATCATTGAAAGCAACATCTAACTTTCTCTAGCACCGAGAATCAATTTCGCTAAATTAGAATATTTAGCATTTTAGCCAGCTTCAAGCGAATTTCCATAGAAAGGAAAGCGGACGTTATCCAAAGTTGTCGTAAAGTGCCATAGATTTTTCCTATTAAATTTGAAATTTGACTGCAGAATTTGAAATCAGCACTGAAATAAACTCAAAGATTCCTGACGTAGTCAACGTACTAGGAAACGGAATTATTTAATAAAATCGGAGGAAGTTGCGATTTATCAATCCGGATCCTGTATATAGCTAGGCAGTGCAACTTAGTTTTATTTAACGAAATCTTCCATCAAACCTATGCATCTATTCAAATAAATTTAGATCTCATCCGTGTAAGGATGAATGGAGGTATTAGTAACAACATTCGGTAAATCATTTAAATCTAAGGTGAAAAGTAGAGCGCTAATAATGGATCCTTGTGGAATACCAAAGCGAAGATATATAAGATCAGAACAAAAAATTTTTTACTTTTACCATATGCGATCGGTTGCGCAAATTATCAGAAATAAGCTGAATGGCGGCAGATGAAAAGCCTAATTGATTTTTCAGCTTCTTAGACAGTCTTGGATGGTTTACGGAATCAAATGCCTTACTAAAATCAAGAAGAACTAGTACTATCAGTTGGCCCTAATCGAGAGCTCCACAAATATCTGGAGATACTCTCAGAAGTGCAGTCACGCAACTATGCTCATCTCGATAATCAGGCTACTAATCGTTAATAAATTTGATGATTTGTTCGAACATAATTTTTTACAAAACTTTAGCAAGCTAACTAAGCACAGCGATTCGCACAGCTAAACGTGACTTTTGTTCTCGGAAACTTGACCCTGCGCTTCCCCGCGAACTCTTTGGAAAAACATCAGAGATATTGGAGTTAAAAAATCACTGGCCTATTGCAACATTGACCCTGATGTATTAAATGAGTTTTTCGTGCAAGGACCTTATTTCAATGGTGCTGCTAACTCTGGAGACGAATTATACATTGAACAAAATTTTGATGGTTTCGCATTTAATACGATGACTCCCTCTGATGTTATACTTGCCATTAAATCTATTAAATCCAACGCGATTGGTGTTGATAATATTGACGTGCGATTTCTTCGCATTATATTACCGTGTATAGTACCTCTTTTGACGCATATAATAAATACCTGTATTATGACATCCAAATTTCCGTCTGCTTGGAAATATGCAAAAGTTGTTGCAATTAATAAAAAACCTAATCCTCGACTTAAGGAAGATTTCTGTTCAATTGGCATACTTCCTTTCTGCTCGAAAGTTACCGAAAAATTGCTTTGTGACCAAATTTCAACCTTTGTATCTGATCAGTCCCTTTTATATGCATTTCAATCCGGTTTTCGCAAACGACATAGTACAGTTTCATCGCTTTTACACCTAGTAGATAATATTAGATTAAATATGAATGCCCGACTAGTATCATTGCTCGTATTATTAGATTCTTCTAAGTAAATATTAATGTGTTATGTAGTAAACTTAAAATACGGTTCTTTTTTAGCAGCTCTGCAGTTAATTTAATTTTTTCTTATCTTTCGGATAGGTTCCAAAAGGTTGTGAATGCTTCCAGATATAGACCTACCTTCTCAGGTGTTCCACAGGGGTCAATTCTCTGACCGTTGCTTTTCTTATTATACATTAATGATTTACCTGAAGTAATCCGTTGTGGCATTATCCAGCTGTATGCCGATGATGTTCAGTTCAATTTATCTGCTCCTGCTACTTGTATGAAAGATGTTGAAGAGCTGATGAACTGTGAACTTGCTAGGGTGTCTCGCTGGGCTATTGAAAACAAACTTTTGCTAAATACATCGAAATCCCAAGCAATCCTGATTTATCTAAAAAGCTTCGACTTGAACAACTTTCCCCCAATAAGACTAGGTGATGCCATCATACCTTACTCAGAGTCTGTCAATAATCTTGGTGTTGTCTTCAATCGCACACTTACCTGGGACCTACAAACTAATAAAGTGATAAGGAGGGTGTATGGCACACTTCGTAAGCTGTGGTTTTTTGCAAAATTTACACCACAGGATGTCTGAACTCGTTTGATTATCACTCTAATTCTGCCGGTTATATTGTATGGTAGTGTAGTATACTGCAAGACCGACAATATTAGTAGAAGGAAATTATATGTGGCTTTTAACTCCTGTGCGCGATTCATTTTTAATCTGAGTCGTTTTGATCATATTTCTATGCACGCTCGCAGCATTTTAAATTGTACTTTGGATAATTACCTTGATTATCATGTAGCTATTATGCTCTTTAATATAATTAGATCCCTTGCACCTGATTTCTTGTCTACTAAACTTCAGCAGCTCAGATCATCGAGAAACTGCCAACTTGTCATTCTTCACAGTAATTGCAGACAGAGCCATAGATCTTTTTTTGTTTACGGTGTCAGGATATGGAACTCCCTGCCGAGCAGTATTAAGCAATCCGTAACTATCAGCGATTTCAAAATTAATGCTTTCAATTTTTTCTCTGACTATGGCTAAGTATTTACACATCTTTGCTGCCATAAGCCTCTAACCACGCCATATTGTTGCGCGATTTAATTTAATGCCTATCTTCAATGTTTGTAATATAATGCTTTTTCATTTTTGTATCATCTTTTTGTTTTTTTCTCTTTTTTCTTTTTTCACCTTTCTTTTTATTTGTTCTTTTTATATGTATATAATAATTTCTGTAATAATTGCCACTGCAAATCATTTCACTTATTCAACTTACTTTTAATATTACTTTAATATATATATATTTTTTTTGTTACTTTCCTTCCTGGAGTTATTACATGCAAAAGAGCGAAAGCTCATATGTAAATTTAATAAATTAATAATAAATTTGAAAATTTGAATTAGTTGTTCTAAAATCACTGGAATTGGATGCAGAGGGCATTTTAGGAATAGGTGCTACAAGATGGTGAAGGTTAAACAAAAATTATAAATATGAACAAAAGGAGCCAATATATACGGAGCGAGGACTTTAACAAAATCAGGTGGAAGTGAGTCTGGACCAGGATTTAATAGCGAATATCACTGAAAGAACCTCAGCGCTATCTACACGTGACAAGGTAAAATCTTCCACAATATCGCCAATGTTACCAGTTGTTGCAGAAGTCAACGAACTTGAAACATAAACACAAGCTGCACTGCTTTCACCTACTTAAATATCCAAGTAAATAGTGGAAGAAGTGGAAAGATGTAATTATCTCGGTAGCGGAATCCAGAAATACGAATGATGATATCAATTCCCATATCAACAGCTCAAGTCATTGATATGGAGATAGAAAGTGAAAACAGTACAGATATAACACTTTGTTGAAGATTTAATTTTTAATAACAATTATTTACAATTTTATTCATAGTAAGACATAGAACAGGACGATTTTTCCATAGGCTGCTGCATGTATTTCATTTTCAATAGTTATTAGAAAAATAAATGATGAATAGTATTATGACCCACCCTGTATAAATAAATTTACATATGGAATGACATATAGTAACGAGTCCTTACACTTGAAAGTTTTCTGCTTTTCTAAAGGGAATTTAACAGAAGTATTCAGTATTCATGACATAAGATTTTCTTCCTCCAGTTTTGATTTAAATAAATACTAGTAGTATTATACGAATACCTTAATTCATATGAAAGTTGAAAGAGAAGATATAATTTCATTAGAGGAGTATGACTCACTTTTAAGTTAAGATAGAGCCGTACAATGTATTGAATGACATATATATACTGTACATAGACTAAGTATAACCAAACGCAATAAGTATGTTTTACCCACCAAGGATACAGCAAGGTAACAAGATTGATAGACTTTTCCGACAATTAGGGGTTTTCTGTGTGGTATTCAGCTTTTCGTGACTCCTCTTATATTTATATCCCTCCATGATAGCCACAATCTCCAATTATAAAACCTGTAAAACATATGATATTCACTTCATGGATGCCTCGCAATAATTTAAATAATAATTGAGAAATAGTCATGTGTATTTCAATTCAAACAAATTACAAAAACAAAAACACGCCTCCAATATCATAAGTATAATATTTGTGATGTGATTTTTGGTTTTGTGTTAATCAGTTTTATCGCTTGTATGGTCTCCTCCGCATACAAAAAAAAATATATATATATTTATTGCCGTAGAAAATAATAACTTTTTGAATATTGAGCCTATATACGTAGCAAACATCATGCAGATTACCTCTGAATGTAAACCCTTAGCCTATTTGCTTGGCCCTTTGTCTTTCAAATCCACCAACATCGACTAAAAAAAAAACAACAAAAAGGATAAAGTAAGAAGCTGAAAAAAATTATCCCACCCTCTTGGCAAATGGGACCTTTATGGAAATTTATTATGATGACATAAATTACCACAACTTGCCATCGAGGAAACGCACACAATTCAATGGTAGTACGCAAAAACAAGGGAACGGTCATAAAGAAAAGCTCTGATTGTTCCTTCTGTGTAATACTCAAAATATGAAAATCTGATTGGATGACTGATAAGTGGGAAAAGACCGAATTTCTTTTTATTTCTCCCTCAGGCCGATCCAATAACTTTTCTCGTTAAAGCAGATGAAAGTGATAATTCCAGAAAATCGGAAAATTTGTGAATGACAATTGAGCAGGAATCACGTCAGGATTGCTTAAAATGACGCAATAAAATCGTCAATTAAATATCACGAACAAAATCAGCAGCCATTCGGCTCGAAGTCGAAGGTGGTTAGGACTGCGGAAATGACACTGAGAAGAAAGGATATATGAAACATGACGGTAAAACTGTAAATGATTCAAACTTTGAATTGAGTTTCAAAGAGAAAGGTTTATGGAAGAAAATACAAAGCTTTTTACCGAAGCTTTAAAGAGAGTAAAATGATTTTTTTGTTTTTTTGTTTTTAGTATAAAAGCTTATAAGATTAAGAGAAAAGTTTTAACACTTAATATACGAGCATGTAACTAAGAGTAATTTACCAAAATCATATTACTTCTTTTCTGTTCGAAGAGCAGCACACAATCGTTATCAACCATTAAATAATACCTGAAGGTAAATAAAGTAATAAATAAAGTGAGAAAATATGGTGACGTCATTCTCGTAAAACTTTTTTTTCCCGAAATTTGCTTACCAAACATAATATTTCGGACAAATTACGTTTTTGAAAATAGTTAGTAATTTGCAAGTCTCCATTTCGCCGTAAAAATCAAAGGAATACCTACCTAACAGAAATCTATTTTGAAAATATGGCAGCATGGAAGAATCCTCGAGAAATACTTCGTAAGACATGAAACAGGTATATGTGTGGCTCCTAGTCCATTTCTCTAAAATGTTTTATATTGATTCTTATGGATAAGTGACTAAACATCGATTTTAGATATGCCATAAAGCCTAAGCTACTATCCATACAAGAAAATAGTCTTCCAGTACGCTTCCTAAGTCTTCCTTAAGTTTGGTTCCCTACCTTCACAGGGGCTGCACTTACTATATACTTTACTTATCAAAATAACAAAGTAATTTAGATAATAAAGGAATTTTACCATTTACCGTTCAATAACTCTCAACTTAGTAATAGTTGCATGTGTGTATGTGCGACCGTAGTCCGAATCCATCGAAATGGAATCATTTCAGAAGCATTCCGAAAATAATCTGTGAAAGGTATGGAAGAATTACGTTCTGATACCTTGTTCATTTCTTTTAATGCATTGATGTCCTACGACGTGAAGATATATAAAGTGGCTATATTTACTTGCATACATGATCCCTCCATGACCAGTCAGGTGAAAAGAAGTCTTCCTGGTTAAGTCTTTGGAAGGTAGATAGAAGCATTTCCTTTCAATTCTGTGGAAGCATTCCTTCCGCTATCTCAGGAAAATGTACGGAACCATTAAGCATGAACTTTCCGAAAAGTTGGAAAGAACCTCCTCAGGACGGTGGAGGAAGGAGCCTTTCTGTTTTCACAGAGAGGTAAAAGGGAAAGTCTTCCTGCTGTCTGTGGTTTGGAAAATAAACGCGTATTCACTTACTTGTATCTCATACTTAACTGGAAATAATTCACTTTTTCTTAGAAAAACAATGAGAGTATGACTAATTTTCGACCTCCACGCACTCCCTCGAACTAGCCTCTGCAAATATAGCCGCAGCAAATTATTCATCTATGCATCAATACATTACGCCTGCCTTCCTAAACTAGGTCAATATGTATGTTCATGTACTTATTACTAATCCTTTCCAGGTAATGTTGACAGTAAGCTTTATCTAAGTCAGGCATTACCATTTTCCCACTGGGAGTCTGCAGCCAAATTCATTCGATTTCATCATTACATATGCAATTATTACGAAGATGAGAGTTTATATTTGGGGAATCGTAGATATTTGGTTAACATAAATGTTTTATGATTTTATTAAGAAGTGTATAAAAGGCAGGAGTTATTCAAATCAAGCTTTTGTCAGTTTTCCATGAAAACGTTCCAAACAGTTCTTTCTTAGTTTATTGGAAAAAAAAGTCGACATTTCCATAATAACGCAATTTAGTAGGATGAAAATAATATTGGTATTTAAAACAAGTAAAAAAGCTACAATTGGTGCAAGACCATCCATATGGGCACGTTTGATTGTTGAAGTGTTTTTTCGCATATATTTCTAGAACGATTCGTCGGACAGTAAAAATGGTAATGACCAATTTCATCAATTTCATAGAATTTCATATTCTGACGAACTTTTTAGTAGAATAAAAACGTCGTAGGGCTGGTCGTTTTTATATGGCAATTCTTAGAAAGGGTTGCCCGATTTAGCCAATTTCTGAAATTATATTTGCTTTTTCTATAAAAATACCGTGTACAAAATTTCAACTTTCTAACTTGACTTGCTCTCAGGCAGTGACCAAATATACAGTGAAAATCAAAATTTTTGTATGGCATATCCACGGAAGAAGTTACCCGGTTTGACCCATTTTCGTACTTAATTTTACGTTTCTATTAAGGGCCATATACCAAATTTAGTTCTCTAGGTACACGCGTTTTCAAGTTATCGTGTGGACGGACGGACGGACAGACGCATACCTTAATCATTATTAAAAATTGCTTAGCTTCTTCAATAAATTTTTCTGAATCAATATCAGTACCATAAGCTTGTAAAATTATCTTATTACTGGCCTTGTACTTGTCTTGATTTATATATTTTTCCAAACAAATTTCAAACGTATCTAATATGTCAAAATTAACTTGTCACGGGTGGCTCATATTATAAGAGTTATGAACCAGGCTCGCGTATGTTTACTGTAACTTTTCCTGATGTAAATATATCTCAATATGGTAATAAAGGAGAAAATACAGGCCCAATAAGAGGGCAACAAATGTCGATTACGTACGGTCTAAAATATAAAAAATAGGAAATAACGGTAAGTTAAAACAAATCCACAATTGTGTTTCAAATTATCACTATTCTACTGTCGTTTAAAGTATGTAGATAAAGGCTAGTTCACTATTTGGGACCTGTTGATGAGTCAAAACCAAGACTTGAAACTTGTTACCCAAAATCAAATGGGTTGTGTGATGGAATAACAAATAAAATTTTTTTTTAGCTTTTTGCTATAAACCGGAGAAAACAAAAAAAATGTCTTCTTGATGATTAGAGTATAAATTTTGATTTATTAGAGCCCTAGGGGAGGAAGATCGCACCGATCGCTCCGCGCTGTATCCGACCTTGCCAGCAAGCTCACAGCGCTTCGTTTCGCTTTCCCAGTTCATAGCTTTTTTACACAGGTATGATGTTCTTAAGAAGCGCTCTAGGAGGTATGCTAAGTGATAAGCGAAAATGTACTTTGAATGAACTGTTTGGATAATCATTCCAGTGCTTCTTCCCTAATCTCATAAAAGGCCTTCAAGAACAGTGGTAAGACGCTGGCGCTTGTTTGTGATTATTTATGGTATTAAATTTTTTGAA
Organism: Dioctria linearis; assembly: GCA_963930735.1. Lineage (NCBI taxonomy): Eukaryota > Metazoa > Arthropoda > Insecta > Diptera > Asilidae > Dioctria > Dioctria linearis. Next base: position 310,058,312 of record OZ005741.1, read on the forward strand.
GTTGAATAAATAATCTAATACGCTCCCTTTTATTTTCATTTTTATTACCCAAATCAGCAGGTTGCTTCTAATCACTCTGAACTTCATATTGAAAATGATAAATGCCTTACTTTCCAGAATGGTGGAAAAAATCAACAGTTTAAATTCGCGGATAATTTGACGAAATCACCCTTTGTTGCACTTCTGCTGGAGCTCATCAAATAATCATCTGTAGAGCTTCCAAGTGATGGCTATAGAAGCTCTTGAGCTCTAACGTGCACCTCTGGTTATTTTTCTGGATAGATCTGTAAATAACTTTCAGAAGAGCTGACAAATGATAGCTAGGGAAGCGCTTAAATTATTCATCTTTCAGTAGCGGTAGTTTTTCATCCCAATGGGTACATATACCGAGTTGTCTTGTAGTTGCTCTAATGTTAGGCTTTGTTCGAAAAAAAACTATTTTACCGTCCCAACATCCTACCATCTTTCTCTTCGGCCTTAAGCCGTGCTAATAAATATAGATATTTATTTTTCAACGCGAAGTGATGTAATTGTAGGCTGGTGTAGGCCAATGGTTACATGGTAGCATCTGATATAGCTTCGATACGTTTTTTAGTTCATTCGCAGATAATAGTGCGATAGCAAGAGTAATAAAAAGTACATAGAAATTAAAAGGCATCGAAATTCTTCGGTTATCATAAGCTCACATTCCATAAGACAGACACTGAGGGCTGTTCATATTAGTTATATTAGCGCGAAACGAGCTGTGACTAATAACCGTACTACCACATATCAGCATTGTATTCTTCGGAACCACAAAAGCAAGTGAACTTCCTATTTATATAACCTTTCAAGAAACACTTTTGAATACATGCAAGTGCTGACGTTCGCTGCTGATGTTTGGTACGAGCATCCGATTTAATGGGAGACCCGATCAACACAAAGCAAACAATGGGTTCTGTTCACAGAAAGAGAGAACTAGAGCCGCACCTGGCTAGCAAGAATTCTTATCATTCTATTATTATATGGTGCAATACAAGTTAAGCTTTTAGGGAATTTTGGGTTAGTTTTTGTGGAAAAATGCTATCAGTCACAGTGATGGTCAGAAGCTAAATGTACACCCTGTGATGGTTTTCTAGCTCCTGTTGCTACAAATCTCTACTTCTTTTCAATTTTATTTTTCTTATGTAACCTGTTGCTTTAAATTCTAAGCCAACTGCTCCAGCTTGGAAGAAAATGTCACATTTTGCCGAACCAAGCATAGAAAATTAATATTTCACCCAACTTTAACTGACTGTAATGAAAAAAAAATGTACTACGCCAGTTTGGCAAGTAACTTTGAAAGTAGACGCATTTAATAGGGATTCTAAAATGGTATAACACTTGCTACAATATTTCTTAGATTACGGGAAAAAAAATTTCTTCAAGAAACCCAGTTTCGAAAAATTTCTTTTCACCTACTAAAAATGATTCTAGTGTACCCAAAGCTCGCCTTATAACGGTAACTTCAAGATTTTGGTTTGAAAGCTATTCCATGAAGTGTGAGTGAGACAGATAGTGACGCATTTGAGGCAGAGATGCTAACTGTTTGTTAAATTTAGGACAAATTTTCCTTAAGTTTAAAATTAAACACCAATTATTTGGATGCGTTCCCCATAATTGAAGTGCATATTGGCATATTCGTGTGTGGTGGCACCTTAGAATATATAGCAAACAGGAATGGTTGAATCGTGTAAAATTCGTGTACATGAGCGTAGTTTGTCAAGAGCAGGAGAATATACATAGGAGTAAGTGAGATGCTGGATAGAGAAATTGTCAAATGTGCTGTTGTTTTGTGAGCAGATTTGGTCAACTTAAAATTCTTTTGTGAAATTTAACAAAAATACCCAATCAATTCTTTTCAAAACTATTTATCTTTGAACTTTATTTAGTGCAAAGTTTTATACTGCCACTAGTGCCTGTTAAAATCTTCATATCAATTAAAAAACAGAAATGAAGTGTTGGGTCAGTGCTTACAAATACAAATTGGATTATAAACTAGGGAATCCGGTTTAGGATCCTTATTAAAGAAAAAGTAAGGGTTTGTAGTAACAGGAGTTAAAAAACCATCACAGCCCAAGTAACAATTTTTCCAATTTTTGGTGACTGAAGGTGATGGGTAGTTTTATTAGGGGTATATAATGGTTACTCGGTTATATAAGAATTTCAGTGGTTATATAAGAGTTTTATAATATTACCAATTGGTGATGTAGTTATATTAAAGTTTTTTAAGTTACTAATGGTTATCGTGGAAATAAGCGACTAAAGGTTTTATAAGTTGGTGATGGAAATGTTTCAATCACCGGTCTATATAACTTAGAGTAACCATTACTAGAAGGTATATAAGAAAGTTTTATAATTGTTTTGATCACCACGTTATAAACTTATTGGTAATACGTGTTTATTGCGGTATCCGTGGTTACCCTTTTATAACTCGACAATTTTCAGTAATTTAGGTGACTTTAATAAAAATTGGGAAATTTGGGTAATACATATACCCACAATAAAAAATCGTAAAATTTTTTGGTGGCCCTTTAGTAACTACGGTGATCGTTATAAAAACAAATTACTTTTAGTGTCGAATGGAGCCATTATAAAACTGTTTTTATTTATATAAAATAATATAACCAAAGGGTATATAAGAGCACTAACGTCTGTTTTTTGTGACTATAATTAAGATATATAACATTACCAAAGGTTACATATTATGACTAAAGGGTATATAAGGACCATTTTCGAAGCATGGTAGGGCCTTTAGTTTATATAATATTTCTAGAAGTTTTATAAGGGTCATTCAGTTTATATAAAACTACTTGAAGTTTTATAATGGTAATTTGTTCATTTAAGTACAAGCCGCCATTTTTTTATCTGTCCATTGCAGATAAAAAAGAAAATGTCGGTTAAGCCAATTTTTTAAATTGCAGATATATGGCTTCCGTTTTATTTTTATATGAAGAAAATACATCTTTTTAGGTACATAACATTTCTAACGTGTGTTATGTAATTTTTCTGAATTAATGTCACATAAGTGAAAATCTTAAATTTTGTCATATTTAATTAAAGTTATTAAATATTGCTTATTTTTGGAGCGGTCTGTATTTTTTGGATGTATCTATGATAATATTCACAGTAAAATTTCAATTGCAGCTGAATTTCACCACATATGCCGAAAAATTGTACTTCTAAAATGTAAAAATATTAAACCCTTACATTATACAAATACAATACAAAAAATAATCGAAATTCTATGTCAAGATAGGTTTCGTAAATATTTGCATATTATTGTTTTATAAAGGTAAAGAAAAATAATTTCCCTAACATTTCTATCACTGAAAGTAATCAGTCTGAGAATTCCGAGCGTTGTGGAAACGTTACGATCACCATTATAAACAAAGTTTATAAAGGTAACCGAAACAATACCGCAACCACTGTTATGACCAAATAAATTAATCGAGAGCACCTTGGGTTATATAAGAAGTTATATTAAGGTAACCAGAATATTTTGGTTACTCATTTTATAAAACTTTTAGTTATATAACGTTACCTAAATCAAGTCACGGTAACCTTTATATTATCCTCCATTTAAGCTCTATAAGGGGTTTATAGTGGTTACAAAGACGTTTCGAGTACCAGTCTATATAACTCAAGTTATATAATTTGGTAATGGAAACCTTACGGTTACTACTATATAAAAAAAATTGTTTCATGGGAGGGTGCACATTTTCTCGAGAAAAAAAGAAATGCATTTAATTTAAAAAATAAACGACTTAGATTTTTTTTATATATTTCTGGTAACTATTATGATTTGACCCATCATCGGATTCCGGCTTGACGTCGACTTCCGGGACACCCTGTATATAAACATATAATCTGAATTATAAAAAAGAACAGCTATAGGTACATAGATATTGAATAGTTAAGAAAAAATATTTTTCAATAAATTATAGATCAATTGAAAGTATCAAATTTCTAATTGCTCTTGTATCAATTAAAATCTAAAGAATTTAAAATTTTGTTATAAACTCTCCACATATTACTGAAGATCTCATAAAATCCATAATTTGTTCGATAATTCTCGATAAAAAGAATTTCGCAATGCCTCAAAATTCTACCGGGAATATTAAGCGAAATAAATTTAAGAATTTCGGCAGAATCTATTAATGCAGTCAGGAAGATAAATTCATGTCTCTTACGGAGCGACGTAATATTTATTAAAATTAGGCGACCAAAATAAGTTGTAAGATCAATCATATTATTCCCTTATTCCATGGAAGGTTACGAAAAAAAAAAAAACGTAAAAACTTTGTCTGTATATGTAGATTCAATCGTATTTATAAGTACCTAAATTGTTATAAGGATTTGACGCTTGAAAACCGCATTCCAGTATAGACTAAATACTTGGATTAAAGGTACAAAAAATTAGGGTGGATCCTAGAACAAAAATGTACAAATTGAAGAACACTAAATTCCCTATATTTTTTGTATAAACGATTTTTTTGTAAGTCTGATGTGTAAAAAGTTACAGCGGTGGAAACGTGAACATTCTTTCAAAAAAGCTGACCGTCCACAAGGTCGGAAAATCGAATTTTTCAGCGGGGTCCGGAATTAAATAACATAATATATCAAAATCGTTTCTACCCTAGCTTTGGTAAGGTAAAATCCGCTCTTGAAAGTTAACTTATGCTAGGCAAGGACATATATGTGTAAATTAAAAAGAAAATAAATTTTAAAGAAAAAAAAAATTTTATATTTAAGAGCAAAAGAAATAACAAATATAAGATAAAAAAACAAAAACCATTATCTAGTCGAAAATGTTCAAGCTTTAGCTTGAACCCCATACTAATGCCTCTTTTTCTTCGCAACATCAAAGGTAAGCTATTCCAAGTTCTGACAGTCCGAGCAAAATGCCGCTTCTCAGTGACCGAGAAATGAGCACCAGATTTACACTACGTGAATTTTGGGAGAAACGCACTTTTTCAAATAAGTAAGATGGTCTGCCAGAGGAGATAATACCATTAAGAAATAGAAAATCTTTAAACCGAAGATATGATTGTAGCGCATATCCAAGGATAGTCATAGCAAAGTCAGAAATATTATCAAAACGCATTAAATTTTAAATATACCGAGCAACGGAGTTAAATGCAATATTTAACTTACGTAAGGAAACAGAATCACACTTGGACCAAATTTCGCTGGCATAAGTAAAAAGTTGTTCTAATAGTGCCTTAGCCAGCATCATCCTAGTGGAAAGTGGAGTACAAGAGGTCGAGACAGAATGCTTACGCAGAGATAAATACACCTTAGAGATAATATTAGATACCTGATTGGACCAGGAAAGTGTGTTATTGATTATAATTCCTAGATTCAATACTTTTTCGCGATAAGGTAAGATGATCCCCTTGACTAAAATACGAAGCATTGACGAAGTATCCAGTCTATACATATAAATTAAAATTACAATTGTTTTGCTAAGATTCAAATTTAGCTTATTCGGTGTACACCACAGGTCGTTGTTAATTTTAAGTCATAAGCATATAAGTGATATGGAGCATTAATAATAGCACTCGGCAGATCATTTATAAATAGCGAAAATAATAGTGGACCCAGTATCCAGCCTTGAGGCACCCCACAGGAGTTTGGTAAAAAGGTTGAGTTGAGAAATTTCCATTATAAATGACTTGCTGACTGCGACCAAAATGATATTAAGCAGTTGTACATCATGTGCTTCGGAATTATCCACAATTTGCAAACGAACGAGTTTTTCGAGAACCTTGGACAAGGACGGTAGTATCACAATAAGTCTCAGCAGATTTCTCCAATATCCGCACATACCATCTACACCGGCATTTTCCCTTTAGATAATTTATTCAGATGAGAGAGAACTTAGCGTTAATGGTCCAAATAGTCTGTGCGGATATTGGAGGGATCTGCGGAATCTTTTCTTGGTGTCAGTGTTAACAAGAAGGCAACTGTGTTTTGTCATCACACATTTTTTTCTATCTTGCTACAGAAATGAACTACCAAACAATTGCATGGTACGTCTATAACTTTGCAATGCACTGCAGTACAGACTTATTGTATCCCGGTTAGTATTAATTGAACATATTTGTCTCACATTTCTATAAATTTACAGGTTTGTTACTCCTTTCCTTTCCTTTCCTATTAGTATTTGCGCTAGCTTACAATCCTTTAAAAATAGTTATTCGATACTAAATAATTAATAGCAAGAGTAACTATAGATGTCCCTGAAATTATTCATTTCGTAATGTTTTCCTACAATACATATAAAAATCTGAAAAGAAAATCGTAAACTTCAATCACGAGATTCTAGTAATAACGCAATAGCAACAGAAACGCAAACTCAATCCTTTTTCATTGCTACTGCAGATGTAAAATTAATTCAGGACAGTGCTTTTACAAAGCTCGAATCGAAATGAGGGGAATTGTAATAGAAGCCAGAGGAAAATATTCTCTAAGACTTTTTTCTCTTGTTCTCTTCCACCGAAATAAAATACCTTTTCTCTTAAAATTCTCCTTTGAAAGCTCATTTCTCCCATTTTTATAGCTTTATTCTGTTGAAGGGAAAGGATAACGAAACGAAGTGTAAGCAATTGTCTCATCGGCGTCCTTCTATGCTACAACTTCCTTTTTACGTACGACCTATAACCGAAATAGCCTTTCAAGATATGAAACATGTCTTCATTAGCCGTGATTTAGAAGCCTCAACAGGATGAATGCGGATAAACCGGCAGAATATTATAATTGGTAGGGGGAAAATTAAGATCCGTGGATAACCTCTTCCAATGGCCGATTAAGTTCTTGATAATCCAAGAATTTTTTTTTCAAATCTGCAACAACAGTTGCCTGTTAAGAAACGAAATGAGATGACATTGGTAAGATAATCCTTAGAAGGATAGTTGTGATGGTCAGGTGGTCGGCATTGGGCCAGAGGTAAGACAGACCAACTGGACAGAATCAAGATGCTTTTTAGTTTCAATCAATTACGTGAACAGATGCTCTTTACTTAATTAAACTTGAATTGAACAGTCCTGGTGGTATAAGATTCTTTCACCTTTGCATTTATCTTCTTCCTTTTGCGTCTTGCATTTGAGATTTTCTTGTTATTTTTATATTTTATTTTGCACACGGAAAACATTTTCTTTCCTAATTGGATTCTGTCTTTGACTTTGTGCGCTCATCGGCCTGAGATTGATCGATTTGTACTGAACTGAACGATGAATTGGTAATTGAAATTAAGCGAAGGGAAATAATTCAAATTGGATGAGGAACTGATTGATTTTTGTGTTCAAGACATGGCAGGAAATAGACTCCCACTTTGCGTCTTCTTGACTTGGGGTGCTAATAGAAGTGGGTGAATATGTTCGAATAATTTAGTTGACTCAAGAATGTTCAAATCAGGAAAAAGGAAGTAGAATTATGGGTAATAAGTACACTTCCTGGAAAAAATTCTTTTCCTTCGGTAACCGTAAAATGGTTTGATTAATAAATGTCACGATTATTACGTTGTGCGCTTATTGATTTGCTGCCATTTGCTGGTCTGATATTTATGGAATTTGTATTTTTAATATACTTACTTAGATAAAATTTTTGCATTTTTAGAATAAGAGAGTAATTATCACAGTGGTCAAAGTAGGCGATGGTAGGTACGGTAAGCATTGATCAGATATATTTTCAGGACTATTGTTGACTTCATCATGTTACCAACTACTGTATGGGCTTGAGATGGTTATCAGCCAATTTCTCTAATAAAAAAGGAGGCAAGTATTACAAACCAGGAAATATATCGAACTGATTCAACAAAGACGACTTAAGCTTTTCGAACAAGGGAAGGATTTAGGGAATAATGTGAGAAAACTTTATGAAGAGAAACGAACTGGTACAACATCGTGGCTCTAGAGCTGTATTGTTCCACAATGCCGTGCGCTTGAACTTAATCCACAATCTTGTAGCGATTAGTGCCTGCCACTAAACATTATTCTTATTACAGAGAAATATTGGACTAGCAAATAAAATATTTGTCAAATTCTCTTGCGCTTATCAAACTCATACTCTGTACATTTGTTTTATACTCATAGATGCCAGTAGCAATACCCGAAAAACATGATGCATGATTTTGACTGACCAGTTCATAAAATACTGTCATAGTGCATTTTGTGAAAGATATTAGAGCATAATTTATGAACTGAATGAACTGATACAGATGGTATAATCATTACTAAGAAAAGCGAGTTCAAACTTCATTGGTTGGGGGCAATTAGTGAAATGCTAAGCTTTAACTGAGGAAATAGAAAGAGCAATAAGGACAACTAGTTTGATCTCAATACGAGAGGAGAATAAGGAAGGTCAGAATAACGAACGTGCAGGACAACATTTTAAAACTAATTTATCAATTGACTACTAAAGGATTGGTATATACGGAGAAGTTCCACGAAAACTTAGATTAAATGGATACTCACGAAAATGCTGACTAAAATTAGGAAAAATTAACCGGATAATCTCCCTTCTATCTCTTGAAATCAATATTCTGAACTCAAGGTGAAAATACATTTATCATTTATCGTGATAAAGTACGGTAAATAAATAAACTTTTTTTCTTTTTATACAAGTGGAAAACTGAGGCAACTATTGAATGCTAATAAAGTGTGATGATGGTAGATTCCTGGCCAATTAGGATGAACAAAAGGGTAATTTACCATGTCACTCCAAACCGGACCTGTCTACATCTAGTCAAAACAGAACAATATTGATGAAGTGTAATATTTCCTAATTAATATTTAAGCATTATTCAAAATGAAAACTGTAACCGCTGGTCCAATCTTTATTTAGTGAAAAACCTACAGAAATTTCATTTCTTAGCTGTTGAAAGTGAATTCAGGAAAATCTGAAGTAGTCCTATGAATCATTGAAATTGCGTCAATGATTCATAAAATGCATTGAATACCTATATTTTCTCGGAAGATTGGAGGTAAGATATAATTGTCAATCCAATTGCAAAGAACTTTGAATTCCGTAGAAACCAGTGTCTTAATATTCATGAAAAATCTGAATATTTGTATGATAACGCTATGAACGAGCCAAGCAACTTTCGTATTTAGATCTTAAATTTTTACACAAAATCCGTATGTAATTTTAGTTGCGTTTCGCAGCAGTATCGAAAAAAAAGAAGATTGATACAATTCTGATAATTTAAGACAGACTATTTTATTTAGTTATCACGAAAACATCAACCAAGTAAGATAGCCGGCTCTCTCACATAAAGTGCACGCACATAAATTATGTATGATGCATGTGTAGATACAGCGGGGGGGGGGGGGGGCGATCGAGGCGATCGTCATCCCCTAGAGCTCTAATAAATCAAAATTTATACTCCAATCACATAAAACAAAGAAAATTTAAAAACAAAAATCTCTGTAAAAAAACTGTATTTTACACTTAATTAATTAAGTATTTCATTTGTGAATAAATTTTAAATTTTCAAGGTATTTAAACAAATCAAAGTCTGGGCAGTTGAAATTTTAATACTACATTGAATAATAATTTCCAAAATTGAAACTTGGAGCTCCTAATGTTTTTCAAAATATTTAATTAAATTACTTTACTTTAACTTTGCTTTCTTTGTGCACCTATAAAATTTTAAAATTTATGCACAAATGTAATGCATACCACTAATTTTAAAAATTAATTATATGTAAAATGAAGGGAAACTCTACATAACTTTTGTGATATTATGTAAGTACTCAGTAAGTGAAAGGAGAAATTATTTTCGATTTTTTAGTATGGATTTTGAAGCAACATTTTTTTAAAAAGTTATTTTTGATATTTATTAGTTTTTTTTTAGTTCTAAAATATACTAAAAAAATAAATAACATTATATCATTGGGGGTCACCCCCTGTGACGGCTGGTTTCTTTAGCTTTCTTTGGGATTTTTAAACAAAAAGTCAAAATATTTTCAGATCAAAATCTTTATCACATATATGTGTGTTGCACTACTGCACTAAGGCAGCCATGTCAAAAAAATGTTTGTCGACGGTCCGGCTGATTGACTTATCTGAAATGGAAAGACCAAACGGCATTTCAATCTGTGAAGCTGTGGCTATCGAATGAAATAGCATCATTCGAAAATATTGAAAATTGAATAATTGACATGTTTTTGAAAATATATTTTCAAATTTCGTTATTTTTTCGATTATTTTGTTACGAAAAAAATAAAACGGCTCGGAATTTTTGAATTATTTTAGTTCACTCGATGACGTGCTGAATATACCGTTAAAATTTCAAAGCAAGCTGTCAAACCGTGTTTGAGATATTTGAGATATCGTGGAGACCAGTTAGAAAAACGTAGTTTTGTGAAAAACGCGTTTAAAAGTTCAAATACGATTTAAACTGTGAAATCTTCACTCATCATTAATTTGCTATGGCTGGTCCACAGAGAATTCCTTCTTCTTCTTCCTGGAAGTCCCTTAAACCTGCTTGCTCCGCTCGTGCTTCAATTCTGGGTTGTTTCACGACATCGCTCACGCGCCGCTCGGAGCCAGCGATCCGTTCATCATCACTGCGATGCACGTAAGCATGCGCTTCGGAGTGAAGATGTTTTGGAGCGAAAGTTCAGATTAACGAATTCAGAGATTCATTATGGCTCTGTGTGTCTGCTCCTAAACATCGAGTCAACAATTCATCTCTTGACAAGTCTTCATATACAGGTTTAATATCTGCTTGGACTTGCGGTGGTAAAGGTGGCTTGTCTTGATGGAATTGACTGAGCTCACCCTTAGTTTGAGCCTGTCGCCATTTGCACCAGCTGTCTTCGCCCTCTGGACAGTTTGCATGCTGAGGATTATTATTTGCCGAACTTTTATGAAAGAAAGTCGCCCAAACTCCTTTCTTCATTTCTTCAACACAATCTGAATGTCGACGAATTGCTAAACCATAGAACTTTGTCATTTCGTTGATGATATTGTCAGTCAGTTTGCCTGCGCCTTTTCCACCGATTCCGTTATTACTTTTTTTGCATTACGGAGTCGCGTCCCCATTCTATTCTCTAGGTTACCCATGCATTCTTTTTTTGATATCAAGGTTTCTCCGTATGGTTTGGCTTTTAAAATTCCATAAAATGTTTCACTATCTCCATCACTTACGTACGTCAGATATTTTACGCCATGTTTATCTATCGAGCTTACAAACATTTGCATGATGGCATTTATTTCCATCTTACCGGAGCTTCCAGAATGATTCACGGTGCATTCATTTTCGTGAGCTTCATACCATGTGCTGAACGCTACTGGATCAGTATTTTTTTCCTTTTCCATAAATTACATCATCCGCAAAAACTGCTCATAACCATTGCATTTAAAACTTTTCTGGTGTATTTTGCAATCAACGTAGACACACCAAACAGAGATGAGAAGCCTCGTTTCTTCCAAGTGCCATCGCCTGAAGCTGTCAATTCATCCAATGGATTTCCGACTTCTTCATTCATGTTTTTCTCTTGCATAGCAGCAAATGTCAACACAGAATCAAAAACTGCAGATGCGGCTATATGAATATTCTCTAAGAGGGCGTAATATGTAGAATTGCCAATTCCTCCACATATATCCATGAGACTACAAAAAAGATTCACTCCTTGGTAACCAACTCCTAATAAGCGCATCACAAAAACAAAACGACGATTAATTTCACATGAATTCTGAATCATAGGACACGAGTTTACGATCTGATGTCTCTCACACTTGCAAGATTGAACAATTTTGAACCCCAAGCCTCGTAAACTTGATTACGCGAAAGACACATGACTTTTACATTCCTTACTTATGACATTTGCAGAGATGGCAGCAAATACAGAGATAAACTCCAGAATGCAATACACAAAACTTGAAGTGACGGGCACCTCCATGTCCATACTGTTTTTGAGTTTCTTAGCTGAAGCTGATGTAAATTCCGTATCATTTTGCACTGTTTGACGATTTCCATATAACTTTCGTTTCTTAGACCGACCAGGATGAATATTACCGGACTTGCTTCCTTTTATACCACTCATTGCAAAAAATCGAACAACTTATAAACTGATCTCTGATTTCGAACTGATTCGAAGTAGCTGTTACGAGCTACGTTTAAGCCGTTATTTCAGTTTAGTTCTGCATCAGTTCGGCTGAGAATGCACTTTAGTATCAAACTTGTGCTGCACTCGTAGCAAAATTTGACAGCAGTTGTCATTTCCTTGGTAATTTGATGAACAGTTAAAAAGATTTATATTTCTCAGCTAACAGGTTCCGCATTTCACGATCAAATTATATGTATGATATTTCTTACGCATTTAAAAGTGTATCCAGGCTGTGCCAGAATAATGTAACTATATTTTGCCAAATGATTCCTCTCGTCCAGACAAATAAAAAAGTGTTCGGCAGGGGGGGGGGGGGGGGGGCATGCCACCGTTCCGAGTGACAGGGTGTTTAGTAAAATATGCATTTTTTCCTTAAACACCCTATGAAATGTACAGGCTGTACGGTCTATGTTAAGAAGGCTTGTATGAACAACCTTGGGCTTTTTCCTATTAATGCTCAACCACCCCTGTACCCCTCCCCCTCCAGATTTATGACGCTTCAAATTAACTTTGTTTTTATTTTTCCGTTTTTTTAAATACCCCCACTAACATACACTTTTTGTTACAAAATTTTGAAAGTCCTGAGTGTCCTCTTAATTTAACTTGTAACACTCTATGGTGCTAACTGTAGCCGTTAAAGAGTTATTAGCTCATAACCTATTCAGGTCACAGATAATTTGTACCCTTAGTAACTGAAAACACGTCATTTAAAAAAAAATCGTCTAGTATCGGTATGACCTGAATATGCTATGAGCTAATAACTCTTTAACGGCTACAGTTAGCACATAGGGTGTTATAGGTTAAATTAAGCGAAGACTCGGGGCTTTCGAAATTTTGTAATAAAAGTGTATGTTAGTGGGGGTATTTAAAAAAAAACGGACAAATAAAACAGAACAAAATTTAAAAACCGAAATTTTGAATTTGAAGTGTCATAACATTGTAGTGGTTACGGGGATGGTTTAACATTCATAGGAAAGACCTTAAGGTTCTGCATATAATACCGTCTTAATAAAGATAGTACACCCTGTACTTTTGAAGATATAGCATGTTTAATTAAAAAAGAGAATACTTTACTAATTACTCTGCAACTCGGTAGGGTGACATTTTGCCCACCCTCCTGCCATTCAACGTTTTACTCGTCTGGATGAGAGGAATCATTTGGCAAAATATGGTCATATTAGTCTGGGACACCCTGACTACAAAAGCGCTTCGAACACCTGGTCTTCTAACTGCTGTAACTTTCCAACGACTTCGAATATTTGAAAATCACCTTGTCAGCATATTCTGCACATGACTAGGAATCAATTTAGGAAAAAAAAATATTTTTTCAACATATCACACGGGGTGACTCCCTTAAGGAATTTTTAGAATAAGAAAATTGTTTTGCTTTTTTTTTCTGTGATCGAAAGCTTACAAAAGATACCCGATACCCGATTGATGAAAAGTTGTATGTTCAGCCACAACTGAAAAAGAATAATCCACATTAAAATCAGTGTGCGTAAATTATACTTTAGTCTTATTCTTTATTCATTACTCCTTTACCTCATGCGCGTTTCTAGACTTACTCGAGTCAATTACATTTCCTAATTTATTGCCTTCTATACGTAAGCTACACTCAGGCTACTATTAGTAGGTAAAAAGGTGAATGATACCAAATTACCTGCACCTAGGACAAGCGTCAGTTGCTATCATCCCATGCAGATATCTGAAAGCAAAAGGTCAAAACATGAGAATATGAATAGACCTGAATAAAATATATAAAAAAAACAAGAAATTGTGTTATTTTTAAGTGACCAGACATCACTTTCATAATTATCCATATATTTTCAACATAAAGTCTCCATGTAATCATGTTCCCGAGAGCATCTCAGGTAGAAATCTGAATTTAAAATGATAGCTATCGTTATGCCTTTTAATAGACAAACTATATCAATCACTTATTTGAGACAATATATTAAGAGTACGTAAAGTTTTATAATTTACAGCATTGTTCATGTGCGTTTCGGTAAATTCTTTGCAACCGTCCTTCGGCCATAAATTTTCCCCACCAATAAGTCAACAATAAAAACAAAAAAGAGTTATTTTTTATCACTTACTGTTAACCATGGCTTTTTTTGGAATCAGCTGGTGGAAAATTGTTGGTTTTTGTTTCTATTCCGCTGAGATAAATTAAATTCCAATGGCTGACACGGACCAAGACGCTTTATCTCTAGCTTTTCTTCTAACTTTAGCAAAGAGAAGTTAGTGCTTAGTAAGCAGTCCACTTTATTCATGACAATTAATTTGTACAAATAATAAAAAAAAAAACACTAATCTTTTAAACACTTATAATTCCACAACTAAATATATATATATATGTACGTACGTATCAAGCACTAGCACTAACTATTTACGAATGTATTAATTCACAGGAAATCCAAATTGTTCTTTCCTTCCAAACTCACAATTTATCACACAACTTCCAAAATTCACTATTTGGTGTAAACAGTGCCACAAGAATTGATGGTTACAAATTATACCAGAAAGAGAATGATATTTTGTCGACATGAAAATGTTGCTGTCGGGTTATCGCCATTTTGGATACTTTGGATATTTTGTAGTGAACGCAAAAGTTGTTGTTAGTTGTTTTCGTTGTGTTTTTGTGTTTGTGTTTAAAAAAAGGTAAAAATAAATTAATAAATAAAACTATATTAGGCAGGCAATATAAATATAAAATAAATAATGCAAAAGCTGTTAAAAACTAAAGTGTTGAATAAACAAATCAATTATGGGGTAGAGAAGAAATACTGTCAGCGTCTAGTGATTTTTTATGTTTAAAGAACTTAAATAAAAAATTTCAAAACATAATTTTATACAAACATTTTATAAGAAATATATGGCTTTTGAACTGAAATAAGATTTTAATTTGATTCCCCGTAACAAAATAAAAGCTGACATAAATGCCACCAAAATCACACAAATTAACAACAAAAATAACACATTTCTTGGTTAAAAATGTCAAAAAATTGTGATCAATTTTTGTGACGATTTTGTCACTTAATTTTGTCAAAAAATGTTGAAACAAATTATGACAAAAGTACCCACAAAGTATGACAAATTTGTTGTAACGAATGCGACATTTGTTAGACGAAATGTGTAAACCCTGAACACATTTCCTGGACAGTTTTGTCACATAATTCTGTCGACAAATGACAAGTATTTGTCGATAATTTGTCGTACAAATTTCACAAATGGCTACTTACGAAGTGTTTTGTAGTAGTGACTTACAAAATTAAAATTTTTGTGCAAATATATTTTCAAATGTTGAAATATCTTAGGGTTGCCTTTGTTATGCACTTTTTAAACTTTTTAGTGTGGCCCGGCCCCGGTCGCCCCTTTAGACAAGCCGCCCCTGCATTCGATATATATATCTATCACAACGCAACATTTGCGAAAGTTGCAAGTGGTCCAAAAAGCGTTAGCAATATCAAATAATTTCTACATCGAGGATATAGGTATATAATTATAGTACAATGTCGTGGTATACTTTCAAAACAATGTATTGCACTGTGCTTATTACAATACGATAACTGAACACAATAGATTTGATGGAAGTCCGAGCAAATAGAAACCTAAAAAGATTGATATTATTAAAATATGGTAAAAGAGTCATATACGAAGTGGGTCGCAAAAATAACCAAACATTTTAGATATAAAACAAATAACATATTATATTTTGTTATTTTGTTAATATTTATTTAATAAAGATTCCATTTGACAGAATACAGCGTTTAGTTAGAGCTATCAAGCCTTGCATAAATAATTTTTTTTTAAGTCAGTGTCTGGAATGTTCTGCGGTACTGTGTCACGACTGCTTGCAGGAATGGAACATCTCAATAAAACGCTCCTTTTGTTGCAACTTTCAGTTTAGCAAATAGAAAATAGTGGCATGGTGATAGATCAGGCGAATAGTGATATATGACACAAATGTGTTTTTATTTAGGAATTCACAAACTTTTAAGATCTTATGTGGTGATGCATTATCATGTAGTAAAAACAACGGTTTGCCAGCTAGATTTTCTGGCCTAATTCGAACAATTGTCGACCACAAATAATGCAAAACGCCTAAATAGTATTTCGTTCTTCTGCCAACTTTCTCACAACAAAATTTCTATCGATAGCAATGATTCCACGGACTTTTTCCAACTAGTTCAAATAAACTTGCAGCTTTTAGAAGTCTAGGTCTTGGTTCATATATTAAATTTTCACGACCATCTTTAAATCTTTTAAACTACATATCAATTTGTATACGACTCATACAATCAATTCCATAAACTTTTTGAACAGTTTGTATGTTTCCGTAAAATATATTTCGAGTTTAACACAAGATTTGATATTTCCTCTTTATTCCATTGTATTTTTACGACAATAAAACCAAACATTGAGAAACCTGTCATCCGATTTACATGAACTTGGATGCGTTTGAAAGAACAAGGATAAGACCGTCTTGTTCTATGATCTAAATTAAAAGGGCGGTCGTTTTTGCGACACGCTGTGTATGTATAATATATAGTAAATTTTGTTTCAGAAAAGAAGTGTAAAAGTGTATGGGGAAAACTTTAAAGGATATGGTTTTATGAGTTTGAATAAGGTAACAAGAAATCCGAAGTGAGCAAGACGGTATAAATATAAAAAAATGAAATATGGGGATGACTTTTCTGTCCTGGTACTCTATTTAAGACAAAACTCTCCCATATCATTCATAGGAAAAAAAAAGAAAAATTAGAAAAATAAGATCGATTCGTACGAGAACGAAAATGCTTAAACCAATCAATATTCTACGACTAATAATAAAATGATCATCGGAATTGAATTGCCCCTTGCACGTCGCATTTTTTGACTTTGAAAGGATATACCACAAGATGAATAATGAATAATGAAGCAATATGGAAGCCATTAGCCCGGAAAGCAATATCAGAAACGAAGCAATCTACAATATCGCTACAACTATAACGCTCTAAACAGTTAACCTTAATAACCCACTAAGACTTAAATCGACACACTAGATGACATAATAAGGAAAGCGATCTCAACACCTATACAGGAATCAAGTGGATACTAAAATGTCGGCTAGAAGACCTAACCAATATGTACGACAAAATGAAATGAATGTATACATCTGTCACAGAGATTGGTAAATGATAAACATGAAAAAAAGGATTTTTGAATAAAGTCTAAAAATAAAAACACCAGCGTGATTGTCAACTATAATATTCCCATATTTAGAGGAAGTATCAGAATTTTCACATTATTCACTTCCCATGTAAAGTCCATCCTTCTATACGGAAACAAAATAGACTATCAAGAAAATCATTATGAATCCAAATATCCTAATCCAACGCCTAACATTATTATCAGAATAATCAGCATTAATGAAGTCACACACATTCGCAATTGTCCTTGATCTCGGTTTGAGAATGGGTCCATACTTCGATCTAAAATGATTTACATATGATTCCATTTTCTAGCAGAACAAATCTGCGTATAGCGAAAAAGTTGCTCTACCTAAAATTCATCTCTTCAGAATTCACACTAGTTACACTCTTTTCGTATGTAGTAGTAGTCCGATTACTTAAATAGCTCCAATAGTATACCAGAAAGGATTAGCCGATTTTATTTCTATGAATACCGACTCGACTACAACCCTTAAATTTACAACTCAAGCCAAAATAGAATTCTACTTAATCCAGCAACATTTATGAACTCTGCTTATATTTGTATTGGGGTGAAAAATTTTTGTAGAATCCAACAACGGAAACTTACCCATGAAATCCTGTCTATTTGGGGTAAACATATGAAAAATTAATTTCGAACCCTGGATGTAAAAGCCCCAATTTACTGAACTCATTTACAATCTTTCATCAGATAAATGCTCGACTGCCACTAAAAGTGTGATGTTTGTTAATCGGCCACATTTACAATACTTGTACGTTGGGACCGTGGTGCTGGTGTGTATGAAACATAAATAGCTCACCATTTATCACTAGCCCCCCCCCCCCAAAAGAACACCGCTAATCAATAAACAGAAATAACCTTTTCGCCTTGGAAATTCAATAGTTTCACTTCGTTTTCATCCTTAAGTATATAAGAAATCCCCACAGCTGCAGATAAGTATAGTGGACGATGTAGCAAGACGGAATTATCTCTTCCATGGATCAAATGTTTTTGTGGTTGAATGTTTGTGAATGTATATCTACGCTTGTGGTAACGTTATAAGTATTAATTGAAATCCAATCATGATTTGCACCCCATAGCATAGTGTTACTACACAATATCCTAGGAGGAGTATCTTACCGCAAAATTGCAGGAAGCTTTATCAGCCTTAATCGCTTTTGTGTTTGCTGATAGTATTGTATGAAATCCGTGCTTGGTCAGTTCTGAAGAAACCATAACAAATCCCAAGTTACAAGTAATTGATATCGGCATTCAAAGAAAAGTTTCCTTGTAACAATTTATTGGGTCTGCATTGAAATTTACCTAGTTCTATCCATGCAAATATAAAATGAAATCTAAGAACATGTGTCTGCGTGAGTTGTAATGAAATTCCCAGAAACACCCCAACCGGCCCATAATATTACCTACATACACACCTCGTACCACAATTCTGCCGAACTTCTCTGCAGATGCCCAGATGTATATATATGCTCGGCGCTTAATAAACTTCATTAACATTCATGAGACCTTGTCGTGTCACTGCAGAATTATTGACTTAACAAAATTTTAATTAAATTCCTCAATTCCGAGTGGAATCATAAATTATTCCTAATTCGGCATTAAAATTAGTTTGCCAGGCCTGCCAGGGCACTGGCATAAATTCAAATTGTGGTGTAAATCGCGATTACACTTTTGAAATGATTGAGTTTTGGGCTTACAATTAAATCGCCACCAATGAAACTGTTATTACGCTCCCAGATCGGATAACGTTCGCAGATTTATGGATTTCGTACAGTTTAAGTAGATACTCTCGGTGAAATTCAATTACCATGAAAGCAAAGGTATATACCGGCTTGCTTCATATTGAAGTCGAAATTAGTTTACAAGAGATATATTATTATATATGAAAGAAAGAGAAAGAGAGTGAGAGGACATTTTGGAAAATTTCGTATAATGAGGTTACAGAAAATTTACACTTTTGTTTTAAAGTTTATATCATCATCTATCTCTGTTTAATTCCTCGTCGGATATCAAACTCTGTTTCTCCAGCTGGCTTAAATTTCCAATCATCTTCTTCCTGTTGCGTTGACTTTTGCTAGGATGATTCGCTTATGTAAGCTCTTCGAGCTATGTTAGACGGATTGGGAATTTGCTGAGCGAAATTTTCGTAATTTTATTGATGTTATTTCAGACCGTCTGTCAGGTATGTATATGTAAAATTACTTGAAAAAACATCGATTAACAAACTCATTACAAAATGTAATCATCCCGTTCAATAATTTCTAATGAAACTTAGATACAGTTCCAGTATACTGCTTAACTGATAAAAGTGAGGCAAATAATAAGAAAATTTATGTATTTGAAAACGTTCTGTCAAGTTTTGATCAGGTTAATTTAACTTCAATTTATTTGTACTTGGAAATCGTATGGAGTTAGTTATCCTTTAATTCGTTGAAATTGTAATGACAACTGCAACATAATTTATGTAGCTTCAATCCATTGGCCAACATTTTGGTCTCCCAGTGCCTAGAAGCATAATATTTCCATTTACAGCCTACCTTATAAAAATCTCTCTCATATTATTTACATTGTGAAAGAATTTCAAAAATTTTGATTTTATTTCCTTTTGTCACTATTTTATATTAAGCTCAGAGAATGTGAACATTTTACAATTAACATAATTTTAATTTAAAACACAACCTTCGTCATCTTAAGACCTACGCGTAGTACTACTAACTCCATGCGATTAGTATAGGATCATCTACCGCGACCATATTTTTTTAGGAATATATATATGTTCAGTCCACGTACTGAACATTATTCCCTCGACGAATCCAACTAGTTGTTCCCTAAAAATAAACAATAGGGAATCCACAAAGAATCAAATTCTAGTGAAAAGAATTCAGTATACAAACCTAATTAATCAGCTGAATTACTCCGCAACTTTTCTCCAACAATCTAAAAATCCCACGATGACATCTACAAGCTAAAAAGAACAAAATATTATTGAAAGGTTAAATAAATTCAATAAAATAATGCAAACTTTCCCGAAAATACATGATTTCCATGTATATACACAGCTGACATGTCATCACATTGACATTACGTCAACCAGATGCTCTCGTAGCAGCAACTGGTATAAAGGTCGCTATGGCAAAGCCATGAGGAGTACAACACATGACGGTCTTCAGCAGCTATAAAAAGGCGGCGAACGATAGCAAAAGCACCCATTTCCAAATCAGAGTTGATCTGATTAAGTCCTAAGCCTTGGAGTCTGTTCTGAGCGAAATCCTTATCCTAACCAAAAGTTAATTCTGAAATTCCTTACAGAAGTTAATTCAATGCCAATAACTTGAGGTTGACTCAAATCCTAATACAGAAGTTAATTCTGACCTTGATAAATATTTAAGGTTGACTCAATCCCAAAAACAGAAGTTGATTCTGGTTAAACAAATATTTGAGGTGAACTCAATCCTACACACAGAAGTTAATTCTGGCCGTCCTACATACTTGAGGTTGACTCAATCCATAACACAAAAGTTAATTCTGGCTATCACAAATATTTGAGGTTAACAGAAACAGAAGTTAGTTCTATCCAAATAAATATTTGAGGTTAACTCAAGTATGTCGGCTAGAAGGAAGTTCCTTCCGACACGTAGCAGTACTCAGATTGCTGCACACATAAAAAGCGCACAAGACTCAACGTCGCAAGTGCCATCAATACAATCTCAGATGTAGCAATATTCCAAGTTTGCTGCACTCAAAAAGGTACGCACATGATAAACGTCATCAGTGCTGCCTTCATGCCCTCACGTACCAGCACGACAAAAAAACTCTACAATAAAGGCAGAATAATTGGCTACGTTCATCAACTGCATTTATAACAGCCTCACAAGCTGTTATAATCGGAAAATAATACATTCCGTATTATATCTCAACTGCTCTCACGCAGTAACTCAAGCAAAGAGTTCCACCACCGCCCTCTCATAGCAGTTCGAGTGAAAAAGGATTAAAATCTGACATATTGATTTGCTCTCACTTCAACTGTCTCGTGCCTGCTCATCTCCCAAAATTCTTCTTCATTACAGGAGTAGGAACAGGGGAGCAACACAACGCGCCACAACCACACCAACATCTGTGTTTCCTTTACAGAGTAACGCGGCAACTACAAGTACGCCGACATCATTTTCAATTTTAATGCATTGTTTTATCTTTTTTGAAGTTTGTATTAAGTTTTATTGAATTATTGAATTTTAAATTATTATTAAGTCTGAATTGAATTGTGATATTGAGTGTAAGAACTGAAATAAGCACTAAATAAAACCAAAATTTTATACTTTGAATATAAAACTGAGTTATCCATAAAACCGGCACCTTAACCACATACAGTCCACTATAAAGAGAATTTTCAACATACAACACGCTTAACACCAGCTTACACACTAGCTGCTTTCATAAATGGAATTCTATCTTATGTCCATAATACCACAAAATTAATGTCTCTAACTCCTACTCTTTCCAGCACTTTTTCCAAAATGTGAGCCTGAAGTCTAGCGATGGTCTAGTTTTTTTTTTTGAGTCTCACAACTATTCACGATTATCCCACATGAGAACGCAATTGCCAGTGTACAAAAGAGATGGACTGAAATAAACCAGCATGCCAGATTGTCCAAATTCGTGCTTATCAAAGCCCTCAAGTTTTCAATTTTAGATAACATATCGTCGCCTAAGTATTGGTTTGCCTCATCTGCCATATTTGACATTTTGCATTAACGGTTACTGAAGTTGAATTAAAGGCTTTAATCAGCTTTTTTCTAAGTTATATATGTATCGAGATAAATCATGTCATGTTTGCCCCCTAACATATTTTTGCCACAAAAGTTAGTGTTGATTTATCCCAAATCAAATTTGCGTATACATGGGGCATAAAATACATGAAATACTTTAAAATATTATTTTCAAATATTGTTTTGATAGACGTGCGTAAATTTAAAACTATATTTAAAATTAGATTGATCCATGTGGCCAGGAACACTGTCACTTAGAATAAATCAAAATCCATTTTGCCAAAATCTTGGTTTGCTCCATGCTGTTGCAGCGATAATGTCTTATAAAAAGGGTTATCCAATAGGGACGGGTCGATGTTGACAGGCTGTGGCGGCGTCAGCCAAATCTATAGTTTATGTTGAAACCATTATTGAAAAGCCACTTGAAAGTAAAATCGTTCGAAAGATTCTAATTCCAAGTATTTGTAATTATTGAAACTAGGTTGGGAACGAAACTATGTATACCTACCTATAAGAGTGTCGACACATTGTGGCTGCATTCCATATAAACACATCCGGGACACAATCCAATGAGAGGAAAGTAACTTGTCTTCGATTAACATTGCGCAAATCAAATGGAATTAGATTAAGTCATCTGTGCAGTTAAATGCATCTTTCAAGTAGCAAATTAGCAATATTGTAATAGGTATCTTATTGTATAATTTGTAATCATAATAACTTTACCTAGGTAAAATCAGGAACGTCAACACAAATACTCAAAATTCCAGTTGCTATACACAGCTACTAGAGTCAACGTACTCTTCTGACCTACGCACAACTCCAGAGGTCAACGGACTTTTCTGTTGCTACCTACGCACAGCTGCTAAGGTTAACGTACTTTAGTTGCTAAGCGTAATGTAAACTAATTTGTTCGTGCCGTGCGCAATTCAGAGGCAATATAAGTCGTAGGCCAACTTGAATGTCCCTCTTTTCGCATCCAGCTTTCATAGACTGTGCATCATTTGGAATCGACTTAGCTAGTGGTAGTACCTTAACATTAATAACAACTTTCCTTTATTCTGTGTACCGACTAGAATAAAGAATACTAACATCATAGCTTTATCTTGGGTATCGACTGAGATAAAGATAGTTATTCTGGGTCTGGACTGGAATCAGGCGCGTATCCAGTCCAGACCTGCAGCCTAGGGGGGGTCACAACTAAATCGTTCGAGGGGGAGGAAAAAGTCGGAAGAAGTCGCTTTTAAATTGTTTTTTCATCATATTTACCAGGGATATAAAGGACTCACATTTTGACTCAACTCATCGCTCAACTCAAGCAGTGAGTCCGCTCAATCACTGAGTCCGCTCAACAGTTGAGCGGTGGTTCATCGCTCGAAATTTGAGCGGACTCAGTCTTGAGCGGACTCATTGCTTGAATGGACTTGAGCGGACTCAAGTCTTGAGCGGACTCACTGCCTGAGCGGACTCATCATTTGAGTTGAGCGGACTCAAATCATATTTTAAATAAGGAAGGAAGGAGGAAGAAAAAATGTTGGCTAAGAAAATTAGCAAAAGCTAAATTAATAAAATATAATATAATGAATGACTTTTTTATAAGCTTTTCTTATTTTATTGAAATTTCATATTTCATATTTTATTGATATTTACGTTATATCACAAAATCCAATTCTCAGTTTGATTTGTAAAACCTACCGATAAAATCATCCACATCAATGTCGATCTCAGGGTGGACATCAAGGACTCATAACCAGATACGCCTACTGTCTCTGCACGAGTACAAATAGCTGCGGATGCAAGCGATTCTGTCACGAGTGAAGTAATTGACTGAGAGTGAGCTTGCTCCTTGAGTCACATTTAAAGGAATGCGAGTAGGAATGCATGATATGTTACTGACTATTTCTTCTGATGTGAACTTAACTGATCTTGCTTTCTTCTGAAAAATGTTGTCAATGCTCTTATCAGTCTTCCGCTTTACACTTTCGCTACTATTTCTACTTCCATCGCTAACTGATATAGCAAGTTTATTCTTCTCCTAGAAAATCAAAGTAAACGTGAACTTAAATTAAACAACACTACTTGAATTAATACGAAAGTACAAGTAAAGCAACGCCAACTACCGCAGAGGAAAGCGAATGGATTTTATTTTTACAGTTTTGCCGTAAAAATTCTATATAAAAATTCTAAAGAAAAATGTTCAAGTAAATTTCCAACAACAAAATGTATGATAGACAACGCTCATAAATAGCTTATGCGACCAAGACCAGCCAAAACACCTGAATCAATATAACTCTTTGGAATCATGGTCGGACACTACGGCCCGGACTCACTAACACGGAGAGTTGTGGAGTTGTGAAGATAAGAGTTCTTTTGGCACTTAACTCTCCACTCGGAGTTCTGTAACTCGGGGAATTTGTATTGAGAAGTACCAAACTTTCTTTTCCACTCGACAAAACTCTCAGTTGTGGAGAAGTAATAAGAATATTTCTCAACTGTCAATATTCGCTGTTTTTGTTGTGTTTTATGAAGGTACGTAGGTACCTAGGATTTTAGAATTAAATTATGGACTCACTGCATATCCTGGCTATATTTTCAAAAGCAAATTATGGAAATCCTTGCAATACTTAGAGAGAAATATTAATTTTGGTGTCTGAACGTACCCGCTAAAAATTTTAAATCACGCGAAAATGGTTAATTTAATCTTCTTCCAGGACAGAAGAGATGCTATACAAAATTTAGATATGCACGTTAAGTCTTGTATGTAGGATTAAAACGTATCTACATTTTGTCCCCTAATTCGGTATATGTAATTAGTTTTTGAGTCCGGTAAATGGTTTTGGAGAGAACTGCGAAAGAATTGAATCAGTCCTTCTTAAGATGACAAGATGGGTCCGCATTTTGGTACAAAAGTGGACATATTTTCTACTCATCATTATGAAGAACTGCTAAGTCGTGGAAACTCACTTTCCATAAGAAAAATTTTCATAACAGAGTACTAATAGATGTGAAATAAAGAACGAAAGAAATATATGCAAAATATAGGAACTGGGGTGTATATGACCCAAATGAAAAAAAATCCGTCTTTCGACGGTAAAAAATTAGATATGAAGTTAATATGATTATAAAAACTACTCCACTATATTACTCACTTCTCCATCCCCAAAAGACCCTCCCCGAAAAATTTGTCATCTCTATTCTTGTACTCTAGACCCAAAATCTGAACGAAACACCCCAAATACTCTATGACCCTCCCACGCAGAGTTAGTCGTCCTTCAATATATCGATACTTCCCACGTTTTCCCTAACTACCCAACTATGTTAGAGAATCGCGAATGGACAGTTAGGGAGTTTTAATCGAGGAAAACGAAAATTATCATCTTCCAAGCTCCGAACCTCTCAGAGTTGCAGAATCCGGCCCCAGTAGTGCATGAAAAATCTAAAGAAAAGATGTCAAATCTTTCTAAGAAAACTAAATGCATGTGCCCTTGTCCGAAAGAGCGAACCACCAGAATCAATCCAACAATGCGTTTGGACTGTTGTCATTAAAACTCTTAGGAACAATTTGCATGTATATTTCTAAGAAAACTTTAATGCATCCCTACGAACGTAAAACGTTTGAATAACTTAGGCTTGAATCAGTGTCGCCATAGAAAATTGACGGGTGGCTAGACGTTGGTTGCATGGAACTAGGATTCTACTGTGATAGGTGTGTGAAAAGGACTTTTCAACATTACATAAAACACAAGAAAATTCTAAAAAAATCATATACGTCTCAAAGACAAAGAGGTACGACCAAATGACTACCCACTTCAGAATTTACTATTATTCAAAAGAAGCCAAACAAACGCCGAACCCAGCGCTAACTGTCGCCGAAGATTGGAAAAGTGCGTTACAGCACCAGCATTAATCTCTGGCGACAACTACACATTGTGTCCGTACCATACGAAAATCGTGCTGTTAAACTTTTAGAACTCACTCTACAGCTCAGCACCACATTCAATACATCGCGAAGTTGAGGTGGCGCTTTGGGGGAGGTCATGACTCCCGTGACCCTCCCCCTGTATACGCGCCTGACTGGAATATACTTTACTAACGCAAATCTTTATCTTGGATATCGACCAGGATAAAGAAATTTATTCCGGGTCTCGACTGGAATAAGCATTATTAATTACATCACTTTATCTTGGGTTTCGACTGAGATAAGGATCGTTATTCGTCTACCAACGTCATAAAATCGATTCTTCATTTTAACCTGGTGAGTACATTTTTGAATTGATCATTTATTATTATATTTGCATATATATATTTGGTGCCATTCCTGAAAGTTATCGCGGTTTATTACAGTGTTGTGTATAACTTGAACTTACATACATAAGTGAAATCTAGTTAGTAAGTGACTTACTTGAAATTACATAAATAGGTGAAATCAGTTGTTAAGTGACACTATTGAAATATTATTTCACGTAATATAAGTTAAGTTGAAATCTACTAAATTTAGTTCTAGTCAAGTTTGGAATTGTGTGATTAAGCTAGACGTGTCTGTGAAATAAACCACTAACTTTAAGTATTCATTGGCGTTATTCAGTCCTCGTCCTTACTTATATTTTTCTTGAGCGTTCTCATTAAGCAGAACAGTTCATTATTCACCCCATGATGCCAAATCACCGTGGATAGTTATACGATTGTGCAGCAAAACCAAATGTTAAAACTTTGTTATCAAATTGAGTGTTCATTAGTGCTGACAATACGCGTGCTGCGCCCATTTCATAGCAGACGCGGTGGCCCTTCAAAGTCCACTCTCGAATTCGAGACGACCGGTTCGGTAAACAATCAGCCAACACCTGTACGTCAAACGAACGCCAGATCCGCAGAGAAGATCGCCGCTGTCCGTGAAAGTGTTCAGGAAAACTCGAGTCAGTCAATTTCTCGCCGTGCACAAGAGCTCGGTCTTTCACAGACTTCAACTTGGCGCCGGGATTTGGTACTGCACCCGTACAAGATCCAACTAATCCAGGACCTCAAAGCTAATGACCATACACAATGCCGTTTGTTCGCTGATTGGACTTCGGAGGTTTGGAAAAGGACACCAATTTTGGGCGAAAAATCACTTTTAGCTACGAGCCGCATTTTTTGATGAATGGCTATATTAACAAGCAAAATTGTCATATATGGGCCGACGCCAATCCACACGAAGCTCACCAGCTGGAAATGCATCCACAAAAAGCCTCTGCTTGTTGTGGATTTTAGACCGGCAGCGTCATTGGTCTGCACTTTTTCGAAAACGACGTTGGTGAGAGGCGATCTCCGTCAATGGCAAGCGCTACACATCGATGATAACCTATTTCTTTTGGCCCGAATTGAACGATATGGACTTGGACGGCATGTGGTTCTAGCAGGATGGTGCTACGTGCCACACAGTGAACGCCGCGATGACATTCTGGTATG
This sequence comes from Dioctria linearis, assembly GCA_963930735.1. NCBI lineage: Eukaryota > Metazoa > Arthropoda > Insecta > Diptera > Asilidae > Dioctria > Dioctria linearis. The sequence continues at coordinate 310,085,871 of OZ005741.1, forward strand.
AACGATGTGAGGGTATGGTTATCTTTCGCAGAGGTGATGTGTATTGGCCACCAAGATCGTGCGATTTGACCCCGCTAGCCTTTTCTTGTGGGATTTTTTGAAGATATAGGTCTATTCCAATAAGCCGCAAACGAACGATTCCCTCAAAGTTAACATAACCCAGGCCGTCGCTCAAATTCAGCCTGATCTAAGCGGCAGAGTCATTGAAAATTGGACCTCTTGGATCCATGCCACCGTGAGAAACCGTGGCGGACATTTGAACGATGTCACATTTCATACATACTTAATAGCATACACGGGCCTCTCAAATAAATAAAGTATTTCGTTAAAACCTCACAGACAGTTTGTTTTATTCTATCTATTTCACTATCGACCCGTCCTTATTGAAAAACTCTTAATAAATAGAATTCTTGTATATATATAAAAAAAAAAAAACAGAAACTTTTAAGGTATATTTTAAAATGTCTGCAGCACAGGCACAATTTATTTCGGAATCAATTTTGATGATAGCTGGCAGAAATAACTTGTGAAACACCCACCAATTTAAGGACTGCTAAAAAAACGGCCACCTATGAATAATAAAAGCAACAAGTAAAACTTTTTTTTTTGCTATCAATAATTTTGATTGAACTTTTGCTTAATTATCTACATTATTCACAACCGACAACATATGATTACTACGTGCTATAAAATTGAAGCACGTTTCTCATTAAATTTTGTATAGACAGTATCGAACGTATCGGACGTTTTATTATACTGTCTCTTAAAAACTTCTATGTTAGCGTAGTGTTTTTTGATTTTATTGTAAATTTTTTGTCAATATTAGATCAACATTTGTCGGTTAATCTTAGTTTTGGACAATTTGGAGGATTTACATACTTTCTTGGGTACTACGGGTATGCATACGACATCGTAGAAATCTCTCTCTTTTCTGTCGTAGTGGCTAGTTAATAAATCCGGCCAAAACAAAGCTGATACATCATGCTTTCTAAAGAATGAAAGAAAGTGCTTCTGAAGACACTGGTTGAAGATCGTTTTCACCTAAGCCGAATTTCTTTAGGAAATTTTCATACAAAATTCGCCTCTTGGATTTTGAAACTTGGTTGTTTTCTGGTGCTCTGTTCGGTGCTTTCTAAATATGTAGACTTCGTAGGCCTTCTCTTGTTTTAATTCGATGAACCGTAGCATATAACGTTCCATCCTTTTCAGCCATATCTCTCAGCGACATGTTGAGATTCTGTTTAAAGTTGTCGACCACTTCTTTGGCCAATTTTTGGTCTATCGAACCTGATTTCCTTCCTGATCCGGATTTTCTCTGGATACTATTAGATTCTCGAAATTTACTGAGAACATTTTGAATGGTCGTCTTAGGAATTTTCAAGTCTTTATCTAAGCCTCTTGGAAATATATTCCGATTTTCCATATGGGTGGAAAGAATTAATTTGCGGTATTCTCTTTGGCTGAATTTCATTTTCATTGCATAAGAATTTTGCATTTAATGGCTGCAATTATAAGTGCACACCTTTTTTATAATGCTGTCTTACCAGCGGGCCCTAATTTTCTTTATCCAGTGATAAGTAATGGAAGCGGAGATAGGTGGTCTGCTGTTTTCTGAAACAGTCCTTATCTGGATTTAAAGATAAGGCAAAAGATAAAAAACTGTTTTGGTTTCTCTTCCAGATGCAAATAGAAATTATTATCAAACAGTTTTAATGCTCAAATAAGGAGTGTTATTGAGTTATAGCATATTTTATTTTGTTTCTGTTATTTTTTATTTTCCTTTATTATTAACTTGAATGAAGTAATATTTGTTCAAGTAGGCCTTTCTGGGATTCTCCGGTACAAACGAAAAGCAAAACCAAGGGATTGTTTTTTTAATTATTTTTACTAAACAGGGCGTCAAAATTTCAATGGAGAATATAGTTTACATTCTCCTTTTTTTCGAGTCACTCAACCGGAGTAACTCAATTCTGTTGTTTAGGATTTGTTAATGAGTCGAGCAAAGACTTTAAACTTTGTCGCCCTAAATCAAATGATTGTGTGATAGAATAAGTAAAAAATTTCCTTTTTTTTGCGTTTCGTTTGTACCGGAGAATACAAAAAAGTCCTCCTTGAACAAATATAAACTTTACCCGGTAAAAGAATCATAAAATTATATTCATTGCGAATGAAGAAATGTATTTTTGTGTAAAAAAACTAGAAAATATTCAAGATATTGAAGTAATAAAATATTTCTTTTAACTTTATTAGTAAATTATTTTGCGTCATATCTTGCAAGCAATATATTGTTTGGAAACTTAGTTTTGCCCCATTAACAGCACATGTCCAAATTTATTAAATTTTAAAGGAAATTTTCTTCTATAGCAACAAAAATAATTCAAGAAATAAATAAACGGAAAACAACTGAGTTTTAATGCAAATTAAAAAAAAATGTATCGAACAGTTTTTTTGTAAGAAAGGTCTCAACTTAACTGCATTTATCTGAAAACGACATTTTTGCATATGGGGCAAAACAGTATTCAGGCGAATTTTTTTTTATGAGGGCTTCACGTATAGACAAAAACAGGGTCTGGCTTATGGGAAGCAATCTATCAGGTACATTAGCAGAATTAGTACTAGATGACTTTTACGATTTACCTTGTGACAAACTATTTATGAAGAATTATGTAGTCGATATCATCATGGTACTGCCAGAACAGGCAGTCGGAAACATATTACACATCCTCAACAACAAGCACACTCGCATTAAACTTACAATGGAGAAATAAGATGAATGTTTTAATAATGCCTCGACATATTACTACAAAAGGAAAACTATAAAATTCTTACTGATTGGTATATGAAGCCCATGGTGTCGAGGAGACTACAAATTTAGGTGACCATAAGTTTGACTACGCCAACTATGAATGAACGCGCTAAGGATATATTGATATGTAATGACTATCCGGATAAATCGATCTAAGGGATAATAAAAAAAGATAAGATACGCCACCAATATATCATGCTACTAGTACAAATAATAGCAGTGTAGCCAATAAAGAACCTACGCAATATAGGCGAATAGGATATATACCAGGCTTAACAGACAACATTCTACGAAACCAAGTCTCAAACAATCACAGGGTCACTAACCCCGTACGATTTTGAAGTATGTACATACATAAAAGGTCCCATACAACTTAATTTCTTCAATTTATTTCGCTTAGTCCATAGAAGAAAAAAAACATAACTAACCATTTATCTCTACTGAACAAAATTGCGAAAAAGGAAAAAAAAATTTTTTCTTAAACATAGTATTTTTTTTATGTAAATATATATTTAATAAAATGTTATAAATAGACTCTAAAGTATAAAACAAAACATGTATATGGTATCTTTGAAAATAGGGAAAACCTCTAATAACAGAATCTAAAAGGGGTCGCAAAAGGCTCAAACAATTGTATAATAATTAGGAAATAATAGCCGGTACAAAGGCTAACTACGGCACACTAAAAATACAAAAAAATAAGATAACAAAGGTAAAATGTAAATGTACAATTTTCAATAATAATTTTGAAAGTAAAGATTTAAAGCCAAAGTCAAAGTTAAGCTAAAATTAAGTAGTGTGCCTATATTTGCAGAAAAGTAGCAGTTCCAAGAAGAGCTTCTCATGAAAAGTTACCAACCGAATGATAAATTTAGAATTTTTAACAAATAATTTTATCCAAAGCCAACGACAACATTATATAGTGCCGCGAGAGCAGCCCTAGTATTTATCGTAGACCTCTTCAAACTGTCCTAGTCATCCCTCCAGCTCAACATCTCTTACGGAACGTTTGTCCTCAGCATCTCTTACGGAGTGCTTGTCCTACCCACAGCGCTTTCAAAGGTTCGAAAGCAGGAAGAAGCCCCGTGGACTACGCGTTACAAATGCCCTGGGGCTACTATCACAAGAAAAAGACAAAACTGCAGTCCTACACCGACGATAGTGGTTGCCATGTGTAGTTGAATGTAAACGTCTCTTCAATCTGTCAACGAACTGCTTTTTAAGTATTTGTACGTGGTGTTGTGGGTCAGTGTTCTAATTCCTACCTCCGACTGTCATGTAGTTCGAATGAATTGTTGATTTTGCCAGCATCAACACACAGCTAATTAAGTAATTTAGCTGAATTCAAACTCTTAGTCCCATAGATACAATGTTCTAGTAATGCCGAAATTCTGGTGGATCAACTGCCACATATTGCGCACGCGTTTCCTTCGACTTTGAAAAAAGCTGTGTAAATGAAGAATCGGTGTGTTCAGTCCTCACATAAATACGTTGAATATCCTACAAATAAATTCTTGAGGCAGCACGCTGAACAAGACTCCCTCGATGCTTAATCTACCTAAAAAAAACGAAAAAAGAAGACACAAAGTATCATTCAAATCTAATTTATATAAAAAGAACACGTATCTAATCAAATCCTCCAGCACAGCAGCTGTTATTTGAAACTCCCATGTGGGATGATTATTCACTGAATAAAAAGCTGCTACTCCTCTTCTACCATTTATCTAAAAATATGTATATAAAAAATCATTAATAAAACAATACAATTCCATAAAATATACCACAGTATACTTACCTCCGTATATTTACAAATTTGTGATGACAATCAGTGACATTACGTCAGTCAGCTGTTTTCGCCTCAAATAAAATTCAAGTAAGCGTCGCTAGGGCAACAGCAAAAGGCGAAACACACATAACTGGTTACAGCGGCTATATAAAGCCGACGAAATTCAGTAGATGGCACCATTCTTGTGGCAGAGTTGATCTTTATCAGAGCTGATCTGAGTTAGAAAGAATCGTGTTTCCTCCCTCTTTCACAGAAGCAATCTGCTACCCTTGTGCTGTCACGCACTAGTACCGGGTAGTATGCTACCTTTGTGCTGTCATACACCAGCACTGAGCATTTTGCTACCCTTGTGTGGTCACGCACTGGCAAAGTGCGTTTTGTTCTGTTTTTTACGCATTAGCAATGTCAGCAATATCAATCGAATTTTATTTTGTTGACAGATTCTGGTCCTCTTCTTCTTTTTCAGAACTAAGGGAAGCAAAAAGGCGCTACTTTACGTTATTTTTAATTTTTTTCTTTTATTATTTTTACTTTATTTGAAGTTTTTATTGAATTTATTTGTATGAATTTGTGACATTAGGTTAAGCTAATTGGATTATTGAATTTTAATAAAATTTTATATTTGAAACACAAAAAAACTCAGTTGCCCTTTTTACCGGTTCTCCCCCCTCACGAATGAGACTAGATCTCACACGGTGAAACAATGTGGACTCATAATGCCCATATTCACCGCGTGTTATGTTCGCCATCTGCTGTATCCTGTGTACTCTACAGCACTCAGCTGTTGCGAGAAAAAGTTATAGATCTTTCGCGTAATTGACAGCTGTATACAGCGTTTCAAATCCTCAACACCTGTTGGGATAAATATAGAGCTACTACGGCGAAGGGCATTTTAACAAGTCTGCAACAGACACATATTATGGGCATGTCATTCAACGATTTCATCAATAACGATGCTATGTCGAAAGTTGAAGAACAATTTATGGGGATTGTTGGACAAAACTTAGGCGATTGTGGAATTACTAGATGGGGGATAAATAGGCCACTCCGTACTAAAGCCCCAGTTGAATTTCGCATAAACAGAATCCTCCATTTGTAGCTTTTGTAAAAACGGTATTAGTCCGGGACACGTATACGATATTTAGGCGCAAAGGAGCTGTCGAAATATTTAATTGCAAGACATAAGGAGTACTAAAATTTTAGTAAGTAGGATGGTCGTTTTGCTGACTGGTGACTTCCGAGAAACTTTACAAATGATAGAGTAAAGTCCACCCCAGGATGAATTTTTTTTTCTTTTTTTTATTATGTTGCCAAAACTCAGGGGATGATGCCGTAGCACAACCTTGGCAGGAAAGGAAGAAGTCAAAGTTATGGGCACATGTCAAGAAATGCAGCTTATCCACAAATATTAGGGTACAACCAAAGATTCTATAATACAAAGATATTGCAGGCACATTGTGTAGTTTGGCCTCAGTGAAAAACAATGTGGAATCTCCTAGACTCCACCTCTGTTGAGAAATTATTAATACTGCGCATTGTACACGGCTTTCACAAATTATGACCACCACAACCTGGACCTGGGGCCGGATTCTGTAACTCGGAGAGTTGCGGAGATGACAGTTCTTTTGACACTTAACTCTCCACTCGGAGTTCAGTAACTCGGGGAATTTGTATTGAGATTTACGAAACCCTCTATTCCACTCGGCAAAACTCTCGGCTGCGTTAGTAGTGGAGAAGTAAGAAAAATATTTCTCAACTGACAGTATTGGCTGCTTTTATTGTCATTTGTGAAGGTACCAATTCACCTAGGATTTTCAAATTGATTTATGGACTCACTGCATATTCTGGCTATGTTTACAAAAACAAGCTATGGAAATCCTTGCAAGACTTACAAAGAAATAAGGATTTTGGTGTCTCAAGGTACCTGCTAAAAATTGTAATTCACGCGAATATGGTCAATTTGGTCGTCTTCCAGTACTCCCTTCTGTACTGTACTGTATAAAAATTTTAAATATGCTCGTTAAAGCTTGTATGTAGGGTGAAATCGCATCTACATTTTGTTCCCTAATTAGGTATGTAATTAGTTTTTGACTCCGGTAAATAGTTTTGGAGATAACTGCAAAAGAAGTGAATCAGTCCTTCTTAAGATGACAAAATGGCCGTTTTCTGGTGCAAAAACTCAACTCATCATTATGATGAACTGGTAAGTTCTGGAAATTCACTTTCCATGAGAAAAATGTTCACAGCAGACTACTAATGGATGTGAAATAAAAAACGGAAGAAATATATGCAAAACATAGGAACTGGGGTGTATATGACCAGGCCCGGATCTATGGGGGGGGGCACTCGGGTTCACTTGCCCCGGGCGCTAGTTTAAAGGGACCGGCAATACGACAGACTTCTGAACCCATAATTAAACGAGAAAAAATCTAATAACAAGTATTGGAAAATTTTTTCAGACCATCCTTAACACTTCAGTCTTCTTTCCGGAATCTAAAAGCTCTCTTGATGATATCATACTTTTAATTGTGCTTATACTTATACAGTCGAGCTGTTTACTGTCTATTAAATATAAGTGTGTAAGCCTCTGTAAGCTAATTAAACTAAAAATTCCCCTAAATTCTCAAATTTTACCTTTGTATCACATGAAATGAATTCAAAAATTGTACAAAGGTGGCTGGCAATCCTATGTTCCCCATCATCTATCAATCCTACCTCGAATGTAGACAGAATATAAGACAGTAGGCACAAGCACAGAGTTTCCAGAAATTATTTTTATACCAACTAAATTTAGGCATTTGGCCGGAGTTAAGGCCCTTGAATCTGAGTAAAAATTGAATAAATCCCTTCAACCTGAACGGCAGTTTACCAGAATTCGTACCCAGAGTTTTTTTGAAACCGTCTCAAATTTTAGTAGTTTTAGACGAGCAGATACATATTGAAAAGCGGCAAAAATAAAAACTGATCTCTAACATAATTTAAGTTTTTAATTTGTTATCCTTGTGTTAATAATATCGGAGACACGCTAGCAATTTCGATATTGCATTTTGCGCTCAACCGAAAGTCTGTCTCTATATACTGAAAAACAGCTCGGTATACGGTCGGTGTACACTCAGTATGTAGTACATTGGAGCTCAATAATGAAATCGCAAAACGTAGGCGGTATACGAGTTTATTGCAATATGATCATAGTTATAAACCATATAATACACGAACCTTTTAGAACCGAATTTAATACTGTAATGTTGGCTACAACTTTTTCTGACATTTAATATTTGACACTTGTCAAATAGTGTCTATTTCGTTTTTATTTTTCATATAGTAATTTCACAGTCTCTGCTGGCGTTTTGTACGTGCGCGGAACTTTCTTAAGTCAAATAATAAATCAAGTGATAAATCAAATGTAAATTCTCTAATTAAATTTTAAGTATCGTAAACAGCAAGTGTTTCTCTGAAATTTTATATTGCAATTGCCATTATCAATATATCAATACTAAAATTGGTATAAAATAAACTGTATTTGTAATGATACGATTTTTTACTTTCCTTTTATTTTAAACCAGTTTGTTTTTAACAATTCTGGTTCTAGTTCCAAGGTATGCAGTATAAATAAGTCATATACATATAATGCCTAGTATACCCTGGAACTATAATAAAATTTGCCCCAAATAAAGATCATTTTTAGAGGGGACGGTAAATAACGTCTTTGCCCCCTTCAAACCTTTCGTAGATCCGGAATTGTATATGACCCACGAGTAAAAAAATTCGTGTTTCGGCGGTAAAAAGTCAGTTATGAAGTTAAAATGATAAAAAAACGACGCCACTCTATTACCCGTTTCTCCCTCTTTAATTTGATACCAAACATGACGTATTGTGGACAACCCCCAATGGGGGTGGTACTACCCCCCATCCCCAAAAGCCCCTTCGTCAGAAATTGTTCACCTATACTTTTGTACTCTATACCCTAAATCCGTAGGAAAAAACAGCAATGCTCTACGAGCCTCCCGCACAGAGTTATCCGTGTTTCAATATTTCGATACTTCTCACATTTTCTGTAACTTCTCAAGTATTTTAGAGAATCTCGATTCGAATGGAGTTTGAGAGATGAGAATTTTCGTTTTCACCGATTAAAACTCTATAACTCTCCATTCGAGATTCTCTAACATACTTGGGAAGTTAATCGTGAGAAGTATCGAAATATTGAAGGACGGGCTAACCTTGTGTGGGAGGCTCGTAGAGCATTGCTGTTTTTCCTTCGGATTTAATACAAAAATATAGAAGAACAATTTTTCGGGGAAGGGCTTTTGGTGATGGGGGCCGTAGCACCCCTCATTAGGGGTTGTCCAAAATACGTCGTGTGTGGTACAAAATTAAAGAGGGAGAAGCAGGTAATCGAGTGGTGTACTATTCTTTTCGAGCATTTTAACTTCATAACTGAGTTTTTACCGCCGAAATACGGATTTTTCGCGCTTGGTTCATGTACATCCCAGTTCCTATATTTTGCATAGATTTCTTCCATTCCTTGTTGCACATTCATTAGTACTCTGTTGCGAATATTTTTCTCATGGAAAGTAAACTTCCACGACTTACCAGTTCTTCATAATGATGAGTTGAAAATATGTCCATTTTTGTACCAAAAAAACGGCCCATCTTAAGAAGGACTGATTCACTTCTTTTGCAGTTATCTTTAAAACTGTTTATCGGACTCAAAAACTAATAACATATCTAATTAGGGGACAAAATGTAGATGCGACTTAATCCTATAAACAAGCTTTCACGTGCATATTTAAAATGTTTATAGCATCACTTCTGTACTGGCAGACAACTAAACTGATAATTTTTGCGTGATTTAAAATTTTTAGCGAGTACCTTGAGACACCAAAATCATTATTTCTTTGTAAGTCTTGCAAGGATTTCCATAACTTGTTTTTGTAAACATAGCCAGGATATTCAGTGAGCCCATAATTTAATTTGAAAATCTTAAATACCTAGGTACCTTGACAAAACACAACAAAACCAAACACTACTCTCAGTTGAGAAATATTCTCCTTACTTCTCCACAACTTACACAGCCGAGAGTTTGGTAATTCCCAATACGAATTCCCCGAGTTACGGAATTCCGAGTGGAGAGTTAAGTGTCAAAAGAACTCTTATCTTCACAACTCCACAACTCTCCGAGTTAGTGAATCCGGCTCCTGATATGTAGAAAATCCCGCAATTTTTTTCTTGTAATTTATTAGATATTTTTTCTGTAGAATTTGTATGCTATTCATTGGGGGCGGCTAATCATTTTTATGAGCGTCGACGCTAGTGAAGCAATAAGCATTCATTTCTTCTTAGAAATTTACAGAAAATGTTTCGGCAGATTTTTTATTCATTTAGTGGCCGACACTTTCATGTGTGGCGTTGTAAGCCGCCAGAAATGCATACAAATGAAAATATACCCAGTAAATTTCTAATTTAAATCGAGGGCTTCCCTAAGAAGATTTGTTGGGTGCGAAACACTTAGGTATGTTTACTTAGCTGCTCTAGGTTAGTGTTGAGCAGAAAAGTACAAAAAATCTAGCACGATTTTCTGCTCTTTTCTGCTCTAGAGTAAGCTAGAGCAGCTCATTAAACAGACTCACTGTGGGGTTTCAGATATTCAATTCAATTTAGGAAATTGAGTTCTATAGATAGGCTTTATCATATGCCTGCAACATCTTTGTATTATGGAGTCTTTGATACAACTCTATAACGACGTAGAAACCGAACCCAAAACACTTACAAAAACAGATAAGGAAATAAATGCGGAGGGTTGTAGCATTTACAAGAGATTTCTGTAACGTTTTGTGGTGATTCATCTATCTGACTCCGAAGATGAGGAACCTTATGAAAAGAATTTATTGTTATTGTGTTTGAAAGTTTAAAAGAAGAAATGCCGTACTGTACTCTAGATGAGGCTGATTACCGCTTTAGTGTTTGAGGATCTGTTTGAGCTAGAAAGTTTTTAACACCGGAGTGCAAGAAGCAATTCTGATTTATTTCATTTCAGTATCGCCCTCTTATTCAATTTCAATACCCAAGTTAAAGGGGAAAATCATTCCACAAACAAAAATCAATAATCACAGAAAGTAATTGCTAAGCTAGCAATTACACTGTTTTCGTGCTTATTTCCTTATATGAATGACCTTTTGAAATGTTGATACAATTTGCGTATTGGACAAAAATTACTTCATTGTACACAATGATTGATTGATTAATTCTTTGGAAACGAGGTTTAGGACCCCGACAGGTCTTCCGAACGAAGACTTATTCAAGGCCCATTGTTCACCTACTAGACCCATCAGCAGTCGCTCATAGGTCCTAACCGGATGCTTTTATAAGTTTAAGTATTGGTCCCCAGCCCTTCTTGCCGGCATCATGCAACTCGTCCAGGAGGTGTGAGCCCAGGATTCTGTATCGTAGTCCTGAGAGTGCGCGACAGTGACAAATAAAGTGAGTCAGCGTTTCTGATCCTTCTCTGCAACACCTGCATCCAGGATCATCAGGAAGTCTCAACCTGTGGGGGTGACCCTTGACAGAAGAGTACCCAGTGAGAATAGACACCAGAGTTCTCACAACTGGTTTGTTATGTCCTAGGAGGTTATTTGTTCGGTTTGGTTGGGGTTTACCGCCCAGTTCCTTTGCTGTTCTATCCGAGGGTCCTTTAACCAAAAGCGCCTGTGTTGGCGGTCAGTTCAAATTGAAATCATTGAGACAAGGTGTTTTAGTGCAATCTCGACTATGGAGGCAGGAACATCCGAGGCTGCACCAAGGCGAGCAAGCTCCCTTTCATTCCCGCTAAGGTTGCTGTGCCCTGAAACCCACTGTACCATTACACTGTTATACCGAGAGAGGGAGTTCAGGCTAGTTTTAAGCTCCATTACTAGTTTAGAGGTTGCAAAGGGTTTAGAAAAAGCCGTGGGAGCCGCTTGGCTTTCTGAGCAGATGGCTCTCGCCTAATTCTCAATGTCTGAGTGAAGGAGATAGCTTCCTGCTTCAAAAATGGCCTTGACTTCTGCCACTTTGATGATTGAGTCATTTGCCTCGCTAGCTACTGAATACATATTTGTAGCCACTAGACACGATTATGTATACAGAGCACTTCCTATTGAGTAAAATTTTAGATGAATGTAAATAACGCTTAAGGACTAACTTTGAATATGGGGAGGGGGATACCTTAAAATCCGTTCTTCTCGCACGATCAGTTCTACATGGCCTAATTCGGGGTTTCGAATGCATAAAATCTCTATGTACTTGCTCCAAATTGGAAATCGTACATAACAGTATTTTTGTAGAGAATCTGCGATGGTAGGTAGGTACCTTAAATAATTCTAACCTAACGAAATGAGGATCTTGCAATACATTTCAGCGCACATAAAATAAAAATTAAAAAAATTAATTCCACGTGGACGATGGCTCGCTTAACAGCTGGTACAATATATTTTCATTATGTCCAATATCTGAGGTATTGTATCGGCTCATTTCTGTTAGAACTACGTACACCAACTCCATTGATCGTCTGCAGTGTTCTTACATTTCAAAATCCAATTGATGTCCGTAATGAAAAGGCTGGATCCGTCAAAATTAATAAAACAAAATTAGTACAACAAATAAAGTTGGTTACCACCAGTTAGTAAAGTTTAAATAGAACTACAACACTGGAATACATCTGTGTAGAATTCCATCCAGTTAGTTTCTAGCCAATTGATTCCGCTCATTCTTTTTTTTTTGTATGACAAAACTAAAAAGCTCCACACATTTTCCATGCTCACACAAAAAATCAAAATTTTTATATCTTCATTCTAATAATTGATAATTCCAACATTTGCGTTCCTCCATAATCTGGAACCTAGATTATGTATACTGTGCAAAGGAAAGCAGTCTCAGCAAATCGTTTCGGTTTCAGAAATTTTCCGTAGTTAATACAGATTTACAGACATACGTACATACTAAAGTTGGGAAAAATTTGAATTTCCAATGAAACTTATTCAAAGCCTTTAATATCTAGAAATTTAAGAATATTTCTCCGATTTAAACTATTCACCGAACTTATCTATGTGTGATCACAGTTCAAGTGGAATTCGAAAGCCAGTACTACCTACATACATATATGAATATATGTAGTTAAGAAAGGAGACAAGAAGAAAAGGATACGTGACTAATGAGTCCTAAACCTTTAACAATAGCAAAATCGATTTTTATCCTGCGGCATTCATGTATAATCTAGAAAAAATTTAAGACAAGATAAAGAAACTTTGCGTGCCATTCCTCAACTATTTTACAAGTACGAGTATACGTTTCGTATGGAAAGAGCTGCCGATAGCTTTGCACTCTTACTTTATGACTGAATATAAGTATTAGAGATTGGACAGTTTCAAAGATTTCTGATAGCTTTTACCATGGCTTAGTTCATCCCCAAGAAAATTTGTTATCCGATTTTGCTGTGCAGGTCTCGTACATGTTTCAGTATACTTCCAATAAATTGCTATGAAAATCATACTTGAAATATTTACTACTCCTTCTGATGATAAGAAAAATTGTTGGGTGGCATGTATGTGTGTATAAAGATTTTATGATGCTACATTATAATAGGATAGAAGGGAGAGTTCTCGAAGTTCAGGAAATGAACATTTCTTGATTAATTTTTAATTAAGTAAGTCTGATTTGGTACGCTATTTTAAGTTTTTCTATTTGAAAAGAAAATGAAAATCGATTACGGCACCTTTGTTCAATTTATCTACATTAAAACTTGGATATGGTGGATGGATGATGAAATTGAACACCGGTTATTGAATTCAGAAGAAAAAATCAGAATTTCTTTTAATGAAACCTGAGAAAATAAGAATTTTTAAGTTAGTAGAAATGAAACAAGATCAAATAATTAGTATGTGTGGAGTGTAGGTAGGGGAGCCGGGTTTTGAATTTTCAATGGGTTGCCACATAGCGATTTCAATATTTTTTTTTTAAATATTCATATAAGAGTCCTAAATAAAGTTAAAAAGGTAAAAAAAATAAGCGAAAAGGAGAGATAAGTATAATTTTTGACTATCAGAGCCAGCTAACACAAGCTCGCTGCATGGACACGTTTAATAAATAAACGGTCAACAATACATGCGTTTCATCATTTAGTCAGTGTTAGGTAGTATGTTACACTAAACATAGACCAAACACCGGATAAAATGACATGCAACTTAGAACAAGACAATTTAAAAAAGTTAATTAAAACAAAATGAAATATTAAATAGACGTATTTTAAAACATGCTTAGGGACGTCAACAACAAAATTCTCAGCCATATAATTGACAGTAATACACATGCGATTAATAGGTTCATACATGCTAAAGTTAGACCTTGAGGAGGTAACAATCAACAAAGGTAGCCTTCTCAAATTGTGGCTACTATCACGGAAAGAGATTTTGTTACGTAACAATAGAGAATCAATATTCGCGTTAAAGAGTTGATGCACAAATGTTACATCGGCAACCAAGCGACGTTTCTCAAGCGAGTGCATATTCAAAAGCTTCAAGCGATCCTCGAAGGGTGGAAGAATTAATGAATTATTCCAGGGTAGATGCCTGAGAGCAAATCGTAGGAAGTTCCTCTGAACAGACTCGATACGGTCGATGTGTGCACCGTAAAATGGAGACCAGACCTGGCTAGCATACTCAAGAATTGGTCTCACAAAGCAAGTGTACAAATGCAATGATATGGTAGGATTTGAAAACTCTCGGAACCAAGGTTTTATAAAGCCCAGCATAGAACAAGTCTTTGAAACCATGTAGTTTATATGGGAGATAAAATTCAATCTGTGGTCACATTTGACACCCAAGTCACAGACAGAGTCCGCACGGCGAATCGAGGAATCCGAGAACTCATAATCATAAGTGATTGGTGTCTGATTCCTATGGAAAGTCATAACCCTACATTTGTTGATATTGAGTACCAAATTATTACTCTTGCACCAATTCTAAAATTTTTGAAGGTCACCCTGTACCTGTTCACAATCGTTAACAGATTTAATGTGAGCGAAAAGCTTAATATCGTCAGGATAAATCAAGACCTTACAGTACCGCACAACAGAGACAATGTCGTCAATAGACAGAATAAAGAACAACTGGCCCAAGTCACTCCCTTGTGGTATGCCAGACGAAGCCTTCAATACTCTAGATATAGAATGGCGGAATAAGATTTGGTATGTTCTGTTATCTAAATAAGACTCCGTCCATTTTAGAAATATTGGGGGAAACCCATATTTTTCCATTTTAAACAGTATCACGGAGTGAGATAACTTGTCGAACGCCTTACTAAAGTCTGTATAATACAATCTGTCTGATAGGCTTTTGCAAACCCGCAAATTGTATCCGAGACAAATTCCAACAGACTAGTGGCTGTAGACCTGCCCGAAATAAGCCCATGTTGGTTTGAAGAGAGCAAATTCTTACAGGAAGATGATAGTTGAGAGTAAATGATAGATTCGAATAATTTGGGCATGCAACAGGTCTATAGTTAGAAACTTCATTTTTACTACCTTTTTTGTGGATAGGTATGATAAAGGAATTTTTCCATAGCTGGGGGAAACAACCACTATCAAGCGATTTTTGGAAAATAATTCTCAACGGAGCTACCAGGGCGAGGCAGCATGACTTAAAAAAGGCTGGAAGAATCCCATCAGGACCAGTTGTGAAGTCATTTGGAAGCCCATTAATATGATCGAGTATATTCTCTTCTGAAGTTGAAGGGATAGTGAATGTAACGTTATGGGAATCGTTCATATGACTGAAGTTGCTATCTTGAGGTTGAAAATTTGACGAGGCAAAGGCATTGTCAAAAAATGAAGCAAACATATCGCAAATTTCAGACGAATCATCACTAGCAGATTCCTTGTACCTCATGGTATTGGGGTAGTTGTCCGTTTTTTTCTTCATATTAATAAACTTAGAAAAGATGCGTGGGTCACTAAATAATTTCGTACGCATCCTTTGAACATACTCATCATAAAGTGTAGAAGAAAGTTCTCTGAACTCATTATAGAATGTAAGGAAGTTGCTGTGAGTTATAATGTCCTTGTCCCTCATATAACTTTTCCACAGTTTATTCTTCCTATTTTTAAGACGTTTCGGTTCTTTTTTGAACCATGGCGGTGATGTTTTATTCAACCGCTGGCGCTCGCGGGGAATACAGGAAGAAAATAAATTGAAAAGAATTATGTAAAACTTAGAAACGTTTTGATCAACACTATTGTAAGACAGAAATGTGTAGAAATCAAAAGAGGTAAGCTTACTGGAAAGATCTGAAAATTCAGCCTTTCTAAAATTGAAAAAGTATTGCGCTTCGTCACAATATGTGAGGTTTTCGGTTACATAGCAATGTGTAATTTGAAGAGGGGTTGGTATTTGTCAAGAGTAGACATTATAACTGGGCTAAGTTCAACTAATAAGTTACCCGCGTCACTAGAAAATACCAGGTCTAACTGTCTACCCATGTCATTCTTAACATTACTGATTTGGCTGAGACCAAGAGATGAAATAGTGTTAAGGAATAGTGACTCCTTTGTTGTCAAGTTATTAAGTGGCAGATAGTCATCGTCTACTTGATTTAGTACCCATTGAGTATTGGGTAAGTTAAAGTTACCAATAAGTAGTAATCAAGAGGTTCCATCTTACCATGGATAAAATTAGATGTTAAAATGAGTAGGTCATAAATATTCTGACCTTTGTCGTCGACGATATTTATGGAGTCTGGAGGAATATAGCAACAAATTATGTATAAGTCATATTTTAAGAGAGACATCTTAAGAACTATAAGTTCAATGTCGAGAGTGTTGGCGCAACTCAACTTGGCTGAAATTTAAGTGGTTTTTACAGGCGAGGAGTACGCCACCGCCACCAGCTTCAGAATGAGTATACCTATCTCTTCTAAAAAAACCATGATGCAGCCAAGTTTCAGTGAAAGCAACTATATCAAAACAATTTGCAACAGAGGAATTAAAGATTTCTGCAGTTTTTGTGCGAATCCCCCTTACGTTATCAAAAAACTCAAAACGCTTTCCGTTTACTATGGAAAGCGTTTTGAGTTTTTTGATATATCGCTACTTTATATTAGTTGTACTTCTATATTGGTGCCCAGAAGGTACGAACAATTTAGTAAAAGCGCCAGAGGGCCAAAATGTGGGATCCAATAACTTATCCTGCTCATCCGCGGACACAGTTAGAATAAAAGATGCAACAGGTTTAGAGGATTTGCTAATTTTTCGACAAGAAATCCCATCTGTTGCAATATTCTTGGACTTTCAAATTACCTTCAATATGTCCCTCGCACGTCGAAACGGGTGACAAAAACACTCGAAGGTTTTGGTACCGTTCACAAAGGGGGCACCAATGCCACTTTCTAGAGGGGGACACAGAATGAAGTATCATTCGATACTGGGGAATGCTCCCTCACTTCAGCTATAGAAGCAGATGTAACGAGAGCCAGATCACCGCTTGCTGTAGATTGACGAGAGTCCTGATTTGAAAGAATCGCCTCATTGGGGCTGTGTGGCGTCTTCGGTGGTTTCCTCTGCTTTTTGGCTGGTTTACTACTATGTGCATTAGGTACAGAATATAATAAAAGACAATGTAAAAAATTTGAATATAAACCTCATAAGGAAAAGCTAAAACTAACAAGAAAAAAGCTATGTAATTACGTATAGACATCCGTCTGTGCTGAATTTGGTTGTTAAAGTGATTTTTTGCATATATTCCTAGAACGGTTCGTCGCGACAGCAAATAATTATTATATTAAATTTCATAGGACTTTATATTTAAAAACGATCTTTGGTACAATAAAAATATCTAGGACTGATCGCTTTCACAATATACATAAAAATTATGCATTCTTATACGGCGCGGGTTGCTCGATTTAGTCAATTTTTAAAAATATATTTATTATTGCTATGAAAACGCTTTGCGCAAAATTTCAACTCTCTACGTTGACTCTCAGGCAGTATCCAAATATAAAGTGAAAAACGAATTTTTTGTATGGCAACCCTACGAAAGAGTTACCCGATTTGTCCAATTTTCTAAGTTAAACCTATATTTTCTATGTGGCCTGTTCTAGAGTGAGTTGCGCCGCGGTAGTCTGGTGATCTTTCCACCCGAAGGCATCCACCTCGAATGTATATAGTTTATAAAGAGTTCTTGACTACAGTTTTTTGTAAATTAAACACACTTGATTTTTTTTCCTTTTACCTCTCCTATCCCGCACAATGTATGATGTTTTAAAAAAAAATAATGTGGAATTTCGAAAACGTGGCTCAAATCACTTATTTAAAAATTATCTGGGCGCTTACCTAAACCGGACATATATCCTTCTCCAAATAAATAAGATCCCACTAATTAAGACATAAATAGTTGTCACTGATTACAAGTTCCTAGGAGCAATGCCATTGATATTCATAACTGATGTTTAGTCTCAGTGCAGTTTGTATAATCTATAATGCGTGAAAATTTTATACGCGGACTGAGCGGCGGACAAAGTAGCAGACAAAAGATTGTCTATCTATCTTTCTATATTATAGGGTGTTCCAAGAAATAGTGTCAAGAAAAAGTCCAGACGTAGAGTATCCCCAGTAGTACCCGAATCACCCCCATGTATGAGTTATGATTTGTTTTCGTGATTTTTCACCAAACTACAAATTCGAACACATTTTTGGTCATAGTAACTTGATTAATTGAGATAAATTGCTTTAGCTTAATGTTAGGCCCATTCAAAGATACTATTTCGTGTAGCTCATGACCATTGCCCCAAAAGAAATTTTTAAATTCCATTAAGTTCAAAGGTAATAAAAAAGTACCAAAATTTTTGAGGGCGATTTAAAAAAAGTCACATATAATTTTTCACCCAAACCTATTTTAGAAACTTCCTCATTTCATTGGCTATTTATCGTGTAAATTTTATTGAGATATCTCTATCGTATCATACCTAAAATTCGGTTCAAATCGCCTTTAATATATTCAAACTGGGGAGCTAGATGTTTCGCACATTAGCTCAGCTCTAACTCGGTAGGGTTATAGCCGATCGTTAAAAAGGGGTGGGTGGAGGGTTGAGGGTGGGGGTGAATCGACATATAGTCTACCATGTCGTTATTACATCTCCCGAATTGGGATCTTCAAATGATTTTGTTGTAGCTTGTTTCATTAGTTCCTTGTCTGAAAGGAAGTTCGGACATAGAAAGCGAGTTGTCCGTATGATACCCCCGCAGATTACGTTTCTTACAGTACAGGCTTCAGCCAAATTGTAAGACCGAGAAAAAATTATCAAAAAATAATCGGTGATGCTGTTCACTATTAGGGATTCTATTCCTCGGTTGCATACAACTGCGGCACCTTGAGCAATATTGTTTTCATCTACACAGTAAACAAAAAATGTCCTTAAAGTCAGTGACAACAAATTTTTGCCATTAAGCTTTAGTAGATTAGGAAATGCTCCACCTTTGAAAAAATGTAGGTACTTCCAAATGTAGAATAATACCTAATTTAATTAAATGTTCTCTTCCTTTTATCCGAACAGGCTTTAATTACATTTTGGGAATTTTACGTACTATATACATAGGTTTTCTGGTACCAAATACCTACATCCATTGAATCTTCAATTGATTTGGGGAAATCAAACTGATTTTCCTCTTTCTATCAGAGAAATTTACATTAATTTTTAAGGAAAACGTGTCTTAAACTAAGAGACTTGTCCTGCTTTTTTTATAGTGTACCTCTGTCTTTTTTCGCTGGTATATTATAAATTCCTGAGAAATTTCCCTTTTTCCATACAGTATAAACATTTTTACAATCACATAGATAAGGTTTGGATTTTATATACTGCTTAATATGAAGCTGACCTTTAATATGTGCAATCTGTTCATCTGTACAAAGTTCTTTTCCTTTCTCACTTTCTAAGTCTATCAGAGCAGTCTTTGGGCCGCTGTAAGTTATCAACTACATGAAGATTTGAACGTAGCTTGAAAATATATTTAGATTCATAGCATCACATATGTATCTTAATATATGAGCTCTTTTCTAGTACATTCTTATACTAGGAAGACGAATATTGGACATATAAATTTGTATCTCAATGAAAGTTTTATTTCAACCGGATTTGTTGGTAAAGAGTTTTGGTTGCTTTGCAATGCATAGTAGGTGTATTTTACAATTTCGTCACATATTTCGGGTTGGTTATATACCGTTCAAAATAAGTAAGAGTATCTTCTGCTATTAACATTACTAAGACTTATCTGATTGTAGAGGTGTCCTTGGGTGGAACAAATTTTACCGACCGCCTCCATTCAATTGCACTATTCGCCGTAGGAATAAAAATATAAGTTTCGTCGACATCTACGATTTATGCATTGCCAGATTTGTTTTATGGAACACCTTCTTCCTGTACTGTTGCGTTGAAAGCATCCAATTCAGGGACTGTTTCCAATTCCAAGACTTCTCGTTATCATCGTCCATATCTGACCTGACAAATTTCCATCATCGAAAAGAGCCCGGAACTGACTCATCATCAGTCTTTATATTCAAAAACCGCCTTTTCCCGAGCACATGTTTAGGACGATCAAAACATTTTCAGGAAAATAGTTCAAATTTTATATAGTTTTTGTACATAATTTCATAAAAGTAATGTATCACGTTCAAATAATTTTTGCATGATCTTGTCAGACGACGAAGTTACGTTAACTATTACTGAGATATTTTGTACACGTTTGTGTACACATAGTTGTGTATAATAGAAAAAATATGATCAACGTAAATTTAAAAACCCACTGATTTATATTCGTACTATATCACAACAAATACTATTTTAGCACTAAAAATAAAATTTAAGTCAAGTATAATAAATATCTCAAAAAATTGCGACATCTTACCTTAAGAGTAACCCCT
This sequence comes from Dioctria linearis, assembly GCA_963930735.1. NCBI lineage: Eukaryota > Metazoa > Arthropoda > Insecta > Diptera > Asilidae > Dioctria > Dioctria linearis. Next base: position 310,106,401 of record OZ005741.1, read on the forward strand.
TCAAACGACATGCTCAAGGGAATAAATCACAAAAGAAAAGTGCAGAGCAATCCTAATTTATTAGAAGTGTATTAGTTAGAACTTTTCGTAAAATTGCAAATTTATTTGTTTGGAGAATTTTTACAATATTGTATGTAAACCCAGAGTTTTAAATTTTTACGAAAATTTAATGTTGGCAATTTGTTGCCAGTAATAAATGTGATAAAATTACATTTCTAAATTTAATTTAATGGATTGTGTAAAAAAAACATTTTGTACTGCAACGAATTTACCAGTTGTATGTAAAATTTCAATATTGTAATGGAATTCGTTTACCATATACATTAGAAAACTACACTGATATGTGTGAAAGTATTCCCTGTGAATGCAGTGAATTAAAACTTCAATTTAATTTTTCATTTGACGTATTATTGTATTTACTTTGTTTTATTTTAGCCGAGCTCTCGTTAATAAAATTCAGAGTTCGAGTTCTTTATCTTCTCAAAAAAAGTCTGACGACATATTGTTGAGAGTTGTTACTTATAGATACAGATATGGCGTGAAGCAGACCTATTTTTAGTTCTTTTGGAATGCCTTTCCATTCGAAGTTTTGAACAAATGTCTCCTTAAAACTGATTGATTGATTAAACAGGTTTGTAATTGGCGAATATATAGAATGTAGGCTTGGTATTAGTTTCTGTAAGCAAGAAAGTACCAAAAGTAACTACTAAAACTGGTCTACAAAACTATTTCTTTATGAAATTCTATATGAAAGGAATAAAGTAATCATAAATTACATGCTTTGAGCCAGTTAATATATTCAAATGAGAATAAAGACGTAAAACATGTATGTTGAAAATTTATGATTACCCTATAATTTCTTTGTATAACTATAATTTGAACTCTTATTTTGTATAACTAAGAAGTGAATTGTATAACAGTCTCTTTGCTTATGTATGTATTGTATTCTCTTTCTACATATTGAATTTAGTAGCGAATTGGACTTTCCTATTTGAACACGTTTTCATAACGCGCTTATTATTTGTTCTCGGCATTAAATAAAACTACATTTTAAGTTTAGCGGTGGTTTTATTTTAGACATTTTTTTCATGGTGCCGAAACCGGGATTGAAAAGAAAAGGTTTTTTAAGGATAATTTTTCGACAATTCGTGAAGAACATCGTGAAGAACATAACGGTATCGCGATAATGGATTTGGCTTACCGTGCTACGTGTCGTGGTCAAGTAACGCGCATCGTAAATGCGATAAATGATTTTCTAGGAGGTACAGTGCCTGTATCTGAAAATTCAACAGAACTAGAGGAATTAAAAATTTTGCTGGTTCGCATAAAAGGTTGCCCACGAGAATCTTACGAAAGCTAACCTAACGGTTAGACCTTTAATTGAGCGAGATCAATACGAGAAGGGATTTGAGGCAGTAATGGATTATGAAGATAAGGCTATATCGGCTATTGCTCGTCTGGAGTTAAAGATTGAAAAACAACGCACGCAAACAAACCATACAATATCAGCTAATTCTGCCGGACGAACAGAAAATGTGGCCAACGGGAATCCCTCGAATGAAAGAGCACGAGATGTCACATGAACTAAAATTACCGAAGCTCGAGCTTAAAAAATTCAGCGGAAAGTTAAGTGACTGGATTCCATTTTGGGAACAATTTAAAAGTGCAGTTCATGAAAATCCCGCCCTTGATTCTGTGTCGAAATTTAATTATCTTCAGACGGTCTTAATTGGAAGGGCAGCAACTAGTGTAGCAGGACTCACACCTACGGAAGCCATGCTGAAGGAGGAATACGGTGACGCAGATCGAATTATAGAGCAACACATGCAGCAGCTCATGTCTGTGCAATCAGTTAAATCAGGCGATGACATTAATAGCTTACGGCGATTATATACCATCATCACATCAACAATGCGCTCTTTAGCTGTATTAGGAGTTCCAGTAAATCACTACCGCATGATTCTGAAGCCGATCATTCTACACGCTCTACCCAATAGCCTAAGAATCGAATATCATCGAAGAGAGCGTCGTATGAGTGGTGCAGACAGTGTAAATGTATGCGCCAATACCAGTGCGGCATCCAATTCTACATCCGACATAAATGATTCGACATCTTCGAGGCAGTCGATGGTAATAAGCGGATACAACACATCATTAAATTTATTAGCTTTTGCCATATACCGGAGAATCCCAAAAAAATTCTATCTTGAACAAAATTAAATTTATTAAGGAAGAAATCGATGCAATGGAAAGAGCTTTCAACGAAAGATCTTATGGATCGAAACATCATATGAGTGTTGTACCTTTTGGCTCGTCTAAGCAAACACCAACAAATGTTTACAATCGTGTTAGACTTCAGTTTAAAGGGACAGTACAACGAAGAAAATATCATAATAGAAGCGGTGGAAGTGCCGGAAATTTGTATCGATGTGTTAGCGTCGCCTAGTATTGAACATCCTAAGGTTAAACGATCTGCAGCTAGCGGATAAAAGAGTGCATAATTCACCTTTAATAAATGGAATCAGTCTGCTAATCGGAAGCCGACACATATTTTGGGACCATTGTGACTGGTCAGACGAAAATAATCACTCCAAGGTTGAGGGCCATCAAAACAAAATTCGGTTGGACTCTTCACGGAGCAGCAGCGGCAGATTCAAGTATGAAAAATGTAGACCACGTTACTACGCTCAGCGTGAACATTGTTGGTAATAATTTTGACATAGCTAAATTCTGGGATTTGGAAATTTTAGGTATCAAGGGAGAGTCCCCTTCAGGTATTAAGTTCGAAGAATTTACCAGAGATTTTATAAGGCACGATGGTGAACGATATGAAGTTTGTTTGCCTTGGAAGGCACCTAATATCCATTTGGACGATAACAAAATAACTGCGATGTATCGGCTGAGAAGCTTAATAAAACGACTTGCAAGGGACCGCTTTAAAGCTGAGAGAATACAATGAAGGCATTCAACAATTATTGACGGGAAACTTTGCTGAGCCAGTAGCTGAACACGGTTTGCCTAGGTAGGCGTATCTACTACATACCACACAGACCAGTTTTATCGCGAAGACAGGACAACTTCAACAATGCGAATTGTCTTCGATGCTTCTTCAAAGGTACTTGAATCGTCCATCTCTGAAGGAGAACTTGATATCGGGCGACAACATGATTAAGGATTTTAGTGATTATTTTGTTGAACTTCCGTATTGGTAACATTGGTATAATTTCTGATATTGAAAAGGCATTTTTGCAGATATCCTTAGCCCCGAAGGAGCGTGACTCACATCGATTCCTATGGTTCGACGAAATGCCCGCTACATCCCAGGAACAGGTTAAGGAATTTAGGATGACAAGAGTAACATTCGGGGTAACGTGTAGCCCATATCTTTTAGCAACGACAATACGAAAACATTTAGAGACGTATTCAAAGGAATATCCTGGTACGTGTGCAACGTTAAATAGATCCTTTTATGTGGATGATATGATAGCTAGTACCGAGAATTTTGCGTCCGCGCTTAAGCTATATCGAGAAGCCTCGTTTATTATGTCTAAGGCGTCAATGAACTTACGAAAGTGGCGTTCAAATTGTACAGAGATTGATGATATGTTCTCTAAAGAAGGAAGTCACAAGGGACCAGTGCATAACGAAAGGGGCGTTGGGACAAAGAGAATTGTGTTGCAAGGTTTATCCAGGATTTATGACCCTTTAGGTCTATTAGGACCATTTGTGTTACAATTAAAAATACTTTTGCAAACGATTTGGAAACAAAATCTTGGCTGGGATGATGCGCTGTCGTTAGACCTACTCAATGTCTGGAGTAGCTGGTGTGCTTCACTAAGGGAATTAACGTCATTTGCTGTACCACGGTGCATAATTGTGAAAGATGCAACATGTCAGTTGCATATATTTACAGATGCGATTCCTCGAGCTTATGGAGCTGTCGCATACATAAGAGCGGTGTTTAATGGAGTAGTCTCAGTACATCTACTTTGCTCAAAAAATCGGGTGGCTCCACTGAAATCAGATACTTCGAATGAAATTACGTTACCAAAGCTGGAATTGACCGCCGCGCTTATAGCCTCAAGGTTAAGCAAGTATATTGAAGACAATTTTGCATTAAAATTTACTTTGATTAATCTATGGAGCGACTCTCAGATATCCTTGTGTTGGATTCGAGGAGATCCCAATAGGTGGAAGCAGTACGTGGCCAATAGAGTGCGAGAAATTCATACTATTTGTGATATATCAAATTGGAAATATTGTCATGGTAAAACCAATCCAGCGGATCTTCTCACGAGAGGTGTCTCTTCTGAGATACTTCTTAGCTCACGAATATGGCAATCCGGTCCAGATTAGCTCCAGTTGGAAGAACAACATTGGCCAAAAGAGACAACGAAGGAAAAAATTACAACGGAATCAGTGACTTCATTACGAGTATCAACAGTTGAGGGTAAACAGCTTCATCAAGAGCCTTTACTAAATATGGAAAATTTTAGCAATCTGAAACATTTGCTTCGTGTTACGGCATATATATTAAGATTTATTAAGAATCTGCGAAGTAAGGACAAACTGTTCGGAGTTTTAACTTCTATCGAGATTTCAGACGCAGAGCTTTACTGGATTCGTCAAGTTCGATCAATTCATTATAGTGATGAAATAGTTTCAATCAAGGAGAAGGGTAGTGTTCATTCCGGATCGAAGCTTTGGTCCCTACGACCGTTCATGTGTGAGAATGGATTGATTCGCATTACTGGAAGAATGCAGATGGCAAATTTTGATATGGATTTAATGCATCCCATCATATTACCAAAGAATTCTCATTTCAGTAAGCTGCTAGTGTGGGATGCACATCAAAGAAACTTTCATGGTGGAACTAATTTAATTCTAACGCAACTTCGTCAACGATTCTGGCTAATAAAAGGAAGACAGCTGATAAAGACGGTCAGCGCTAAATGTGTAATTTGCAAAAAGCTTAGAGGAAAACCTGCGAGGGAGCCGTTTGCACCACTACCACGGGAGAGATTGTTGTCATCTAGATCTTTCGAAACAGTTGGTGTTGACTTTGCTGGACCGCTATATGTTAAAGTTTCTAGCCCATTGGATTCACCGAAACTTTATGTAATGCTGATTACGTGTGCTGTGGTAAGAGCAGTGCATTTGGAGATAGTTCCCGATTTAACTGCTTAGAGTTGTCTACAAGCTCTTCGTCGATTCTTTACGCGTAGAGGTATTCCAAGGATTATCTACCCAGGACGTGATGGTCGAATACGGGCGTGTGAAGTTCGATTGCCCAATAAGACAACATTGAGAAGACCGGTGCAGCTTCTGTATCCTTTAGAGATCCAGGATAACCATTCTCGGGGGAAGATGTTGAAAATTTATGATTACCCTATAATTTATTTGTATAACTATAATTTGAACTCTTATTTTGTATAACTAAGAAGTGAATTGTATAACAGTCTCTTTGCTTATGTATGTATTGTATTCTCTTTCTACATATTGAATTTAGTAGCGAATTGGACTTTCCTATTTGAACACGTTTTCATAACGCGCTTATTATTTGTTCTCCGGCATTAAATAAAACTACATTTTAAGTTTAGCGGTGGTTTTATTTTAGACATTTTTTTTATGTATGAAGAAATATGTCTAATTAATAAGGTAGGAAATGTTGTTGTACCTTGTTCAGTGGGCTGTTTTCAAAATCTTCCTGTATTCCTTATCTTCAAGTAACCCATCGTGTTCAATGCGTCTGCTGGCAGATTTCTTAATCTATGCATGCAGATATGCTTGTTTTAATCTTACACACTTCTCTTGATTTCGCACTCTGTGAACAATAAATAAGGAATTTATTTTGACAACACATACTGATATTACTTATATTGTCAACGCCCTAAAATTAAAAAGGAGTTACCACTGAAATCTTAAAAAATATGAAAAGTTAGTACAACTTCCCATCAAATCTGTGCAAACTATCGTGCTAAAAACTACACATAATTAGAGAAAAAGCATAAACTTAGGTAATGACGTTTGAAAAATAAATATATCGGGGTTTCGTATGAATATGATTAGATTTAGAAACCCCTACAATTTCTAAAGTTTCCAGATTTAGTACATAATAACGTAATAATAGTACATAAAGTTGATAAATTTGTATTTGAGTATGGAAGATCTTGAGTTGGAAGGGGAAGTGATGGAAAAAAAACCAGTAAAAAAGTCTTGACTACTAATATGTTTTCGTTTGATAGTTGCTTTTCCAGAGAGGAATGCTACCAAAATCATGATATTATTGCAAAGAAAGCAATTGTATACCTTTAAGGTCGATGAACACTAAACGGCACAGCACGAATCAGCACAGACAGTCATCGACTTGCACCGGCATTTTTGGTGCACATATAATGACATAAAACGGAAAGGAATCATTCAGTTAAGGCAAGTATCACGAGAAAACCATAGAGAAATCGTCTCGTGCTAACTTCGTAACATGACCAGAAACCGACAAATGCCGGTCTGGTTTCTGGCCCCCGATAGCGACCGGCAATGAAGTTTCGATTTCTTGCCGGTATCTGCCGGTGCCGGTTGATGTGGATTAGTTGACTTATATTCATAGAAAAATATTTTGCCCGTCTGGGTCGATTCGTTCTGTGCCGGTAAGTGTGTATCGACCGTTATGTGATAAAAGGGGTATACAATCCACCCGAATATCATAGCATCATATAGCTTTGCACGTGGATATAGTGTTTTTTCTTTCAGTTTTCGAACTTCATATTTTTGTACGTTTTATATTGAACTTGAAATCCGAAATTGTGAACTTTTTTCGGCAGTAACCCCCCTTAGATTTAATTTACGGAACAACAACGAAACAATCAAATTACTTCATAGTCTACCGAAAAACTAATGAATTAACTGATTCCTACTACACAAGAATAAACATGCATAATTTTACCCCTTTTCAATGGAATTTCAAATTTTTGGTGTGGAAAATTTCATGCATGTGGAATTTTACACTTATTGTGCTGTAAAATTACTATGCAGCATTGCCCATTCTTGGCAAGTCGTATATTTACAATTTTATAGGATTTTTCAATTTTTAATGGATTATAAACATGGATATCCTGTAATATTACACGGATAAAGCGATGTAGATGTAAAACGCAGACTTTTACTAAATTAAATGTCATGAAATTGTAATAATGTTTTACTGCGTTTTTATGTATTTTAATATAAAATTTGTTTTAATCTCCCACTATTGAGTTCTTTCCTTGGAATGAATCTTAATCCCATGTGATTTTATGTCTCATTTAAGTCAGTCGGTATGTTTTTTTATTGATTTTGGCGAATTCCGTATAGAAAGACATGTCCTGGCTGATTCAATATTGCCGAGCCTAAGGTACTTAGACAAGATAGAAATGCTAAGAAGGCATTTTTCAAAATTCAACCTTTAAGTGTGTGAAAGGGGATCAAAGTTTATATTATATATATATTAACGTGAATATTCACTTAAAACGATATATAAATAAAACTATAATCAACACGCAGGTATTTTATTGATTGTCCAAATTCAACTTTCGAAAGATATTTTTAATTAGAAATGTCAGCGGTTCAACTCTAGTTGAATTTAATAAACATATTTTCCAGTCAAAAAATAATATTTACTAATGTATGATATTTATTACTTCCACACGGATACAACCACATCAATACAACGTTCCTGTTAACGACATTTTAATTCAAAAAGAATCTGATTTAAAATTGGCATGAAAACAATAAACGCGATTATTTTTAAATGAGCAATCACCTCTGCTATTTATGCGGGCAGCTTTCAAATTAGTACAAGCTGCGTATTTAATTCCCCCGTCTGTTCCATCATGCCCGTAAACTCATTAAATGAGAAATAAACTCACCATCAATGTTGTAAATTTCTCTCGATTTGCAATTTCATGGAATAAACAAGTGATTATGATTGCAGTAATTAAACGAATCGCTCTTTCGACGTAAATTAATAATTTAGCACGTAAAATTAAACAGTAACCAACCCGACAGTAACTTCTTCGTACACCCAAGAAATTTTGGTAGGTATGTAGCTAATAAATTGAATCAATTTGTCCCCGAGCTTTTATACCATTTAAGTAATTCACTTTTTATCGTTCTGTTGACTTTGCTCCAATTAAGTTCGCTCCTTGATGTTGTTGTTTTTGTATAAGGTTAAATTTCAAATTTTGTAGAGAATAGTTCTGCTTCTAGTTATATCCTAATATTTCCATTTTCTTTACAAAAACGCCACGGAAAATATCTTTTTTTCTCACATAAATGGGAGTGAATCCGCGCCGTCAATGAATTGTTGGCTTTATAATTGGTCGCTTTTGTGGAGTACTTTCTTCCTTCCTGCAGTCCGACAGTTGTGTAAATTTATTTGAGTATTCATTGTATTTCCTGAAAATTTATTTTTCCTCTTGTTTTATATTTTCAGGTGTCACCAGACGAAATATGATTAAGCAAATTCTCCAATTTACGATACTCCTTTCATTAGGTGAGTGCAAAGTATTTTTTATAATTGAATGCTCTAAAAGTAGAGCAGTTTTTGTTGTGATATAATGTCGCTGTTTTCGTTTGGACAAAACGTCTATGTACAAGACATATTCGCTTTTTGTGAAAACTACTAATAGTTCATGTAGACGACTTTTAGAGAAATTTTACATACTTAATCTAATCCACGGATTGCGAAAATACTTCACGGGTAGAAAGTCTGAACCTCGCCAATTAACATATGAAAGATATTTACTTATTTATTTATTTATACTGTACTTAGCCTACCGATACAAAGATATCCGAATCCAACTAAATTTGGTAATTATCTACGAAATCTTGTTTCCACTTATGTATATTATATGCAAAATTTAAGACTTAACCTTATGCTTTGATTAGCCGATTACAAAATATCAAAAAACATCAAGCTATAATTTATTTCCCGGTAGATTTGTATTTATTCAAGATGGTTATTTTTGGGGATTGTCCTGTATAGCACAACAGTAAAAATTATTTGTTATTCTGTCACACAATCTTTGATTTAGGGCGATAAAGTTTCAAGCATTGGTTTGACTCATCATGAACAAAATGTAGAACAAATAAGAAGAATAGAAAAAAAAATTCGGAAATTTTTTGGAAAAAATAAAAAAAAATCTTTCTTTTTTTCAATTTCTTTTCCGAGTTATTTTTTTTATTTTTCTATTTTCATTTGTTTTTCGATTTATTCAATTTTGGTATTTGGGGCCTGTTGAATCTAAATCTGCTTTTATGTTTCTCTTTTTACATTTGTCCTGCTCTAGTTTGAGTAATTTCGTTGAATGACATTTGTTTGTTTTTGGGATCTGTAAGGAATTATGCCTACTTCTGAAATTATTGTTATACCGAATTTATTTTATTGTGGAAATAATTCATTCTGTCTTTTTACTACTGCTTGTTTCAAAAACATATTTTATTAAATTAAAATTTCTTTTATGTGTCACCTTGTTCTTTATTTTCGACAATTTCGTCTTCTTCAGATATTTTGATACTATAAAACCAACAATGTCAAGAGCACCTTTTTAAAATGTGAAGCATCTTCTTGTCCATTTCCTTCAGCGCTTCATTTCTCTACCTCCACTCGACCCGGTATTATTTTTGCATTTTCTATCTTTATCTAAAATCAGTTATGCAGAATTTACCGATATGCGAAACAGGTGCATAAGTCCGCAGTCTTAAAAATATATCTATTTTTCCCAGGTCTCCCCTATATAAAAACTTTGCATACCCTTAATACAGCTTTCATATGTAAGCTTTTTCGTTCAATTTGGCAAAACTTGAAACACTCTGAGCTTTTTCACGAGCGAAAACTTTCATATTACAGGGTATTTACGAAGGTAAGCAGCTCATGTTCGAAAGGTTCTGTTCAAAGGGCAAACATTATTTTTCCATTAGAAAGAGTAGTTAGAGGATACATAAAATATCTGAATTAAATAAAACATATACCTACCCTTACCAAAACTTATTATAAAATTGGTGAAGCTTAAGAGGATTCAGTACTTAGCAAAAGCTTCAATTCAGATACCAGCGAAATCTGTAGGCAATAGGGTTTACTATATGTAGGCTTGTGCCCTCTCACAAATACTTTGTATTTCCTGGGCATTATCTCGAAAATGCGAAGATATCGAAAAAGTTCAAATAATAAAAGCTACGTATCATTAGTCAGCTATCTTTTAGCATAGCAAAAGTCCTTAATGAAAAGACCTGACAAAAAAATTGACTTTTCGTCATTCTGGCGCATACGTTTCAACAGTATTTTTGAATTCTGCATTATTTATTATCAAAATAAAAGGTTTCTAATCGTGCTCTATGAGTCTTTATAATTTAATTTGCAGTTATTGAGTACAATAAAAATGTATTCTCAGTAAGGACAAAAAAGACTTAATTAAAAATATCCTTTTCACCTCTTTTACTCCTACCAAAAGATATTCAGGTGTGTGTTACTTTTCTTATCAGTACACCTTGCTTTTTCGAGAAATATGGCAAGGGCGCACGGTTCATGGAGCACAATTATAAACCATTTATCTCGATTATAAATAATACAGAATTCAAAAATGTGGTCGAAATGTATCATTAATAAGGAAGAAAACCCAATTTGTCAATGTATTCTTTTCCAAGCCCTTTCTTTATAAAGACTTTTGATATCCTAGAGCTTGACTAATGATACCATCACCAATTTCGTTAATAGTATCCTTCATGTAATTTATATTTCTCTATTTACTCTGCTCAGTCCACATACATATCAATGTCGACTCCGCATGATAAATCCCTCGTAGAATTCCTGCATCCTGAGATGCAAACATTTGTCCTAAAAACACAAAACAAATCCCCACAAAGAATCATAACTTATAGTAAATAAACTCAATATACTTATCTGAACAAGGAGTCTCACCACATCGAATCACTCCTACAAGATATCCCGGAGTTCATCCAATCTATATACAAAAATTATTAATATTTTAATTGAAATATATATAATTAACTACAAACTCACCTAATCATACACCTCCAGAATGTTTACAATTTTCGTAATGTCATCTAATGACATTACGTCAGTCAGCTGGTGTCGCCACAATCAGAAGGGAGGAAAACAAACCAAGGGTTGCCAGGGCAACACATTATGGAGCTGGGACATAGCTGTTCACGGCGGCTATAAAAGGGCGGCGAGCCGCAGGAAACTCACCCATTCCGTTTTCAGAGTCTAATCTGTTTTATATCCTTTGAACAAAAGTATAATTTTGTTCTATTCCTTCATATAGAACTTTAATTCTATTATTGCAGAAGTATAATTCTACTTATATCCACCATCCAATTTTGCCATATATTATAATTTCAGAGTTTAATCTGAGCATATTCTCCGTCAGAGTCTAATCTGAATACCTGTCCTCTGAGCAAAAGTATAATTTTGTTCTGTCCTTCATATAGAAGTCTAATTCTATTAAAGTCCAAACTGCCAAAATCTTACACTTGATCCCCAATCGTGTGACAGAAGTTTAATTCTGCTTACACGCTCCAGAACGTTGCGACTGAATTATAGTTCTGCGCATACGTTTTGACATTCGCTGTAACAGAAGTGTAATTCTGCTTACATGCCTCAGCACGTTGTAGCAGAAGTATATTTCTGCCTACGTGTTTCAATATTTGCTGTAATAGAAGTATAATTCTGCTTACACGCTTCAGCACGTTGTATCCCTAGTCTAATTCAGCTACATCGTCACTCACACCCTCAGAAATTCCTATTCTGTACTTAAATTTGTGGAGGTCTAATTCCGAAGAAGTAAAAACTTTCTTCTTCTTATATTCAGGAACAAAAATAAGGACAAAAAGTGTGGGCAGAGCAGCACGAATTTTTATTTTGAATTTTTAAATTGTCGTCATTGTTTTTTGTCGTTGAATTTTTTACTGAATTTTAATAGTATTAGTTGTTTTTTAATAGATCTTAAGTTATTGTTGAATTCGAATTTTGAATTAATTTAATTGAATTGTGATACTTAGGTTAGTGACTTTAATAAAATTTATATTTGAAATTGAAGTTGAGTTAACCATTTCTAAACTGGCACCCTCCCTTAAGGGGGCCATACACCCTCAGTTTTGCCGTGGTTTTAAAAACCACGTTTTAGTCGAGATAAGAACCTAAAATGTGGACAAAAAAAAAGCTCCACACACCATCCGTCTTGACCACGTTTTGCCATCATAGGTTACAGCAACAACATGTGACCAAACATTGTGATTATTTCATGAAAACCGGTTTTCACAGAAGCGCGGGAACATTTTATGAGAGTAAAACGTGAAAACTCCGCCACTTCTCATTTATTTACGAAAACGAAATATTTTCCATTCTGTTTCGTTGCATGCAATTTGCGCTTTCACATTTTTTAATTTTATTCATAAAAATTTTAAAGAGAGTTTGATTTTTTTTTATTATTTTCTTTCTTTCTTCCTTTTCTTGCCGTGTACATTTAAATGTAAAACACTCAGAAGTCTCGCCTATTTCTTAGCTTATTATTAAGTTGACTTTGGTTATGAACGAGCAAAACAGTAAAACCACGGCAAAACTGATGGTGTATGGCCTTGCCCACGTCTTGCCCACGTTTTGAGAAAGATATTTCTGGCATGACCTGAATTCTGGTTTTAGTAGATATCCGAACCTCAAAACGTGGGATTCGCCATACACCATCAGTTTTGCCGTGGCTTTACTGTAAAACCACGGCCAAACTGATGGTGTATGGCCTGCTTTACGCTCGAGACTAGATCTCACATACTCTGTTATCTGTAAAGCTTACCGAAACTCCTCTAAAACCCTCTGCACGCGCCTTTGAATTAGAGACATGTGGGGTAAAAGACGGAAACCCAACATGCGACAAAACCATACAATTTAAGCCGAAAAATGATATTTGCAGTTGAAAAAAATTATAAATTTTTAACTCTCCAAAATTGTTTTTTTTTGTACATAATTATTAAACATACTATTTTACATTTTATTTAAAGAATGCAATGTTTCAATTTTACGTTGGTGAAATATCGGGAGAAAAAACAAGTGCTATTATAGACAAATAACTTAAAAGAAGTACAACTTAAAATGAAAAAGCTCGACGTTATTCACTGGATCTAGGCTTTAACTTTCTAAAATGGCACAATCTAAAGCAACGAGAATGCATATCACCTAACAGGAATTTGTTTTAAAGAAACTCAATTTTGACTATTTTTACATTCCGAGCTAATATCTGCATTCCAATACAATTTTTTTAATATTTCCGTTATTCGCTAGATCTCTTCATTATCTTTGATTTTGGAATAAGTAATTATTGAAGTTTTATAGATTATAGAGTATGTAAACAAAATGTAAGAGTTGAGATACCGTGGATTGGGTTTGTACTTATTTCTTCCTTCCTGTGCTTGTAAAAATTAATTGGTATCAGATAAAAACAGGCCAGATAATTTTGTGATACTATGGTCATCGGTTAATGTAAACCAGTCATTACAAACGATTCAATAGTACGACAAATACAACAAAGACATTGAGAAGAAAAGGAAAAAAATTAAAGTCCTACAAGTCATTGGAAAGCGTCTCGAGACGGATCTATGAAAAATATGGTTTTACTTTTGTGTACGACATAATAAAATATTAGGACTATTCCCTTAAGTTCAAGTTAGATATTGGAAAACATCTTATTCCTGTTTACATACAAGATCTTTTAAGAAGATATTTCGAAGCAAACACGCAATTCTTTCAAATTGCTTCATCACAGTCTTATGCATCCTAATCAGTTGTCACATATTGACCGCCGAGTTTAGAAGATTTGCAAAGTTTGTGGTGGTGAAGGCAACCTGTTGCACATGTTCTTCACTTGCCCAGCTTTGCAAGATCTAATGGAACTCATGCGCGATATGTGTCAGTTGATCCACCCGAATTTCAGCATTACTAGAACATCGTTTCTATGGGGGCCAAAGGTTTGTGGTCGGGTGAATTGCCTGATTGGCTTTGTGTTGACACTGGCCAAATCTACGATTCACTTGTACTACATGAGACTCGAAGATGGGAATCATAACGCTGACCCACAACACCACGTACACGCAATTAACCGCCACTTCGTTGACAGATTGAAGAGACGTTTACGCCTTGAATATCTGGCAACGAACGCCGACACATTCAACTGTACATGGCAACCACTATCGTCGGTGCAGGACGAATCTCTTGTCTTTCGCTGGTGATAGCAGGCCATAGCAATTGAAACACTAGTCCACGGGGCTTTTCCCCGCTTAGGAATCGTTGTAAGTGCTGTGGGAAGGATAAGCACTCTGTTAGAGATGCTAAGCTGGAGGGATGATGAAGGCAGTTTATAGAGGTCTACGATACTACAGACTGCTCTCGCGGGACTCTATCATGGTATCAGTGGCATTTGAAAAAATTATCTGTTAAAAAATTCTAATTTCTTTTTAAAAATCTCTTTAAAAAAAAAACAAATTCATTTTAGCTATTTAGGTCATTATACATGGAGAACTCTTCTTGGAACTGCTACTTATCTGAAATTATGGCTCACTACTTAATTTTCGCTTAACTTTCACTTTGGCTTTACATCTTTTATTTCGAAATTATTGTGAAAATTTTACGTATAAATTTTACCTTTTCATTCTAATCTTTTGTTTTTAGTGTGCCTATTAAGCCTTTTTACCGTGTGTTGTTTGTTTTATTCCTATACAATTGTTTGAGCCTTTTGCCTCCTTTAGAATTAGTTTAGTTTTTAGTCTTTTTTCTGTTTTCAGAGCCATTTTTCTTTGTTTTTAATTGTAAGAGCCATATTTATAACATTTTATTAAAGGGACATATAGGTATACATAAAAAAAAATTATTATCGTACATCCTTGCACATTCTCTCTCTATTGCTTCTTTATGCCACATAAATTCTTCGCAATGATAGCTTTCTTTGATTGAAGAAGTATTCATGCTATCAGGATTATTCTGCGCTAGTTTAGAAGTATTAAAAAGTGTTCACCACTATAAGAAAATTAGCACATTTAATTCTATGTCATCATTAATAATACAAATCATATGTGTTCATAATTATAGTTTATCTCTTTTAATTACTATTCCACCATGATTATCGTAGGAGGAGGACACTCTTATAAAGTTCTCTTTCGTGAAATTATCGAATCGGAAAACAAGTTCCTTTTATAAAGCTTAAATGAAATAGGAAATATTCTTACTTACTGAAAGGCTTAAAGTATGTACCAAAAGTCCTTATGAAGTGTAGGAACTTGGATGTGATTTTTTACTATCTCTACGAATATAATATTTTACATAAGCTTAATATTTTACATAAGCTTTTTTTTTATATCGTAGATATAAGCTTTCGTAGGTCCTAGCTTTCGTTGAATTTTAGATATTTTAGTTCAGCTCAAGGAAAAGCTTTTTTCGACCAAATGGCATTGCGGTATTTTATCTGATTGGAAATAGCTTTTTACACTTAGTGCTATATATTCCTAATAGAGGCGCTAGTGGAAGGTAATCATGGAAAGCTCAATGGATTCTGGTTTAGTTATTGGCTATAACAGGAAAAGCAGAACTTTACTTACAAAACTGCCAAGATGTAATTTTCATCACTATTTAGATTAGTTAATTTCTATAGTTTAGGCTACCTTAAATAGCCAGGTATTATACCCTTGGCAATTTACATTGATTTACATTTTATTTATGATAGCAAATGGTTACAGCTATTTGGAATAACTTTAGCTTCTTCCATAAAGCACTTTCAATGTAAAAAATTGTTATCTGTGAGTACTGTTATATCCCTCATCTTACCTTTTCAGTTCCAGACACCTTCATAATCAGTCTTAAGAAATTACTTAATCTATACTGAAAATGTGCACAGCTCGTTGGTTCGCCTATCTTCTTTCTACAAATGCTTGACCCATGCTGTAAAGTACAGTAGATTCCAAAAATGTTTAAAAAATAAACTTCTTACTTAAGAGGAGTCAGTACCAAGATTTGCAAGTTTTATACATTTTTCAATGCGAATTTCTGGCAAACTATTTGTGGCGGAATAATGATTTATATCTTAAATTAAAGGTAACGAAGAAGTCTAGTAAATATCTTCCGCAAAAATTGAAAAAAGTGTGTTGAAATGGAGATATTAACTCGGAAATTTGTAAAAAATGGTAAAAATTGAAGTTTTTAAATCAAATTTCTGTTTTTAGGTATATTCATTTCTTTAGATTGTGACTATTTAGGAAAGATAAAGTCTAGATCTAGCAAATACGTTGAGTTTTTTTCATTTTTTTTTTTAAATTATTTGAATCTCATAGTACTTGTTTTTTCTCCCGATATTTCACCGACTAGAAATCGCAATATTTCGTTGAAAGTGGTTGAAATACAAAGCAAAATAGTATATTTAACAATTATGTGCAAAAAAAGTTTAGAAGAGTTAATTCTCGTTAAAAATTGTTGCAAATATTCATTTTTCGTCTTAAATTGTCACATGTTGGGTTTCGGTCTTTTACGCTAGATGCAGTGGCGGATCCAGCTAAAGGGCGCGGGGGCCGCGCGCCCTTCTTTGAAGACCACAAAAAAATTGCAGTAGATCTTCTGAATTCTTCTACTGCATTTTTTGCAAAAGACATAAAAATTTCTGGAAACGTTCAATTGGAATCAAAGCTTATTCAGGTAAAAGCGATGGGAGATTTTTTTTAATTGAAAACACAACGGCAAACAAATCGTTGAATATTGATGTAGTGAGTTATTAGATTTAAAGCAAGACATTTATTTTGGAAAAACAGTTTTATTATTTCGAAAAATGCAATAGTAGAATATTTAGCTAAAACCTTAAACAAACAAAAAATTAAATCCTGATTGGGAAATTCTAAATCAGAACCTTATAGAAGTCCTGGCGTGTGTGAATACATTCCGTATTCTTACAGCTGCTCTCAACAACAGTAAAATCGCACTTGGTTTAACGATAAGTTCAACCAAGTAATGTAAGAAAAGCGAAGAAATCTGCTTTTCGCGCGTATCAATTGCATTCATGTCTACAATTGAAACAAGTCTACAGGACTGCACATAACAGCTAGGAGTCCATTACCCGGAGAGAAAAATTTCCTTTTGATCAGAATGTTGGCAAGCCGCAAAGATAGCAAAGACTTCTGGTTCCCGGTCAACACCATCAAGAACAACTTCAGCAATTCCTCTATATCTTCACTACATAATATCGGAGAAGTGGTTGTTGACTCCCTTGATCAAGCTAGTATCTTCACTGGTAGATTCGCTTCAAATTCTCTATAAAACAGCCAATACACATCCGTAAGAGGGATGTGTTCAAGGTCCTTAAGGGGATCAGCGTCTCCAAAGCCGTAGGTCCAGATGGTTTCTCACCCCTGTTAATTAAAAGCTGTGCCTCATCTTTGGTTAAACCTTTGCGCAAACTATTCTACTTGTCTTATTTGACAGAAATATTTCCAAATGGTTGGAAAATAGCTCACGTTCAGCCAACTCCCGAAAAAGGTGAGGGTAGCGACTCCTCAAATTATTGACCAATTGCAATCGCTTCGATTCTTTCAAAGCTTTTTGAATCTATCATTAACTCCAAATTAATGAAGTATCTAGAAACCAAACAACCCATCAATGATCGGCATTATGGCTTCCGAACTGGACCCTCATCTGGAGACTTGCTGACATTTCTTACGGAACATTCGAAACATGCACAATGTTGTTTTGTAGTCACAAAATCGTTGCTCTAGATATTTCAATGGTCTTTGATAGAGTCTGGCATCCAGCCGTTTTAGTTAAACTCAAAGCAGTTGGTTTCTCCCCTCATCTTCTATTATAGATTGAAGGTATTTTACCTGATCGCATAATACCTGTTGTACTAGATGGGTTTTCACCAGAACCTCACCCTATAAATGACGAGACGTCCCAGGGCTCTTCTTAATTTTCATTAATGGTCTACTCCCCGTACTTTTAATCCAATCCATAGTTTTGCCTATGAAAGCAGCCTGGGCAGTCTCCAGAGAGAATGCCATATCTGTCAAACGAGATGGCTTGATTAGATCATTCAATAACGACTTTGATAATATACATTTTGCTGTTGACAGTACCTTTGATACTCTTATGGACTCCAGAGGGGATGTCACATCTGTCAAACAAGATTGCGTGATTAGATCAATAAATGACGACCTTGATCATGTTCTCGCTTGGAGTAAAGCGATTCCCATCGAATTCAAGTCATCTAAGTGCCAAAGCTCTCATCTCTTTGAAGTAAAATCATAGCCTTTCACTCCCATTTCTTTTCAGGGATCAATGATTTGCGATACACCGTCTATTTACATTCTTTGCTTTAATATTTCCTGTAAGCTAAGGTGGATAGATCACATCTTTTGTTTTGCCAAACAAACAGAGAAATGTCTAGGATTTCTGAAAAGGTGTAGAAATACTTCATCCCATCCAATCTAGCGCTCCTCTACAAATCCTACACCAGACCTAGAATATAACACAATTTCCATATCTGGGCGCGAGGCTAGTCGCACAGTCTAACCTTCATTGGATATTGTCCAAAAGAGAGCCTTCAAGCTCACTGGCGATGTGGCAATAATTTGAAATATCGACTCACTCGAACAATGCCGCAATGATGGATGCCTTTCACTCCCTTATCGCTATATGCGTGGTCAATGTTCTAATGAAATATCTCGCGTCTGATCCCTTGCAGGATAATTCCTGCACGCAAAACTCGCGCAGCAAGCCGCTCATCAAATTACTTTTAGCCATGCAGTAAAATTTCTTGATGGTTTTTATCCCGAACTGGTTGAATGTGGACAGTCTACCATTTTCTGTCTTTACTCCAACACACAATCTGCGAAAGTTTAAGGGTGACATTCAGCACTTCTGGCGCTCTCCTCTCAAGTTCCCTAATTCGTTTCCTATCACCTTCCTACAATGCTGTGCTTTGCATCATAAGGTATCCCCTTAAGTTGCCTTAATAATTTATAAAAAAAAATTAAACTTTCTTGACTTTAATAGAGGTAAAGTGCGAATTCCTTTAGTTTCTGTATTTTGCAAAGTTTCAATTTTTGATTAATTCGTCAATTTGAACAAAATCTGTTTTCCTATTTTTACTAACTACAATGGGTGATTTGGAAAATTACAAACCCAAACAAAATAAATAATTTAAGGCCTCGTTTGACTTTCGCGAGTGGCATAAGTTGAACGTTGAGCAACTTTCTTCGTTCCGAGTGGTAGCCACACACTTATCTGATCGACACATATCTTAATGATAAATTTTATGCATTTGACATTTGCGAGTGTTTTCGAACTTTTGAACTGTTTCCAGCTTATAATGTTTTCCAAAAAAACTTGCGACCCTCCCTCACAAGATTCATGGATCCGCCCCTGGCTAGATGTCTCTAATGATGTCTGTGGCCTAGGTCTAGGCGAATTTTATATGAATTTTCTCACTTTCAGGACACAAACCTACGTAAGGTAAATTTCATTACCTGCAGGCTCGCCGGTATCTAAATTGAAATTTTAGCTGACTCCTCTTAAGGCATTGATTTTATACATATAGATATCCCACCAAATCTGTTACCTTTTCTCGACACATATACCAAATTAGAAAACAGAGGTGAAATCTTGCATGAATGAATCATGTTTACTGATGGCGCCATCTATTAGAGAAAAAAAAGTAAAATATGAGAATGGTAAGATATCTTCGATAACAAATGTTTTGTCTTCTACCCTGTCTAACAATGTATAGGAATGTGGAAAAAAGGTAATAAAGGAATTCAAAGGAATTTCAGATTTTTTTCAATAAGTTTTAAGAGATATATGTATATAGAAAAGTCCTTCGTAAGAGGTTTTTTGTCGAATTTTGTATTCCATCTGTTCTACAAGAAATTATTATTGAAATTAAATCATATGTAATTTTAATAACTTATATTATAGGTTCCTTAGGTAAATAAATAAATTATTTTCAAATTAAGAGTGTTTTATTCTAAATAACCTCAAAATCGTGTCAATTTTGCAAAGCGTGCTTTCAGCCAGCGCTCCAGCAGCTTCATTTTGCAGCAGGGAGTTGCAGATCATTAAAAATTCTTACATATATTACGAGAACTAGCAGCGTCACCATCTATTAGGCATGCGGCCCATCTGTTTGGTGAGAGTGGTTGCGTTTACCTGTGTCCATTCCGTTCAATAGGTAAACAAAGCAGTTTTCAAAATGATTTTAGTTCGATTTTTGTTTTTTTTTTATTACTTTTTGTAAATACATAAACACTGAGTAATATAATTTAATTATTCCCAGATAGTTTTATTACTGCTAGTATGTGCCAGACGCTTTTTTTTCGATAAAAATAAATTTCGTATGCAATTTTGATTTTTGAAGTGGGTTTTCGCATATATTTATAGAACAGTTCGTTGGACAGAAAAAATGATTTTAACCATTTTATAGGATTTCATATTCTGAAGAAGTTTTTAGCACAATAAAAACGTCTAGGTGTGATCGTCTTCACAGGATACGTAAAAATCCTAAGTTTTTATATGGCAACACCAAGAAGGGGTTTCTCGATTTAGTCTATTTATGAAATTATATTTACTGTTTTTTTTTTATGAAAACAATATGTGCAAAATTTCAACGCTCTACGTTGACGAGTACTCAAGCAATGTCCAAAGATGTAGTGAAAAATGAAATTTTGGTATGGCAACCCTTCCAGGGTGTTACCCGATTTGTCCCATTTTGAAACCTAATTTTGCTTTTTTTTAAAAGCCAATGTGCAAAATTTCAGCTCTCTAATTACACGTGTTCTCGAGTTATCGTCAGGACGGAACGACGGACGTGAACATTTTTCGATAGCTTATGATTTGTTTAACTATGTGGGTGAGTTGGGCCCTCAAAAAAAAACTTTATTTTGTTTCGACCGTGTGGGGTATCGTTTCAAGGAGCTTGTTTCATGGATTCCAAAAATTGTTTTTTTTTAACATTTTTGATGAATTGCTTATAAAGGTGCAGTTTTTTCAGCTCGGTGATCCATAGGGAAGGAGATTGTTGTCATACAGCCTATGAAAGGATAGTAGATCAGCTTTCCAACGAATGTCGACTCTTCGCTCCAGCCATCTCATGCCACTAATTATGAGACGGCAAAGTAAAAAATTTCGGGAAAAAAAATCCAATTTTTTTAATTTTTAACGATTTTCCAGGCAAAACAAGACTCTGAGGTTTATAAATCTCGCAAGAAAATTTATCACTTATGAAGTTTTCATGAAGTTTTTATGAAGCTTTTTTTCCAATTTTTTTTAGTTTAATGACCCATAACTAGCTATGTGAGGGCGTGGTTGGGGGAGATGGCTCGATTTTTTTTTAATCTTAGCCAGTTTACTATCATCTGTGTTATAAATCAGCTTCATAGATTGTATAAAAAGGAACTTACGGGGTGGTTTGTGAAAACTAGCATGTTTTCTAAATCACTCCGAAACGGCTGAGATATCCCCGCCAACACTGCTATACAATTTTTTATTTGACTAGGTGAGTACTATCAGCTCCTTCTCTGTGTATGTATCAGCCGGAAATATCTTGTATATATACATATATATAGAAAAGTTTGTC
Source organism: Dioctria linearis (assembly GCA_963930735.1). Taxonomy (NCBI): domain Eukaryota; kingdom Metazoa; phylum Arthropoda; class Insecta; order Diptera; family Asilidae; genus Dioctria; species Dioctria linearis. The sequence goes on from OZ005741.1 coordinate 310,128,045, forward strand.
GTTCAATCAGCCGACGTACACTTGAACCCAGATCTATTTCTCAACCCGGTTTAAGAAGTATATGTATACTTAGATTATTTTGGTCGACTCACTTTTCTGTAAGGAATTAAAAGTATGCCGAAGTATTTGCGTTCGTTTAACTGATAAGGAGGTTGCTTTGGCCCTTTTCTATAACTTTTATTGGTATCTTGTATACCTGTGAGATGCATAAAAATTATATTGGTAGAAAATGTGAAAAACTCACTTCCATTGGGCATACATGCTACTCTGGTAAAAGCTTGTCCACTTCGAGTTCGAGGGAATTTAAATATTTCGTTCTTTTGAAGTCGTTTTGTAAAAAAAAAAACTTTAGTTGGTGTACAAGAAAGCTAAAGCTAAAATCCTTGCACCAATTAAAACATCATATATACTTAAAAATCATGTTTTAACCCTGGAAACTACATATGTAATTATTGCATCAGGTGATAAATTGTAGTTTTTGGAAAGAATGTCGTCACAAATATCTACTTGACCAGAAATAGAGTTGCCTCCTTCTTGCTTCGATATCCTTAATATTTAAGATTCCAAATTAAATTAGTAAATACAAGAGAAAAATTCAACCGCCTAGCGAGACCTGGGCGAATTCTTTTACAACTAATCCAAGGATCCTCTAAAACTAACAGGTACGTTATAGTGGTTATTGTGAATGCTTTTATTAAAAAAAAGTGTTTAGAAGGCACTATACCAAAAGCAAGAGGGTGAGAGAGCACAAATTGTCCTCTTAGACTCTTATAGCATTATTCAAGTGAGAATAGTAAAGCAGCTGAAAAATTCGCGTAATGTTGTTCAATTAACATTAAAACATTTTAAGCTGATTTGAAAGGTTGTAACGTTCGAAAAAAGCCGTGGTCCTCAAAAATTAACAGGTAAAAATGGTTGGTGTAGATTCAGGAGCATAAGAACTTGATTGACGAGGATTGAGCGCAAATCAACGAATTCAATGTTGACGTTTGCTTTCATATATTATTTTCTTTTAAAAAATAGTGGAAAATAATTTGAAATTTTCCGGACTCCTGACACGACATACATTCGAAGGAGAACTGGAGAGATATGTCGTCCTGTTTATATGGTATCCACTGTAAAGCAAAACGGAGATAGTGTAATGGTTTGGGGTTCCATGGCGGCAGGAGACCTTGGAGAACTACTAATTTGTATGCAAGGGACAAATGAACATTATCAGCTACATTTTAGACTTTGAGATCACACCGGATGATAAATTTTCCAAAATATTCCAAAATATGGATCGCTCTTCGATTATATTTCTACAGGAAAACGCTCCCTGCTAAACTTCTCGTACCAAAAGGTATTGTCTTGCAAGGAAGATTATTTCAGTTTCGAACGAGCGGCGTGCTCAATTTACAGACCTACAACCCATCGAAAAAAAAAGTCAAAAATTACAACGTGACTGTTCAGTCCACATATAATCTTTGATGTACTCTCCTGCTCCTATCTCTAATAGTCAATCCTCCTGTTTAGATACTCCTAGAATAGAAAAAAGAGAACACAAAGTACCAAGTATAAAATTTATGAACATAATACTTTCCTGAAAACCGGCGAATTATTTACATCATCATCCACGAAAACCATGTGGATGTGCAGCTTGACATCCTTATTACAGTAGTATAATTCTGTTCAGAGTTTAATCTGAAATTATTCCGATCCTTAATACAGAAGTTTAATTCTGTTCAGAGTCCAATCTGAATATTCCTATTATCGACATTCATCATCTAAATTCCCACACCGAAGCAGCAGACTAATTCTGCCAAACTTTTATTGTGCTGCATCTGTTCAGCACCACACGTTGCAGCACGCTGCTGCACCCCTTTTTCTGATAATTCAGCCTTCCGGTCTGAAGGGGCCGCTAACATCAAATAGATTCGCAGAGAGTTCCTCTGTGCGTCACTTTACTGCCCTACTGCCCACACGCAGTAGCAGTATTAGTATTTTCACGAAAGAGGTTCGTTTGGTGACAAATATTTTATTCCCGTCTTCTTCTTCTTTTCAGAACTAAAGACACGTATCACGTCATCAGGATTAATGGATTTATATTGAATTTATTAGATAGTTTTTGTTATTAATTCTTGAATTTCTAGTTTTAAGCTCTGAATTTTCTGATATTAAGTTAATGAATTATTAATAACATTTTATATTTGAAGTTCGAAACGCTGAGTTATCCTTTCAACAACCGGCACCCCTTCCCTTATCGTTTGAGACTAGCTCTCACAATGACTTCGAAGGAAGGTGTACAGTCCACCTTAAGGCAGGATAAATGAGTATTGGTATTAAAATTAAGATATAAGTGTTATTTTATATTAAGATTAAATTAAATTTTGTTTAATTTTAATTTTTTATTTCTTATTTCCATTAGTTTTTGCGATATACAAATTTGGTTAAGGGGTGTTTTATACATTTAGCCGTAGTTTATATATGTATAACCTTAGTCAGGCGCGCATTCGAACCTGGGGGGGGGGGGTCACAACTAAGATGTTCGAGAGAAAGTTAGAAGAAGCCGCTTTTAAAATTTTGTAAAATGTACCAAGACCAGCCAAGGCACCTCAATCAATGTAACCCTTTGGGACCATGGTCACCCACCAATAGCGCATGTAAAATCTAAAGAAAAATTTTCAAATCATTCTAAGAACACTGAATGCTTGTTCCCTATCGCCAAAAGAATGAACCACAAGAATTCTTCAGAACAATTTGCGAAAGAAAATTTCTAAGAAAATCAACGGGTGGCTATTCGTTGATTTGTTAAGTCAGTTTGTTTGCTACTGTTTCGAGATCCCAACCTAGTTGTCCTGCTATCGATTATATGTCAGAAACACAGATAAGTAAAAAAAAAAAATTATGATCCCTGACCAACAATAGCTGTGTTTTTTTCGCATTATGGGTCCTCGTCATGATCAGAAGTAATTTTTGCATTAAATTATTTCAATAGAGCTATGATTTAAAATATTTTTGGCAAAATAGTAATTTTCAATTAAATTGCATTGGAGTAATGAAAAATGTAGATAAAGTGTTAAATTTTGAAACGAAGAAGACATAAGATTTATTAACCTTTAAGTAGGCGCACTACCAGAATCACACAAGTGGGCGCGTGGGGTTAGCAGTGACCTCAATTTCTTTCTAGGAATTTAACAAAACCACAATATATTCAAAAATAAAAACAATGCAGTTCGATAACTAAATCTTATTGCTCTAACAAAAACTAAAAAACAAATAACTTCTCTTTAAGTTAACACAAAAATAAAATAACAATTATTTTATATTACATACTGAGGAACTCCTTGCCAGATTTTAAAGAAGAGTAAAAAAATAAGAACCACTCACTATTCGGCGTATGGTTGAAAAGCTAAGCGATTCACTCAAAACTACAAGCTCAACATACCCTTTATTTATTTAGGCTAGAACTCATCCGAAAATATTATAAAATGTCGAAATTTCGAAAGATATACCTAAAAAAACTTAGCTCATGAAAAAAATAACGTATGTGGGCGCTTGGGGTCACACTTCACTATAGTAGAAAAGCATGCATACGTTGCACCATTATAACCGAATTGCTAAGATTTAAGCATTATATGCCTTTTTCTAAACAATTAAACACTCAAATAAATATTTAGTATTCCAAAATTACTTATTATTCCTGTGATAGGTATGAGATGATCTTTCGACACTATATAAAAACACAAGAAATTTCTATAACACACGTACACGTTTCGAAGACGAAGAGCTACGAGCGAATGACTAATAGGTCCAATCTACATCTCTATACTACAGACTACAAGCTACATGAAGCTCTATATTCACCTTCAGGAAGCCCAATCTGCTACAATGAGCACTACAAGCTTCACAGTCGTACTGACAACTTAACATGAATAAAGTGAAATTATCTTTGAGAGTTTTTCATGTTTTTATTAGTGCCATTATATCGAATTTCCTTCCATAAAATTAATTATTTTTTCCACTATACGTGCTCTTTATCCGTATTGACTAATCGTAACCACAGAATGTTTTTGATATGAAACCTGACTTTTTCCTTCATTATCATATTGGTGCTATTGCATCTACAGCTACAAAATTAGAAATTTTATGTAGCAGTTTCTACGGTACGCCATATCTGCAAACTGACATTTGTAGCTTGAAGCTTATAGCGTGTAGGTCTCGATGTCGATTGGGCCTTGTACCCACTATTACTACTCATAAGAAGACACAAAAATGCCCAGCCATCGCCGCAGATTGGCTCCGTTGATGATACAGCAATGCCAAAGTTAAAAGTCCAGGACAAGCATTAAACCCCGGCGTCAACTACACAATCTGCCCGTATAATTCGAAAATCGTCCTGTTAAATTCTTACATTTCGCTGTACAGTCCTGCACCACATTATGTTTCCCAATTCAATTCACAGCGTAGGTGTGGTGGCGCCTGTCCTTACTAGTTACTTAAAACTCCTTATCAAAACCATTTTGGTAGTAATTAATGGAGCAAATAATAATGCAATTCCTAATACAACAATCCTCGGCAGAAAGTTTACTTACGTGTTCCACCATTCCTGTTTGTCCAATATTGAGCATATCGTGTTTAGTCGGCTTATAGTATTAAAAAACAAAACAAAATCAGTTCGCATGTAGATCTGTACATTTGTACATAAAAATAAAAAGTTTTTTTTTTAATCATGTAGGATCCTTGCATTTCTACTTTTCGATATATTAAGAATTCAAAAAGCTAGCCTAGAACGTTTACGACCGAGTCTGTGTAGAAATGCAACCATGTCCCCAATTAAATAAAGCTAGAAGTTAATCTCCATGTTTTGCGGTCATGTTTGGGTTAAAGTAATCAACTTATGTATGTAGTTCTCCATCTACTCTCAACTTGAATGTAAATATATGTAGTAAAAACTTAATGAAACCATATCACAGGTGAGTACGAGGAAAGCTTTCTACTTGGTTTAATCATACCAGAAACAGGCTTACATCTTTTATGGAGGAGGGAATGTTTATAGCCACCACAACATAGGGTAGATCAATATTGAGGTGTACTTCAAGGTTTCTCTTACGTCATGCATTTGTTATGGCTAACGGTATAGTAGATTAGGATCGGCTAGTAATGGTTTTTTTTTCTTGAACTGAAATATTTGTACTTCCTATGTAAGTCCTTCAGCCGTAGTTGAGTCCTTTCCAGAACTTCTGGACTTTTTTTTCTTCTTTTATTTACATTTTCCCGTCTTAAGAATGTTTTTCTTTTCTTTGATTTTCAATTTCATTATTGCGGAAGAGGCGCCTACGTAGAATGACTCACTCAAAAAGAGTTAGAGGTGAGGGGTGGTTAGGGTAGATTATAACGCGAAAAGCTTCACTTTTTATAAGTACAAAACTTTCGGTTTACCAATGGCCACAAAATGAAGTACCTAAGCAGATTGGTTTTTAATAGCCACCCTCTGACTTTGTTATCGACAAAACATACGAGTATCATCTCGCCAGCAATTATTAGTAATGACGAGGCAAATTTCATCAATCAGATAACAAAGAAAAATTACCATACTCGATGGAGGGGATTAAGAAGCGAGTAGAGAGGGTGGTTATTAAAATTATAGGCAAACACGTATGCCTTTAATTTAACGATCTTTACAACGTATGGGGTATAGCGTTCGATTAAACGAGGCCGCACAGTATTTACGTTTTAATGGTCTTCGAACGTGAATCGCTAATTTTAGCGAATAAAATAAATAAATGTTTTCCAGTGCAAATATATAAGGATGGAGAAAGTATTTCATTTCTTAATTTAGCAAGCTTTTACTTAATGACCTTGGCTGCATTTCTGTACTTTCTAGTTTTGTATACGGTAAATAAATAGCGCAAAGTATGCCTCCGACAATTTTGTCTCTTTCGCTTTAAAACCTAAACTAAATTTGGAATTTAAATAAATGAATTACAACAAATTCACTCAAAGCGTTTTGCGGAAAAGTTTTCCCCTAAAACTTTGCATGTCTAATGGACATTTACAACGACTAACGAGATTTGACCGCAATATATATGCTACACTTTTACCTCTGGTTTGGTTAATGCGGTAATTTAAAACGAGGTAAAAGTGAAAATCGATTATGGAGTAAAATATTTTTTTTACTTTGGGCGTCAAGTAGACTATTTTCTGTGATTGTATAACACTTTCTGAACTGTGTGCTTTGGTTTAATGTGTATACAGTGTTTGATTTGATTTTTCTATTTATATGCATTAAGTAAATATTTTGCGACAACAAGAAAACATATTATTAGTAACAACTATATATTGTTTTACTTCCTACTAATTTAAGCGTAGGTTCACAACGAGGCGAGGAGTGGCTATACGAGGCGAGGCGTGACTTTATATAGAGATTTAAGCGAGCTGAGGTAAAGATAGATGGCGCGATGCGACAGTTTGTATGAACACTCTAATAGTAGCGTACAATTATTTTATTTCTTTACTCTTAATATAGCCTCGCGCCTCTTCGTACACGTACATGTATCTTAAGGAATGTAGGTAAGTATATCAGTTTTGAGGTAATAGAGCATTTATTGTATGAGCAAGAGTCTCTAATTCAATTATTTATTGTCCACTCTTGTTCAAATATCAAATAAAAATTAAATCACTTTATAGTCGTCCTTTCCACTGTAAAATTCATTACTACAATTCTAATATTTTTTTTTCCAAATTCGCTTTATTTTGGAAGCTAGGAAATCCCAAAAATTAATATCTCCGGTCGACTGAGTCTATTTTAATGATCTGTGGCATTTTGGAAAAATTTCAATTTTTGGGGCATTTCATAACTAGACCAAACGTTTAAGTATAATTTGAAAAAGTTTAAGTTAGGATTTCGATTGGTTTACATTACGTAATTATTTTAGTGAATAAACTCCGTGAGAAATAAATGTCGTTTGTATTTTTAATAATTTGTCGAAATATAACAGAAGACAAAAATGGAAATTTTATGTATATTTACGATACCTTGCATAATTACTTTTAAATTACGTTATATGAACATAGACTTCCGTTTGTAAAGAGGACTAATATTTTGTCTTGAAAATTCTAGCGGAAATTAGGACTATTTGTTGTTGGCAGCAACTTGCTCTTCCACGTTATATTTTTCGAAGGAACATAAGCAAAATTCATGTTCGTGTTATAGCAGTTACCGTTTTAATGGTGTTGTAATAAAGTTCTTGTGAACTATCTCAAGGCAAACCTTAGAATGCTAAGCGTTTGAGTATACTTCCTAATCCATTGCATAACCTTTTTCCCTGAGAAGTCTTGAAAAATTTTCTCATTAATCAAGTGACAGCGCCATGTGCATATGTATATAATTAAAAAAAAAAAAAACGAGCAGTAAGACAGCTTCGGTCTCCTGTGTGTAGTGTCGTAAAGTTTAAAAATTGTGGTCATCTCTGTTATATTTAACACTAAAAGCAGTGTATAGTCTCTAGTTCATCCTTCGCCAGAATTCTAGAGATTGGATTAATTTATTTTTCAGGATATTAATAAGTAGGAATCCCTTTAACAACTTCTGTGGGGATGATTTCTTTCTGTTAACTGGCCACCCGATATTATTTATATCTGTAACCAAGTTTCTCCCAGTAATAACACTCTCTATTTGACTATTACCATTACCAAGGCATATTGTTACAGCAGTTAAACGATTATTCAATAGTGTGAATTGAACATCGTTTTTTAATATTTAGCATTATCAAAAAGTATGTGCTTTCATAGACATCCTGTTAAATTTTGGTTATGAAGTTGAAATTATTCCAGTCGCTCTCAGTGGCGGATCCAGGATTCTTGTGAGGGGGGGGGCGCAACTATGGTTTAAAAATGATATATGCTGAACACTGAACAAAAGTTAGAAGACACTCGCCGCAAATATCAAATGCACAAAATTTATCATTTAAAAGATACGAGTCGAACAGATTAGCAAGTGGCTACCACTCGCAATGAAGAAAGTTGATCAAGGTTCTTTGCCACTCCGAAAAGTCAAAGGAGATGTTAGATTATTCATATTGTTTGTAAATGGTGGAAGCGTAAAACTTCCCAATCATCCATTTTATTTAGTAAAACCGGGGAAGTGTATTTTATTCAAATTCACGAATCATCATAAATGTTGTCTTTGTCAAAACAGATGCAATACACACCTTGGACGTATATAACTTCGTCGGCAATTTAAGAAAGTGTGACCTGCTTTGTTTTTTATATTATTAAGCCAAGCTCAGGAGATATCCTATGAACTATGATGCAAAGCATGCACAGCATGGCAATAAGGTGATAAAGAAAGGAATTAGGGACCGTGAGGAGAGTGCCGAAGGTGCTGATGAAAGTCACCTTTACATTTTCACAGATTGCATGCCGGAGGAAAGACAGAAGTTGGTAGACTGTTCCACGTTCGCACAGTTTGGGATAAAAAATCATCACGGAATTTTACTCTACGGCTGAAAGTATTTTGAAGGGTAAAACGATGTGAGTGGCTTGTAGTGCGAACTTTACATGCAGGAATCCAGGATCAGACTAGATATTTCATCAGAACATTGATCATTGGAGTTTTTTCCTACGGATTTAGGGTCTAGAGTACAAAAATATTGTTGAACAATTTCTGGGGAAAGAGCTTTGCGGGAGATGCTTTTGGGGAGGGGGGAGCGTACCACCCCTCATTGGGGATTGTCCAAAATACATCAAATTAAAGACAGAGAAGCGGGTAATCAGCGGGTAAAACCGAAATCCCGATTTTTGCACATGAGTCATATACACCCTACTTCCTATATTTAGCATAACTTCCATCCGTTCTATATTTCACATACATAAGTGTCCTGTTGGCAACATTTTGCTTGTGGAAAGTGAATTTCCACAACCTACGAATTCTTCATAATGATGAGTTGAAAATATGTCCATTTTTGTACCATGAAATGGCTATTTTTTCATCTTAAGAAGGACTGCTTCACTTCTTTTGCAGTTATCTCCAAAACTATTTATCGGACTCAAAAACTTACTCCATATGTCACTAGGGAGCAAAATGTAGATATAAAAATTTTATAACATCTCTTCTGCACTGGAAGACTAAAAAATTTACCATTTTCGCATGATTTAAATTTTGAATCCATAATTTAATTTGAAAATTTGTAATAGAGAGTTTGGTAATTCTCAATACAAGTTCCCCGAGTTACAGATTTCCGAGTGGAGAGTTATGTGTCAACAGAACTCTCATCTCGGCGCATCTTTCCGCGTGAGTAAATCCGGCCCTTGAGCCCACCAGGAGATTTTATTTTCAGCAGGTATTAAACTCTCGTTTGTAAGCGCAGTTCATTCGAATGTCTATTATTGGAATTGACAAATTTCACTGAGTTCGGTTTTGCGAACGCAGTTTTTTTTCTCAATTGGAACTGACATAAGCTGCCAGTAAAACACTTTTAGCAGTCTATTTATAACATTACTTATAAAAAAGTTCATTCACTGTTTGCTCTGGAACCAGAAATTCACTCTGAGTAATACCGTCTCAGTCAAAAACCCTGAATATATTATCGTCTATATTTTGGATTTTATAATACAGGCTTTTTCTTGTCAAGGCCTCAACAATATCTGTACTGCGATCCTATATTGGGCTCATCTCTGGAAATACAAGAACTCTGCTCTTGGATGTCGGCCATGTAAAGTAGAATAAGAACAGAAAATACATTTTCAGCCAAGCAATTGATCTTCTGTTGTATGTGATCAGAAAATCGCCATGCTTATAAGATCTTATCTAATCACTTCGTGGACATGATCAACATTTCTTGAATTTTTGCATTTTATAAATTCATTAAAACTATTATTATTTTAACAGACGATTTTTTTTTCCAGCAACCTAATTTTCTTTTTTTCTCACTCACTCTTTCTAAATGTTCATACAAGATCTATAAAAAGGGTACAGAGGATATGTTATAAGATAGTTTCCTCGTAACAGTATTTTTATTTGATTTCCGATTTCCTCAACAATAAAAAAAAAACAAGAAAAAAAAACAAATGAAAATGTCAACCTCTCTTCAAAAATCTTGTTATACATTACGGTAAAATGTATCCTTGAGCACCTTTTTCACTTCGGTAAATTTGAAACCGCTGAGAACTCTTATAAAGTCATAAATCTTAAGGATTTGAACAAATAAACCAGAGATAAAAAAAAGGAAGGAAGAAAGGAAGCTTTAAAATTTTCTTATCATCACAGAAATTTGGGTTAAGTGTTTCCCACTTAGTACGGCGATAACTCTCAATCCATTTGATGATTGTCTTTATGTCGTCAACGGGCAATTTCGATACCCAAGCAAATTCTTTCAACTATATACATACACCATCTATACATCACCAGTTCAAGATGAATAGTCCGTCCATCTCAAGTTATTCGGCAGCAAAAGGACTAAAGGAAGGGGAGTAAAATAATAATAAAAAAAACAAAAAAACAAAAAAAAAACATAAAAAAAGGGTAGCTCAAGCAGCTCTCTTTACACCACTTACCACACCATTTGGAGTGAACCTATTACACTCCAGCCCGATCTACCCTTCCTTAGTGATATGCCATTCAGTTCAATGCTATCCCTTAACCGAGGAAAATTTTTATCTTAACTGTTTTCCTTTTGGCATTCAAATAACATGCAAAATGGCTTTAAGGGAGCAAAGTGAAATAAGCCCAAATCGGTATGTGCGTTGCTATCTATAGTGAAAATGCGATAGCTTCTCCGCCACTTTCAGCAGGCCCCAGCTCCTTATACAATTGCTTTTTTCGGTTCTTTTTCGGTATGCCCCTAGTCCTTCCATCTTTCCCTTTCCAAAATGAAACTAAGAAAAGGCGCTACGTACTTACATACATATAAAATACCCCCCACATATTCACTTTCTCAAATAAAGTTCCAACACCAGTCCCTATATGATCCAAAAGGGACTTGAACGAGTGCACTCCACCTTCTATCGTTGTTGTATCAAAGCGTCGATTTAAATTTGAAATTAAGTAAAAAAAAAAAAAAATTGAAAAAAAGTATAAAAAAAAGTGTAAAAAATAAAAGGCAAATAATGGCGGCCTCGTAAAGTGGAAGAAGGTATTGATCTATTCGTTTGATGACTGAAGGGATGAATACGTTTTCACGGTAACATAACATAGCACAGAGAGTCCTGATGACGGGTGCGACCCGATATGTCTCCTTCGGCACTTAGATCTGTGTCTCACATATTCGCAATTTCATTTCACTTAACAAAAATGATTTTTTCCTCGTACGGATCCACCTTGAGGCTGTTACGGTATTCGAGTTCTGAATAAATTCAATTTCTCGTCCTCAATGCTTCCCTGCCTCCCTCTCCAACGTTCACGTCTATTACTACGAAAATAAAGGCATTTAGATTCCTTGTTTCGTTCTTCTTCTTCTTCTCCTTGTTATTCTTTTTCTTATTTTTATCTTTATTAGGTTTATATTAAGTAATGGAACTTATTTTCTCGCCTCCATGCCGGCTTAAATTGAACATTTTATCGTAACGAGATTGCACGAATATTGAAGCAGGAGGCAATTTATTTTCTTATTGATGTTTTTAAGAATGGCAATGAAAACATTAACTTAACAGCAACCCGTTATACTACTGCCGTAATTCTACGCACTGCAGACTCAACAATATTCATGGCAGTAATTTTAAGAAATTGAAACTCTCGATTACTATAATAATACCCCGTCGCACTTGGAGATTAATTTTTTTTTAAATATATCGTTCACTTTTTTTTTTATGATTAGCATAGAATTCAGAATTCTCAAATTAATTGAATATCAAACTGGAAAATATTTTCACATGTACAGTTGAGACCTCATGCTGCTATAATTTCATTTCAGTTTCATTTAATTTATTTTCGAAAAAGTAGACAAGATTAAAGTATATTATAAAGAGGAAAAGAGAGCGTGAGGTAACAGAAAAAAAAGCGGAGTTCAATCAAATCAAATACAAAACAAGAGAAAAAATTATAAAATAAAATAACAAATATTACCTACTAATTAGCTAATCATCAGAAACAATTCCGCGACAACTAAGGTATAACCAGGAGCAAACCAATGTTCTGGACTCTCCAACTGTACCCGCAGTCGTCCTCACACTATCCGGAAAATTATTCCAATTACGAGCAATTTAAGCAAAGTAAGAGCCTTCTAATACTCGCCTATTAAATCGCAGAATCAACATGTTATGGTGCCGCGACGATTGAAGGAAAGAAATGCATCGAGAAGTTCTTCTGAACTTCAGCAAGGTCTTTCATTCAGTAAATCACATTAGGCTGCTTAGTAAGCTCCAGAAACATTTTGACTTTTCGAGCACGGCAATTAATTTCATCAAAGGCTTTCTGGAGTGTCGCAATCAGTCGGCAAAAGTGAGTAATACCACTTCGTCACCACTTTTCCTCAGCTGTGGAATCCCTCAGCGATCAATATTAGGCCCGCTACCTTTTGTTGCTACATCAATGATCTCTCAATAATACTACAGAATTCAAAAGTCCACCTTTACGCTAATGACATGCAGATTTATTTTGATCGACCAATAGGGCTTGTCGAAGATTGCGTTTCTCGGCTAGGCGACGATCTGCAAAGAATATCTGACTGGGACAACAGTAACTATCTAACACTTAGTTCGCTCATATCTAACTGTATAACATTTAACAGGAGAATTTTAGTCAAAAGTTAAGGCATAGAAATAACTCAGCGGTTAACATGCTTCAATCAAATCTCTTCTGTTTTAGGGAAAGTGTATGGATGCTTTCGTCAGCTAAGAACGTCCGCTAGCATACTATAGACTCATATGCGTATGAAACTCCCTAAATCTTTGGTACTACTTCACTTAACTTTTGCCAGCTTAATTTTTTCCAAACTCGATTCGGGTTGCCAAAGAAAGTTGAATGTCGCTTTCAACGATACAATCAGGTTTATTCATGGGTTGCGTAGATTTGCTCGTACCTGTTCCTATGTGGACTCCTTTTAGGGATGCTCACTTGAAACAAACTTGTCACGAAGACGATTACTATTCCTGTATTCTCTAATTCACGTAAAGAAGCCAAGTTACTTACTAGACCGAATACAATTTTTAGGATCGGCCCGATATAGAAGCATCCTATTACCAAGCTTCGGAAACTTATCAGGTGAGCGCTCTTACTTTGTGCAGGTGATCTACTGCTGGAATTCTCTAGCGCCCAATCTGCAGTGCGCTGGATCTCAGCACGCATTTAAAAGGCTTCTGGCATCAGCTCACATATCGTAAATTCGAAATTTAGCAGTTTAATCATTTTCTTTGGCAGAATACGCTTTAGCTCTTACATATTCATTAGAATGTACACTTTATAGGTGTACAGCTAGTTAGTTCAATTTAAATCTATTTCTCTTTCATCAAATAAATTTTCCCTAACATGTACAATTATAAGATTTGTAATCTTGTGTACCAATTAACCAGTAAAATAATAAAAATAAAATAAAAATAAATTGGATAAATCAGATTTTCTTAGGAAAAATGGGGTATGATCCGGGCTTTGAAAAGTTTCAGTTTGATGCTGCAGCTTAAAGTCTGGATAGAAAGCCATAATCGCCGCAGTATATCATAAAATTTGCCAACCAGGAAAGATATCTGATCACAACAGCTCAATATTGAATTCATCTTTATCCCCAAATTTGTAGATTGCTCAACAGAAGGCAACACACGGCTGTCGAGAAAGACGGGGACAATATATGCTTCTAAGGAGTCGTGGTGCAACACAAAACATTGAGACATGTCTGGATTAATCAGAAGGTCGTTATTAACTCCAATCCATAAACTCTTTCCAAGTCCTCTTTTACACGTGCAATACAGTCTTCTATGAAACCAATTGGTCTGCTAGAGTACAATTGAACATCGTCGGCATATAGGTGCATGTTAGTATCATGTACGGCATCTGTCAGATCATTAATAAATAAGCTAAATAATAGCGGACCCAGAACAGAGCTTTGAGGTACACCGGGTGACCGAGGACGAAAAACCAAAATTTGATGATAATTTATTAATTATCTTAAAATGATTAACACTATCGAAAGTTTTGTAAAATCTAGCATTACAAGAACACCCACTTCACATCTGTCCAGGCTACACCTCAGGTCCGTGGTGACCTTTAGCACTTTAGCAGAGCAGTTTCATAACTATGATGCCACCATCTGGCTATACATTAGTTTTCCGCGGACTTTAGACAGGAAACACAGAAGACTTATGAGTTGAAAATCAGAGGAGGAAGATATCACAGACTTCTTCACGATGGGTATCAACATCGATTTTTTTCCACCTTGACGGGAAAACAGATGTAGTCGAAGTCATATTAAGTATGCGTATGTAGAATATGTTGTCCAATGTAGAGGTAAGTAATTCTGGTAAACTTTGGTGAAAGGATATCGGGATCAACTGCATTTGATTTAATAGTAAGGAGCACTTCATGAAATTTATCAATATCAACACATCTGAAAATATATATAGATACATGATTCTACTGAGGGGAGGAGTCATGACATTGAAATATCCAACAGCAGATATTAAGTTGTTATGAGTGGATACAAAGTGTTCACTAAATTCATTGACATTGAACTCCTGCTGTTTAATGTTATCCTTTCCATAGATACCTGTCGCTCTGACATTCTTCCATAAGATTTTAGGAAAGAGCATAGGATCAAATTTCGAGCGAAAGTATATTTTGTAGAGCGAATTCCAGAAGTGGCCTTATTACGCGCAGTTTTGTATAAGGCACACGCACTAGTGGTCCTGAACTGTTTAAATAGATGATAGAAATGTTCATGTTTCGCAATGGAAGGGAAGCGATAGCAGGAGTATACCATGGATATGGCTTTCTATCAATCCTCTTAGTCAATAGAGGTACATGCTTATCGAAAAGTAAATTAGTGAGATTTTCAAATACTTTAACCTGCTCATCAGCACTATTGCAGTAAAAATCCCATTCCAAAGCAAAGAGATGCATTCTTGAAGCAGTGCTTAGATTTTTGAATTCATGAAACTACTCAAAAATTATATGTCAGGAATAGCGTATCATAATCTAACTAGGAGCGCTAATTTGATTTTGGAATAGTATGCAATTCATATCAGTTACTAAGAATTGATCAAGGAGAAACGGATTGGCAGTATTGTAATAAGTCGGAAAGCTGATAACTGTATTGAGGTCTACAGACGGCACAGAGTATAGGAAGGCATCTATGCGAGACCCAGGTTGCAAGAGATTGACGTTGAAGTCTCCTCCTACGATAAGACTATCACACCAACCGGCAAGAATAGAAAACCATTTTCAAATTCGGACGCATCATTGCAAGAGAAGCGCTCAGGAACACAATAAACAGCAGATAAAACATACCTTTCTGATCCACTGCTCACCTCAATACAAATAAACTCAATATTCTGGTCAACAGATGAGTGAATTACTTTAGCTTGTAGATTATCTTTCACATAGACAGCTACACCACCACCCATGTACAATGTACCTACAAAGTAGAGTAGATGTGATGTAACTACCAATTGAGAAGTTGTGCTACCAGATTTTGTCGTATTATCTTGGTGTCCTCTAATACTATCTTCGCCCTTCTACTAAAGGAGACCTTCTCTTGTAACTTAGCCCATAGGAGATCTGCCTTGTGGCTGGCTCCATCCAATCATTTGTAGCAGTGATCACATGACCTAAAACTATGCAAAACAACAAACAGTTTACTACATGGCGACCATAGCAGTTTACCACATAGAAGTTGTTTAACTGCGTGAGGAAAAGAGTAACCCAAATATGCTTTCTGAACAATATCAGTAGTGGTTTTTAGAGAGGCGGGGAAGGGCAATGCTATCCTTGCGGATAGTCAGGCAGCCTTGATGGCTCTGAGTGACCCTCGGATAACATATAAGTTACTTGGGACTGTAGGTTATACTTGGATTAGCTGTGCATTTACAACAAAGTGTTCCTTGAGTGGGTTCCTTGTCAAATGTGGATCATAGCAAATAAAAGGGCTGACCTTCTAACCAGGCTCTGGTTCTCTGTTCTTTGGTCCAGAACCCGCCAACGGTATTGCCACCCAGGTTATTGAGTCTCTCATCAAAGCGGATGTGTTGAGTGGTTGAGCAGGTGTACAAAATTTTTTCTTTATGGACTGAATAGGAATTTCTCAGATTTTCCCTTGTAGCTTGCAAGGAAACAATGCAAAACTGTGGTTGGCATCGTCACCCGTATAGCTTGCTTCATGCTCATCTAACAAGGATAGGAGTTTTCGACAGCCCTGCGTGTCTGTCCTGCATGGAAGGAGAGCCTGAGATAACCGAACAGATACTCTTTACTTGTCCGACCTTTGCGCGGAGCATGTTGGATACGCTGGGAATTTCCCTCCTTTCTGCGGATGAGCTGAAAAACTTACTTCATCAAGACCTGATGCGCTTCATTGAGAGGACAGAAACTTTTTGGTGAATGGATTTTTAGCAGATTAGCAAAATGATCCGCCCTGGCCTCCGCTCATACGGATCTCTTGTCCTACGTTGGAAACAATTGAGAAAGGTGCAAAAATAGCTCAAATTACAAGTCAATTATGGAATGATCGTTTCCAATAAGCCTTTATTTTTTTGCAACTCATACTATCTGCCCTTGCATAAATCGTTGTTGCGTTTCCCGGAGATCATAGAGAGTGTGAAAGCTGGTCACTAGAAGAATGGGATCAAAATTAGCTCAAACAAAAACAAAGCTAATGTTATTCTAAATGTACGTTTACAGTTGGTAGAAATTTTTGTGACAGAAATACGGCAAGCCTCTGATAGAAACGTCTTCACTAAAGAGGAAAAGTTTCGATATTTTCGAGCAGAAAAATGTCAGAATGTGAAGCTGACACCAATTTCCAAACCGTCCACACTTGATACAAATTTTTTCTTGAGCTGACATCAGATCTCAGCCATTAATTGTCTGAAGTCATCAACGGAAATGGGGATTTCAAGGAAGATGGTCGCTGTGCCAATAATTAAATTCATATATGTGTATATAAGTCAGTGTAGTTAGTGTAGGTGAAAAAGTATTTTTCGAAGGGATCTGAATATGGCCCAAAAATACAATAATCTTTTAACAAGAGAACTGCAAATAGAGGAGGATCGCGATTAGTTTGCAAATTTTTCCGCAGGCACATTTAAATTGTCCGACAACTGCTTCCACTCATCGTTTTTTCAATCTATCTTCAAAATCTTCACATTTAGCGTTCCAAAATTCCTGCTTCTTTTGATATAAATTTATGGAATTTTCAACTTCAGAAGCTGTCCAGACTTCGGCCTTTTCAACTTTACGCGATATACTGTCGACACAATTTGCAAAAGGTTGAAAGTCACTCTAATTCTGAGAATTCTACCCGACACTCATTTGTAAGTCTTTACATCAAGGGCTCTCATTAAAAAAAACTATATCTGTCGACACTTCTATCTTCTCGGTATCATATCTCTTGGATAGATCCTTTTATCCGTGTTCCCACCGGACAGTTACTGTTTCAAATGCATATTTTCTTCCATAACTTTCAAGTGGGAATCCTTCGGGTTTACACCGTTTTTTGTTTTGTTTTTTGGCTAAGTAGATTGCTTATACTTTTAATAAATATTAAATATTAAAATTCAAATTATTACCGAAGTACGATCCAGGAATCGCAGATCTAAGGTAATTAAAATAAGACGTTAACGTCAAAAAAATGTTTCTTTCACGTTTTTCTCGAAATTGTTTTCTTCAAACTGGTATCATGTACACTCAAAATCTGTTGAACCGATGTCAATGAAATTTGCACCACCTATTTTATTGTAATATTACCTAAAGCGTGACGTAGGATCTTTTCGATTGGAAATTCGGGATTTTTTTTTCAAACAACTGTCATTTCTCCAAAAAAAAAATATTATTTTTTTCCCTGCGTCACGTCATAGCAATTACTCTTCTGAATGAGCAGTATAGTTTTTTTTTTCAAGACAATGCTGGACGGAGAAATCATGTACACCGTCAGCAAGGGTTTTAAAAAGAGGGTCCCATTTTTATTATTAATTTTATTTTTAATGTTGAAAATTCCTTATAAATCTATTATATGTATACGTAAAATAAAGAATAATTCATATTTTTAATAACCGAGTCAAAAACAAACTTTATTGTTATGCCTATGTTTTCGAGCATCAGAGTGGTGTAACCCCTTAAGACCGCGTGCAAGAAAACGGAGTGCCAAAATTAGTATACCCATTGAGATTTCATCTAGGGTATAAAAATAACTAATGGAAATTCTAACGTCAATTTTGTAAGAAGCTATTTATTTATTTATAAAAAATTAATGCGATAGTAAACAGATACATAAATCCAATTATTTACTACCGTTTGGTTAGCGCTAATTGACTTCAAAGGAAAAAAAAGAAAAAAAGAAATAGAACCAACTATCATATATACATAAGGAACTTAAATCTAGAGGATAGAGCATGATAAACAATAATTTCATTGGAAAAGGAATAGTATAAAATTAAATAATGAAATTACAGATAAATTTAAAAGTCATAGACATACTACCTAAATTCATTTATACAAATCAAAAAGCTTAAGTAAAACTAAGGATAGTAGAATTAAAAGTAGGATAACACATATAGGAGTAAAGGTAGACATTAAATTAACTTTAAAATAGTATAATGTGAGGTAAAGCAAAGTAGGGAAGAGAGGGCAATAGAGCTTACAGCGAGGTTAGTATACGGAAAAGAGGAAGTGAAGGAAGGAAGCAAATAAAAATTAAAGTTAAGTTGAACAATTTAGAATGGAGAAATTATTCAGAGCATTAATTATGGTTAAGAGGCTGCGCTTAAAAAACCCAAAGGTATCACTGAGTATATCCAAATCATTGTATAAGGCATTGTGGGCCCTTTGAATTCTAACCAAAGGTGACTTGAGATGCAAGTTGGTACGGGGTGGATCTATGTAAAACGTAGATAGCTGTCGAGTTAAACGGCTAGGAAAGCTAATTTTTAATTTGGACAAAAGCTCGGAGGAATCAATAGAGCCGTGTAATATTTTAAATAACAAAATTTCATCGAGATAGGAACGACGTGCTTCTAGGGATACCATGGACTATCTAGTTAATCTGCCGTCATAGTGTTCATAAGAGCCCGTAAGTTTAAAGTGCAAGTACCTAGTAATGTTGTGTAAAAGGGATTCCATATTGGAGAAGCGTATTCTAATATGCATCTAACTAGGGTATTGTACATAGTTTTATGGGTAGAGGGCTGTTTAAAAGGCCTAACACACCTTAAGACAAACCCCAGAGTTTTAAAAGCTTTATTGGTGATATTGTTAATGTGAGAGTCAAACAATAGCTTATTATCAAATTACCGCCCCTAGAATGCCATCCAATCAGAAAGGCTAGACGAATTTACTTTGATATTTTTTTTTTAATTTTAATTTCCGCGCGATGTTTTAAATTGATCATTTGCTTTCTGCTACAATTGAATTATTTTCCTTCTATTCTTCCGGAATATTATTTCTTAAAATAAACATTTATGGAAACGCAATTCCTCTAAAAAATAATTGGTCTAATAAGCAAAAATATTCAAAAATTTCTGGCTCAGCTTGTGAATCTTTCTGGCAATCCTAGTGACATCTATTGGGTCCTAAGAAACGTGCACAAACTCTTAAAAATTTTCCACGACGTATGGAACGGGAGGAAGAGGACTGCTTACATTTCTTAGTTTTAAATTCCTATTGATATGGTCATGTGGAACTGGCCAACACAGGTTGGCATGGAATTTTAATTTGCGATATACAAAAAAATCCGAACATTATTTCGGTGGTGCGAACAATTTTTATTTGAGGAAAATTAAAGTATTTTGAAAACTTTTTCATTATGGCACTTTTAGTTTTTTTTTTTTAGAGAATTTGACTTTTGAAAGATGCCTTTCGGAGAATTATGCATGAGTGGGTCTTATTTTCCCAACTACCATAAAACGGTAACTTGTCAGTAAAAATACGGCAAGACTAGCAAAATGTTTTGGCAATACTGCCGCTTGCCACCAAAACGCCTCGTTTTACCCCTACTCCCCTCCCATATAATTATTGTTTAGAAAAAAAGTGACAACGCAAAAATTAGTATGGCCAAGCTAAGAACGGGCTGCCCGATTTACTCTATTTTTGAATCTTTGGAACACTTATACGTACTTGGCCGACCAATTTGTATTCTTTTATTAAAAAAATAATTGTAATCATTCGGGATGTAACATGTAAGCAATTATAATCTCCGAAATAATTACAAATTTCGTTTGAGTATCTTCGAAATGCCAACACATATATCGTATTATTTTCAAAATTGGATCCATCCTATTCTAATAAATTTACTGTTATATTTGAATTTGTGTTACCTTAGGAAATAGTGTAATATAACTACGGTGATATTAGTTTGCGATATAGGAGCTTTCCTTAGCAAGAAATGCGTTTTTCCATTGTGCAACCATCAAATTTATGTAATTTCCTTTTACGGACTCATTCCTTCTACTTCTGGTTTTCGATTTAAAAAAAAAAAATCATTACGACTATTAAATTGTTACAGAAAATCTTAAGTTACGTACCCATTTACCTTCATTATATTCCACGTTAAATTTCCTTTTCCATTAAGTATTCCGTTACAGTATTTTTCTGTTCCGATGACACACATTCAAATGTATATTAACCACCCTGTAGAATTGGGTGTTCTTTACAAAATCATTACAAATTGCTTTCAACCTTCTCAGTTCTTGCCAATGTCAAGAGATTTTATCACGCAACATTGCCGGTAGTAGCCGCCTATAGGCGGTGATTATTTTGTTCATACATAGTACGCATATAATGACGGAGTACTAGCCATCGTAGAACCATTTATTTTCGAAATGAATTATTACATGAACTGGCAAAAGTAATTTTTGATAGACTTGCTGTTCTTGTCGATCAAGGAAAAAAGATTAATTAGAAAGCAAAAACGTTGATTTAGCTCAACCTAAACGAAGTGATTTTAAATAGAAAAATTACATGAAAATTAGAAATAATTTTGAATGAGCATGAAAAATACATGTTGCCAATGCATTGCTAGTCTGCATCTGAATTTTAAGGTAAACTCTGTCAATTGAATAAATTAAGGTAGGTATACATATTGTTATATTATTTTTTCCTGGACGCTTACACTCGGCCGAGCGGTCACCAAATGTTTACAGAAAGGTCTCGTTTGGGGCCGCACTTGAACCAAATTACCAACAAGTGCAGTAACTGCATGCATCAAAAATTAAATGCTTGTATATTCTGGGTGCAGGTATCGTGTGCCCAGGATAGTACGGCGGAGCCTCCGTATTTGGCAGGGTCTTGTGTTCGCACTTGAACTTCAAAGGTTTCTGGATTTTTTTCTCCTAATGCTTTCACTTTATTCAGATCTAGTTTCGAGATTGAAGGAATGAAAAAAAAACCTTCTTTTCACAATTTGAAGATTTCGCTTTTCTTTTATTTTATTTTTTTTAGTTTTAAAACCAGCCGTCTTTGGTCTGAGGTCGGCCACACCACTTCAACCACACCAGACTGCAATACAAAAAATGTTATCATAAAAAAAAAAACATGGCCGAGCCCAAAAATTCTGCCGCTACTCCATCTGCTGACTCTACTACCACCTCTCAACAAGTTTTTTCACTAAATCTGCCTAGGCCTACTTAGCGACATCTATTTTCATCTCCTGTTCTTTTGTACATTTGCCAACATTCGTTTTAATTACTTCTTATTTTAATGCAAATTTTATTTTCTTTTTGTTTTTATATTTGTCAAAATTAATTCATCTTATTCCTTGTTTTTAATGCAAATTTTTATCTTCTATTAGTTTTACCTTTAACAAAATTAATTCGACTTATTCCTAATTTTTAATACAAATTTGTATGTTTTATTAGTTTTACATTTATCCAAATTATATCCAATTATCTTTTATTTCTAATCCAGTTCTTCTTAATACATGTCAAAACTCTTGTTTATTTCTAATATATGTCAAACTTTTCATTTACTTTCAACTGTCAAACCTTCCGCTTAATTCTAGAACAATTAATTAGCGAAATCATCATAATTTGTGTCTAAACACGAGTCCAGCAAAATGCTTTCGCTGCGTGCTCCCACGTGTGCGCCAGCCCTCTGTCAAATCGGTTTGAGTGGATTATCTGAGTTGGACTAGATTTTAAGCATTGTATTCAACTTCAACTTCAGTTTATTCGGCTTTATACATACATAACCTTTTACATTTTTTTTTTATTTCCTTAAGATTTATCTAAAATGCTGAGCTATAATGTATGACTCAATCTACTTTATAATTCTTATTTTCGTACAGGCGAGCAAGAGATATAACAAAATAGCCTAGAGGCTTTATACTTCTGACAAAATAAAACTCACACTTGCGACCGGTGTGAATATTCTATATCTTAAATTCTATTTGGTCATAGAAAAGGGGTAAAAATACAAAACAAGATAATGAAAGCAATAACCTACAAACAACACAATACAATTCATAGTATCTACATATGTACCTAATATATATGATATGGGAGCTCTATTACAAGTTTGCTTTATTTTCTTTAACTTATCTGGTTTGTAGTACAGGGTTGTTCAGAATTTTACCTATTTCAAATTTGTTTATTTTTTCGAACATGTCATTTTTAGAAAGTTATTAAATTTTCATGTTTAGCCTCTATTTTGGTGTACTAAAGATGGTATTTTATAGTATTTTGGAATTTTGAATTTAATATTAAAGTCTTCAAGTAAATCTTGCGATTCCCTGTTGATTAGGCTTATAGGAGATGGGTAGTAGTTCTCATTGAGTTGTGTATTAATATTTTGTTCGTAGATTTCTGCCATAAGGATATTGTCAAGATGAGGGAGGTTGTTTAGGAATTTATTTGTTAGGTTTAGCATATATCTCATTTGGGGAGTTATATCTGTTAGATTGTATATATAGTTATTTGAATAGTTTTTTGTTCTTGTTTGATAATGTTTTCTTGTGCAAAGTCTAAGTATTTTTCTCTCAAATATTTCTAGGCTGTGGGCTAATGTGGGTGAGATAGTGAACCAGTTAACGAAGCCGTAGGTGATTGTTGGTCTAATTAATTGTTTATATATAAGGAGTTTTGTGCGACTGGTTAAGCTATTGTGTTTTAATAATGGCATTAGTATTCTTGATGCCTTATTACCCCGGTTTAGTGCATTTCGGCCTTGTTGATTGAATTTGAAAAGGCTGTTAAATGTTATTCCTAAGTACTTAATTTTGTCTTTGACTTGGGTTTCACGATTATTAATATTAATCTTCAGATTTTTACTTTTCTTAACAGCTCTTGATGTCCCTCTGCCAGATGCATTTCGAAAGCATATTAATTCAGATTTTCCAGCATTTATTTTGATTCCCCATGTCATGAAAAATTCATCGATGACTTTAAGATGCTCTCTTACAATGCCCGTGGCTATTTCTGGGTCTTTGTCGTGGGCGAATATTAGAGTGTCGTCTGCGTATAGAATTGGTTTTGATTGTGTATGCCCATTCGTATCGATTAGTAGATGAGGGAAGTCTATTAGAAAAAAGTTATATAGTTTGGGCCCGATATTGAACCTTGTGGTACACCTGAGCGTATTTCAATGGGGTCAGAGAGTACTTCGTCTATTATAACTTGCAGTTTCCTGTCTATCAGGAAGCTGTAGAAAAGTTTTATTAACGATGCGGGAACTCCGTAGATTATCATTTTGTGAATTAGCCCAAAAGTCCATACACTGTCAAATGCTTTCTCAAGGTCCAGTGCACATGTTACTGTGCACTGTCTCTGCCTTAGGTTACTTGTTACATCATTATGTAGTTTAAGTAATGCGTGATTCGTCGAATGTCCTTTTTTAAACCCAAATTGGTAAGCAGGTATACTTTTTTCGACTTCACAGTATTCATCAAATTGGTCAGCTATAGTTCTCTCAAATATTTTGCCGATGTTTGACAGCATCTGTATTGGCCTAAAGTTACCCACCTCATACGAATTTTTATTTTTTTGAATGGGTACTAGTTTTGCTTCTTTCCAAGATTTTAGAAAATAACTGTTATTTATACAGTGATTAACTATTATTGTTATATATTCTACAGCTCTAAATGGGAGTTTTTTTTAGAGAAAGTGTGAGACGCCATCTAACTCACAGGATTTTTTATTATTGATTTGACTCTAATAATTCCTTGAATTTTTTCTGCGTTGGTGAAAGGGCTTTCATTATAGTTTAACGCGTTATTCACTGAGCCAAAGTTGACTTTCTTGATAAATGTACCTTCGGTCGTGGAGTTTAGAGAGACGAAATTTTGTATAGAGTTTGTGACTTCTCGTAGGAGCTCTGTATTATATGATGGACATTTTTCTGAATATAGTACTTTGTAATAATCCTCAAACGCTTCGAGTCTGTCTTGTGTGGCAATAAGTTCTGAGTTGTTAACATGAACCTTCTCAGGTGTGGTGTTTTTCTTCTTCCCTATTATCCTGAATATTTCCTTGAATGCCTCTGGTCCTGGTTTGATAGCCGATAACCGATCTTGGAGAACTCTGTTCATATGTATACGAACTTTATCATCTATAATTTTTTTTAAGCAATTTATTCTTGCCGAGAGTGATCGGTATTCCTGGCTGCTTCTTTTTAATGTTCGATGGAATATTCTTTTGAGTTCCCTACACCAGCATTGCTTTGTCCTCATCAGTCTTTTGATGTCTTCTGGGATGTTTTTGAATTTTTTCTCTTCGGGGACTATTTTTTTGACGTACCGGTTTTTAAGTGTTGTGATATTGTTTGTGAGGTGTTCAATCCAGGAGTCTATTTCTATGTTATTAATATTCGTGTTTATTGGTGGAACCTCTTCTAAGGCTTCTGACAAACCAGCTTTGAAACCATTCCAGTCTACATTTGAGAAAACCTCAATGACTCTTGGGCTGCATAGTGAAATATCAAATTCCCCCAGGTTAATCGTTAGTTTAACCAAATAGTGGTCCGAAAACGACGCAAGGGTTGTACATGAATTGGAATTAAATAGTGTTCTGGAATGTGCTTCAGTGGTCAGAAAAAAATCTAGAATCGACGCCCCTTGTGGAAAAGTGGGACTCCTTGGTGAAATTATATCCAGATTGATTGATGATCCCGTTTCTATGATCCAATTATACAGTCGTCTGCCCATATTGTTTGTTCTACTGTCTCCCCAACTAATATGTCTTGCGTTCCAGTCTCCTCCAATTATTATTGAGTCGAGGTTTTCTCCAATGGTCTTTATTTTGTTGAGAACATCTATGAAGTCATTATTTGCCGTGGTAGAAGGAGTATATATACTTCCAATAAGTACTTTCTTTATGGTGTTATTTATAATTATTTCAATACCTATTAAAATTAGAGGAACTGTAGTATTTTCGATGGAGATGTGCTGGTATTTAATATTATTTTTTATAAAAAGGGCTACCCCTTGGCCTTTGTCTACTCTTAGAGTATTGTATTGAGGAACGTTTATCCTATGCTTTTCATTGAGTCTCGTTTCTGATATCACTGCTATTTCTGGTTTATGGTTTTTGATTATATTTAGTAATTCTATTCTACGGGTGTTCTGAATTAAGGCTTGAGCGTTCAGTACTATTATTGATATAACATCGTTAGACATTGTGAGATATGTTTAATATAAACAACAACATAGCTTCTCTTTTTTGAGATATTGAATTATATTTTGATATGGAATCCATGAAAACATTAATTTTATTAAATAGTTCCTGCAGTGGTACACCAAATAGTTCGTTTGCCAGATTATAGAAGTCTTGTATTTTTGACGTGTCATTTTTTTCGCCCATTCGAAGAGTTTAGTAGAGCATCTTTGTAACTAATCCCCTTTTTGATTGAAGGCTATTGCGCTTTACTATAAAACTGATTTTCCGTCTAGCTTTGTTTACCTTTGGTCATTCTTTCTTTTCTAGCATTTAAGAATTTCTTATACATTGGGTATCCTCGGTAATTTGCAGGATGCCCTTCGTGACCACAATTTACACAGGCCGGGGTGACTTCTTTCTCCTTGTCTAGACGGCACTCCTTAGGTGCGTGTTTTTCAAGGCATTTGACGCATTTGTATTCTTTAAAGCAGTTCAATGCTATATGGCCGAATTGCTGGCACTTATAACATTGTGTCGGTCCTCTGCCCTTTACAGCTTCCCATGTGACCTTTTATCTTAGGAACCATGTAGTTTTAATTAATTCTGAGAATGAGGAAGCTATCAATTTGATATTTTTCTTTTTTTGACTTTATCGTTTGAAACCTGGCAATTTTCCTAGGTGTTATGTAAGGGAAAGTATATTTGAATGCTTCCAGAACGTCAATCGGTTCAACACAATGGTGAAGCCCTTTTGGTAAGATGCTTATTGGTTTTTCGAAGGATGCGGAATATGTGTAACACTATATTTTTGTTTCAGCTAATAATTTGAGAAATATTTGTGTCTCCTGGGGATTCGCAGGGTAAATTTTGGTGGTGGATGGATTTAAATTAACGACTTTTGTATTTAGATTGTTATTATCTATAAATTGGTATAACATTTTACCATTAATATTTTTAACTATGATTGGGGGAATTTTAATTGGTTTCCCTGAGAGTATACTCTATTCTCCTATAACCTTTACATTTTCATTAACTTTATTTAGAGTTACAGGATTTGAATTATTATTATTTAGAGCAATAGAATTTTCTTTAACGCTATTTACCTGGTCTATTTCCATATTATTTTCATCTAAGCTACTTAAAACTTCACACCTGTTATCGCTTATCGGCGTTTCCATAGCTGCACGTTGTTTCCTCTTGTTGTCTCCATTTTGAGTACTAGAAGATGATTTACGCTTATGATATTTCACCGCTTTCCATTTGTACTCTATCGCTGAAAGTCCATTGTCCTCAAAGTTCTTCGTCACATTTTCCTGATTATTTTCCGTGTCTGTTGAATTGTTTGTCGTTGTTCCTTTCTTGATTATTTCTTTAACTGCATCGCAAATAAATTCGCTTTGTATTGCACTCACGCTTGTTTGTGTACACAACGTTGAGCCATCACTTTGTGTGTATGTAGTGGTGTCGCACCTGTATTTGTAGTGTCTGACGCTTGCGCATTTTGCATTGTTAAAAGAGCGTTATGCTCAATAATTGCACGTTCCGTTGCGGAGTTTATTAATTCGGATGGAAGTATTAATCTTTTTTGCATATTTGATATAAGCCGTCGTTCTTTTCTTACTTTAATAATTCTATCACTTTTGTCTTTTTCTTTGTCTTTGCTACCAATGTTAGGTGTACCCTGTCGGGCAACCTTTCCTCTGTTTTCCTCTGGTTTACCCACTTTATCACTTAAATTCGTTTGGTACAAAATTGCAAAAAGTATTATAAATACTTAAGCACTTTTGTTGGTTGAATTTATTTATTTTGTTTTTATTTTCACTCCGTATGTTAAAAAAGACGTCCACTCACCTCAGATATCTCAGACAATCTCCCTCTGATTCAAAAGCATTGTAGTGTCATATAGGGGTTGGAATAAAAACGAGTCTGTACTTAGGGTTTGAGGCTCTGCTATGATTCAATGGCTATTTTTGACATGGAACAGCTGGAGTGCGTTCCAAAACACAACTGCAGCTATAGTTGTAGCTATGTCAGAGTTATGTCAGAGCTATGTCAAGCTGTCTGCAGTTAACTAAAGCTGTTTGCGGTTTTGGAACGATCTGAGTAAGCTAAAAGTATTAGGACTGTCATTTATACTGATTGTATAATTTTATTGATACTTAAAACTAATATTTTATTACTGTGTGTTAATCCGAAATGAGCCAGAGAAAATTAAATAAATAAATAAATTTCGCAAAACGTTTGTAAAAGCGCACCAAACAAGATATTTCAATTGATAGCTCACGTCACGGTTTATATATATGATAACTAGCAGTTTAGAGCACAATCAGCGATAGCTGACTATTTTAGTCAACTTCAGATGTTTCGGAACACTCAAAAGTCAACTCAGCTGACATAATTTAGTTGACTACTGGGTTTTGGAACTATTGAAGTCAGCTATAGTTAGCTGTAGCTATGTTTTGGAATGCACTCCTGGTTGATGAGTGTCAAATTCTGATAAATCACTTGTTTGCAAAACTTGTCAAGAAACGTTTGCCCGTAAAGAATATTTAAATAATTATATGCGACAGGCTCTTGTCAATATTCCACACTGTGGTAATGTGTGTAGTCTAAAATTTACAAGAAAGGAGCATCTTATCGTATGTTCCTTTTGCTTGCGAAACATGTTGGACATCTTTGCCTTTGGTAGGAAATTTATTTTTTCATCGTGGCAATGCGGATTCTGCCAATAAATTTCGACACATATTTTGCATTGCCTTTGAATAGATATTACAGGCACCATTTAATAAAGACGGAAATGAGGAAAAGGCGAGAGCGAGTTAAGTGGTTTTGTAACAATATGTATGTACATATGAGCATACGAATAATTTTTTACTTATTTAAAAATCATCAAATTACTGATAACAGCTATTTTTTACAATAATCTCAATTACGATTCACATCTCCGATGGGATGACTGGGACTTGACCAGCTTTTTTGGGGCATTTCTTTCATTTAGTTCTCTCAAATGGAAAAAAAGAGGTTCCAGTTGGAAGCCTGCTTTTGCAATGTTATTGCAACGTGGCAGCTTGTAACCAATTCAATTTCAATTCTATATTTCTCGTTTATACCCGTGTCGAAGCATTTCAATAATGCTTCGTTTTAGAACCGGTTCTGCTATCACTTTGGGATACGCCACATGTATCTATTTAAAAAGGTTTGTGTACGGTGGATTGAATTGAGTAGCTGTCCATAGTTGTCTAGCATCAAAGATGACTTCTGATTTTATAAACAATCGAAATTGCTGAGATTTCTCTAAAGTTCCATATCCGCAACCACCAAATACGGTAATTATGAAACCAGGTTAAAAGAAGCTGCTAACATCCTCCTCCCTCGCCATATTTAAGTAAGTTTCGTATATGAAGCCTGTGACAAGCTTCGGATTTTTTTTCCATTGCTGTTCCATTTCAGATCAACTATAGATTACTTTCCATTATGAGCTTTTGAATAAGGGTGTACTGGACTTGATAACGGTGAACCAGTAAGTAAATGTCATCAGCATAATCTAAATCATTGAGGCGACTCATGAATCCTTATTGTATGCCGCGTGGGCTATAATCGAGTACGTTCGTAAGTACATCATTACTAGGCAACGAATAACAAAATCCCTCGATTTGAATACAATTAAATCTTTTCTAAAAATATGGATAAATACAAGCTCACGTTATGCGGACGAAACGAACTCATCTCATAATAGTAATAATAAAATTTAAATGAGTGAAATATGAGTGGGAATGATCAGAACAATCAGACGTATGGAATATGTAAATAACGTGAAACTACAAATGGAGTCAATAAATTTTAATTAAGTAATTCAAACATTTTTTTTCCTAAACCAATTAATTAGAATGCTATTTTATATTATTAAGCTGTTCCGAAAGGACCAGAATGTACGTTGATGGCCTGTAATTTATCGAGGATTTGGTTTGGTGATTTGACTTTGATTACAGTTGGAACAAAAGGGAATTGATTATTTGTTTTGGGAAGCCATTATGCGAAAGAATTTCCCGTTTATCAGGGATATTTTTGTGGTGGAACTCGAGGATGTGCGCATTTTAAATGTAGTAACCTACCCAAGGTGGTAAGTATTTGATACCAATCAGTGATGAGCTCCTTATTTCTTCTTAAAATTTTAAGGTATGCAACTATTCACTTTCTCTACTATTGCAAATTGTAATATGAAATGGAAATTGTTTAGTTTATAGAGAACATTGTTAATATTATCAGGTGGTTCAATTGAAAATAAATCATCCATATAAGTATATCTTTTCATTAATCTGATTTTTATTTCAACCTTGCTTAAAAGTAGCTCCAAGACAATATCTACTAATTTCGGTAAACCAGAAATCTATTTGTAAATATCTTTATTAAACACGAAATCGGTTGGTTTCTACGATGCAAAATTCCTAATTGCTTAATTGGTGACATTAATTAAGACAGAATTGGTTTGATGGGGGTAATTTTGCTTATAATCTTGGAGGTAATGACATTTAAGTATAGGTTCTGAATTTATTTGTGTCGTCAATGATTGCGTTCATATTGGGCTGTTTTATATATTCGTTGTTTTTTGTCTGTATGTGTTACGTCGGTCGGTTCAATTCTCATTGTTCGGTATTTAGATTTTTCCCAGATATCCTATTTTCAATATGGCAACAGTAACATTCCATCATTATCAGCATATATGTTCCGGCAGGTGGTGTCTCTCAATCGCGTACCTAAGAAAAAAAAGACCATTGTGAAATTTTCCAGCTCGCAAGATTGCTTTCTCCAATTGTTCCTTACTTCTTTTTGGCAATTTTTACTTTTTATATGTCTTCAGCTTATGTTTTTTTCTTCACGCGTGGAATCATTGTGTAACTTGTTTTAAATTTTCGAGCGATATCGCGTATCGATGATGATTCCTTTAAATCAATTAAACACTTAACTCCACTTTTTTCTCAACTGGACCAGTTGGGTGACCCGATTTTGTCTTATTCTCTAAATGCTGAAAATCTTTCATACTCTTTATAACGCACTGAACTGTTCTAACCTATACTCCTACCTCTTTCGCGATACTTGGCTTAGATTTAGTTTTATTTGCTTTATAAATTCGCGCAACCTAAAAAAAAACCTCAAAGAAAATAGTAGGTACTTCCAGTAATTTTAAGCTTGGCTCCTTACCGTCCCAAAGGCAACGCTTTGATTGATTATTTGAAAATCGAGGTTGAGTACCCCTACGGGTTCTCTGGAATATAGGCCTTATAAGGGCCCATTGTTCACCCTCCAAACATATAAGGAATCGCTCATAGGTCCCAACCAGACGCTCCTACGAATTTAAGTATTGGCCCCCAGCCCTCCCTGCCGGCTTCATGGAGTTCGACCAGGAGGCATAAGCCAAGGAATCTGTAACGTTTTCCTGACAGACCGGACAGTGAAAAACAAAATGAGTCAGCATGTCGGATTCCCCTCCCCATCCTTTGCATGCTGGATCGTCAACAAGCCCCATCCTGTGTATGTGACCGCTGAGAAGAGAGTGCCCAATGAAGATTGACACCAGAGCTTTGAGGGTTGGGTTGTTTAGATTCAACAACCTTTTCTTAGGCTAGGCCAGCCCTACAGTTTCTTTGCGATTCTACCTGAAGAGTCATTTAACCGAAGGTGACTATGTTGGTAGTCAGCCCAAGCCGAGATATTAGAGACAATGCGTTTCGGTTCTATCCCAGTTGTGCAGGAGGGTGCCACCGAGGTTACACGAAGACGAGCAAGTTCCTCCGCCTTCCATTTCCAACTAATGTCGCTGTGATCGGGCACCCACATTATCGGTACTCTATTGTTCCGTGAAAGGGGGGTCAGGTTGGTTTTACATTCCAATACAACTTTGGAGGTTGTAAAAGGTTTTCACAAAGTCTTGACAGCTGCTTGGCTGTCAGAGCAAATTGCAATCTCCTTGTTCTCAGTGTCTGAGTTATGAGATGCCTTCCTGCCTTACAGATGGCCTTCACTTCTCCCTGGAAAACCGTCATATGGCTTTCGAGGTGTATGGCAATTTCCATTTGAGGCTCCTCTCAAAAAACTTCTGTTCCTGTGTTGTCTTGCAATTTGGAGCCGTCTGTTAATATGATCGGGTTTGTCAATGATTGAAGCACGAAATATGATTCCCCTTCGGGCCTTTCTGGAATTTTCGATTTAAGGTTAATTTTCAGCATAGTATCAAGGAAGAGATCGCTGTCCCTGTCTATGTCAGGTACGATGGACTGCACGAATTCAAAGATAGATTCGTGTGGAACTCTTCAATCTAATAATGCAACGCTTACTATATACCGTACTTAACAAAATAATAGTTTTAATTAAAAAGTAATCTCACAAATTTACGCCCAATAACTCTCTGCCATAGTTTAAATCTGCAGACATCTGGAAACAACCCTCCGAGGTGTCTTGATCAAAATATAGATACTTCTTATGAATTTCATTAGCTAAATGATTTTATGAAAATGTTGAGCATATTTGCAAAACTAGCTGTAAATCATACTATTACTGCTTTTCTTTATTAAATTTGAGGCACACTTAACACACAATTTAACTTACCTTCACCATATATAAAGTTGCGTCAAAGCAGCAGACATTTTCTGTTCACCATTTAGTTTTCCTCAAATTTAAAAAAACTTCCTCTTCCCTTCCATGATATTAGCATCTTCTATTTCCATTCTATCATTCTTTCAACAACCTCAAATTTGTCTCCGAATTTCGTAGCTATTCAAGTATTTCTTAAGCGTCTACATGCGGCATGATGTGAATTAACTTCTGCACGATAATTACATAAAATTCCCATAAGCTTCAGGCCTTTTCCATCCATAACTCTTTTTCCGCACGAACGTGAACAATGTTGTGCTTCTTCCAACAGACTCTTCCTTCCCATTTTCCATAGTTTGATCAAATTCACAGCTCATTTTTTTTTTTTACAAAATCTCCTCCACCACCCCTTTACCATGCCTAAAAAGTTTTCCTTTGATCGTGCATGTAGCACGCTCATTGAAACCCATGTGTTCCTCTTCACATACAATGGGAAATGGGAAATTTTTTGGAAAGCCATTCGTTGCCACCACAGGACATGAAAGCTTTCTTTAAGTGTACATTAAATGAAAATGAGGGACCCGCAAGGACCCAAGCCTTTGGTGAACACGACCCTACCTCTCAGTTATGCTATTCTTCTGGTGGTGGTACTGCTGCTGCTACTACTACTACTACTACTATTGAGCTACTTATCCTGGCAGTACTATACTAGTGAAGGCTGACGACGCTGTGGTACTACATCGGTGTAAAGCAGAACAGAGCATATCGAGGATGTCACCCTTGCTGCGTTGCCATACCTCCTGGCCTCTTATGGCCTTCATGTTCGTGCTAAGCACAATGCATTAATTCAATTGCCTTATAATTAAATTCAAATCGAATTCATGCGATTTTTATTTCATCAGCTCGAGTACGTGACATTTCTTGTGCTGAAAGTGAGCAACATTTAGTGATTATGTATGCGGGAGCATGTATCCTATGTGTTGGTGAATGCCATACGTGCCCTTTGCAGTGTTTATTTATTTATTTTTTATTTTCTCCACTTTTTTTATTCGCACCCACAATGGGTGGCTCCGAAATCATCAGCCGGCTCTCCCTTTTTCATTTTTCGGAAAAGGACAAAATCTCAATATATGTACTCTTGTGTGTATTTAGGTACAGCTTTATTTGCATATAAGCATTGGCACTTCTAGAAATGAGTGCTTGTTTTGAGATATGCAGTCTTAGAAAAATCATTTTATAGGTGGGGATAGATTTTCAAAATATTAACAATGTTCTTTTCATAACAAATATAATTTTTTATTTAGTATTTTGTTAGTGTAGTGTGTAGAGGTCCTTATTTTGCAAAAGTACCGAATCGAAATTTTTCAACACTCAACTATTTAAAATAACATCCTTACTGAAATTTAATTTTATATATGCATGGAGAAGACGTGCAGATCTATTTTTCTAGACCTATTGGATTACAGGAGGACTGTATTGCGCGCATTAGTAGCGATCCAACTCGAATATCCGCTTGGGCTGAATCTAACCGGCTTTTGCTCAATCCGAAAAAATCGACTTGCTTGGCCTTTTATAGTGGGGCTATAGACATGTCGCAACTACCTCCCATACTGCTGAATAATGTCATATTACCTTTCTCCGAAAAGGTTACCAGAATGGGAGTTGCCCTTAAAGCCTGAGTTACAATGTGACGCAGGTACAGTGTGTCGGTAAGGGTGTTGCTGACGCTGGTCGCGTTGCTTGAAGTTGAAAATATTTCAACTTGAGACGCGCAACTCCTTGACAGCTGCAGTCGAGGCAATTTATGTGAGTGAAAATTGTAAGTTTTAAGTAATGCCACAGTATTTAATAACTAGTTAACTTATTTATGGACAATTTTATGATTTTATTTAATAATGGTGTTAGGAACTTTCTTGTAGGTTATTACAATACACAAAAGAGGTTAACACTTTTTTTTTCATTTTATTGTTATATTGAACTGCTAACACATTTTACTCATTTATCTTTTCAAATATTTAACACTAATCTATATATACATACACTAAATTTTATATCGATTGTTCTGGACAAACGCTTTATTAAACTTTTTTCAACACACCGAACTTCCACACAAATTCACGACCCGTACGTAACTCTTTTTTTTAACTCGCCGCTTCGCTTTTTTTCCAAACCGTACTCTTCGATCTTTTTCGTTACAAACCCCTGCATTCAGAGTCACTTCTCGTTTTTTCTTCAATCATCAATTCTGCCCAATATTCGATTTGAGCGATATCCAGTAATTTCAAAGTGTAAAGCTTGCAATTAATTAATAATTTTTGTTTATCTGGATCACAATTCGCGAAGCTAAGGTTATTGCACATCAATTGAAAATGCGAATAAATGTGAATGACACTAAATATGCCAAGCTTGCATATTAATTTCCTTTACTTTTGCCAAGACTGGGTCATGAATTTGTGTACTAATTACTTTCTTTACAATGGAACGATATTTCAACACTAATTGCAATTTTAGTTTCTTTAAACCTCCATGCTCATTTCATTTTAACGATTGTGGCAGCTTATGCATGCCAAGTCGTATGATTTGTTTGAGCGTGTGTATAAAATGAATCTATTTTTCTAAAATCAATGACGATTATCTATGGTTCAAGAAATTCTGAAGTAAAGAGGTTCAGCAAATTCCTAAGAAAAATTTTATGTGTTTCTGCCCAGACACAACTTGTTCTAATCATCAGAAGAAATATTGTCAATTAAAATTCTAAGAAAAAATAAATAATTCTTGCCTACATTGAAAAAACGTTTACTGGCCTGTGAGCACGAACCAATCAAAATAATATACATTTTAGTTCGTATTGTTTAGTACTCATGATATATTTAGCCGAGATCAGTGAGTTATTGACGTTTGCTAAGAGCTCTGCTCATCCATTTCACTTTGTTAATACAGCGGTCTATATCTGGGCATTTATTGGTGGGCATTCCTAGACGAGTATTCTTGATGCAGTTTGCAAACCGGTTTTTTAAGGATGGCCTATTGTCTGTACAATATGATATTATGTACAAACACATTAAGAACAAAAAAAAACGACAGCATACATGTCAAATTAATAACCATTTCCGGCTTGCAAGTCGGATAAAAAATTGTGAGCTGGTTTGATGTTATTGGAAAATATTCAGTTTATTCAATTCAAATTAGACTTATATATTGAAAACGCATATATGTTACATATATATACACTAGGGGGAGCCCGTCGGTGGGATAATATAGATACCTCAATGAGTCGGGTGGAAGTGGGGTGGTTATAGATGCATGATATCTAAGCTATTATCTGACATGATAGCGTGATTCCGTAGTCTAGAGTTTCACTCTGTCTCTGCATGTATGTGTGTGTGTGTGCGTCTACAATTGTGCGTGCATACATTAATATGTGTGGGAGAATGTAGGTTTCTATGTCGACGCGTTCTCAGGCAGTTCTCAAATATATAGAAAATGCGAAATTTTTGTATGGCAACCCTATGAAGGAGTTCCCGATTTTTCCCGTTTTCGAAGTGCATATGAGGTCTCAACTCGATGCCCACGTCAGACATCTACTAAGTAAATAGTGAAAACAGAAGTTTTGTATGGCGACAGCAAGTACGAGTAACCCGATTTAGTCCATTTTTGTAATTTTATTTACTGTTGCTATGAAAACACGTGTATACACGTTGTCAGCCAGTGTCTAAATATATACTATAAAATGAAATATTTGTATGGCAACCCTACGAAGGATTTGGCTGATTTAGTCCATTTTCGAACTTCTTTTTGCAATTTTTATGAAAGCGCCGTGTACAAAATTTCAGCTTCCCACGTCGACGAGCTCTCAGACAGTTTTTTATATCTCGAGAACAGCGCCATCTATTGAGTCCAAAACTATCATATCTTTCAAGCTGGAACCAACCAAAGACAATCACAAAATTTCATTGAAATCGGTTCGGCGATTTCGTAGATTAGCGTGTACAAACACAGTGACACTGGATTATTATATATTTAGATATATTATCGACAAAATAATTGTTTTTCTAAGGCAAGAGATCAAAAGATCCTAAGCAGGAAGGCCAAGGCGGCATTGTGTGAAAAAAAAAACTTCTAACCAACATCTTCCAGTCCTCTTAATCACGCACACTACGTCCAGGCAAGGTAATATTTTTAGCTCATCCGTCGATTGGAGACCAGACCCAAAATTATCCATCCAGGTTGCACCAGGCAAGGGCTGGACAAGCTCACAAAAGTACCGGGTACTCTCATTGTCTTCTTTCAGGCTACACAGACACTTGGGGCTCTCAACAACATTTCTACAATGTTTTCTGACGAGACCCAACATAAAGTCATTAAACTTTCTATTTGGCCCATCAAGGAAATTTTCGTACACTTACATGTGCTCATGTGAGCTCAATGCGGACATCCGTTTTGATGGGATCACTGAAGATTCTGATCCAATAAAGAGAGAACTAAAGCCAGACCTAAGCCACTGACTTCGCCCTTATATTTCCTATGATTCAGATACCGTGTTATAGATACACAACTTAGCGAAAGGCGTCCTGTACTCCACCAATAGTTTAGATATCACATAATATGAGGGAAACTCAGAGCCATCAAATCTACCTGGTTGTCTGAAGCAATAGTAATGTTCTTCCCTTTATTTTGATATGATGGCGAAAAATCTCAGCTTGAAAGACAGTAGTGGACCTTCTAAGTGATCCCTCCAACGCAATGTCAAGCTCAAGAAAATAAACGCCGGTACGGAAGGGAGCCGTCAGTGATTTTTTTTTAAAGCAGACAAAGGAATGATCGTTAATGTTCTCCCGTCAGTGCACAATTCTCTATCAGAAAAACTCACAGAGAATGGGCGGCCAAATCGAAGTGCCGTAAAACTACTCCTAATAATTGACCTTTTCATTATGCACACCACAAGATGTTAAAAATACTACAAGAAGTATGAGTTGCGTTGACCCTCATGGCTCATACCTATTCTATCCTAAGATAATCCATTTCATTTCATTTCATTTTCATTTATTATATAAGCAACTCTACACAAGTAAGAATACATTCTTTAAATTATGTTCCTACATATATACGATGCATAATGCATTATATATATATATAGGTACATTATAGGCTATAAACAAGCGAAAAATTAGCATTATAAAATATAGAAAATAATGTGTAATTCACTATATGTAAGTATTAGTTATCTAGGCACTAAATAGGCAAAAAAGCAAAGAACAATAGAAAATATAATTCATTATATGGATTAGTTATCAAGGCTAAAGATAATGAAAAATTAATATTATAAGAAATAATTGAACCATAAAAGTACAATATAATACTATAACTTGTTACAAACTGCTATAATAATTGAAAATTTTAGTTTTGAAACTGTTGCACTCGTGCTGTCTGCGTATTTGAAGAGGAAGGGAATTCCATAGCCTGACAGCCTGCACGAAGAATTGCCTTTGAGAGGCTACAAATGAATGTCTCGGTACCAGTAGTATTAAGGATCGTTCAGATTGAGCAGTGGTGACTTTATCAAGAAGGTATCGAGGAGCTAATCCAATTAGTATCTTATTCAAAAAAATTACATGACGGTACAGAAAATAAAACTTAAATGGAAGACCCAACAATTGGTTTGAGTATGGAGAGACGTGATCGTAACGTCTAAGACCATTAACAAAGCGCGTGATGGAGTTTACGGCAACATTCAGTTTACGGGTTGAATAAGAATCAAGATGCCCATAAATCTCACAACCATAGCCAATAATAGGAAATAGTATAGATAGATATAAATAGAAATAGTAGTACTTTAGCCAATCTGAGGCGGCTATTTAACGGTACTAAGCGCCGTAGAGCTCCATATACTTTCCCAACGACGTTGTCAACATGACTAGACCAGGAGAAGTCCTTATTAAATATTATACCCAGATTATTTATTTTATCACAAAATTGGATAGTAGTGTTATTCAGAGTGATATTTGGGAAACAAGATGTGTCAAGAGCATTTCTATATATAGAAATTGCCTTAGTTTTGTTAGGATTAAGAAGTAAACCATTATCAGTTACCCAAGAATTAATCTTTCCAAGGTCGCTACTAATACAAAAAATTGCATCCTCCACTAGGCCCAACCTCCTAGATGTGTAAATTTGTAAATCATCTGCATAGAGATGAAAATTACAATGATTTAAAACACTGGGTAAATCATTAATGAATAAGGAAAAAAAGTAAGGGGCCAAGAATGGACCCCTGCGATACACCAGCTTTTATTGGAAGAAATCTAGAGAAAGAGTTACCACACCGAACTTGTTGAAAGCGGTCATATGAATAGGATGCAATTAAGTTACCTGTCATCTTAGATTCCAATTCATCCCTGTTTAGCATTAGCAGCATTCTTAGATTTTAGATATCCATCAAACACTTCACAGGAGAGCACATAGATTTCCTGATAAGCTATACTTACCTTCTGTTTATCTTGTGGTACATTCTCCATTCCACTTTTGCCTTCTTGTTGAAATCCGTACAAATCAGCAGGTCTTAATTGCACAGGTGTTTGCAAAAGCTATTTCAGCAGGGATGGATCTTCGAATAAGCCTCGGCAGGGACACATTGTGAAGCTTAGTTCTATCCTCTATATCGCACATTAAATATTTTTATGGGACTACTATTATATCGTATACAGAGTTCTATTTAACTGAGGTGCGCTTCCTACCACGATAATCAAGAACCGATCACGGAGACCGTGATCCCAGAAAGATATAATTTCATAACTCAAGTAACATCAATGAACCCTGGTTTTTAACTGATAGTTGACCTACCTGATTCATGGGAACAGGTAACGAAACAGATGCGCACTTGACTGATTTACTTCTCAAGAAATGTAGTCTATTATGTCATGCTTAAAAATATTATCTGTGTTTCAGCATTGTTGTCCTGAACAATGCGAATGTGAAACTGTTTACGATCCTCTGTCTTTCCTCTCCATTACAGTCTATGAAATTTAAAGAGCATCCATCATTCTCTAATTCTCTAATCTCCTAAGCAATTTCCTTCCTACCTCGATCGAACATCGCGAAAATACAACGTCGGATAATCCTCCATAGCTATTTTGTTGCCCATCTGAGGCCTTTGTGGAAGCACGATAATGGCAGAAACACATCCAGGCCTCGAGGCTTCCTCGAGGTATTGTCAAAATTTCCAACACGGGTTTTTAAATGAAGCAACACAAAACCAAGCCAGCATCTAGCCTAAAGGCCTAGCCGAAAAGCGCGCTTTGCTCAATGTTGGAAATTTTTCTCTCTCAGGCCTACTTCTGTCAACAGATGTACTAAGCAAATTACTATGACAGAACCGAGCCTGGTGGTATCCTTTTGTTTTCATTTTTCTGAGGCAAGCTGCGAGGATGCCTGAGAGAGGTCAGGCCTGAGGCTTGCTTGGATGTGTTTCTGCCTTAAGGAAGTCAAAGGATTAGTAGGCTGAAGCAATAATGAAATGTTTGTTGACATATCAAACTATTTCGATATAAGCACGCATGTTCCTATAGTTGTTAATATGACGTTATAGAAGGTTTGGACTATTACGTATCCATATCGAACTCAAATCATAAGGTGAAAAACAAAGAATAAATTGGAACGAACTTAACTGAAGATATGTGAACACTAAAAATTATAAAAAAAAAAACCAGCCAAGTGCGAGTCGGACTCGCGCACGAAGGGTTCCGTACCAGTGCTGTCGTTTGAAAAATATCAAGAGTAGTACAATTTGCTTCCAAAGCGGAGTACTTTCGGAAAAAATGAAGTACACGACTAACGAAATTTAATGAATTAAAATTAATTAGAATGGGATGTACAGAAATCATGATAATGTGAATAAAACTCATTTTCATTAAAATTATTCATATTTAGATTTTTAAATAAATCTTTATATGTCTCCTAAATATTATTAATATTATTACATTATTTATATTTTTTTATATAGAAAACACTAGTTTTTATTTTAAGATTTTCCCATGAATTTTTTTTCCAGCAATAACAATTTCTTAATTTTAGTTGACAGCTGTTGATTTAAAAGATTCATTAATTCATTGCTTTGATTCAGATCATACTTGTAAGAAGTAAAATGTTTCTGTTATGAAAGCTTTTCTTGAGAAAAGCATACCTGCATAAAAGAAATCAATACAGATGTATACTAATAAAATACATAAAATCGATCATAGTTTAATTATTTAATTATTGAAAAGTTTTGAATTTTCAAAATATTTGTGAGGATTTCAATACAGTCATCATGCAAAATTGTATTGACAACTTCAGTCGCTTTAGTTTTTCTGCATTTCAAATCGTTTACAATATTTGAATCAGTAATGCACAGAAATAATTCTGGTAGAGGAAAATGGATTAGATATCCTTGTTTAAAATTAAAAATTATTTTGATTTTTTGTATGATCGTCCGTTCGTCCATCCTTACGATAACTCAAGAGCGTGTGTACTTAGAGTGCTGACATTTTGCATATGGGTAACTCGTTCGTAGGGTTGCCATGCAAAAATTTCGTTTTTCACTCGTCGACGTAGAGAGCTGAAGTTTTGTACATAGTGTTTTCATAAAAATATTAAATATAATTTCAAAAATGGACTAAATCGGGTAACCCCTTCTTGGTGTTGCGATATAAAAATTTAGGGTTTTTACATATACTGAGTGTGAGAATGATCATTCGTAGACATTTTATTGTACTGAAAGCTTCTTCAGAATATGAAATCCTATAAAATTAGTTATAATCATTTTTTCTGTCAAAAATCTGTTCAAAAATCAAACTTGCACAGATGGGTGATCATACGAAATTTACCTAGAGTATTGTAAGAATGGGCCTTAGATCAATTCGAGTTTCTTTACTTGTTTGCAATAACTTTGAACACGCTTAGTTTGTTTATTATAAGTATTACCTTTTGCTGGCGACAAAACAGCTTCCATAGAATTTCAAAGAATGGTTTCTTGACATATCTAGTCGTCGTTCTATAAATCTGTCGTTATACTAGAAATTATGTTTTCTATATAATTTATGTTTGTAGAATTTTCAGGAATTGTTCTAGATTTCCTTTGATCTTCGGATAGATTTGTCATATTCATATTGCATGCACCACAGCCACTACATTTAAAAATTTCAATACTGTATCTGCAATATTGTCAAAAATTGACTTTAGTACTTTGCCTATGAACATACATTTTGGATGCTTTGATATTTACTTCTCCATAAGCGAAAGTGATTTTGATCACATTAGATTTTTACTCTCTGACTTCACAGTTCTGTTTCCCCGGTAAATATGGAAAAGTTAGTAAACTATATATCTGAAAGAACTGCCAGGTCATTATAAATAATGGTCGATACTCATGAGGGTCATTCCATAGGAAATCGATAAAAATTCGCACTTTGCTAACCCGGCCATCACCAATCTCGTTTTTCTTTTGCTGAAAGTTAAGCAGTTATGAGATAAGAATTCAACTATTTATTTTTTTGATGTGCCGCAAGCTGGTTGAATTAAAGGACTTAGAACTTGACTTTGGCTCTGATTATCACAGAGACATGACCATTTTAAAGATGAAAGTACAATTCTTAAGTGAAAATTATAAAAAAGATATGCTTTTTATAAGATGAAAAAATTAAGGATAATAAATATATCCTTTATCCTTGAATATTTTCAAATGCATTCAATTTTCCTTACATTATTTTTAAATTAATGCTCATAATGTTGTTAGTAAATCGTTAAATTTTTAAATTGGGATCTGAATGGGTTTGGAAACGAGAATTTTTTTTTCGTTTAAGGTCTGGTTTTTTAAGGAAAAGTGTCATACAAATCCGTTTTGTTATCCTTGATCCCGTAAGATTTTTTCTCCAAGGACATATTTTTTTTTCTTCTCAAATGTGACCCAATAACAGTTCATTAAACCTCGAAACCCATTGAGTCACAACTTGAAAATTTAACTTCTTACTAACAACATTAGGAGCGTTAATTCAAAAAGATGATGAATTTCGTATTTTGCAAAATTTGTACTCAAATACCACTGTTTCTGTGGAATTGGCCACAATCAGATCATGCAAACTAAACTGTTGTTATATTAAATCGGCAGGGGCCCACATCATATTTAAAACAAATTAAAAAAAAAAACTTATACAAAAAATCAGCTTTACTGATGAAATATTTCTTAAGCGTAGTCCCTAAAATTTGCCACAGAGATGGTGTAAGTTGTAAGTTCCTCGAATTTCGTATTTTTAAAATTGGGAACAATTCTAAAGTTTTTTCCTTTGTGTCACAGCTCACAAATTTTATATTGTTTTATTACAAAAAATCAACATTTTCACAGCACTTGAATTAAAGTAAGCAAATGATATAGTTAAAATAAATCACTAAATACCTTCGCTGAATCATAAACTAAAACCAAACCTTCCATGAAAAATTGACTATTAGTTGGATTAGCTTTTGTGAGAAGGAAAATGAAGAAAATATGGAGGACATAGGAAAAGGCAAAAAGCAATTAAAATAAACGTTTTTTGGAGTTCTTCAACGAAAGAGCGTTCGTTATTCACTTCATAAACATCAATCATAGCGTTTAACGAACGAATCACAACAACATGACTAGATAGGTGTACTTGGCTAAAACAAATCAGATTACGCTTTAGTGCGCTGCACGCCAAAGCTGAAAAAAATTATAAAACAGGAATGTGTTAGCTCTTAGCGGCTGTTTGGTATATTTCATCAAACCAACTTTTCAACCGGATTCGTTAATAGATTTTATTACTAAAATTTACTACGAATTTGTAGT
The DNA here is from genome assembly GCA_963930735.1 of Dioctria linearis. Taxonomy (NCBI): domain Eukaryota; kingdom Metazoa; phylum Arthropoda; class Insecta; order Diptera; family Asilidae; genus Dioctria; species Dioctria linearis. The sequence goes on from OZ005741.1 coordinate 310,171,171, forward strand.
TTGCTAACAACATATATAGGAGTTTTAAATATGAACAAATGAAAAGCGGAGTACTTTCATAAAAGGAGTAGTACCGGAGTACGCTGTTAGTTTTCGGAGTACAAATACTCCGCTCGGAGTACAAATACTCCGCTCGGAGTACAAATACTCCCCTCGGAGTACAAAAGACAGCACTGTTCCGTACCATCGTACAAAATTCGACACTATGTAATTTTTATTTATTTTTTCATATGAGACTAGGCGTCATGTGAAAAAATTATGCTGTCATTTGAAAAAAATCCCTACTGATAATAATAATGATTGAGAATAAAACGAGGAAAAAAACGCCAAAAAAATCACGTTTCTTGTAAGGGGTCCCCTTAAATTTTATTTCATTTTTATTACATGTTGTTATAGTGGCAAAAGAAATACACACTCTGTGAAAATTTTAATTGGCTACCTATTACGGTTCATGAGATACAATCTGGTGACTGACGGACAGCGAAGTCTTAGTAATAAAGTTCCCGTTGTTACCTTTTGGGTACGGAACCGTAAAAAGCAAGTGAGTTCTTCGACAAACACGAACGAGTACGATTGAAATACACGAATTCACACAGCGCGTGGTTTCACCAGCCGAACCACGCGCGAGCACGAGCAAATGCGCTGTGGGAACAAATGAGCACCAGTTATAATCTACTAACACTAATAACAAATAAATGGGAACACCCAAGAACAGAAGAAAATGTAACTAAATATGAAAACCAATTTTAATATACACTTTCAGAGTATCCATACAAACATAACGCGAACATGAACAAATACCAGCGAACATTAACGAAACAATTTATTTAACCGGTTAAAAGCCCTACAGTTATGCTGCTTGCAAAAATACCAGAGGGATTTTCGTATTTTATATGCGAAAACTATTTCCAAGCCTGCATAATTCATGAACAAATGTGTAGAAGTCGAACTTTATGGTTTTCTTAAGCATTATAGACGTCTACAAGTCTGGAATAACCGCCAGTTTGGTATGCTTGCACCATAACCATTCCCTTCCCTTTAACTAACATATCTCGGGTGAACATTGTTGTTATGCTAGTAAAATAATGTATATAATTTAATGGATAAGATGTTCCTCCATATGCCCGTCTATTCGATTTCTGTCTTTTAAATGGCCTTTCATATTCTATATGATTTTCCATCATAAGCTCACAGATATGCCTGATGTGGGTATATTCGTAACGAACCCATCAGGAATATCTCCAAAGTTGTACCAACAACCTCTCACAATCCCATTCCATTCCCATTTCACCTATTAATTTTCCATACTTTTCCATATAAAGTCAAATATGTCACATTTCCCTCAAGAAATTACATTCCAGATATGGTTGTTTACGAGCTCATGCATAAATAAATAAAAATTTTTGCTCTTGTTCGTATCAAATATTTATAGCGGCACGAACAACAAGTGAAAAGATCAAGACTGATGGCATCGAATGGCTTAGAAGAGACGAGAGAGTGCGAATATGTGCAAGGACATTCTAGAAAATAGACGAATTCTATAATGGCTGTATAAGGACACGAGGCAAAGAAATGCACAAGAAGGGCAAGGATGAAAGGAGGAATGGGGAAAAGTACATGTTTCGAAATATATCTTTCTTCTCACTGCTATGATTATGACATTCGTGAAGACGAAGGATCATTCTATGGCATGGAGACATATTATGTCAGAATTGTTTAACATGCTCAAATCGTTTCGAATAAGTTTCAGGGATCTCTAGAGCGCATCTTTAGAGTTCTTGGAATTCCTTTATTTTTTTATTTTTTTTGAATATTTGTATGAATATATGTGTTTGTTTATGATTCGGAAGTGTCCTTTCTGGAGTACATACATATATATGAATATATGTGATGTATAATATATTAGAATTTGTCATTATAAAAAGATTGTAGAAAAAAATTTCAAAGTCATCCTGATTAAGATAAATGAGTACAATTTGCCATTCCTATATTCACACATGTATGCATATCTCACGTCCTTTATGTGAATAAAAACCGTTCAAAGCATGCAAAGATAAGAGCAACTTTTAGACCTTTTTCCCACACCCCAAATTTGCTACAAAGTTCTAGGCAGAAATAAAAAATGTAAATCAGGTCCAAAATGCTCCGCATCACATATCAGCCGACTGTATCATTACCTGTAATCAAAAATTCTAAAAGGACAAAATGGGGGTCAACAGATAAAAGGCCAATTCTGTGACACAAACAAAGAAACCTACAAAAGGCCTACAAGCCAAAAGCAGTGCCAGAAGGAGCAGGAGTACCAGCAGCAGCAGCACCAGCAGCGATAACGACACAAACTCCAAGGGTATTCCAGATAGAGATTCAAAGAAATTCCTTTTCCAAAGAAAAAAAAAAAAAAAACAGCGACTATAGGTATGACAGCATTGACCTTTTAAAGTAGAGCATTCTAACGAGCTGCTATTGCCCTTTTGACATGGCTCGGCCTACATTTAATCTCTTACAACATAAAGCTGCTGTCGATGAGTATCCGAGTATCCTGAGAAAGGAGATAGGAAGCTAAGAGTTGGGCTAGTAGGGGGGGGGGCATGGAATCGCCCGGTAATCCCTACTTATCCTTCCTATGATGTACGTATGTGACATTATGTCAGTCACATAGGAGGCCACCAATATATACAATATATATATGAAACTATATATGTTTGTAGATTAGAATCTACAAAGGACATGGATACTGAATTGAGTCGAAAGTTACTTGTTTACCTGTACAAGAAAAGTTTTCGGGTGACTGAATCAGAATGAATGTTCGAAAAATACAGATAGGCAATGAAGAAACTAAGAAGGATGGCTTTCTACGCCTTAGCATCATTCTTCAAACATCTTATTCGGTAAGCACAGCTGTATCACGTTACCACCTACTTATTAGGTATGTATAGATGGGTGTACATAATGAAGAGATATGAATAAGAGGATGCCAAGGACCATTTATCTCTGTGTCCTTTTAACATAACTAGGGAAAAAGTTTTCAGAGGGTTGTGCTGCTTGCAGTAGTCGATACATATAAATGTATGTATATGTGGGTGAATGTCTGTTCGAATAATCCAAAAACTATAGAGATTGATAAATGTAAGGAGCTCCGAAAAGGGCATCTGGCTGTTATAAATAAATTCTGCTTTGATCAGAGGTGATTTTTCTACTTGAAAAACTTTTAAAACAGAAAGGTATACCTACCTACAGTTATAAGTACAGAAGCAGAATTTCTTTGAGAATATTATGAAAAATGGAAGGATGTGAAAAGATGTGTGCGTAATAAATTGTAAAGTAATTAATTTTCGATATAAAAGTTGGGCAATATTTTTCGCGTGTATAATATGAACATTTTTACCACCTCGAATATAATTCTGTGCATTCGGTGCGGTGTTAGTTCTTTATGAAATTCTTAACCCGTGTGTGCACACTCATACGTACCCGGGTAGCCAGGTATCTAGGTATAATTTGTATGGCTAAGGTAAGAATTCATAAGAAAAAAGTATATCTGTAGCAAGAACATCAATGTAGTCATCATGTGAATTATCCAAGTGACATAATAAAATCTCAGTAATAAAATTTAATTAATAATAATGAATTCAAGAATTTCGGTGTTCAAAAAACTTTTTACATTTATGTTTACTGATTTTCTCTCTCTCTCTCTCTCTCTCTCTCTCTCTCTCTCTCTCTCTCTTTCTCTCTCTCTCTCTCTGCACGCAAAACAGGAATTAAAGTAAAGTATCGTAATTGAATGTAATAAAATATAATTAAGATTAAATAAGACAAATCTAGAATAAATTCTCATTAGGCGGGGTCTGGCATACTACATAAGGGATAAAGATATCCCAGATATGAAGATAGTGAAGACAGCGACGAAGAAACTAGTGACAATGCTGCAGAAGGGCCTACCCGATTACTCTCAGGACAATGTTTTACGAGACAGAGAGATACTATACAACGTCCAAATCCATTCAGCATCCGAACATTAAGTCACTCGACAAAGAGTAGGTCCAATTCGGTTAACAAACCTCCTTTCTGTTTTCGATACATTCAAATGTATTTTCAACATTATTATAAGGGAGACGAATAAAAAAGCGAACAGTGTTTATGAACAGATTAATAGTCAACATCCAGGAATTCCAACAAGAGTTTAAGAATAATTGAATGCCTACTTAGGAAGTCTTTTAACTGTAGGTCTAAAGGCTGAACCAAAATAGCCGTAAAAGTACTTAAGTGTGTCGAGCATGCCCCAAACAGACCTACCCAAATTAACTTTAACTCGTCGGAGGGAAAGTTGCGTTAAGTTTATTATCAAGTATTAAGTTAAGTATTATTATTATTTATTAAGTTATTTTGGCTATGTAGGAACTCTTTCTTGATGCGAGTGGCATCGGCATGGATCAAACCAAACACCCATAGGTATGTAATATTTTGATGAAAATAAGTAAACTGCTGCAGCTAGCGTGTTGGCATTCCGTAGTGGCGATACAGCAAAACCATACACAACTACATAAGTAGTGTTTTGATTACTTATTTTTGAATAGTTGTTGTATTAAAAATGTATAAAAAGTGTAAAGTCTACACATACAACTGTCACAGTTCTTATACATCCGTATAGCACTGAGATGTATAACATTAATCACTAGTGAAATTGCTTGCAATAACACAAGATCACTTTTTTATAGTTTTCTCGTTTTGGTTTAAGTCCTGTATTCCCCTAAACTTCAACTTAATAAGGTCTATACGAAATCCACCAGAGTTCAGTGGGTTTTCCAAATGAATATATATAGTAGAAGTAGATAGCTGTTATGGAACTATGTCAGAGCGACAGACTTGGACGTGAAGCCCAGACTGCCAGCATGAGCTGACAGTTCACTCGGTGGACAGCGTTGACTGCAGGGTGGCAAGCAAGCCCGCCTCGGCTATTGGCGGAGAGTATGCGGACGTTCCACGAAAACCTGCCGCTGTACCACCAGCCATATACAAAAAAATCCTGCCTGGAAAGCCAAAAACCCAAGCACACACCCGTTCCTGAAGGGACCATTACATCACCTACCCTTACCTTTAGTGAAGGCGCAGATGTTTTTCCTTCTCTGCTCGCCCCAACCACCCAATCGACACTGAGGGCAGATAATTTTCAGTGTCTCTGTTATGACCCGAAAAGAGAAGAGTAGCGGACCTAGTCAACCTCCATGTTCAGAGGGCTCCAGGAGAGTGAAGGACAATAATAAAGAAACTTCACTGTGCCATTACGTAATTATAATACGGAGTAAAAATAAAAGCTTTAAAAGCTACTCTCATGAAGTTAACGTTAATAGTTTTTATGGTTAATCATAACGAATTGTTTACATTTACCAGTCAGTTTTACCATATATATATACTTTTTAAATTAGTCGTCAGGTGATTTTGACCTTATTCGGTAGATTTCCTATTTCTTATTAACCTTTCTACTTTCTTTCTTCTTTCTTTCTTCTTTTTTCTTATTTACATATCCTCTGTTCTTTTCTTTCTTTTGTTTATATATTTATATAGTTATCTATTGTATATAATTCTTTAAATCTGTTCTGTAATTTAATTTCTTTTTTTAAAAATTAATGATGAAAAGAGTAAAAGTTGTTTAATACAATTCATTCAGAGGCTTGCGACGAGCATGACTCTACAATAAACTAATTCATTTATATGCTCGTTTCAGATAATCGTCGTCACATATATATATTTTTCGTAGAATCTGACTTAATAATGTATTCCTACCAAGAAGAAGGGAAACTTTTTCTTCATTTTAAATCTTATTCAAAAACAAATGAGAAAATTCAATATAGTTTACAAAAATTTGAAAAAAAGGCTTCAACTTACATTCATATTGTGTTGAGGATCCACCGCGGAGGCACCTCCGAGGATGATCAGCTCAGCCATTATCTAAAACTTTAATCTGATTCTTATCATCAACTTCAACTTATACCTACCCTACTAACTCTGTTGAAATACTACTGGTGATGACGGACTGGACAATCTAAATGCACAAGGTACATAATCGTACTCTAACAAAACTGTTGCCACAACCAAACAATGTTGCCGGCGGATCCGAGTTGACCAATGTGGATGAATCGCCTGGAATCCACTCATACAAGGACTTTTCAAGACGATACAGAGAAGAGGCGATGATCAAAAAGCCTCAATCGCCTTGTAGGCTTCTAATTAAAAGCTCCTCGAGACGACTCATCCATCTCTACCTCACTGTATACCTTTAATAAGGAATTTTTTGAAACCCCACAAAGGTGACGAGATACCAGGTGATGATTCAGATTATGTGTCTCTTACACCACAGGTGATGATTCAGATTATGTGGTTCTTATAAGGTAAAACTTGGTCGAACATTACGAGGTGATGATTCAGATTATGTTGCTCTAACAAAGCAAGTGATGATTCAGGATATACATATGGCTCTTATAGTTGATGATCTAAATTACATGGCTCTTATAAAACAGGTGATGACGCGGATTATATGGCGAGACACCACACCGTTGATGATGAGATGATTTCCCCCATCAATCGCACGATATATCGTTATAATAAAATTTTATTTTTATCTGCCACACTGTTTTAATCTCCAATTCCTTGTTCTCTTATTATTGTTATTGCGGATTTCTTAATATTTATTTGGATAATGTTTCGCCCATCAAAAACTCTTCACCTTCTCGAGACAGATTATAAAACTCTTCTTCTTCTTTTTGTCACTCGGTCTTCAGCCCGTCTTTCTTCGCCGTTCGTGAAAAGATCGAACATCGTGAACGAAACATCGATATTTCAAAAACATCCATAAACATCGCCCAGCACTAACTGAAATCAGTCTATGCCTTATATCCCCCAGTATGGTACTAAATTGTTTTTACTCAGTAACAGGTGATAAGGCGGTAGCTATATCAGAAATACCTCTAGAGATAAGATAGATTTCAATATAAAGAACATGTTATCACCAAATCTCGGAGTTACCTTTTGATTGTCATAAGTGAAAAATACTGCAAATTGTCACAATGGTTAAATGGAAAACCCGTAAATACCCGGTAAAAGGTATTTCATTGAACATACTTACCACAACTGACTACACCCCTAAACCGTTATATCTGTGCAAAGTACAATTTTGCCCCCCCCCCCCTCCAACAAAGGTGTAAGCCCTAAGCTGGTGAATCATCCAAAACCATTTTTTCGTAATTTTCAAATGATGACTCATACGAGCAACTCGGATAAGAACGTACCTATAATATTCTATGAGCAAATAAAAAAGGTTTTTCGAAATTATCAACCTTTTTCGAATAATTTTCGAATCTAGAAAAAGTTGTGCAATCGAATTATACATTATAAACATAATAGGAATGATCTACATCCGAGAGTCGTCATTACTCTTTATCTTGTTTTGAGCCATAAGAAAGAAGTTCTTGTAAATTTAAGTTCGAAAATGGAATAAAAGGGGTAGGTTGGACATACCAAAATTTCGTTTTTACCATATATTTGGGCAGTGCCTGAGAGCGTGTGGAAGAAGCTGAGATTTTTGACAGCGTGTTTTCATAAAAATATTAAATAAAATATTGAAAATAGACTAAATCAGGTAACCCCTTCATGGTGTTGCCAAACAAATTTTGAGTTTTTTTATATATCTTGTGAATCACTTTAGAAATCGATCGAAAACTCATTTTAGCAATCAAACTTGCACAGAGTAGTGATTATACAAGGTTACATACCGACATTCACCTAGGATATCGTACGAATTGCTCTTATAACATTTCTCGCTTTTTTGGTTTTGTTTTTATTAAATTTAAATATTTTATACCCTCACTCATGACCTTTCTATCTGCGTCTCAATGTTAATTATGAAGCAATATCAGAAATAAGACGTAACAAATCGTAAGAGAATTTGTCATGAATTCAAAAAATTGATTTCGAATTTTAATTCTTTTGCACAGCAAAAACTGGTCTGGTCTATCAAAATGTCCAAATTTCATTATCACTCAATTTCAATTCCTGTAGTTATAAAGAGCATTCCAAGAGGTGGTACGAAATTGACCTATGATTTCTATGTTATATTCAAAACTAGCCAATTATAGTCTTCATTATTTAGACAACTAAAAATCTTAATTTTCCTTAAAGATGGAATACTTTGCATACTTAAGCTTGGGGAGGTCCTATTCTTACCTAAGATACCTTCAGAAAAATGGAATATATACAAATATTTAATTGTTGTTTGCTAACGACCTGGGTTAGGTCATAACAGAAATTGAAAAATTTGAAAAAAAACACTTTTGATCATCTCCTAGAATCATTGGACTGAATGTGTGAGTGTGCACCCATACATCAATTGTTCCTTTCGTTAACACCGCTTTTAGTAGAGTTGTTTTAATAAAGTCTTCGCTCCAACATACATCTATATTTGCAGCTATATATTCCTTCAAAAGAAAAACAAAGATGATCCGGAATAAGAATGAGGTCTTTTTGCTTAGGAAGCTTTCGGATGCTTTTACTGTTTATATGTGGTACATCTTCATACCAATGAGGAAAGAAGGAAGCTGGACGCTGCTTATAGACATGCATTTTTCAGTAAGGTTTAAAAAATTAAATACGCGTGTAAAAAATATTCCACAAAAACAATTTTATTTAAGTTTTTTTTTTTAATTATTTATTTATTTAATTTTTTAATTAAAACAACGTTAAATTACAATACTACTGACTATATAAAAAATCTACTAACTACGAGAATCGACTTGGTTTAAGTAGCAGTCTGCTGTCTGAAAAAACTCTTTGATCGTTGACTAATATATTGCCATTAGCCAAAGCTCTTCCAATTTCGAAGACTTCATATATCTCTTGGAGAAGAGGTTTAGGGAAGTGATGTAGTACAACAGATAGGTTATTAAAACTGCGGAGCAGTTCAAGCTAAAATCGGGTTTCTCGAAACATCTTGCAACAGAAGTGTTTTGAGAAACCCGATTTTGGCTTCTTGTGCTCGCTCCTGCAAAATGTTCGAAAAATCTAGTTTTTATTTTATATTTTAGTTTTTCCAAGATATTCCGCGGAGCACTTGTAGCCCTTAATTTTATATAAATATATCTGTTTTCTCTACATTTGAAACAACCTTGTTTGTAATTTTATTACTAATTTTATTTTTTTATTATTATTGATCACTAAAGCTGGCCTAACTTTATATTTGAATAAAACTTGTTTTTATGCTATTAGTTGCTCCCTTTTCCCTTGACCTATGATACTTTCCTCCATTGTAACAATTTTCAACCGGATAAACTAATTTTAGTATACTCTTACGATTATTATTATTATTTTTTTTTTGTAAAAGACTTTCTAAACTATTTTCAATATTCGCTTCTTAAAAGTGAGTCTTTTAAACCCAGCAAGATGGTGAAGACAAGCTAAGAAGATGGCGTAAACTACCTATGAGAAGATGGTAAAGAGTACTTGATAAGGTGATTTTAACTATCAAAGAGGATACCCAAAACTATGTTAAAGAATACTTCTAATGATAATAAAGAATGACTTAGACGATGATGAAAACAACCTGATAGTCCGAGAGATAGCAACGTCCCAAAAAAAAAGAACTTCAGTTCGGTTGATTCTTAGCTATCTTGCCCCCTTCACCATCTCAGTAGGTATGCGTCCCAACTGGCTGGTAAGAGAGGTTGCGTTTACATGATCGCATTCCATTCTACAGGTAAAACAAGCAGTTTTCGAAAAAAATTATAGTTCAATTTTTGTTTTTTTCATCTGTTTTCATAAACATCGAAAAATATAAATTCACTACTCACTATTACCTCATTGCTAGCACCGTGCCAGCCGTTTTTTTTTTGCCTTACAAAAAAAAAATATTTTATTACCGCTGTAATTTTTACACGAGCTAGTCTAATTATCGAATCACATGAAATTAATTTTCCAGATTGATTATCAATAGCCAGAGCGATTCGATTGTGATAGGGAATGGGTCATCCCACACGAGTATTATTGATGCAGTATGCAAGCTTGTTAGAGAAGAGGTACAAAACGCAAAGAAATATCTGTCCAAAATATACAGATATTACTTTTCTTCTTTTATCTCTTCCCGAGCAATTATGTTTCCAGGGGAGTAAATGTAGCAGCTATTCATAATTACGCATTGAAATGTTAAACAGAAAATTTGTAAAAGCTTTGAAAATAATTAATATCTTAACTGAATGTAAGTCGCATTGATGTTTTACACCATCAATCAAAGATGGTGGACGTAAACGTCGAGATGAATCGGCTATCCAGGTTTCAATCGGACCAAATCAAATTTGTCCCTATAATTTCACTGCTCAACTGAAAAATGTTCAGTTCAAGGAAGCATTAGTTAAATTTTTTATCAACCACTGGTCGAATGATGATATTACGTCTTATATTGATAATAAAATAATTCACTTAAAATTCAACGAATGCTTCTCTTATCGGGTTGAAAATAATAAAGTCAATAAAGCAACGGAAGAGTCATAATCATGTGAAGAACATGAAGTAGTCAAATTGATATTGACGCTGAACTTGTAATAAGATGCTCAGATTCTGATATTCTCCTTATACTCCTTGGTAACATAGACAATTTTAATGCTTCCTTAAAACATTGGATCAATATGGGCGTGGATAATTATGAACGCTACAACAGCGTCAATTAATTTTAAAAAATGTTTGAATCCTTCCATCCATATCTAGAGCTTAATCAGGCTTTCAGGCCATGACCTGTAGTGATTACACGCCAGATTTTTTTTCGCAAAGGGAAATTGAGGCCTTTCAAATTACTATAAGAATCGGAAGATTATCAGCTTGCATTTCAAAATATATCCACCATCAAGGGCTCACCGAGAGGGGGGTCGAACGGGACTGGTCCCCCTCCAGAATGTCAGTTTTCTCAACATAATTTACAAATTACGTATAAAATGTAGTCTGTATATTATTACAAAGTCCGATAAAATAAAATATATAAGGTTTTATCTACAATAGTAGCCCTTAAGTGCCCCCCAGACAAATCCTGGGTGCGTTACTGTCCACCATCCACTACATCTACAGAAGTCAATGTCTTCAAAATAAAAATTGTCACTTTTTATATTCCAAATAATTTCAATTCAATAGCGGAACCATATAATAGTGGATTTTTTCTGCCAGTATTTTATCAAGAAAATCTTCAAATCTGAGCCGATAACTAAATTTTTCTTTAACTCCTGAAATTCTCTACAAAAAAGAATAGGACAAAATTGCGCCATCTCGCTGAGTTCATGAAATATTCTCAAAACATCATCGTGAGAAAAAAAAACCCACGAATTATCACCTGGGCAAATTAATTTCATGTGGACCGATAATTACTACTAGCTACTAGCTACTACTGGCATTTTCGATGTTTATGAAAACGAAGAAAAAAAGCTAAAATAGAACTAAAATCATTTTGAAAACTGCTTTTTTTACCTGTGGATCGGAATGCGCACATGTAAACGCAATCCCTCTCATAAGACAAATGAGCCGCATGACTATTAATATATTATAAGGAAAGGCATATACAAAAACCAGTCGAACTAAAGTAATCTCTCGAAAACGTTGCTAGCTCTTAGACTATAAGATCATTATGAAGATTACCTAAGGAGATGATTTTAAATATGGACTAAGATGATGTCAAATTACCAGGAAGGTGATGAATATTATCTAAGATGCAACGAACTATTGAAATACTAAAGATTTTCGTGAATATTACCTATATCGGTGACTACCGCTGATGATTATTCGGTATTCGCTCAAGTTCCGGCTGGAGTCGGTACTTTTGGCCGGAGTTAAAGGACTACCGCATAATACAACTGAATATTCGCTTAAAACTTTCAGTGATTTTCGCGAGTGGTGTGAGACCGGCGTAAGATGTATACATGACACATTCAATGTTTCTTGAAGCTGTACAGCAATCCGACAGGAGCACGCCACTATAAAACATTCTATCATTTTCCAGGATTTCGAAATGTCAAACCCAAATTGTTGTATTTAAAATGTAAAAAAAAAACAAAAAAATGTAATTTCCATATCAAATTAGCCAGAACAATTTTTATGCCGCATAACTAGGAATCAAAATTAAGAAACATTGCAACGAAAATTCGACTTGCTGACGGACAGATTTTTTTTTACGGAACTTATGTTTTAGCTAATAAAATTATTTAACTAAAATAAGATTTATGAATTAGACTAGAAATACGGAAAAAAATGTAGAAAGCAAGATTTAAAATTGCAAGGATATAGAACGTAAAATCCCTGCTTTGGAGAAAAATAGACCCCAACACTAAAGTAAACTAAAAGCAAAGAAAGTTAAAGGAAACCATCTAAAATTTTGATTTATATAAAAAAAATCGAAATTAATTGTATTTTCCGCTCTATGCAAAACAAAACTCACGTGTATAATGGAATCTTTTGCCCTAAAGACCATTATGGCGGGAAAAAGTATAGCGTTTGCCGCCACCATTTGTCTGACAATTGCTAATTAATTTTAAAACTAACGTTGTACACCGCTAACATCAAGGACATTACAGAAATATTATTACTTACGCTTAACCTCATTTAACTGGACATTACCTTACAAGGAACCATAACTTTAAGAATTATTAACATCACACTGCTGTTTATAAGTTTGAGTGGAGAAACTGAGTTTCAGCCCCACACCATCATTCCACTCTACATTAGGTGAACAGGCAAAAGGTAATAATTTCGTGCACATAAAATTTACTCGCCGAGATAAGAAGGCTCATAAAGCCCAACTAATTAATGGCCTAATGAAAATGAACACTGGTCAGCCTTTTCATAGAACTCCATGTTGCGTTGATGGAGCATTAAAGCATTATTGAACTGGGTAGATAGGGGGTGTAGGAAACTCGTACCTATTAGGGTAAAAAAAAAGGTCAATTCGAACGCGGGTAAAAAGGTATAGACCTATGTAAGAATTTCTCCTTGAGGGGTGACAAGTCACACCTTTTTTTTCTACATTCTACGGATACTACCTGCCACACTGCTGATTGAGTTAACGACCCGGTAGGTAACAGCAGCGACTCAGGACGTGCTTGATTGTGTCCTACGTCACGGAGGTATAATACTACTACTCTTGGCAGGTGTACTCCAGTAAATAGAAACATCATCTTTATAGCATATTCGTGCTACTTACCGCAGTCACCGTCTCTGCTACTGTCTGGTGTCTCAAGTGTTTTTGCTGACTTTTTGGCGTGCCTGAGCTGACGTCGCGCACGACAAAAACTTGCAGTCATTCTTGAAAGGTAGGCAATTTACGTCATAACCATAGCAAATGCTTTGGAAATGCAAAAGGACTTGTTTTCTTGATTGTTCCGGGCGCAGTTGCCTCGACTTTTGATGAATTGTTGTTCAGAAAGCAGAGCTCTTCTAATTATTTCCGCACTTCGTTCTATCAAACCTGGAGTGAAGTATTGCATACATATGAGAATTGGGGACATGAAAATTGTTTTTTTTAAGGATATTAAAAGGGCAAAGTCCTGACAATACTTCTACTAGGGTAGGATGTTTTTCGCAGCGCGCTCTGTAGCAAAGGACAAATTCATCAGTCGGAACTTCTAAAAAGGGAATTGTCATGTGAAGACGAGTTGTAAATAATGAAGTATCAAGGATGTATTTTACGGTACAGGAAGAGTCTTAATTTGCGCATAAATAAAAGAATACTTCAGATTAAGGAAAACGCTTTATTTTCGTTTAAGGAAGGAAAATTCTCTTGAATGGTTTACATGGCGGGATTTTGGTATAAAAGTCTAATTTATTCACATTTTAAGTTATATCTTTAGTTCTTCAGTCAGTATAATGGTTTTAGCTCTTAATTATAGACGCAAGAATCTGTCACATTAACACAGAAGAGCGGTATGGATTTAAATTTGCTTAAAAATGAATAATATAATCAAAATATTGAAATTCAAATATGTTTTTGTTACCAATATGGAAGCTAAAATTCTTGTAACTTTCCGGTTTTAATTTAAGAACTTTTGACATAATACTATTTTACCTCAAAGGTTCATAAAAACCATAACGATTTAAATAAAGAAGAATAAAGGAAATAAAAAAAAAATATAGAAAAAATTCATTAATTTCATTGGATTTGGATCCATTCCACCTAATATTCAGAAAAGCACATTAGAAGTTGTGTGCTACAGGAAACCTGCAAGGAGTGTTTTTACCGATTTTGTGGAATACGTTGATTTAGATTTCTATAGATTTCAAAATCTGATACGTCATCGTCATGGCTATCGAAAATTCTAGACACCCTTTTCTCAAAATCAAAATCACTTCTTTAAATTGGCTTGTACTAGGTAGCTGATATTTATTGACATTTCACTAAAAATTTGCACTCCTTATAAAAAAGAATACATATAAGGAAAGACACGTGCTCTCCCGTATGGGTTTATACACATTTCTCAAATAACAAATGAAATAATCGTACTTACCGCATTAATAGTCTATAAAGAACTTAAAATTGGGAAACCACTGTAAAAGCAAAAGCAGAATAGCTTACGTTGGCAATGATATAAGATACATTAGACTTCTAGCGGTCCCTGGGACCCCAGGTATGTTATTAAGGTTTGAAAATATTACGAAGTTCTTCTTGTTTTTTTCTTTGGTGTCATTGAGATTCTTATATAAAACAACTGCTTCAATGAAATGAAATGAATGTAATTTTCTACGTTTCATTTTCATATCCTAAGATATAATCATGGATATAATAAATTTGATTAATGTTTGTTAAGCATAGATATAATGATACCACGGGAAAATAAATTAACTATCCGCGGATAATATTGCCCGCCTTGTAATACGTACATATAGCTTAAAGACGTATTGACTTAGTGATCACATAATATAAATTTCATCTCTAAATTCAGCGAAATCAGCAATCCTGATAAATTTCCGTTTTCACTAATATTCGGATACTGCTTGAGAACGGGTTGACGTAGCTTAGGTTAGATTAAATAAGAATAGTGTCGCTAGATAACTAGCCTGCATCACTTAGACCTCTAGTGGGTCCATTGTGCCCCAGCCGCCTCAGATCCATCCGGCTTCCTTTAGGAAAGTCAGGATATATCCAAGACTTTTTACCTAGAGCCATCCTGCTTCTCTCAGAAAATTCAGGATATATCTGAACACTTTACTTCGCAGTTCCCCTAGACTTGAAAATAAGTAGCTTACACAAGTCCTTACTGCTCCTGCAGAAATCCTTCGCCTGTATATCCAGTCTTCTTGCATGGTTCCCTTTGGTCCAGTGACCTGTAATGACCCCTACTAGATTCCTGGTAATTGTTCTGGTGCCATAAGCAGTCCGCTGGTCCTTTTCCTGTCATATGTAAGCCAGAATTGCCTCGCAATACGGCAGGTATCCCTGCTGGTCCACCGGAGGCTTGCCTTTCAATAGGCGCCCCTGACGATTTCCCCTTTTAATGCTCCGATTGGGATCCTTACATAAGCTACCGCTGTGGAACAATCCAATTCAGAGCCATTTTTAGTCAGCTTATCATCCATTTCGTTGTCTGAGATATCCTTATGGCCAGGTATCCAGTATATGGTCACATTGTGCCTTATAGTCAATTGCTCAAGGCTGAATTTGCATAACTGCACCAATATTGATTTTATCAGCACAGCATCCAGCGCGGGTTGACGTAAATAATGTAAATATAGTACACACGATTTTTTTTATACAATTTTAGCGCCAGATTTAGCCTATTCATAGGGTTGCAATATAAAAATTCCGATTTTTCATATATACAGAAAACACGGTCATTTCCAGGCAATTTGGATTACTAAATAGTTCTACGTAATGTAAGACCCTAGAGAGGCTGTCTCCATAATTACTTAGTTTTAATTAAATGGAGTCAAATATGCAGTAGGTTATACAAGTCAAGTTTTTTAATGTCATTAAACCGTCATTAAAATTAACTGAATTTAAGGGAAAGTGGAAAGATTTTGCAGTAAAGTAGCAATTCTAATTACAGATGTCAGCTGATCATGAAATCTCTTTTTGGCTCCTTTAAATAAACAAATAAAAGATCATTTCGCAGTTCCGCAGTTGCTTTGCCACTGCAGGACGTACTCGTAGAATTTTTCGGTTGCATTTAATTCAATTATTGAACTCTGCCTTGATCTTTACTCACAGCGAACAACTGACAAGTGACATTCCAAATGAAATTATTTTTGTCCATAGTCTGTCACATTTTCATTTCCTTGAAATGATTTAATTTCAAATTAAGTAATTATGGAAACAGTCCACCTAGCGTTAAAACACTACGAAATTTGTTAGAAAATTTTTTTTAAGAAGGACAGTTCTAAGGATCGGTTGAGAACATTTTGTCTTAGATAACATTTTTTTTCAATATTTTAAGAGGGACGCCAGTTTAGAACGTTGAAAATAAAAGTTATGTTTGGGCTTGATGTGAAAAGAAATATTATAAGGTAGTATAATTGGTGTTCTTAGTAAAACAAGATCGGCATTTATTAAAGCGTTACTTAAGACACATTGACAATTGACAATTCTGATTGATGGACTTCTAAACCGAGGTTCTGGAACAGAAAATCGAGGTATTTCAGTATTTCCCAAATATGTAGTTGTTGCAGAAAAAAAAAACAAATTGTCAGAATGAAAAAATAAATATAACACATTTTACTTTTGAACATGTTGATTGATTGATTGAGGGTTATATTCGATGTTATTTTCTGGCAGTAAACGGAAACGTTTGCGTAAAACTGCAATATCACTGCTTTCACTAGAAAAATCTTGGGTATCGTCTTCGTGCTCCATAGGTGAAAGTCTTTCTATGATCTCTTGAATAAAAAAAGCACTAGCCTCTTGTGGTGCCGATGTTTCAGCGGACTTAAGGACAGATTCAATAATCAAGCGTTGTGTTCATGTTTCGACTAGTCCATTCTATAATTCCCGTTAAGATGTCATTAATGACACATTGAAACTTTCCACTTCGTTCCTCATTAGGATTATATTTGACAAAATGATGTCCCAAATTATTGGCTAATTCAAGAAAATTGTTAATTAAATCCGCAATTAGAGCAGTCTCGATTTGGGTATTGCCGACTAATAATTAATCGGTATCTCCAAAAGATAGATGACTGAATACTTCCCCGCCAATAATATGTGTCAATTTTATGATAATGGCAAATTTGGCTGTATTTAGAAGGACGGGATCTGTGTATCAGTTACATACAATCCATAATTGAAAATTTCCTCCACACATCAATTCATCATCATTCAGTTTATCCAAAATATATTGGCATGCTCATTTTACCTAGTGTGATTTAAATCACGTAATTACACCTTGGTCTAGCAGTTGTATTAAGGACGTGACGTTCCTCACTTGTATCATAACACATATTTAAAATATCCACCGTCCTCCAAAACCAGATCCCATCCTGTAAAGACAAACAAAAACAAAGAATATATGCTTTAAACTATTTTACAAAGTTAAGTTACCTAATATCAGGGAATTTTCTCCCTATGGTCCAGCGGCGTTCTAACGCATCTCCAACAAATATGTAAAATTTATTATAATATGGACATGATACCGGATCAGGACTCAGCGCAGCTCGGCTATGCTGCCATATTTTAGATCCTTTTCAAAATTCTTGTGTCCATTTTTTAGTCTCTTTTGACAATTTTGTGTCATTTGTTTTACATTTTTGTGTCTTTTTTGATGTTTATTAATTGTTATAATTGTTTTAAATGTTATTTTTTGTCCCTATTGACTTTTTATACCATTTAGTTTAGCTAGCGGTTTTTTTTACACTTTGTAGAGCCTTTTGCCACGTATTTTTAAGAAATTTTTAAAAGAGCCAAAGAGCCAATAATAAAAGAGTCATATATACATAAAAAAAAAAGTATAATATGAAAAATCAAAATTAGTTTACCCAAATCCTACTCCCATCCGAATGTTTATATTTGTTCTGTCACCAACCAGATATCTCTACTTAGGGGTCAATTAAGTCAAGCTTTAAATCAAAGAATACAAACAAATGAGACATCTATTCCAAGCAGCTCTTCGAACGATCAGTTAAATTCAACAACGCTTAGACTTTTCGACGAGAAGAAAACCATTTTAACCAGTTTTTCCCAACACTCTTCGACTGGATCTAGCGTACTCGAAATAAAACTTCCAAAAATTAACATCCCTTTCTTTGGCGATGACTACAAGGATTGGCCGTCCTGCAAAGACCATTTTATTTCGTCAGTTGATCAAAAACCTTCCTTGTCAAATTTTCATAAGTTTCAGTATCTAAAGAGCACGCTGACCGGTGACGCAGCCTCGTTAATTATGCACATCACCATTACAGACAGCAACTACGATGAAGCATGGACGTAGTTAGTCTCAAGATATGATAAGAAGAAACAGATTCTCACTTCTTACATCAAAACATTCATCAATCAGGCTAATATAACTCAAGCATCTTCTTTCACATCACATCTGATGAGCTCATTCGTGGAGTTAAGTCGTTAGGAACACAAGCTTCTAATCGAGATCCGTGGCTAGTGTACATACTTCTTAACAAATGTGACACTGAAACACGTCAGGCCTGGGCAGAAGAAAGTCATAACATAGATCTGCCTACCTTTGATGAATTTCTCACCTTTTTGAATAAGCGGTGTGATACGCTTGAGTCTATTGACTCCACTTATCGAAAGTCTGTACAAAGACCAATTCCCAACCTCCACGCTAAGACCTCTGTCCAATGTCCAAAATGTAGTCAGTCATCATTTGCGTTTAGTTGAGGAACCTTGAATTTAAAGAGGTAAATAAATAGTTTTATTGAGTTCATTTGAATTGTGCATTTTTTATTTTGTTGTTTTTACAAGATCTGAGTTGAACCAGTGCAGTGTCCATAAAAATTGTGAACAGCCTCCATCTTAAATTATTTTCGGAAGTTTTTACGGAAATTCTTTAGTAACCGATTCATCTGTAAATGCAGTTACACTATTAATTTTTATATTATGCAGAGCATGGCATTGAAAAGACCCTGTCATCCAACATGTACTTGCAGAAAATTCATACTTACTGTTTAACTGAGATGAAGTGCTTTGCTCCATTTCTTTAATCTGTCCATAAATTCTTAATGCTGTTTGCTTAGTGGCATTTCCGTCTACTGTACTAGTGCTCTTTTTTATGATTTTTCCTCTGTTCACATTATCAGAGCTTTTTCCCATTTTCCTTTTTGTGTGATGATGACTTAGCACTTGATTTTGTTCCAGAAAATATCGACTTTCTAATAGCAGCTTCATTTTTCCTAATAGTTCCTACGGTAGCATCATGCAAACCGAAATGTTTTCCTACAGACGTTGTATTTTACCCAGTTGCAATACGATCTAAAATTTTAAATTTCATTTCGAAAGAGATTGCTTTTCTTTTCGCTCTTGTTAACAGGTGAACTATGTGATATTGGGTAAAGGCTAATGAAAAATATTTCAGTTATAATTAATAACACACAGGTTTGAAAATTATGACTTACCTTTTATTAACTTTTCATTTAAATTAAGCAATATTTATGCGCGAATCTTGCGTACGGTTCTTACTTAATTTTATTTAACACTAGCTGTACCCGGCTACGGGTTCCTGTGGCTAAAGTCTGGTTAAATGGAAAAGAAAGAAAAGAAAAGGCGCACGTTTCTAAAATATTTCATTTCACAATGCTTGTGGGTATATAATATTTTTTTCTTGTTCCATTGGCTGTGTAGATATAAAGATTGTCTGGTTTGCCAACTCTAGAACACGCAACATAGAATTGTCCATGTGATAAGCAATCCGCATCTACATCTAAACCACACATGTCTAAATATTGGCCTTGAGCTTTGTTGATGGTCATTGTAAACGTCAATCGAATTGGGAAATGCAATCTCTTTTATTGAAATGGCATATCCCGTGGAATCATAGCAAAGCTCCTTTAACTATTGTTGCTTCAACGATATCGCTCATTAATTTTTTTACTGTAAGCCGCGTGCCATTGCAAAATTTTGAGTGGTTGATATTTCGCAACATCGTCGATTTTCAATAGCAGCACCCTTCGGTGGCATCCCTGCCAGATCAAGTGAATTCTGTTATCACAGCATGTATACGACTGCCTCGTTTTGAATGTTAGACTGAATAATATTATTACATCCGTACCTAATCCGGTTAATTAAATTAATTAACTGAGGTACAAATATTAACAGCAGATAAAACTATGAGCACCAATGACACAAATAAACAATTAGCCACCACCAAATTTTGATGTACCTGAAAATTTTCCTATCCTGTGAATCACCAATTTTTCCTGTCTTGGGGAATTTGGGGTCTGGGTACTACCTGAGATGTAAACCTGCATTACAAAAGTCCATGCATCTAACCCTTCAAATACATACAAGCCAAGTGAAGCGATCGCAACCCACCACTGGAAAATCTAGCCAAAGTCGTTACTCTATCCCGAACTTGATTATAAAAAGTAAGTAGCGGGACTAGCTTACTCTCTTCTAGATCAGCCAGTAGTAGAGTATGATCAATTGCCACCGTGTTTCTGAACTATATTGTAATTGGATTGATCGTTGAATAAATTAAGTAATTGTTTTGCTATTCGAGAAAGGTTGTTATTCGGCCTTTTATTTACAAAGTGAGAAATAAACAAAGGTGTAAAGTAGGGACGAGAAATGCGCCCGCAAGGCCAAGGTCTAGAGCTCTGTCACAAAGCTTAAGATCTGAAAGTTCTTTCGAACAGGCTTCCCCTCCTTCGGACACAAAGGGAATTCACCAGCTACAACGGCATACACAATTTTCACACAGAAACACATGTGCTGCTTATTAATAAGTCACTTGCGCAGCACAATGTTTACTTTGACCACTAGTAGGCAGTGAGACAAAAATGTTTGCCATTTGGCCTACAGGGACTCCACAAAATACTATTACCGGCATTACGCATTTACGTGTCCCATTCACTTACACGACTATCTGTATTGAAGCTGCGTAAATCGTAAAAGTCCTGTCTGCAAACTGCACTGCTAATAATAGCGGTGCTTCTCACAGTTGAAGCGGATTTGTGGAGACCTCAGGTGCAACAAGCTTTGTTTCCAAACTTTTATATCTGTCTGGCATCTGTCATCTTCATATCTTGTTTACCTGGGGTTGTTGCAGAAACAAGTTCTGACAAAAAAAAAATATTTCCCTCTCGGATAATTGAAATGAACCAGCTGCCCAGCATGTAACTTGAATCTTATAATTGGTTTGAATATTGGGATAAATGCAGAAGTTAAAAAGGTATGAAATTCGATCTGACGTCAGATTAACCGGCACCTTTCCCTTACCAAATTCCATCAATTGATGTGAGAATATTTCAGCTGATCGATCATTGTGCAGCTGAACAGCAGATTTGTAGTTAATTTTATCATCTTAAGTTATCTCCAGAGTATTTACGGCAATTCATTTATTTCGTCCGATAGTGTCGATCGTAAAATTACAAGTAATGTTTGCCTGAAATCTCCTGTGTTCTATGCGTTTCCAAATGGTCTGATGTTTCCACGCAAATCTAGCAATGATCGATCAAGAGACTCCAGCGATTTTGATCGCCATTGTGCATTTATCCCACACAATAAGTTTACATTTCTGCATTACTTTTTTAATGCCGGATGGTTCGGAAATGCTGCACGTGGGAGTTTTCAAAGAATCACATATTTAGTGGCAATTTCAAAGTGCAATGAGCAGTTCTTCCACCTGTAGCCAAATTCTGTAGCACGTTTGAGAGATGAGAATTTTCATTTTCTCCGATCAACATAGACCAACTCGAACGGTAGCGAATTTTTTACGGACTCAAAACTATGGTGGGGTAGCGGGATATGCAACCGCTCGCACTGATGCTTTATTTCTAGGAACAGAACGTGGGATTGCAGCGTTTTATTTTCGCTTCAGAGCATGCACCGTTTTTCACGTCATTTGCATGGTGCCCGCAAGAAGGAAAGATAAATATTCAAAAACTTTTTGAATTAGTAAAAGTGAACCCAATTTTGTATGATTTTTCCTACCCTGGATATAAAAATGTTTACAAGAAAGATAAAGTTTGGAATGAAATTGGAGTGGAATTGAAGACAAATGGGAAGTAAAAGTCTAGTAGTTTATTTTCTACATGAATCTATTTATAAACAGTAAAAAATTACGAATATTATTATTATTTATTTATTTATTTAATTTTTTTAATTTGGAAAGAACAACCTGGCACTTGCATCAAAAAATGGTTATAAGGACGATGGGACGAATTCGTTCCTGCTTCGCTGGTTGTGATTGGTTCTCGTTCCCGCTGAGCCCCGCTAAAATACGCTCCCGTTTCTGCGGTTTCGCGTTGGTCTGTGATAGCCTTAACTTACGATTTGCGTTTTTCTAACATCCTGGGTAAGTTAGGGAAAACGTGCGAAGTATGAAAACGTGCGAATCGCCAGGGACGATAAGGGGTATCAGTTTTAGTTCCAGAGCGTTGAATTTTTTTTTAAATTCGAGGTGCATGTGACTATTACTACCTAACGTGGAGATAAAACGATTTTTTTTATTAGGGTAGTTTTCCAGGGATGTAGGAGGATAGCTTTTTCGAATTTTTCCGGTATAACGGAAGAATGCAGAGAAGGAGAGGAATTTATATGATATTAAAAAAGTTTAGTAATTAGGTATGCATGGGTAATATTACTTATATTTTCATTCGAATGGCACTGATTTACAGATTTGAGTGGTCTCGGCGGTAAATATCCTTGTTGCAATATCGATGGACACTTAACTCAGTGTGGAAGGGTCGTATAATGTTGTGTTTTTACCCACGGATTCAGGATCTAGAGTACAAAACTATAGGTCAATAATTTCTGGGAGAAATTATTTTGGGAATGGGGGGTCGTACCACCCCTCATCATTGCCCAAAACACGTTATATTTGGTATCAAATTAAAGACGGACGAGAGGATGTCGAAGGGCTGCTGTTTGTTTTTGATCGTTTTAATGGAGGAAAACAAATTTTTTGCACTTTTGTCATATATAATCCGGTTGCTATATTTTGCATAAATTCCTTCCGATCTTTATTTCACATACATTAATGCTCTGTTGTAAAGATTTTTTTCATGGTTAGGGAATTTCCACTTCTTGGTAGCTCTTCACAGTGATGTAAAAAAAACGGTAATTTTTCAACCTTAAGAAGATCTGATTCACTTCTTTTGTTGCAGTTATCTCCAAAACCATTTATCGGACTCAAAAATTACTTAGAAATCTAATTATGGTACATAATTTTGATGCGATTATGCATATTTAAAATTTTTGTATCATCTTTTCTGTACTGGAAAACGACCAAATTGACCATTTTCGCGTGATTTAAAATTTTTAGCGGGTACGTTGAGACACCAAAATCCATATTTCTCTGTAAGTATTGCAACATTTGCATTATTTGTTTTCGTAAATATACCCAGGATTTGTGGTTTATTCATAATTGAATTTGAAAATTCCTAGGTACCTAGGTACAGACTATACTGTCAGTTGAGAAATATACTTCTTACTTCTGCATAACTAAAACAGCCGAGAGCTTTGTCGGGTGGAATATCGAGTTTGGTAATTCTCAATAGTACAAATACCCCAAGTTACAGAATTGCATGTACTTAACAAAGGCGAGGAACCAACCTTTTTAACACGCAGTCGAAGGGAGGTCCTAGTTCAAAGTCTCGCAACTAGTCGTCTAACGTCGTATGTTCACAACTGGAGGGTTTCGGGAGAGGTCCAACTCTCCGACCACCCTTACATATGCTTCGAGTTAGATATGACGGTTTATAACCCAGTGACCTATAGAAACCCTACACGAACCAACTGGGAGATTTTCAAACACGTACTCACTGAAAGGCTCACCAATATAACTGACGCTCAATTAATTTCTAAATCGGATATTGATAGGGGAGTCGAAGAAATCACCACCGCGCTAACCCAATCCTTTGAGGACTGGTGTCCGATTAGACGGGCAGATTTGAATTCTGTCCCCCCTTGGTAGACGCGCGAGCTAAAGAATAAACGCAAAATTGTGCGCAGGCTATGTAATAAAGCCAAAAGATCAAAGGACGCAAACGAATGGTTAATCTACCAAAACACCTTGCACCATTATAAATATGAAATTCGAAAATCTAAATGAAAGTCATGGCAACTCTTCTGCGAAAACGTAGACGGGGTAAATGAGACGTCAAGACTTAAAAAATTCCTATCCAAGATACCAATCCAACCCGAACTCCTCACGGACAGCGACGGAATTCGGGCCTCCTATTTTGGAGAATCGTTGGAAATCTTGTTAGACGAACACTTCCCCGATGGTCCAGACGAGGGCCTCTCAGCTCCGCGTACCGAAACCCTCACTTTCGTAGACGGAGAAGTTGCCTTCGTTACGGACGAATCGGTCAAATGGGCAGTTGACTCTTTCAAACCGTTCAAATCCCCAGGCAAGGACGGCATCTTCCCAGCCCTTCTTCAGCACTCGAGTGACCATCTGATTAGTAACCTAACCACTCTCTTTAGGGCATGCATCAAAATGGGCTATACACCGAAGTTGTGGCAAGAAGTCAGCGTTATGTTTATACTGAAGGCAGGTCGGGTAGACTTCTGAACTGCAAAAGCGAATTGGCCAATAAGCTTGACTTCTTTCTTACTTAAAATCTTCGAACGCATCTGTGAGTGGGAGCTGAGACGCTCCATCCCTAGAAGCAGACTATCACATCACCAACATGCGTACTTATAGCGAAAGTCCATCGAGACGGCTCTCCATGATTCACTAAATTGAAAAAGGCTTCCTCTTTAAACAATCTACGCTAGCTCTTTTCATCGATGTAGAAGGCGCCTTTAATAATATTCTTCTACATAGGTTCACGGAAATACTAACAAAACATGGAGTGAACCGATCTCTAAAAAATTGGATTACACACATGTTGCATAATAGAACAGTCTTTGCTGATCTTGGTGGGGTAAGGAGAGTTAAAAGTCACAGGGGTACCCCTCAAGGCGGTATTCTATCACCTTTGCTATGGGTACTTATCATGGACGATCTCCTGCTAACACTCACCCGGATGGGGTACAAGGCATTATGTTACGCGGACGACTTGATAATTTTAGTCACCGGAAGTTATGAACCTGTACTCTGTGGATTGGTGCAAGGCGCAATCCTACTAGTCATGCGCTGGGCCACGGATTACGGGCTGAGCATCAATCCAATGAAAACTGACTTATGCCTATTCACCATGAAAAGTAATATCCCCAATTTAAACCTGCCCCTGATTAGCTCCACACGCTTGGAATCAAAGGACAGGGTGAAATACCTAGGTACTATTCTAGACAAAAAGTTAAACTGAAAGCCACACCTCGAAGACAGAGCGAACAAAGCTCTTAGAGTGTTTGCAATGTGCAATAGAGCAGTAGGGAAAAAGTGTGGACTCAAACCGCGGATTATTCTATTGATATACACTAGTGTCATTCGACCCATGTTAATCTACGGTTCAGCGGTGTGGTGGAAAGCAATGGACTTCGCCAAACATCGCAAGATGCTGGAGAAGATTCAAAGGTTTTTTTTTCCAGCGCAAGCGGCACTTTTAAATCAACTAGCACCCGGGCTCTGGAGGTTATCCTCAATATACACCCGGTGCAAATACATATCAAGCAGAGGGCATCGACTACAGCGCTAAGGCTGCATCTTAACCTTGGCTGGCTTCATGGGGGAACAAGAGTTCCACATGAATCCATTTATGAGTTCGTGCAGTCTATCGCACCTGGCATTGACAGAGATAGCGACTACCTCCTCGAGACCATGCTGGAAAGCAATTTTGAATATAGAATTCTAAGTCCGATGAAGGCACCGGAGCGGGAGTTTTCTGTGAGGAGCCTGAAATTGAGTTCTTCATGCACCTTGAAAACCACTTCCCGGTTTTCCAGGCAGAAGTCAAGGCTATCCTTGAAGCGGGAAGACACCTCCTTAACTCAGACACTGAGAATAAGGTGATGGCCATCTGCTCGGACAGCCAAGCAGCTGTCAAAGCTTTGTCTAAAACGTTTATAACCTCAAAATTATTAATGGAGTGCAGAAACATCCTGAATTCCCTATCTCGCAATAACAGAGTGATAGTGCAGTGGGTGCCGGGGCACAGCAACATCAGCGGGAATGAAAGGACAGACGAACTTGCTCGTCTTGGAGCAGCCTCAGACAAACCTGCCTTTACAGTCGGGATTGCACCAAAATACCTTGTCTCAATCATTTCAAGCTGGGCTGACCGCCAACACAGTCGCCTTTGGTTAGAAGATCCCACGGGTAAGACAACAAAGGAACTGTGGGGTACACCAAACTCAAATCAAACGAATAAGCTCCTAAAACTCAACAAGCCAACCCTGAGAGCTCTGGTGTCCATTCTCACTGGGCATTCCTCTCTCAGGCGCCACCTTCACAGGATGAGACTTGTTAGTGATCCTATATGCAGGGGTTGTGGAGAGGAGTCCGAAACAGTGACCCACTTTCTATGTCACTGCCCGGCACTCTCAGGAAAACATTACAGAATTCTTGATTCACACCTCCTGGGAGAGTTACACAATGCCGGCCAATACTGAAATTTATAAGAGCATCCGGTTGGGACCTATGAGCGATCACTCATGGGTCTGGAGGATGAACAATGGGCCTTGACTTGGCCTTCGTTCGGGGGACCTGAAAGGGGTCCCAAACCCCTTAAATCAATCAACCAATCAAGTTACAGAATTCGGAGTGGAGAGTTATGTGTGAAAAGAACTCTCATCATACACAACTCTACAACTCTTCGTGTTAATGACTCCGGTTCCTGGTAGCATTGCCGCAGCTATCCCGGAGAACCCAAGGGCTAAGGCTATCTCACATTAGGATCGAATTGCTGTCAGAATAAATGTAATTACGAACGTTTTACCAGTTTCTGCTGATGCATCTAAGAAGAAGATTTCTCCAGCTTCGTTATGATAGCCTGCTTGATCGTGAATACCATTTGGCTCAAGGATTAGCTTAGGAATATTTGATGACACAAACGGCAAAGATGACAGATATTGTAATTTTGTTCACGACGCAATTCTACATCGAACGAAGCAGCAGCAGATTGTTTCGGTGATGGCATTCCCAATTGGCTGAGAGCTTTGCTCGCGATTTCTAAGCACAAATCTAAGCACTGCAGAAATTGGCATGTTTAACGACATTAAAAATTCTCAGGTGTTGTAAAATTCTCTGAGGCTGACAATTCTCTGAGGTTGTAAAATTCGGACGAATCCCACAAATAAAAATTCCATGTTATATCAAAATAAATCGCGTATAAATTGTAAAAATATATATTTTTTTTCTATTTCGTGTTGAATCAAAGTCGTGTAAAGAAGTTCGAGCTAAAAAAGGGAATTAGGTGAATTCCTTATGAGCTGGAATAATTACTTTCTAGGAGCTCGAAGAAGGGTTAAATTACGGCAGGTGCGCTATACCATCGCAAAAACTATATACCGCAAATATACATGAAACCACACATTTTATTTTTGAAAATATACCAAAATAATTTTTGCTAACTCGGTCACTTTTTTATATTTCCATGGTTGATGCTTTTCTGATATCTGTAAAGTTATCGACCTTCAGTGATTGCTTCAATAAGTATACAGGGTCTGTCCGATAAAGAGATTTATCATTCACAGAGTGACAGCAATGGTCGAGATATAGCAATAGAATAATTTATAGAAGATAGTATATCACAGCCAGCGAACTTTTGAAGTAATTTTTGATGGTTTTGCTTGAAAAATCTAAAAAAACGCCAAAATGGTTGGCCGATATTTTAAAGCTAAACGATAAGATTTGTTAAAACACAAAATTGTGTTGACGACACGTTTACATAGAAATAATATTTAAATTAATACAAACTCTGAACACTTCTTACCTTCTCCAAAAGAACTGATCTACTACCTTTCACCTATTTTAAAAAATTTCCTGCTTACAAATTAAACAGAAAACTCCAAAATAAGTTAATTAAATTTTTTTCAGAAGAATAAAACAAAAACTGCAATTTTCCTTTAGGTAGTATTGCAACCTACATTGACATATTAATTACCTTAAGACAGTAAATTGTGTGGCCGATTCGGAGCACATTATTTGTCTGGTCCATTTAACCTGAACAATTTGCATAAAGGTGTTCAGGATGCTGGTTGGAATTGTGTTTGAACAATTCTTTAACTACGAGGGAGTATTTCCCCTAGTTTTTTCCTTGTTTGTGGGTATTTTTATCTACAAAGAAAAAATAGAAAAATTCTCTCACGAAGATTTTTTTTTTTTTGGTCTAGACTTAAGCAATATATTTCAAGAGACATAAACTAAATCAGTAAGTGTCGTACAGGTCATTATGTCTTAGGGACCGGTCGTACCTCTGGAGACCGATACCTTCATAACGACTCCTTTTCTGACTTTCTGCCCTTTATTTTAAAACCTGCAATATTACGACTTCATACATAGACACATATATTTACATATGGTTCGGATGGAGATGGCTGAGTATTACATTTTAAATATTCAAATTATTCGGTCGCTGTATGTTGCGCGACAGCGCTTTTTTTCCTTTCTTCTTCGTTATTTCATAATGTTCCGCGTGAAAACATAAAAATGAAGAAAATTTCATTCTCAAGTAACACACTCTATTACAAAAGTAAAAAAGTGTTCGTGACTTCGTGTTTATGAGTGCGCTCTTTATTAGACCCCATCTGACGTGTGTACGGATGTAGAGCGACTAGAAGAGTCCTCAAAAGCTCATGTAGATGAAGAATAAAAAAGGGTCTTGTACACGCCATAATTAAAAATCGCATTTAATTAATTGTTCCGAAGGACTATATTACTCTGTGACCACTACTTATGTGGAAGTCAGTTTATTGTCGTCGTGCGGGGTGGGGGGGTGCGGGAGCACATACATATAGCTAGCACCAACATATACCACCTATTTTCAGAAAGCTGAAAATAATAAAAAAAAAATATCGAGTTACGATGAAATCATTGCTAAGTCACTCCTGTTAGTTGTTTAAGGTTTGCATGCTATTCCTGCACAAAGTCAACGATAAAGCGCGTCGTTTTGTGTTTTGGGTCAATAACCAGATGAAAAAAAACATACAGAAAAAAAAAATTAAATTAAATTGGCCGCTATCGTCTTTGCTGTATTGAGGCGAAGAGAAAATCATATTTCAAGTCATCCCCCTGCCCCCACCCGTACACGCTTTCAACGAGTATATGATTATATTACACATGCTACATGCACCCTAACGCGTATGAAAGCTAACC
Source organism: Dioctria linearis (assembly GCA_963930735.1). Lineage (NCBI taxonomy): Eukaryota > Metazoa > Arthropoda > Insecta > Diptera > Asilidae > Dioctria > Dioctria linearis. Next base: position 310,200,549 of record OZ005741.1, read on the forward strand.
TAATCGGAGCCCTGTAAAGGGTATCCAAGCCACTCAACCTCAACAACCTGTGTTGAGGAGATCATTGGCAAATCCACGTGGCTTCTAGGAGTCAGCCAATCCACATACATACTCAACTTGGCAGGAATAGAGACACACCCCATCCACCCACTCACAAAAACAGCAATAGGGACTTTTCGTATGCTTAATTAATTATTACGCGAACCACCCCTGGAATAATTCAGTTTATGCATGCACACCCCTACTTGCCGTGGGATGTAACAAACAAATATTCACAGTTTCAGTCAAATGTTTGTCGTAACACCGTAACCGTACATCCACCCACCCTTTGTCACTCAATGTCTCCCTAACCGCAATGCATATGAGGATTAGAGATTTGTTTGCTCCTCTACCTGTTTGTCCAAATGGTGTTCTAGTGCCATGGGGGAGGACGGTAGACTGTTTTTTTTTTGTTCTAGAAGTCTTGCCTAGCTTGAGTGTCCTTCTTGGACTTGAATTTAACTAAGGGGTGGATGCCGAGGGTAAAGTTTTCGTTTTTTTTTTTGGTTTTGTTTTTTCCTTTTGTATCCTTTTCCCTTCCGGAATGACGAAACCAGGACCAGGAGTACTTGTGGTGGTGGCCACTGCTATGATTTTTGGCCTGTTTTTCGCTTCATTCAATGGCTTTTGCTTGCGGGTGGATGAACGCTTGCTGTGGTATACCGGGTCCTCGTCTTTTTGATGTTTTGTTATTATGTACCCGCACTACCTCGACAGTGAATACGACAGACAGATAGGATGACTACTGGGATATGCGGAACGTTCTGTTACATAATGTTTGTCCTTTGTATATGGATAGAGTCATTCAGGGAATTGCTTCGGTGGGTCGAAGTAAACTCTACTGCGGTCAGAAACAGTTTTTTTTCCTATAAGCTTGATTTTTTGTTTGGGGAATTTTCTGCGACAAACCACAAAATCCTTGCATTACGAGGAAGTAATACGAAAATTCTAGGACTACTTCTGTGGTTGTGCAAAAACTAAACGCGACATACTATAAATAAAGCGAATTTATTCATTTCGCCTCCCTTTTCCTACTTATCATCTGGTGTATCCCCTATCGGGGTTTATACATTTTGTTCTGTTTCGAAGAAATTATATCCGGTACAATTCGGTAAGAGTTTTCTTTGTTATATTTATAAACTTTACAATAATACGTATGTCCTTTTATGTAACTCCTAGTGCTGTAGATAGGGGCCAAGCCTTGCCAATGTTTGTATAAGGGACGAATCAATATTATCTCTTATCTTCTGATTGATTACTTTTGTATGATGGAATAAGTTTATTGTGGTATTTGCGAGCTGGTTTTGCACTTATATACGTGCGTCAATCTTGCCTATTTTTGGCCTTATTGGGCAGAACATACATAAATATTTATTTACTGTCGAGTTTGGTTGTAATGTTTTCTGTAGATATCTTCACGATGTTGACTATTTCCTCTCAAATATTTGGAAATAAATGAGATATTCATTATTTCACTTGAATGGTCTTTTCTCTACAAGAGTATTGCATAGAAAGGCATTAATTGCTTAATAAAAGACTTCGGCAGTAAGTATAACCAGGAATATGGATAGCGGAAGTGATTTGAATTATAAACGAATATAAAACGAAAATTTGTATAGCTATGCCTAACTGTGAAAAGTAAATTTATGAATAAAAAAGCTATCGGAACAATACTAAATTCTAAAAATACCAAATCTCGAATAACAAAATGCTAAAAAAATTCTCAAGGTCCTAAGGAATCCAAATGATTTTGTGTTTCAATCTGGTGTGTCAACACTTAGTAATATGACAATGGATTCAACCAGTAGCATCTTAAATCAGCAATTACCCCATTGCGTGATGATTGCAACATTACATCGTCAGGACAGGTAATCGATCTATCATCGATTTCAACGATTGTTTAATCAAAATTGGTATCAACATTTTATACAACATTATCGGGTCACAGAAGGGACATCAGGGACAATATTTAAGGAGGGTTACAACTAAAATCTTAAAAAAACACGAAAAGTTAGTACAACTTTGTGTCAAATCTGTGCGTATTATCATGATCAAAACTGCAAATAGTTAGAAAAAAAGGATAAACCTAAGTAATGACGTGTTAAAAACAAAGATATCGGGTTTTGTATGTATGTAATTAATTTTACCAAACTATACAATTCAGGAAAACCAAATAAAAAGGTTTTGGTTACTTATATATTTTCATTTGAAAGTTGCTATTTTCAGAGAGGAATAACTACCAAAATTATGACATTATTGGAAAGGAAGTTCAATTTGCAACAAAGATCGAACCTTTTTTTTGTTTATTTTGAAAAACTCAAATTGTTTAGTATAGATAATGATAAAGGAAATAAAGTTAATAATGTTGACTATGCTAGGGACAAAAATTTCTTGTTTTTTATATATTATGCATAAAATTTGGAGATTTTAATTCGTTTCATCAGCATTAGATGGGATGATGCGCTTTTGGAAGGCTTTCACCACAGCTTTCACTTCTTCAGCTCGACGGGCTGCAGCGTAGAGATAAGAAAACTTAGACATAAACCTGGATCACTTTTCAAAGCTCTTTAGCTTTACATGTATAAAGCTTTTTATTAGAAGGCCATTAGTTCATTTTATCGGTTAAGTCTAGGTTTTCTTATCTATTTGTGTGTTGTCTGTGGCTGTAGCCTGAATGCTCAGCTGGCATATGCCGCTTATTTTGTCCCAATTTTAAAATTGCATACTTTCATTCGTTTATATTCCACTGTGCCTTTGAGAACAAAATTCATGAGTTTTTTTGTTGTTGTGGTAACCCCCTTTAATAAAAATATTTATAATAAATTCTCGGGAAATTAGTAGATTAGTTGTTATGAAAATTATTCTTTAAAAAGAATTATCGGTAGTAACTTCCTATTCTAATTATCATGTTTCCGTTGCTCTTTTCAGGTTTTAATAATCCTTCACGAATAATAAAAATTTGAATTTTGACGAGTTTACCTTGTTCAATTTGGAAACGAGCATATCTTCCGGGATGCTATTGCCGCATTTGGTCTTTCTCAGATAAATGATGTTAAGAATAATCGTAATAAAAGCTAGCACTTGATCTTTACCTCGGTTGCTACGGAATGTATGGTGTGTGATAAATCATTAGTTTCTATTGATGCATATCATTCAACTTTGGACGTCATTGCGAGATTACTGGTATATCCTCGACTGAAAACTCGCCGACCTTTAATTATATCTGATCAACTTTAATTTATCATTCATTAATTGGTCCTTTCTTTTAAACAATAATGATGTAGATGAACTAACAGCACAATTCTACAACGTTATGTTTGATTTTTTTAAAAATTGGACAACGGTTGTATCAGGACTGGCTCTTTGTATCCTCCTTGGCTCAAAGCTGGGTTTAAACGCGTGAAATAAGGCTTGTCGAAAGTTTCAACGCTCTCAATCTAATAAAGACATAACACAATTTGTTTGTTTTTGAGGAGCCAATTTCGTAATACTCTTTTACTGATTACTTTAGTGAATCATCTTAATGACACCCAAATAGGTTTTACTTATTTTAATTACTGAACGACACTTCGTAAATTTGATATGCCTTGCTTCACTATTGATCAGAAATCTGTTGGGGACTAAATGTCAAATTTCAACCCTGGTTATTCCACTGGACCCGATAGCTTACTCCCTATTATCAAAAAGAACTGCAGTGAAACACTTTCTTATTCGTTAATATTTTTATTTTATCTATCACTGCGACTCGGTAAATTTCCTGAGTTATGGAAAGAGTCGTTTATTGTCTGAAGTTTTAAGTCTGGTTAAAGAGAGCTTGTTAATAACCATCGTCCTATTTTTAAAACATCTTGTATATACCTAAACTTTTTGAAGCTTCTTTATATGAATTCTTGTATTTTAATTGTAGTGAAGCTCTTAATCCACATCAACATGATTTTATGAAGGGAAGGTAAACAAGAACAAATCTGATCCAGTTTATACTCATTCACTCTGAAGTCCGTAAGGAGTAAGTCATATTAAGGGTACTGTCAGCAGCGAAGCTATGCATAGGGATTGAAATTAAGGAAAAGCAGATCACTAATGACAATGAAAATGGTAGAGGGAGTGATAACAGGTTTAAATATATATATATAAAAAAATGTTCTTAAAATCCATTTATTCTCCATCATATATAACGCCATCTAAAACACCCAATCTTAGGCGTTCAAATATAAAACTTTAAATTTTTTTTCTTTCCAAAATGGCAGGATGCCATACTATATTAAACGTCTTTGAAATACGTATAGGTCAAAATTTTGAACTCTACGGTTCCAACGCCCCATAAGAAAAGTCAGCAAGTCTTCCGATAAGAGTCTAGTCCGGAAACCATATTCGTTGATAAGCTGAATAATTTCTGAATACTTCATCAATTTGCAGTTAATGACAAATTTAAAAACCTTCGAAAGAATCAAAATGTATTACAATTGGTCGATAAACGTGGGCTAGTTTCCGAGCAGTTGGAGAGTTGAAAAAGACAAGTAGAATATTACATTACTTTGTGCATACGGTCACTTTAAAATTTTACATCGTCAAAACAAGGCCGAGCACCAGCACTATTCTTGGGACAGGTATAAACAAGGCTTCTGGCTTCAAAATGGTTTTACAGATCCCCAATTACAATAGTAAACAATATTATTTTTTTTAAATACTATTACTAACAAGAAAACTTTCGTACGTTGTTGCCGTATTTTTTTATGAAAAGTATAAAACATTGGAATCAGAAAAATTGAGAAATATAATTTTTGAAAAATGCTGTTACACCGTAAAATCACGAAATATCTAACCCCCCCCTAGCGGGCCCGCCGTACGGGGAAACTACAAATATGGTTGAATTATTTTTTAATTCTATACTAATTCTTGAAATTGCATTCAAATCGCAAATGATCTGGTACAAAATTAGTCCAAAGGTATCCTTTTCGTGTGGAATGGCTGTGTATACATGGCCAGTTTAAAAATTGATATCTTCAAAACGAAGCTAAACGCCATTACAATTTTTTGCACATATATAGATAAGGCATAGAGCTTCATAACAAAAATATAAAAACAAAATGTGCCAGAGTTCCACAGTAGAAAAAAAATACATGCCCCTCAGCTCAGTGCTCCCTTTGTGCGTTACCTTAGGTATACGCTGAGTTTAAAAATTCATATCTCCCAAACAAAGCCAAATACCATTATAATTTGCTGCACATATATAGACAAGATTTCTAGCTTCAAAATAAAACTACGAAAGAAAAATGCTAGAAGTTAAAGCACTAGGCTTCATTTGGCGTTTGAATCAGAAAAATTAGCTTCACTGTTCTCGAGATATGTGTACCTTTTTGAAAATGTCTGTACACCGTAAAAACACGCAATTTGAAACCCCTTATCGGGGGTTGGAGCGTGGTACGGGAAAACAAAAACATATGGGTGAGCTATTTTAGCATTTCGCACAAACTGTAAAGTTTCATCCAAATCAGAGATATAAAGTACTCCGCAATTTTAGTATAATTCGAAAAAAATTGTTCAGCACTCAAACGATTAATAGGCGGATGGAGCTCTGTGAACATTTTTCGACGAAAAACTATCAATAATTTAGGTGAAATCCATCTCCTACTTTCAATACTAAGTAGGCATAACTTTGGTTCTGTGTCGTCGTAGCTCGAAGCCTGTTTTTTTCTTAAATTTTCATTTTCGAAAATGAGCGCTAGCGTTCTCCAGTCTCTGCAATGCAGCAGTTCGACAACACGAAGTACATTCTCAACGTAATTTCAACATTTGGAAATGTAGCTCTGAAATTTTGATTTTCAATAGTACTTGATTATTTGATAATAGAAAATTTGTTTACATTGATCTTTTTAATAATCGTTTCTGTAGGAAGCAATCAATAATGCGAATTGGACCAAGATTTCGTTCAAAATCATCTTTATAAATGTCGACCAATTGCTCAACAGGAGCGTATAAATTTGCAGGGTTCTTTTCCTCTAAATGATAAAGAAATTTAAATCGTGAACGTACTCTCTCCTATGCATGCAATCTTTCAGTCAGAGAAACACATAGTTGAATGATCACAGGTATAAAAAAGACACTCGAAAGATTTCTTCTGACAATCGATGAGCATCTTTACTTATCAGTGTTTGATATTTCTCCAGCTGTATCTTCGTATTTATCATCTCTTTCAGATTCAACAAACAATTTCAGTGATTCCAATGCACGCATTCAAGAATGATTTTCCGAACATGCACCAGTTTTTTCGTAGGATTGAATCTCTCCAAGATATCGTTCTAAGAAAAAAAAAAAAAAACGGTTTCGAGGCTACTCACTTCTTCTCCAAACGATTTTACGCTTTATTTCTCCTGATGCTTTTTTGCTCCTGATTGTACGAAATTGTGATAAGAGCATCAATAATTTCGGAATAGCCGTCGACATGCCATGGTACAAACAGTATTTGCATTCATATTTGCAGCATTATCGTATGATTGCCGCGACAATCGAGAATGTCAATTTGGTGGTCGCCCAAAAATTTGAGTAAAGCCTTCACTGTCGCCTCAGCAGTATGGTCGTATATTGGGTAAAATGTTCAGGAATCTTTCCTTTGGCATGGATTATTCTATATATCGAACAACTATTAAATTATTGTAAAAGCATATACTGTCAGCGTAAATGCCCAACGCTAACGCTAACATTTCACATTAAATTTGCGATATGGTACATATTCCGAAAAGGATATGATATCCTTTTATAGAGAATTCATCATGTTTAACTGATAATTTTTTTAGGAATATACTTTGAAATCTTGTTCTTAAAAAAGAGTTCCTCTTGAAAATTAACCTTTTTCTTTTTATTTGTCAAAACGGGTGTATTTTTTTAGTCTAATAAAATTCAAAAGATCATATTGTCGAGGCTCCTCTCTTCTGGCCTCCGGGTTTCAGGCCTTGTTGCCCTACCCTATATCCGGCCATAAATCTAGGCAATTAAATTCTGGATATAATACCTGATCACGTTGAAGTCACAGAATATTAGGAAGAACTCTACTCTTCTCCGCTTGATGAGCATGGGCTCATGTACTTTGACCTTTCTCTTGAATCCATTGATTCACTCAGACAAAATTCTTAAAATTAACAAGTAAAAATGGTTTAAGGCAACTATGTAAAGCTCGACTCTGAAATGCATTTAAAATACTCATCATTGAATTTCTAACCAACTTACAAGCAAATATTACAACTAATACGTGGATATTAATGTTGATTGATTTTACACAGCGCTATATTACGTACATACTCACCAACAAAAGATTACAGAACAGAAAATGTTTCCAAGAGAAAGAACTAATTATGCAAGAATTTTGTGTACATAGAAACTACTTACATATACACCAGCAAGTTGCCTTAATTACGTTTTATATTATGTATGTGTGCGCTTGAGGACTGGGTCAATGAATGTCAAATGTACTTAAAGAAGAATAAAAAATGAACTTAAGGAAGTTTGTGACTGCAATTCGACATTAATTCCAAATAACCGATTTAATATGGCTTTCTCATGCTTATGCTGCCTCTCTGCTCTACATGTGTGTCATTGCCGGTAAAAACTCAGGCATATCTGAAATAGAATAATTGATAGAAGCACTTTTAATGAATGTCTTATGAAATGATTTACAAGATCAATTCGATAATCAGGCACTTATCTGGGGTACCCCCTCCCCTTCCGTCTTCATTGAAGCACTTTGAATTTATACTAGATAAAAAGATTTTTCCTTGGAAGCAGTTCATTAAAAAACAAGCAAATAAAAACGACCAGCAAAAGACGGAAAGAAATCAATATGATAATAATTCTCTTGTAGTTTGAACATTCAGCCATTTCGCAAAATTTGTTGGAGATCTTAAAAATCTCAATGGACTAATCAAAATATGATTGGAGACATATTCCCATTTCAAGATATCCTTGTTTGATATACTAACACAAGTAGGAAAAATTTATTGACATCCTAGTCCAGTCAAAGAAACCGAAAAGACGCTAAAGATCGTATTTAATTTGCTTTAGTTTACAATATTGGGAATTGGTGTAGGGTGATCCTCTCACAAAAATTCGGCATCCCAGAGCCAAAACAAAGGGTTGAAAGACAATAAAAACACCCCCGAACGTATAATAAACTATTTCCCATACATGTAGATCGGAAGGGGAAAGTTTTTAAAAAGATTAAAAATGATCTGTTATTCAGAGCATAATTCTAAATAAAAAATTCTATGGTGACCAACTCCTAACTCGTAAGGGAGCGGCAAGGAAAGAGAAAGATTTTAAGGGTAGACCCATCCCTGAATTTAAATTCTGCAACATTTTGGTTCAAAAGTTAGCACACGATAACTCGAGAACGCGTATACTTAGAGAGCTGAAATTTTGTACATGCACTTAAAAAAAAAGTTGAAACTAAGTTTGACAATGAGACAATCCTTCGTGGGGTTTCCATACAAAATTTCGTTTTCGACTATACATTTGCACATTGCCTGAGAACGCGTCGATATATATAGCTGACATTTCGTGTGTAGGGTTTTCATAGTAATAGCAAATAAGATTCCGAGAATGGTATAATGGGGGCATCCGCTTTCTGGTGTTGCCATATAAAATTTTAGGTTTTTTACGTATACTGTGAAAACGATCACACTTAGATATTTTTCTTCAGAATACGAAATCCTATAAGATTGGTTATAGTCATTTTTCCTGTCCGACAAACCGTTCTAGAAATATATGCGAAAAACCACTTCAAAAATCAAACTTGCAAACTTGATTGACCATACGAAATTTCTCATACCATACGGGCATTCTTCTAGAGTATCATAAGAATTTGCCATACGAGGGGGGTCCCTACTCGTCATCGCCGATTTCGGCCAAATTCACAGTATATAAAGAGTATGGTAGCCCGGTGCTGAAATTAACGCTTTTCGGAACAATTTAATTTGATAATTACCGTCTTGTGAGTATATTAGCAATATTTTTTTACATTATAATAATCTATAATCTGTTTGAGAATTTTCCAAATTAAAATTACTTTCAGTTAGCTGCACATCTATATATTGGTGTGCTACTGAAAAGCCACCACGCCTTATACCGGCCAATTTTTCAACCGATTTTCAAAATTCTTGTTGACAAATTTATTTTGTTCTTTTTTTATAATTTTTTGAGACTATTACCAAACTTGGACGGCACCGGGTTACAGGGTAGTAACCCACCACCATTGATTAATATAAAAAAATTCAAAAAAAATATTTCTAGGGGGTGGGGGTATTTATTTTATATTCCATCATCTGTGTAGAGTTTTCGTACAAATTTGGATCAAAATCGGATGATAAATTCAATGTTAAAGGGTCATACACATCAATATGAAAAAATATCTCATTTCCCGAACTCGGGTATTCTAAGGGTAGCTAGGTAGAGTAGGATAAATACTATCCCATTTAAAAAAATTCCTTCTGCTAATTCTTTCGTCATTTTTTTTCTTGTAATTTTTTGAGTACATTTTCCCTCCCCTTCCGATTAATTTGCGAAATATAATTTTCGACGGTCAAAAATTTCGGTGTGAAAAATTCATTTCGAATGTTGTTATACGACTTATCGACTAATCCAGTTTTTTAATGTTTTATCGATGCGGCGTAATCAAGAGATTATCTTTACAAAATCTCAGGAAGATCGATTGTCATTTACCTTCCTATTTAAAACTAATTAAATCTATAAAACTTTTGCATTCCCATTTTTCGCCATCTTCCGGAGCTCTTTGAAAACTTATGCAAAAGGTACTTACAGAAACAGCAATCTACGTATCTTTTCTGTATTTTGACATTTGACCCGAATGCATTTGGCGCTTTTGTTCAAATTCTGTTGGAATTTAACCGCGATAACTCCCGCGAAAATTTCGTGGATCTGCAGAGATGCCGATCTTTCGATACGCTGTTTTTTAGTTTTGCCTAATTCACGCTTATTAATATTCTTTGAGGTGATTTTACAAGGCTTGGTGAATGGCCTCTAAAAAAGTACAAAAAAAAACTGTTACCAAAACTGCTAATAGCAATATTATATGGAATTATACCACTAAAGCCGGTCCCACGCATTTCGTGAATATCACCGGAAGTTTAAAATGAATATTTCTCGGTAAACCTTTTACTCGGGCTAATAGTACCCACCATATTACTGAACATGGCGCATATCGAACAGTTCTCGTCTTTCCTCGCTGAATATTCGGTAATATTCGTGAATTGTGTGTGGATTGACTTAAAAGTCAAAACAGTTGAAAATATCACAAATGCCTTGTCCTAATCTGCAACAAAGAAAATTCAATGTCTTTGCCTAAAATCATGTTTGTTTTCTTGCCTAAGCACACTCAATCAATGAAACCAGATTGGCATTGTTTTACTTCTGATATTTTTTTTATCATTATTTTTTTTATTTAGCTGCTTAAACATTCTAAACTACTTAAATTTCTATAGAAATCAATTCCGTGTCGTTTTCTATTTCCAGTATTTTTTTGAAGAACTAATACCGATTTAACTTTGCAATTATAAACAGTACAAATCACTTCAAAGACATCGCGAGCTATTTATTTGGAATTTGATATAAATAAATTTATACCAGAAATCTAAAAGACTGTAAAGCATCTCGCCTCCATATTCTTTCCTGACTTTATAAAATCTTAGACTTCACACAACAATCTGTTCTCTTCGAAAGCATCTGAATGGACCCACAACTATATACAATACTTCACGAAACCATTACCACTAAACAGAATTCCCCGTGCTTCCCGAAAGGTTACTACAAAATCCAACAAAAGAAAATTGCCCGTAAAAATATAAAGAAAATTTCAAATAATTGCAATTACGTTGCTAAAATTCACATCGTAATCATAATAAAGTGGCCTCCAAGGTGGAATAGAATACGTTAAAAGTGAGGGTGGATTGAAACCATCTTTATGGCGGAAATTCTTATAGGCTGTAAAGAAGGAAGAAGTACAAAAAAAAAGCCTTGTGAAAAAGGTTAAAAACAACCCGAAAAAACTTTATCCTGTGGATCTTTTTATCCCCGGACTCAGTAATTTTTGTTGCCCTTTTTCGAAATTTTTCCTACTCCTGTAGTTTCAGCATCTCGCATAAACTTTTATGAATTTTAACTCTGTAATGTTAATATGATTTTAAATTAGCCCCGACTTAAACTTTTTGTATACTATAACTAGATGGCCGTATATGTATATGGTAAAGCCGGGTGAATATATAATAGTTTCGAAGTTTCTCTCTGATAAGTATGGAAGTAATCCCTTCCTCGGGAATGTTCCCCAGATATTTTGCTATGAAGACGTGTAATTAGATACAAAGTATATCTGACCCAGAGAATGTAAGTAAGTATAGTAGAAAATGCTACGACCGGTTTCTAATTACATGTATTTTACTTTGATGCAGAAGTAAATCCAGGGTGGAGGTGGGGCAGGGGGAACGATCGCTCCCCCTAAATCACATCATCAAAATTTAACCATTAATATGTTCAATCACTGATTTTCGTGTGATTTTATTTCCAATTGATTAAGTATAATTCTAAAACGAATGCATATTTATTTCTTCATAATTTAAACTGAATTTTCCGCAGAACGGTTACGCAATGCTGTAGAATTTTTATTTGTATATGTATTGTATTAATAGGTATGCAAGATAAAGTAGTAAACATTACAACGCTTTTACTTTGCCTCTCATACAAATTGCATCCACTGTGCATGGAAAAGAAATCCAAATCGAAAAGATGTGACTCATATCGTCGGGCTTTAATTAAAATTATTTTTTTCCTACGAATTTTTTTGAAAATTTTTCTTCAGAAATTTAATAGGCCGAAAAAGGTTTGGATTGATTCGGTTGGCTACGCTTTTTATGAACATAGATTATGTTTTTCAAGGAATCTTAACACAATTTTTCTTCTTAATTTTTATGCGTTAGTTAAGTCGTGCATGATATTTCCGAGAACAGAAATTTTTCGTGCATTTCCTTAAAAAAATCGTCTTTTCCTTTCGTAATAATTCGCCACTTAAAACAAATTCATGTGACGGAATATATTTATTTTATTTTATTCACTTCCCCTAAAGACGTCTGTTACTAAAAGGACGTTTGCCCTAAAGACGTATTACAAGATGTCCATTCCACAAAAAGAACATTTAAAAAAAATAAATCATTCCCACGCACCTGAGATCAAAGACAAAAAATTCGTTTTCAAATTTTTCTTGGCCAAAAAGATCTTTTCCAAAACAACCGTTGGCAAATATGTGTCTACAATAATGTTAAAAATGTTGCAACAAATGAGGCGCGGGCGCAATACAAGTTTCTAGAGCTTTAAAAATGTGGCTGCTAAATTTAATTGCTTAGATCCAAAGAATTACAAAAACCCAGATATACGAATTTTTGGCAGACATGAAGGTACTCAGACGTCTTCGACAGTAAAGTGTTTGATTATTTTAAGGATATTTACAGGCACAATAGGAACAGGTATTAAAAATAATTCAAATATCGAGGAACTGTCCGTAAACTATGTATTAAAATTCATTGTTGGCAATGCCTTCCTGCAAAGACGCAAGAACTATTTTACTCCATCAGGCTTGGCGCAAATCTACAAGTCTCATATCAGGCCTAGATTAGAATATGATTCCCATATTTGGGCAGGCGCTGGACGCACTGCATTGTTCGCGTTAGACAAAGTCCAAAAGAAGGCCTTTCGGCTTATTAACGATGATATATCAATATCAACTATTGATTCCCTAGAGCCTAGAGCATCGAAGTAATATCGGATGTCTGTCTCTCTATTATCGTCACTTTATGCTCATTACTCTGACGAAATTTGCAGCCTGATCACTTGTAGAATTCTTCTCATACGCACAACACGAGCTGTAACCCGAGCTCATCCTAGCACCCTTGAAGTCAAATTCGGCCGTACCGTGAAATTCCGTGAATCATTTATAAGCAGAACAGTATGAATGTATGAATGAATATCAATTTCCAACCTCCCTGCAAACAACTGGACGAAATTCCGCCGTAGCGAAATGAATTCGAAATAGAGGAAATGCTCGTAGCTCGAAATCTCTTCCATTATATTTAACTTAAACGAGGTTTTAGCATCATGCCCTAATTTCCGAGAATTCTAAATTGATGAACCGCTTGTGGCTCGAAATCTCTTCCGATTTTTTTACCATAAAAGATGTTTTCAAGCATGCCGAAATTTCCGAGAATTCGAAGTAGGTGCATCGCTTATAGCTCGAATTTCTTCGATTTTTTTGCTTGATATAGAAGTTACGATACGGCTCATGTCAATTTCCGAGCAAGTCGTTAAAGCAAATATTTTCTATTCCTGAAATTGTTCTTCGCAGGCATTCTAAGTTGAGATTTTAATGACTGAAGTGCAGAGTGAAGTTTTACTACAGTGAGTATTTAATATTTATTTATTCGATATCGTATTCACTTTACAAAACGCTTTGCAACAGAGGTCGATTCAGATCGTACTGTTAAAAAACATCGAGTCCAAAACGAACTACTAACACAAGAACTTCGAAAGAAAGTTGAGCTAGCGAACCACTGTCGGGTCGCTTCGATATCGTGTTCCGTTTTTTCTCCTGCAATTCACTCACTCGTCGCAAGCGAATTCGATTTCGAAGCTTAACTTCACCTAGTCGAATAGATTTTTTTCGAATTCGATTCGAATTTGAACCGCAATTTTTGCAGGGCTCTTATTCTTTTTCGGCGAAGGCTGTGCTATGGCATCAAATGTATCCACTGGGCTTTGGCAAAATCATAAAAAAAAGTCATATGCTCTATTTAGACCTTTCGGTTTTTTATTAAAATATTTTTTTTTACTTTACCAATAAGAAATGCAGCTGCGGCGCGATTCCTTAGAAAACTGAAACTCATTAAGTCCTACCTCTACGATGGGTGACCATAGATTGCCTGGGATGGCTTTACTCTCCATTGAATGAAAGACAGTTGGCTACTGATGTGGATTATAATGTGGTTATAGATACTTTTGCTGGAATTGAACCTAGACGAAGGAAGCTATTATAGTTGCCTCAATTGTTAGTAATTCATGTATTTACAACTACTAATAAGTATATTAGTTTTATTTTGAAATAATAGATTTTTGTTATGCTTCCATTTAATAAAAATATGAATACAATAATGTTTGAACTACTACTGAACGTCAATTTTGTTTTCTGTTTTTTTTTTTAAATATGGAATAAAATTTATTTTTATGCAGTGGCGTCTTCCCCCAAATGTTGAAACTTACATACGCCTCTGCTTTTATGGTATGTTACGGTAATTTTTATAAATAAATTGGAAACCCCACTTTTCATACAACTTTAGGCCCCACACGTCCAGACATGAGAGATGTCTTAAAGGATGCATTACGATACTCTGAACATATTTTATTAACAATGCTGCAGGAGGGGTGTTAAAATTTGACCTAGAATATTTTGGAAAATCCAGTACAGAATTGAATTCCTTAGGTCATGAAAAAAGGCTTAAAGAGCTATTCATAGCCATCCCCATACTCAATTTTTTAGTATATCCTACTTTTTTCGAACTGAGGTACTAAGTTTTTCGCATCATAGATCGGCTCTAACTCGGTAGGATTATGTCAGAACGAAAAACGGTTTTCACTGTTCGCCGCAGCTCATTACCATCGCATCCGTGGAAAATGACTTCATTTCAGATAAATGTTCACAATAGAGCACTAATGACCACGAAAGAAGTAACTGGAAAAATATATGCGAAATCTAATAGCTGGGGTGCATGTGACCCAAGTGCATGGAATTGGGTTTTCCGGCGGCATAAACGTCCCGAGATACTTTCCTGAATCGGAGAAAATATACACACTACCCAATAGTACTCGCCGAGACCTTTTATTCGATATGCAACATGCGGTATTGTAACCACCCTACCCCTGCCGGGGGTTCCGACCACCTCCTCTCCTAAAAGCGTGAAGGGAAAAATTTCCTTCTACGAATTGTAGATGGCAATGAGCTGAGGCGAAAAGCGACACCCGTTTGCCGAGTTAGAGCGGATCTAAGGTGCGAAATTCTAGTACCTCAGTGCGAATAAAAAGAGGGAAATACTAAAAATGTGAGCATTGGGATAGATAAGAATAGCTATTTAAGCCTCCGAGTATGAGTGTGGGTACTCAAACTTCTACTCTGGAACTATGGAACTCGTTACTGTACTAGATTTACCAAAATGTACTAGATCAAACTTTGACCCCTCCCACCAGTTTTCCCCAACTAGATAGAAATAATTATTGTTAATAAAAGATATTCAGAGCATCGTTTAAGACATCTTTCATGCCTTTAAGTGTCGGACCTAAAATGGCCATCTCGCTTTGATGTATAGATGAGCAATTTTGACAAAGTAAGATTCCTCATAAGTCAATGTACGAATGCAAAAATTCTATGTTTTCATAAAGATACATGCACCTTCCAGTTTGTATCAAATTGAATAGGCAGATTAATGTCTTCCGTTTTACAGAAGATTGAATTGAATATCCGTGTAATGAGGCCCATGCATCTTTATGAAAAAATAGAAGTTTTACGTTCGTACATTGACTTATGGGGGCAGATCTGCTCGGGATAAAAGTGAATCACAAACAATCATTAAACGCAACTTCCACCTTAGGTTTACATAAGGGGTCAAGCTTGCGATAAATTAGACTGCCGTAAGTAAAATGGAGCATCAAACGAGTTTTTACCAATCTCAACCGTGAGTTCGTAGGTAAGATATTCATACTAGCAAGAATGCCACAGTCCTCGCAAGTCAACATAACTTATACCCAGCATATGCTTAGCATGATCACAACAGTATAGGCGACAATTGGACTTCACTCCCAGATTAGATACCGAGTTAACAAAAGGTACCATAACGCTATTGAGCATAACTTAGGTTATGTAATTAAAGTCAGGAGGTAAGTTGCACAAAACCCATAACTGTGACTTATTACGATTGAGAGAAAGCTTGTTATAAATTGACCATCTGCGAATTGTAGCAGATCAACATTGTTTCGTCAAATACAATCCTCAATCAACACAAGAGGTCTTCTCATCGGTATATAGATTTAATGTTGTGTACCCTGTAAATTAAACACACGAAGGGATTTTCTAGTAAAATGCTCGAATCTATCTCTATAACCAACTGTTTTTATTATTAAAATTATCTATAAACACCCGTGAACAGTTATATGTTCTTATCGCTAAATTACAACAAATTATAACATGAAAAACGATACGTCCAGCGATCATTTATTAAAACACACAACTGCTCACCTCCAGTAAGTCGCGTTCCTCGTAAACTTAGATGCGGAACTCGGAAGTAGAACATGATCCTCAGCCTCACATACCTGTGATGCGGTAATGTTCTTCTGCCGTTTACGAAACCGCTGGTCACAGCCATTCGAATCAGCAGCTGGGCTATAGTAAAAACCTGGCAAAAGTCAAGTAGGCCATTGCGCGAAATAACATGGTTGATATTTGTTGCTTCGTTCGTAAACAATCGCACAGCTGTGCCAGTGAAGTAATTAAGCGCACAGCTGTTCACGTGAAGTAATTAGGCAGTCAGTGGTAAACAGCACGCAATAGCCCAGAATTTTGCTATATGCTAATCCACACTGCGCATACAAGTTCGGGCTACGACAGGTACATTATGTATAATATCAGTAATCATCATTAATGTATAGACTAAAGAGAAACGGCCCTAATAACGATCTTTGAGGGACCCCCTGAAGCAAAGGTAAAAAGGAGGAAAGAATAACATTAAGATTTACCTATTGAAAATGGTTTGTGGTGAAACTACTTGTTATGGTCCAGTTAATAATAAGAAGAAAAACAAAGCTCTGTCTAATTTCCTGGGCAAGGATAATAGCTGCAATATTTCTTGTATTGCTATAATGCCCATCAAGAATAAGTAATATTGGTCAACTTTTGTTTTGCACATTTTAAAAATAAATGCTTAAACCACTCCTTTAATATTGGAAGGAAGTTGTATGGTATGAGGCTTTAAAATCTAGCAGTGATTTTTTTAAAAGAGTACTTAACATTCTGAGTTTTTCTTGGAAAGACGAAAGAAGTAGGGGTATAGTTTCCTGCTGCACTCATGCATATAAACAACTATTACTAGAGAGCTTCTTCTGCCTTTTCCCTTTCTTACCTTGAAGTTGTTATGAACGATTAAAAGTCCAGTTGCATCATCATTATAAATTCTACGAGCAGGAATCTGGTGCTTCTCGTAGTTTTCCTTCCAAAGGTTAGAAAAATGTTGCATATTTCCTGTTGTAAGTCCTTTTTCGCTCTGGATTGATGTTCCTGCTGCAATTCGAATAAATAAAAACATTTTTATACCGTAAGTATAACTAGCCTTAGCCTGCCTATTCTTTTATAAAATTGATAATGGATTGAAAATATTATTTTCTCTAGATATTTAGATACCCAAATAACCCATTGCCTCCATTTATAATAAATATTTAACTTACTCTTCTTGCCGTTCTTATTGAATATGGGCTTGCGTCCTACCTGGGTCTCCAAAAGGCCTGATATACGTTTGCTGGTTCTTACCATTCTTAGCAGTGTTCCATGGTACTACAAATGTCTTGGATGCTAAATATTTACCAATCATTCACTGCATATTTTTCCAATAGATTTTTTCATCATATCGTTTTCCCAAATTCTCTCCTTAAGCCCTTTGCTCAGTATATTTGAAAAAAAGATCATCGGTAAGTCAATCAGATATAGCCAATATATTCCAGGGTTTATTGCGGGTAATCTTAACTACTCCACAATAACTATTATTTGGTAGTCTACATTACCCGAGTTGCAGTACATGAAAGGAGGACCCTTCACTGAAAGCTCAAGAGCACTTATTCATCGACTAAGATAAATAGGAAACATGTAGGAGCTTGCTGAATGAATAATGGTGCAGTTGCAGCCGGTTTTCGTGTGCTAGTTTCGGAAAACCGTCAGTGGTCAACATTACGCGAAATTACTCTAATTTCAGTAGTAACTATTCAATAATAAATAATTCGTTGTAAGGATTACGTAGTTCTTAAATCAACTTATATTACCTGATTGATGAACATTCATGTGCTATACATATACATATAATCTATAGGTATACTACACTTGCATATGTCTACATTATCTCAATGTTTTCGAAAAATAAAGCCAACTAATTTAAACGAAAAACTTTTACTAGTTCTGGGCGTTACATGTATCTACAGACTCCATCAGAATTAAGTATTTCTTTGGTACAGACATTTACGCATATCACTCAAGAGCTTTTGCTAATTGGCATACGAGAATTAAGAAGGTTTAAATCTAACTCGTTCATGTAAAGTTTTAACAACTTTCGAGCAACATAAATTAGAAGAAATTAGTGTGAAAGGCAAAGAAACAAAAAGGTTTGCGTTTGTATTTTAAAGGGTTCCTAATGTGTTGTCATTTAGAGACCCCAAAAGTAGAATTCGTCTTTATTAAAAAATTACGATGACTTTCAGTTTACTGAAACCACATAGATATATCTGCAAAGGCTTGGGCTATACCTCGAAGATGTCAATTTTTTGTTTTTTTTTTACCTACTTTAAATCAAAGATTTTTTCTTAGATGCTTTAGCTGTAAAATGAGAAAACTTTATTTTGGCGTTATATGTTTGAGAAATATTCTGAATTTTTTACGATACACTATCTGGAAGGAACTTTTTTAAATATTCTCATCTTCCCGTGTTATCTGTGTCGAAGTCCTTTTTATCTTTCCATCGTGAAATATCATATTAAATTTTAACATAATTACTATCATTTTTGGACTAATGTGTTTGAAATTTGTTGTAGTTTAAAAAGTAGTCAAGAGAATTCAACTTAGTAATGTTACACGAACAAAACAAATATTATAGTATTGTTCTGATAAATGGGAAATATTAGTGTTATTTTGCTCTGAGGAGAACATTTATATAGGATGGAAATTGTCTTTGGATGTCGAATAATACACTTAAGACTTTTTATCTGAAGTATAGAAAGAGATCACAGCCAGTATAAAAATTACGTATTAAAACTGGACAATTAAAAATAATTTATATTTTTGACCTTTGTAATGGAGTTTAGTTGGGATGACAGCGGACAGCTCGTCCCAACAGGGTTTTTTAAAATGGAACTACTTCAGTTACAATAACAGCTCTTTATGCGATACCTATAATCCTAACTACTTACAAAGCTAATAAACTAAACTAGATTCACTAACTATCAATAAAGAATAATCGCAGGTCTTATCAGAAGATAGGACTATGAAGGCGGGATGGCATGTCGCGCACACGTAACTATTTATAGAAGCTATGGGGATTTCTCACATGACGTACAAGTGGTTTTATTCTAATTGAAATTATACTACTTTAAATACCTGGGGAAATGGCGGATGGTAAGGGGATTCCGTCACACCGCGTACAACCAGGACAATGTTGAGGTGGGATATTCACCTCAGGAATTTCCAGGTCGAATGGTACGGAGATTTATCATATGGGGCGTACCAAAGAAAACACTGAGACGTGATATTTCAGCCAAACATCATCAACACTTGGTCAAGTGGTACGGGAAATTTTCACATGAAGTGCCAAAACAATATCGAGATAGGATATTTCACGCTAATCTCGATATTTCAAAATGGCGGGATAATCCTCGCTAACCTCAACACTGAAAACTCGGACGGATGGTACGAGAAAGTGTCAAAAGGCGTAAAAAAGAAATGTTGAGGCGGGTTATTACACGTTGAGCTCAATACGGTAATTAAGATAGATGGTTCGGATATTTCTCACACGGTGTATTTACTAATGCGGGAATTTCGCGCTTATATCAATATTTACCAAAAATGTTCTATTCAGCCGCTGACAGTCGAACTCGATGACTAGACTCATTTCTCTGGCCCGGGGAAATAACACCCGAAAGTGATAAGTGAAATAAGACCCAAAAGTTCCATATAAATTTAACGTGTCAAATGCGAAATAATATCCAAAATTTTTGGGTGTTATTTCGCACTTTTTGATTTTATTTCACTTATCGGTTTTAGCCGTTATTTCATAATGATATAAAATCTAAAATTCTTAAATGAAAAAAAGCCCGAAAAACACATTGATCCAGATGAAACAATGCGCAAAAATCATTTCAGAAATTAAAAAACACGTGTGCCGGCGGGGATTGATATTCGATTTAAAGAAAGAACGCGTCGCGCTAGGTTGGGAAGGGGTGGTGGGGGGGGTTGTCGGCAAGAGGTGCCGACAAGCACCTGCCCGCACACCCCGCCGGCGCTCCCTCCTCCAACCTCACGCGACGCGATCGTACCTTAAATCGAATATCAATGCGCGGGCGCCTTGCACCCCTTGTGGCCGCCCCCTCCCTACCGGCACACAGACAAACCCCCTTAGATGCCAAAATGGAGTCATATGGACTCCTATATCAGGTGCATTAAATGTAATGATATTTTATATAGATTTTTATGAAATGATAATGCTAATAATAATAATATAATCTTTATTTAAAAAAAAACATTATTATAGTAAATTTAATTTGATTTCTCTTAGTTTTCATCACATTTCTTCCACTATCGCTTATTTGTAGCTGAAAAAGTTCCACATATTTATTTTGTGCAGATAGTACATGTTCCCACTGTTTTTTTGCAGTGTGTCTTAATTTGGCAATACTTAGTCAACTGTTTAGGTTCCTGGTCAAATTCTAGATTACACACAGGAGTAGGAAACACATTTTCAGTACTCATATTTGAGTCCATAAGCTACTCTGCTAAATTTTGTGGGAAAACTCTAGGAAAAATTTTTTCAGAGGTCACTTCCTTATACATGGTGATTCAGATCAAGATACCTTCCGGTATACCACGCGATTCCTTGAGGTAGGCTGATCAAGAGAATGTTCCACATACCCCCCCCCCACACAAATTTCATAAATACCGTTATTTATTTTAAAAACTTTTGTGTGTAAAAAAATTAAAATTTTGGAAATATTTGAGAATAATTTAAAGATACTTAACTAAAATATACAGAGTAATACACTTTTCGAAAGCTACTATTCTTGGCTATTTAATAATCCAACAATAACTAAAATCTATAGGATGGTTCAAAAGTTATACTCATTTCTTCTCACGAATATTGACGAAATCTTCAACTGGCCGCAGCTCCTAAAGGAAGGTTTCTAGGGGGGGGGGGGGGTATGTGGAACAATTTTTTGATCATCTTACCTCAAGGAATCGCGTGGTATACCGGAAGGTATCTTGATCTGAATCACCCTGTATATGATCCACTTCCTTATATATAATTGCAGCTAAGTCAAGAGCAGGGACCGTATCAGTTATGACTTTTTACGAAAAAACCTTAATTTACTTGTTATTCCTGACCGATAATAATTTTAAGCTAAAAACACTAAACTGGAAAGGCTTTTTATTTTTTCTGGCAAAAATAAAAGGCCGGCTTGGCTAAAAAAAATAAAAAGCCGGCTCGCTTTTTATTTTTTTAGTGAAAAAAAGTATCAAGCCATTGCGCTTGCTTTTGTAGCTTCAAAACTATTACCGGCCAGGAACAACAAGTAAATTAAGGTTTTTTTCGTAAAAATTAATAACTGATTCGGTCCCTTAAAATACGAAGCCAGCAGTTTGGCCTTTTATACTTCCGGCTTCAAAACCTGTTATTTCCAGCTCGAAAAAGTAAAAGCTGGCTTTTTATTTTTGCCAGAAAAAATAGAAATACTTTCCAGCTTACTTTTTAGTTTTTTTTAAAAAAAAGTTAAGTTGTCAAAAGCTTTACAGGAATTGAAACGGGTTTCACGAGATATTTTTGGTTTATTCCACTAAATTCCACGATCATGATTTATCCCAGATTTTTTTGTTTAAAATTTTGAAAATACCAGTTATTTTCGGTCCCCGATCAAGAGTGTTCTGAAATGAGTGAATAGGCCATCGCCTTGTACTTGTTCGGACGATATATTTTCTTGTCATCGGATCTACAATATCAACTCCGTACTTAGTGTAATTGTAGGATTCAATACTTTCGGGTGTTTTCTTCGCGTTATCCCTGATTTTTATATCTGGGTAAAGAGTGGTCAGAAGCACAAAATTTTTCTTTGTTTTGCCCTGATAGACAGCTAGAGTTATATCATCACTTATATACTTATATACTTTTGAGGTACATATATATGTAGGTGCTTCTTCATAGATTTTATTTGCGCAGACACCTCCCATCTGGTTTTATTCACAGTTCCATTGCTTTTAAGTTATTTTGCAAGCACGACCGACGTAAAATAGTTATCGGTAGTTACGTATCTACTTTGTTGTGAAACGGTTCCATCAGTTTCATTACCACATGTTCAGATACACGCTCATCAGCTAGTCGAGTCATCCTTCCCTGTATAAGTAAAGCAATTTACCAAATATTTACAATCCTTGTCCACTGCTAACCAGTACTTTTAACAGTACTTATCAGGTTTGGAGGCTATAAATTGAGTAAAAGGACACCTAGCCTTACTGGGAAATAACTGCTCATCTATATGATGAATGCTCCCGGTTATAGCATGCAATACAGTTTTCAATAAACCTCTAACATTGTATTTGCAGACGTTGAGAACGACTAAATCGTTTATCAAAACGAAGAAAGCGCAGTATTTCGCAGAAACGATTCCTTTACATGGCCTTTTTACGCACAATGGTAGACCTCAGTAATCAGCCCACAAACTGTGCACAGGTAGATTGTTTGCACCTTCAACTCCTCGGGCATACATCATTGCGATAAATGCTTCAAGCTCTTCATCGCTTAGCGTAAAATCTTCGCTTTCGGTCCGCCTCCTTGCTTCAGTGATAGTGTAATTTTCTATATGATGTAGTATACAGTTATCCATAAATAAACGCCATGCACTTGCCGGGCTACCAGCGATAACATTTCTCGTTGCATGCGCAGTGGGCCCAGGTATTTCCCTTAGCACATTGTGCTGCGCACGTTTACCTGGCGTACATTTTTTCGAGGCGTACATTTTCCAGGCGTAACTAATATCCATTGCGTACCGTCGGCTCTAGCCAGCATTACGGGATCAACGTCAATATCAAGATTCAAGTTGTCATCGTTGTCAGATGTATCCATAGCCTGTTCAGCCACTGTAGGATTGGGACCATAAATTGTACTTGCTGAGTTTAAAACCCGCCTTCTTTTTCGAACCGTAAGCGTGGAATTTTCGAGGCTTGCTTGTCGGACACCTGGCTTCTTCACGCATCTAGTTCCACGAGTAGCTTGACAGAGAAGTCTACCATGTCTCTGTCCCCGATTAGATGTTGTACGGTAATCCACAGAATGAGTACCGACTATATTTACATTCTTCAAATCAAAAATTAATATGAAATAATATCAAACGCCCACCTTAATTATTGTCTTCACTATCGGAAGAGTTACAATAACAAAATCTTCATCAGACTCATGGCCGTCATCGCTCCCAAACATGGACATATCTTCGGGAATATCTTGCAAAGCTGCAAGAGTTTGTTCTGGCGTCAAACCCTGAGCCTGAGCTAATGAGAAAAGTAATCTTGTACTAAAACAACCAGGAGTCAATATGACTTCTTTGGGCATTAAAGGTAGATTAGAATAATTTAAGCTTATTATTCGACGACGACAAATTTTATTATTTTCATTCTATTAAGCTTCGAAAATGAAATTTTGAAAAGGAAGTAACAGAAAAAGAACATGCGCGAGGAGTCAAAATGACTCCATCGGGCATTCCAGTGTTAACTCGAATATCAATGCGAAAATAAGCCGCTCTACTTATACCAATAACAGCTTTCAATCTCTCCTGGAAACTTTTCTTTATGTTAACGTCTGAATGTAATAATACAGGAAGTGGTAATATGGCAGGTTTATTCGAATATCTCAACGCCGGGCTTATTTGAATTTAAAGTCGAGCTCAAAATTTGTAGGTGGATTTATTTCTCGTCTATAGCAGACTGAAATTCACTGAAAATAATTTCAATGAATTTCTAAAAATGCATTGAGAATACAGGAAAAATCGAACTTTTCTACCCAGCGATCAGAGAGGCCTCATCAGTATGGTTATCTCTGATCACCTACCATAGATTGTAATTTCATGACATCGTATACATTACGGAACAAAAAGTACTTCTCAATGAATTCAAATAATAAATATAAAATTTTCTTATGATTAAACAAACAATTGATTGACAAAATAAAATTCCATTTGTCCGAGAATAATAATAATTTTAGGGCTCAAAGATTTAGCATTTGGCAAAAATCTGAAAGATGGCGATGCTCTAGATATCCCTTTGGCGCAGTAATTATGTGTTATCGAAGCTCAGCTGAAAAGAGAATAAATTTAGAAGAATCCAATAATGAAATTAATACATATAAATGCCTGCCAAATATATCCTGGGGATTCCATGAACTCCATTAGTATTGAAATGTACCTGAAATAAAAACATTAAATAAGAATAAGCATACAGAACTGATGAAAGAAAGAAATTAACTGAAATATTATATGAAATTCTGATTTACATGCTTAGTAATTAGGATTGTAATAACAATCAAAACAAAGAGTGTTTGTATGCATCGAATGTGAATATTATTACTCCAACACATGACAAACATATGAAATAAATAAAAGAGGAAATTCACCTATTCTTCCTAGAATTTCCGCAACAAATTATTTTAATCCTCCAGATTTTCCATAGACGACAGATCACTAGATGATTTCCAAGAACACTTTAAATGTAAATAAGAATATAATTAGTAAGCGCACTTTAAATCCTTTAATCCTTTAATGCAAAATTAAGGGAACATTAATTACATTTACCTTTAAATTAAATCCATAAAAAACACACGTGAATGAAATTTCGGAAAAATCTTTGAAAATTTCTTGTCAAATTTTAACGCACATTAGTTTAAAGTAGAATTTCAGGGGGAATTTTATGGTGATATTTATATTCAGCAATTCCAATTCAATGGCCACATTCGGATCTGTAAACCTTTCGCTGCTAAATAGTTTTAACAAATGTGTTCTGCATGGGTGGAATCAGTCAATGTGGCACATCCCAGGGCTGAATACTTTTAACAACCCGAGAATCTCCGATTTGGATGAAACTTTCACAGTTTGTATAGAATGCCAAAATAGCTCTTTCGTAGTTTTTGTTTTGCCCTACCACCCCCACCTCCCGGTAAATGTCATTTTCAAATAACCATATCTCGAGAAGGGACAAACCGATTTTTCTGACTCAAATGACAAATAAAGCTTAATACTTTATTTTTTTCTCAAAAAATATAACAGTATCGAACAAAACAAAATTTTGTTAATAATTCTATTATAAAAAAAGGACATTTTTCTAAAATATAGTATAATTTACTATTTAGGACTTCTAGCACTTTTTTTTTTGCAGCTAGAAGGCTTGTCTATCTGTGTATAAGACATTTAGATCCTGTTTGGCATTGTTGGAACAAACTGGTTTCCGGCCGAGGTATAAGATGATGGTTTTTAGTAGCAAGTAGTAGAAAGTAGCAAGATTATAGATAATGCTAAGAGTAAGAAAGTGGCTTAAAAGTTGCAAACCTCTACAGAAAAATGTCGTTGAAAGTAAAGTAATGGCCGATGGAACGTAGGTAGTATGTTGTAGAAATCATCTTAGATTCGGTAATTAGAGTCTGATAGAAGTTTTTTGAAAATAATTAGTTTTAGGGCAAATAGGGATTGTAAATAACTACCCCGTGTATTATATTTATATTGTATCTTCTAATCACATATAGAAATGATAATTTTTAAATCCGATAATTAATTTCGGAGATAACTCGAAAAGAAAGGCCACCAGTCCTTTTTAAAGTGAAATGGCGAAAAAATGGCCATTTTTTTTTTTAGTAAAAAAATAGCTTTATTCTTATCTCGTGTTTGCGAAGAACGGTTACGTCGCTAACGCATACGAAAGAAAGAACGGGCAAAATATATGCAAAATGAAGAAAGGAAGTGTATATGATCCAAGCCCCAAAAAATCCGGTTTTAACGATAAGAAAAGTCCCTCTTTAATTGGATACCCCACATACCCTATTTTGGATAGCTCTATTCGCGTGTTACAACCATCCACCCACCGAACTTACAACAACTAAAAAAACAGCGACCCTCCCATGCAAAGTTATTTTTTTATGAATTTTTAAAATCACCGTATAGTATAATCACTATTTACTATTATTAACAAAAACGTTTTCGTTCGGTATTTTTATATTTTTTATGATGAAATTTAAGCATTAGGCTTCATTTGGCATTTGAATCAGGAAAATCAGTTCCTCCTTTCTTCAGGTATGATTTTTTGAAAATGACATTTCATCGTAAAATTACAAAATTTCTAAAGTGTGGCATGGTAGGGGGATATGAAAAATACGAATGTGCTATTTGGTAATCTCTACAGCCTCTGAAAGTTTCATCCAAACTGGACGTTATCTGTTCACATTCAACAGATACAAAAGCTTGACAACATACGGCCATGTATATATGCATTGCTGCAAAAAGGCGGGTCTACAGCTGACAGTTTTTATAGAAAAAAAAATTATGATAATTAATTTTTTTCAAAAAAATAAACAAAAATTGAAGTAAAAGTAGAAAAAAAAACGTAAGAAGAAAACCTGAAGTTTTAAGTTTAAACCACAATGACTCCAGAAGAGAGTACGAAGCTGGTTGAGCAGTCGTTGGAAAGGCCGTGAATGTCTGCATACAATTAACTGTTGATGGTGACCCTGCACCCGATACTTATGAAGAAACAGGGTTTTTTGTGAAAAACTGAAATTTTTTCTTAGCTATTCTATAACTCCGACTCGCTTGATATGTCTGCCCCCCCCTCCATACATTTTTGTTTTCTTTTTTTATTTAGGTGAGTACTATTACCTCTATATAGGAAACACCCTGTATAAAGAAATTTTGACATAAGTAAAATTATTTCGTTCTGCTATTACTATCGTTAGGAACCAATGTGTTAGAAGAAGTGGCTGCACGATAGGCCTACAAAAGTTAGAGACAAGGTCAGAATATCCGCATTAGGGCCGCCGAAAGTATGTATATAAAATCCGAGTAACAGTTTAGACTCGCACTCTTTTTCGTAACTTAGGCTCAAGGTTCAACAAGCTTACCCTGGTCAAAAAACACAAAGGTGTCTTGACTAATCAATCCGGATGCAACCATATTAATTTTCTTTCAGCATTTTTTTTTGTAGTGTATTGAATATTTTTTTATTTTTAATAATTTGAATTTCAATTTTTATACTTAATTTGCTATGTGTATGTTTTCATTTATATTTTTCCTTTAAATTACGAATAATTAAAATTTTTTGTTAAATAAAAAAGTAATTTTCAACTAAACAACGCACATTCCTTCTTATTATTTATATTTTTGCTACACATATTTTTTCTTGCTAAACAGGATGAGGTAACTTAAGAAGAACGTCACCGATGCCAACAAATACCAGGTCTTCGACGACTGGATATACAGGGTGTCCCGGAAGTCGACGTCAACCCAGAATCGGGTGATAGGCCAAATCATAATAGTTATCAGGAAGAATATAAAATAAAAATCTTAGTCAAGTTTTTTTTTTTAAATTATAACCATTTCTTTTTTTTTAAGAAAATGTACACGCTGTGATGGCATTTTAGCTCCTGTTGCTACAAATCTTTACTTTTTTCATACTTATTTTTCTTATGTAATCCGGAATAGTGTTTATGTAAACTGTTTCTTTCAATTCTAAGCCAATTGCCCCCGCTTGGAAGAAAATATCACATTATTTCTTAGATTACGGGGGAAAAAATGTTCTCACTCACACCTCATGGAACGACTCACCGTCTCACTCAAACTAGAATCTTAAAGTTACGGCCTTAAAGCAAGCTTTAGGTACACTAAAATTATTTTTAGTCGGAAAAAACAAATTTTTCGAAACTGGGTTTCTTGAAGAAAAAACTGTTTATCCCGTAATCTAAGAAATAATGTATCAAATGTCATACCACTTTAGAATCCTTATTAAATTCATCAACTTTTAAAGTTACCTGCCAAACTGTCAGTTAAAGTTGGGCGAAATATTAATTTTCTATTCTTGGTTCGGCAAAATGTGAAATTCTCTTCAAACTGGAGCAGTTGGCTTAGAATTTAAAGCAATAGGTTACATGAGAAAAATAAAAATTGAAAAAAAGTAAAGATTTGTAGCAACAGGAGCTAAAAAACCATAACAGAGTGTACATTTTCTCGAAAAAGAAGAAATGTCTAAAATTTAAGAAATACATGATTTATTTTTTTTTATATTTTTCTGGTAAATATTATGATTTGGCCTATCACCCGATTCCGGCTTGACGTCGACTTCCGGGACACCCTGTATATATATAAAAACGAGAAGTTTTATTCTTAAATATCATATAATTGGTATTATTTTGAAATGATCTTTTCTTTTAAAGTTTATCTAACAGAAATTCATAGAGTTTTTGGGTCAGTAACATTAATAACTTCATTATGAACCACTTTGCTATCTAACATTACCTTGTCGTCATCATTATTGCATAAATTCATGCATTAAAAACTTTCTGGATATGGAATTCCAATGAAATTGTTGTATTAACAAAATTACGAATCCTTACCCACCATTTGAAAATAGGGCAGTTATATGAATACAAAATGTGGAACTAGTTTCGTCAGTAGATGTCTTCGCCGAATTTTGAAAATATGCTTGAAAGTTTCGAAATTCGGAAGAAACTCATCATAAAATAAGTCTTGCAAAAGTATCATTAATCCTATATATGCTCTAAGAAGCACTTAGGGTTATAGCGGGAGTCAACAAAGTTATGTCCTCGGGGCCCATATCATTTATGTTAAGTCTCTGTTCTCCTGCTACAGAAAAAAAATGTAACTGTTCCTTTTATACGCCAGGGTATCTTAACCTTAGAAATGGTATCCGCTGTATAAAGGGCACCATTTCCATCTGATTTGCAGGTAAGTACAAAAGAAAATAATCTCTTAAAAATCCGGTAAATGACCTTTAAATAAAAAGAAAGAAAAAAACTCAATAACACCATGTTTTGGCGAAATTCATAAAGGTCATTGCTTTGATTTTCTGTTTACTCTGATTTAGTGCGTATAGCAACAGCCATTGCGATTCATGTTATTTACATGTGTGACTCTCATTGTATCTTGTTCATGCTTACTTTGACTTTTAATATTTTTATTCCTTTTGGCTCTACATGACATTTACGGATTTTAGCAAATAAATTAAATATTAGTAAAAGGTTAAACAAACTGAAAGGTTATACATTCATAGCACTACAGGCGTATACTTACTCTTATAAATACGAAAAAAAACGTTTCATTTGACTTCCACTGTTCTCTTTTATCTAAAAATAATCGCTTTCATAATTAAGAGATGCGAAAGCTCTAAACCTTTCGAGAACATTTAAATTTTCTTTAGATTCTGCATGGGTGTAGAAATGATTGTGCCCTTAAGATTTACTTTTAACATATTCCCTTCCAGTTGCTGTATATTAATTTTTCTTTGTATTTTGACAAATTAATTATTTAAAAAAAATGTCAACCATGTGATTTGCCGTTCCCGAAGACAACATGAAATAAAACCTTAAAATATGCGCCCTCTCTAGCGGGAAAATAATTCGCCTAATAAAATATATCCATGAGTACAGGATGGAATTAAAAAACCGCTCAAGGGTAATATACCGTAGAAAAAGGCTTGAATTTTGATACCCGGCGCTTCGTCTGTGCCCTGTTCATCGTGAATCCCATTTTTTTTCCGTCGCATTCTCCCCTAATTTAGTTCTATGCCTTTTGTCATTTTGCAGCGGAAAGTCCACAAGGAAAACGCAGGATAGAAAAAATTTTAAGGAAAATCTTATGACAGCCGGAAATACAAGTCAAGTGGAAAAGGTGGTAGACGTTTGGTTTTTCAATGAGGAGGGTTTATTCACTGAAATAAATGCCCTGGGTACTACAGTATACCAATGAGGTTGACTTACAATGGATGCTACCTGCCTACATAGGTATTAGGGAAAGAAAGCAAGAAAAAAAGAAAAAAACCACAAATAATCTCGATGGGCGCGGTGGGCTTAGTCTGATGAAATAAAGGTTGCTTTCCAACTGTGTCGACCAATTTTCTTGGGATTTTTATTCCATTCCACCACCATTAAATACGAGCACCCAAGAATTCATCCTTGTCCCCAGACCACAGTTCTCATATGAATATTATTGTAGACATGAAATGTTTCACATTAAATTATCTGCCTGGAAAAATCCGAAAAGAATTTTAAATATTTGAAGGATTTCGGAAGGGACTCAAAATGAATGAACTCTGGATTTATTAAGTGAACATTTGAGTAAAGCAAATACCGTGCTCCGCCGGAAGTGGTTATGCTTGGCAGTGTAGTTGGGTTGCCGGTCTGCTGAATATTAATAAGTATCGGAAAGGAAAAAAAAAAGAAAACTAAACGGGTCAACAGAATATTTAAAGCTTAGAACTTTTAAGGATTATGTGCTCGTTTTTTTTGTAAGGAGCTAAATTATCCGTTTTATAGAAATATTTTCCGAAAGGTTTTCTGCAGCTGAGTGGCAGTTCATGATGGTAACTGGACAGCCCAATTCGCAATGAAAATGGGAGAAAATTTCAAATTTTGATGAATTTTAGGGGAGTAGAAACATTCTTATTAGAATATTCGTGATATATGGATGTATCTTACCCTCAAGCTGGTTCCTGTTGGACTTTCAATATTTATGGGTCACATTTTTTTTTATGTAATATGTTGGACGATCAACAATAAATTACATACATATGTATAGACTACTATTAAAAAAGAATTGAGTAGAAGAAAATTTTTCAAAAATTGTTTGTATACGGTAACAAATGACACCAGGGTTTAATACATATAAAGAAATCTTATTAACTTAATTTTTATATTTCCTCTTTTATGTTTTATTATGTCCTGTAGCCTTCGTGGAATATACGATATTAGATTTTCAATTAAATTTGATGGAATTTTGCTCCAAGCCTTTTTTCTCTAAAGCTGGTAGACGTTAGTGGATACTTCGAACTTCAGTTTGGTGAAGTTTCCTACTGATGTGGTCCCATAAATTTTTGATAGGGTTCAAATCCGAACTAAAGAGTTGTTGAAAACTTTTGTGTTCTTGAAAGCAGGTTTTAAGTCATTCGTGCCATATAACATGGTGCATTACACTTTTGAAATGTGTATTCGGTTCTATTCTGAATATCTCCTAAGGTTGTGGTCAAACCTTCGTCCAAAATGCTTGTTAATGTCCTAATCTACTTTCAAATTGCAAGAAAACTTCTGCTGCTCACTTTGTTTTTTTCTTTATCAGTAGTGTATTTAACTTCATTGTCTACTCTAAAGTGATCCTCTTTGATTGCCGCCGTATCTTGATCGACTTCAGGTTATTTCCTCTGAATCTCTCGAAGTCAGACGTACGCCAGAAATGGTTTTGCTTTTGTCTATTTTAGGGAAACATGACTTGTCTTCATTTGTTACCACCTTACATAATATGTTATGCACGAGCTTATTACATCAATTTCTCTTCTTTTTAACGATTTCATTGATTGCATAGACTTCCAATAATCTAAATCTTACTTAAGGAATCAGCTCCATTACAGTTACTTTTCTTAATCATTTTAATCTTAGTCAATAATTTTTTCTTTTTTGTAGTTATCAATATCTTAATAATAAATACATTTTTAATTTTATAATTAAATAACATTGCATTTCAAAGAAAATTTTTTATTATAATCAGTCCAAGATGAGAAGTGGACTTTTAACGGCAATTACAAAAAGTATTGAAACCTTTTAATATTTGGAATCTGTTTTTAATGTTTCAGAACTGTGCCAATTCGTGATTGATTTTGTAGTTACTTTTTTATTAACATTTGATTTCATATCTACGCTCTTCGATTACATACTTTTCACTACTACTTGGTATTTAAGTTTTTTCTTAATGAGAAGGCCTACTTAGCAATTTTCCATTCCACATGAAAAATTTGGATTGATAAGGCCATGTGTGTTTCAATTTCAATTAATATTCTTAAGTACCTGTACATCAAGGTATACAGTTTTTAATGTACCAAGTACCTGCCATGCATATAAATCTATGAGTGCATGAAACAATTCTGACTAATTTACAAAATCATGAGAAAAACAACATTTTATAACTAGAACAAGTAAAAATAAAGACTTGAAGCACGTTAAGTAAGTAAGTCAAATAGTTATTATAAATATAAAATATTATAAAGAGACTAGAAAAAACTGAGTACCTACTATAAGGCGGCAACAATTTACGACTCAATTCATAAATTATCTCATTCTGTTATAAAGGTTACCTGAAAACTCATAACTTCAAAATACTTCTGGTCAAGCATGAATAAAGAACTCAATACAATGGACACAACCTTATATCTCCTGCCAGAAAGCGAAAGTCTACCCTCCTCCTGGTATGTCCAAAACACCCGTAGAAAGATTTGAACATATCGATTGGAATACATTGGAGCCATTACCACCATCCAATGGATATAGTTATCTTTTGAAAATCAAAATCCACTTTGATCTTTCACCAG
The DNA here is from genome assembly GCA_963930735.1 of Dioctria linearis. Taxonomy (NCBI): domain Eukaryota; kingdom Metazoa; phylum Arthropoda; class Insecta; order Diptera; family Asilidae; genus Dioctria; species Dioctria linearis. The sequence continues at coordinate 310,233,262 of OZ005741.1, forward strand.
CTGAACAGTTCTATGGTCGTCAATCTTTAAAACTACCTGGAAAATTAGTGACTTCAGAGAAACCAATTGATTTGGGTTTTACTACTGCCTATGCCAAAAAGATTCAAGAATTTATGAGAAGCATACGATCTCAACCAAAAAGATTAAGAAAGCACACGAATAGTTTTGTTCCGTAGGATATTTATTCGTGTTCGTAGCAATTTATGAAGGCAGCTTAAACCCTCCATATACCGGACGTTACAAAATAATCTCAAAGGAATGAAAAGCATTTAGAATGCCCCTAAATGGGAAAGAAGAGTTAATTAATATAGACAGACTTAAACCAGCCCTCTCACCAGAAGATAGTGTTTTTACTTCTGACCGTGCTACCAGATATTTTACTAAACTTAGGGTTACGTTTTGAAAACTTAAGATTATATAGAATAATAAGAAAATAAATGATGTGTTTACCTTGAATTAATTAATTTGTGTGAACAGAGCCGGACTAGGCGGACAGACGATCGGTTGTCGGAGCTGGTGGTCTCCAGGTTATTGCGACCACCCATATTTATTATTTATTTTGGTTGCTAAGCAGTATGAGTGCTATGGAACGAGGGGTACAAGTTAAAAATGCTCAAAAGTGTCCCACACCTATAAATACAAACAGAGCGCGGAGCCTAGCTGACTGTTGCCAAAATAGCATTATATGGCAAATCTGAAATTCTCGTGGCTTCAAAAGCATTCTCTGTTTTTTAAAAGCATTTGGTATTTCAAAAAATGCATGGAAAATGTTGTTTTTTTTTGTCAAAGGGATTCACCAAGGGTTTCCAAGTGTTGCTTTACCTACATAATATGTGTTTTTTCTAGGCTTGAACTAATTTTTTAGTATGCTATATTTTTTATGAGCAGAGAAATTAAAAGATAAGTACCGAAACACTGTCAACTTTTGGCTTAAAACACAAAATCAATATTCCATGAAGAAATTTTTAGAGTAAACTGTGTGTTTCGACTAGCAGTACTGGGTAATCTCATCAGAAAAGCAATGAAATCCTGACCTGCCAACCATTTACATAACAGTGAACTGAGATGGCCAAAAGTTGATGGAGGACATATAAAGATTTATTAAAAAATCTAAACTTAAGTCATTTATAAGGATAATGGGTATACTCGTATAGCATTTTCAGATCTATTTCAACCCACGCTTAATACTAACTCTTAAGTATGCGCATGGGGTCGGAGCAATTTTATCCACGAAAAAAATATTGAACGCATTCTCTCTCGAAATTGGGTCTTCCAGTAGCTTTTCATTTTAGAGTACTATTTTGAAAATCGTAGTACTTGAGCCACTGCAACGTACGCATGCTTTTTACTATAGTGAAGTGTAACCACATGCGTCCACTTACGTACTTTTTTAGTGAGGTATGTTTTGTTAGGTATATCTTTTGAAATTTCGACACTTTATAATATAATAAAATAAATAAAATATGTTGAGATTGTGGTTTGGAATCAATAGTTTAGCTTTTCTACTCTACTGCGAATTGTGGATCCTATTTTTTTTTTACTTTTCTTCAAAGACTGGCAAGAAATTCCTCAGTGCGTAATATAAAATAATTCTTTTTTTAGTTTTATGTTAACTTAAAGAGACGTTATTTCTTTTCAGTTTTAGTTAATGCAATAAAATTTCGTTGTCGAACTGCATTATTTTTGTTTTTGAATATTTTGTGGTTTGCTTAAATTTCTAGGAAAAAATTGGGGTCACTGCTGACCCCATGCGTCTATTTGTTGCATGTCCGCTGTCCGTTCATTTATCTGTCCACACGATAACTGAAAAAGGAGTGTATTTAAAAAAGGCTGAAATTTTGAACACGTGCTTCACAAAAAAAAAAGGAAATTTAAGTTTGAAACTGGGACAAATTTGACAACCTCCTCTTGGTTTTGCCTTATAAAAATATAGATTTTTTAGATATTCTGTAAAAAAGATCAGTCCTAGACGTTTTTACTGTACTGAAAAGTTCTTCAAAATATTAAATCCTATAAAATTGGTTATAATCATTTTTACTATCCAACGAACCGTTCTAGAAATATATGCGAAAGGCCACTTTAAAAATCATACTTGCAAGATAGGCGACCATATGATATTATATAAGAATTTATGTTAGATTAATGCTAGCTTTTTTACTTATTAAATTTTGTTTTTATTTTCCAATTTTTAAAAAACCAAGTAATTTTATTTGAATTAAATCAATTTTGAAAAAGTTTACACATGGTCAGTGAAAAAATGTATTACAATCAGCCACTAAAGTAGAATTCTGACTGGGAGAAATGAAAATACTTTAATTTATTTATTAAAATTAGCAACGTCGTCCGTCAGTACTAGTAGTAGCAATAAACTGATGAAAATTATTGTATGTGTTAAAGCTTAGGATAACTAAAGAACGTACACAAATATTAGAAACAGCTTGAAGTTTTCTAAATTTGGTCAAGCATGGTCATTGTTTTTACCACTGTATTAGACCATATGAGTATAAGTGAAGGAGAATATCCAAGCGGTTGCAAAAAAATTCTCAAACAAACTGTGAGATCTTAAGCGAAGGGGGTGCCGTTTTAACTCAGCCTGTTAATTCAAATATAAAATTTAGATTCTATATATTATGCTCAAAACTAATATCACAAAAATCCAATTCCTTCTAAATTCAGTTCTTAAAAATATCCTAATCTACTACAAACTACTTCAATTTACTACAATTCAATTCAAATTTCGCCAAGTTGCAATAATGCATAAAATTCAACTCAATCCAGTGCCGCCACAATATTATTTGTCCCCTATTTAATTCTGGAAAAGAAGAAAAAAATTCGCCAATTATGTAGATTCGTGAATTAATTCAGTAGAATATGATTGTTCAAAGTATACTGCAGCGTGTGGGCCTTTCTAGAAAAATTGAAAACGTTACAACAAGTAGCTGCAATGAGTGCCGCAGTGCGTAAGGCTGCAGTGTGAGCAGAATTTGATTTATGTATGTGTGTGTGTGGAAACAGAATTGAAATGGAGTTTGCCGTGAAGGCGTAACAAAATAGAAGTTTTGTCTGTGCTGCCCGTGTGAACACGGTAATAATAGCACAATTAGATTTATGCTCAAATTTGGGTGAAAGCAGAAGCTAATTTCTGCAGTATAAGGAAATTCCTACTTAGGTGAAGGATAAAGGTGGAGCAGAAGTAAATTTTTGCAGCAGGAGTAAATTCCTATTTAGATGAAGGATGGAGGTTTCACAGAATCAAATTTCTATGATTATAGGATTAAATTTCTATATAATATAAGGAAAAATAGAATAGGAAACAGATTAAATTCTGGTGAAGGTGTGTTCAGAGTAATTCCTGAATTAGGAGCTTCTGCTGCGGTTCGTCGCCTTTAAATAGCCGCCGGTAATCGCTACATCTCTGTTCCATGATGGGTTTCTCTGGCAACGCTAACTTCATGACTTCGTTTCATCGAATTCTTACAGCGGTGAAACCAGCTGACGTGATTTCATTTGATGACATTGCAAATGTAAATAATCGGACGTATGATGGATTTTTTGTGATTTTGTTAATTTATTTTATTTTTAATTAAATTAATGATATCTTTGTATATTTTTGATGATGAATTTAATTGGGGATCTGTTTCGACGCCGCTGGACCAAAGGGAGGAAGTTCCCTACTACTAGATAAATGCTTTTTTTTTAAAATATTTTAAAGATTGAATTCCTTGTGTTTTGCTTTTTTTTTGTTCTTATTAGGAAGCATAGATTGGGGAAGGAAAAACATCGAGGGAATATAAAGAAAACTCAGTGTGTCCTGAACACAAACAGTTGGGTCAAGGGTTTAACAGTGCACTTCCTTTTTTCCTCATTTCCTTCGCGAGTAAAAGTGCTTGTCTCTCAGATACTCTCTTCAAAGATAAATCCTTATGTTCTTTTCATTATGCCTATTTCCTGCCTCCAAGTTATTCTGTTATTTATTATTAGTGGTTCGGTATTTAGCATGGAATGTAGCTCTCCTTGTTTGACATATAGCACTACTCTTCAATTGGTAAACATTTTGTCATTGCTTCGCTCGGGTCAATGGGAAAGGTTCGGTTTAAGCCACACATACACTCAGTGTAAAATGACTTGCAAATAGAAAACATTGTTTTACTCTGCTTTTGCTAAGGTTTGTGGGACAATAGCCTATTAATTTGGGTTGTCTTCCTTTGCCCGGACCGGTTCTAAGATCCAGTTTGCCCCTATTTTTTTGGCGCTATTAACGTTCTTATTATTATTATTTTTTTCTTCTGTTGTGTAAAAAGTTCAAATATCGTAAGTTGCAGCACATAAAATGATATGTAAAAAGTAATATACTTAAGTAAATAGTGTAGTATAATTTTAATAATACCTAGTGAATTATAATTCCATTTTGGTAAGGAGTTGGTATCGATGTAACGTCGAAATGGCATGCGATTATTATGATTGAGTGTTTAAGTGTTTCCAGGCGATTGCATTTGATCATTGCAAATGGTTCTAACTTCTAAAGTTTTTATACCGATTTTGTTTTGCGTAATTTCGGTGTTAGCAACTCTTGATTTTTTGTAAGAATAAATCGGAATTTTGATTGATTGATTGATAATTTTCGTTTGGTAAAAGACGGATATCTTCTGTGAATGAATCAATATCATTATTTCCTGCGGGCGTTTTAGGACAAGTGCTAGAAAGTTTTCAGCAATAGAAATTTCATTATAATTTTGTTTTTCGTTCTTGTTGCAAATTAATTTGTGATTTCTAGTCAAACTTCTGATTCATGGTAAATTAATCGTTCAATCATAATAAATCATTCACTTGATACTACATTTAGCAAGTGTCGCAATCTAAACGTGAGCAAAGATATCTGCCACCGGGGATTTTCGGACTTGATCTGCTGCTCCCAACATCGGCCAGAACAACGTACACAAAAGATAGTATTTCTTTTATATTTATACCAGGAAATTCGAATACCTTAAAATACTATGGAGCAATAGCAGTATTACGGCTAAAATACCAAACTGACGGAGAACTAAATAGGAATATTCCATAAATTGACGAGCAGGTGCTGGCCTTTAATATGCTCGTTTTAAATCTTTATGAGCAACATGTAAATATAAACATAGACTATCTTGGCCGTGGCTCTCAGGCTATATTAGAAGGTTAATTGCAGAGAGAAATATGCTTTACTGCAGATGGAAAATGGTGTGGACATGCGTTAATCAAGGGTGCCACGATAGCTTAATTTCGCTCTAAATTAAGTGACGATATTCCTCCCAAGATCATGTAGACTAATCTACAAAAGATGGGAATTGCTGGTGCAACCCATGAGAATTGATCATAATGACATTAGTTCTTACTTTATCAGTGGCGTTGGTCAAAAATCTCGTCCCTTAAATATACATGCTGATACTTACTTGAAGGAGACGTCAGTTGGTACTGATTTTTATTTCCATCCTGTAACATGGGATGAATTAGTTCTGGCAGTATCTTCAATCTCATCTAACGCTATGAGCATGCACGAAATTATGCTGAGTTTATCGAGCTCACATTGTGTTTTGTCATTGAGACCCTTACTGCCATTTACAGTTTTACAGTTGGAAGTGTTTCCGCGTAGCTGAATTTGTTCCCGCAAATATATAAAAAAAAACTTTAAATAGAAGATTTAATTAAAACACTCGAAATTGCTAAGAAATGTAATCTTTATTGCACGCCAGTTGGAACAAAATTTAGTAACACAGTAGCAAGTAAATTTCTCAGTCTAATCAGAAAATTGGTTAACTGTTACTCTTTTTTTACAAAATTGATTGTGCAAAGAACTGATGGAATGCAAGTTAGATAACAATTTACATGTGTGTATAATGAGAATTACAAGTATGAATGTTTGTAAATGTTATTTATTTTGACCAGTTAATGCCGATTGTAGATTAATACTGCTTGCATGTATGTATAGCTTAGAATTGCATTCTAACAGGAAGATCACTAAGGTTATTCCTATCCCTAAAACGTTCTCGACCTTAGGAGCTCATATACTCTCTCCAATGTCGAAAAGTCGGAAGCGGATAATGTGTTCACAAATTAGTGATTGTCTCACTTCCAAAATCCTACTTTCCAGATTTTAATGGCTTTGACTCAGTTAAGTTTGGCATCTTAATAACGAAACTGATTCGTTGGTTTGATTTTTCTCGCTCTGTGTATAAACACATTTATAGTTATTTATATGGATGAAGGCAAAGAGTGTTTGTAAATAATATCTTTTCAGGCAATTTCTTGATATTACCAGGCCTTCCTCAAGGCTCTGTCTTAGGTCCATTTCTTTTCAGTTGCTTCATTCGATCTGCCATCTGTGGTAACTCACTCTCAGGTACACTTGTATGCCGATGACGTCCAAGTCTATCTGAGATCTCCCCTTAGGCTAATTGAAGATGCTGCAAGCAACACTAATGAGGACCTTTGCAATATAAGTGATTGGGTACTAATTAATTTGTTTTTCTTAAACCCCCGGAAGTCGAACTGTATTATAATATCCAGGCGTAAATTTGATACGTAATATTTTCCACCCATTGTTTTCGGCTCCGTAATAATACCTTTAGTGCACCAAATTGCGAGCTTGGGTCTGATTTTTAATAAAACACTTACCAGGGATGAACATATTATTAATGTGGTGGGTTGGAGATATGGTATTCTGTGCAGACTACGGTTATCAGCTAAACTTGTTCTACTTAACACTCGACTGCAGCTCGTCAAAACACTTCAATTACCTTTATTCTTTTTTTATGATATTATATACTGTCAAGCGAACTCATGCTCTAAACGCAAATTCATTGTGGCCTTTAATTCATGCGAAAGTTTCGTCTATACGTTGCATAGATACGATGTTCCACTTCTTGAGTTTCTTAGTTGGGTATCCTCTTCTTATCTATTATAATCTTAGAGCACTTTTGTTTATGATTAAAATCATTCATTATAAAGTTTCCGAGCACCTATATCTGACACTAGAATGCAGTTCACCAACCCGTACCAATAACTTCAATATACCAGTTCATATTATCTTCCAAAGAAAACCGTCACTACTAGTTCACGGCGCTCAATTTAATTGTTTCAGAATTTTACTATACTTTACTATCTTTACTTAGCTTTTCTTTAGTTTTCTTTAGTCCTCTAGTTCATTTATGTTGTATGTTGATATGAGGCACGTTAAGTACATTGTTAAGACTTTTGCTTAATTAGTTCTTTATTTTTTCTCCTATACACTATGTATATTTTTATAATTTTATTTGATACCTTTAGATTATGCAAACACAAAGGGGCTTTGTCCTATTGTACAGTATAATTAAGAAAATAAATAAATTGATTTGAGTTGAATCGAATTGAATCTCTTAATGTAGTGTGTCCATATTTAACTGCACAGTGGCAGAGACCCTAGAAAGTTTATTAAATAGAAATAAAATTAAAATCGGGTATTCATTACCAGGAAACACCATGCACAAAACATATTATAACTCACTGTCGTTTATCATTTTATTTTATTTTATATCATTAAACCAAGCTCAGGGGATACCCTATAACGGGAGCAAGGAGATAAGGAAAGGATTAGCGAACTTAAGGAGAGTGGCGGAGGTACTGATGTAGATCACTCTTGAACCCTCGCAAATAGTAAGCTGGAGAAAAGACAGGAGCTGCTAGACTGTTCCATAGTCGAACAGTTCGGGATACAAAAACATCTCACGCAATTTAAATAAACCATTCAACATGCATGTGGCGATAAGAAATGGAAATTGTTTTCTATTCCAGATCTGATATAATAGTAATTTTAAAGAATCGCTAAGTTTGAGGAGCTTACACCTTTTCAGAAATTCCAGACATTTCGATGCTTCTTTGGCAACAGAGAAATTAATTCCCTATTAAAAAAGTACGGCAGTTGTAAAATGAAAATCATATTTTAAAGACAGTAGACAACTTTGGGTCTTAGGCGCATTGAAATCGACGAGACTCCTTTCGCCCGAAGCTAGGATATTGTCAACATGATAATTCAATGATCTAATTATGTAATTAAGTACTCTTAGTAATAAAACGCTGAAAAATAATGGTTCGGTGATCGCACGACCATCTTGGAGCATATTGTAGGCTACATGTATAAAATTACCAGACAAGTATAGTCGGAAAATTAATTTTATAATTATATTGCCCCTACTAATAACTTAGCATCATCCATAGTAATGTGACATTTCTGATCAGAAGCAGAAAGACGACGTATATTTTCTAGATGTCGAAATTAATCTTCCTGGAATGGATATCACTCTCGCATACAAACAATGGCATGTATATATTTTGTCAGTTACAAAAGTCTAGAACAATTTGATACCTACATATAGGAAACTAATTATGAATTCTTGAAGTGAGCTTAAAATCACCATGTAAACTAAGATCTTATAATACGGAAAGCCACATTAGCTTCTTTTCCTTAATGTTTTCTCAAAATATTCCAATTACATTTCATTTTCTAAAACATGTAATCGATGCTATATCAGAAGAACTTGACATTTTTATATGCAAATTGATGTAATTTCCGTAATTAAATAGAACTGGACAATATATAGCTATTCATAAATATTGCACTCTCACAAGCAGAAATATTCTAATTAAAATACCATTTCATAATTAGTTTCGCGTCATCAATGTTTTATAAAGAATTTTATAAGCAATTGAAATGAGAGAAATTTGGTAACCAAGAATCTCGCAAATTCATGTCATAAGGCATCCATCACCACATAAGGCAACATGCGCAAAGAAAAAAAATTTAAAGCACTTATTGGCATCAAATATTTTAGATATGTTTTAAGAATCACTATAAAATGACTAGCTAGCAAAGAGCCACAAATTTTATCAATAATGCTAATAAAATCACAACAGGTTATAGCAGTATTTGTCATAACCCCAAGATTATTGCCACTTCTGACAAAATACTATTACCTAGGACATAAAATGGTTCTATGACATAAATAGATATACTCTTCCTTAAATTAAGATGTGCATTTGGCAGTAGACCACTCAAGTATCGTCATTAAATCTGCATACATGAGACAAATGGCATTCTCTCATTAGTCTAATCGACCTACTAATAATATATTTACTTGTCATCAGAAAAAAGATAGATTTTGATATCTTTTGCTGTATTGTCATTGATGTATGTATATAAGCTGAAAGGAAGGCTGCCAGTTAGTTATCTTTTAATGCATTCAAAAACTGATGAAGATAAATGCAACAATTTGACTGTTTCATATGATTGACGTTTTTAAACATTTTTGTGAAATCAATCAATACAAGTCGATCTAACCCACACTTGTCAAGGGTACATCGTATGTCCATTATAGTTTTAAGCAGTGCTCCTTCACAATGGCGTTCACGACAAAAATTGGAATGCCAATAGAATAGAAGACTAGAAGCAACAAGGTAATCAAGCATTTTTAATTCCATTAATTCCTCTAAAAATATCAGAGTATACCAACAACAAGTGATTAATAATTAATAAATATAGTACTGGTCGATACTGCTCTCTGGGGAAAGCATGAAGAGTTGTGACTATAAGAAATCGATCCAAACGTAGACGCCAGATCCACATTGATACTAGCGGCACTAAACAGGGATGAAATACTTATCGTTCTAAATATGGTGTGCAATCTAATCCCAAGAGCTCGTTAAATCGGCTGTCATTTTGTACATATAATAAATATACTACTAGGTTCGAAAATAGCTCGAATCGGGCATAAACCCTGCGGGAGCGATACGATCGAAAAGTGAAATATTTAATAGCGAAATCTCTCATTTTAGTCCATGTTCTCGTATTTTCAATTCTCGTGTTAGTTGGAAGTTCGTATTAACAAAATCTCAATATCTTGCAATTAGAGGAAAAATATTTTCAAAATACATTTTAAGAAGAAGAAAACGAACCACGTATCAAATTCACTAGGGAAAAAGAGGATCACATATCTAAAAGTATTCCTTTCCTGGATTTAAAACTCTGCAGGCACGGTAATAAAATTACAACTGACTGCTATATGAATCCAATAGCATTAGGGCGACTGCTGAACTATTTTTCAGCCCAACCCCACAATATGAAATTCAACGTTGCTGTTTCTTTTGCAAAGACAGTGATCACACTTAGTGACCCACAATTTTATAAAGCAAACTATTACAGAATACGCACAATACTTTGTTTTGTTACACTGTGATGCAAAATACAGCATGGCAGGAAGGAGATATGAAGAGAGTGCCGGAAGTACCGATATATGTCACCGTTAAACTTCCACTGATTGTATGCCGAAAAAAAAAACAGAAGATGGTAAACTGTTCCACATTCGCACCGTTCGAGATAAAAATGCATCACGAAATTTTACTGTACGGCGGAAAGTAATCTGAAAGGTAAAAGGATGTGCGTGGTTTGCAGCACAGGGATTAGACTAGATATTTCATCAGAGCATTGACCATGCATATAGCGATAAAGGAGCGAAAGGCATCCAACATTGCGGTGGTGCTCGAGTGGGTCGATATGACAAGTTATTGCCATATCACCAGTGAGCTTAAAATCTCTCTACTGGAGAATGTCTAATGAAGCTAAGGCTGTTCGACCAGCCGCAGCCGATATATGGGAATTTTATTCCATTACAGGTCTAATGTAGGGCTTGTAGAGGAGCGCTAGATTTAACGGGCTGAATTATTTCTTACACAGACATCCCAGACATTTGGATTCTTTGGAAACAGAGAAGATGTGATCTGTACAATTTAATGGAAATATTAGTACCAAGAATGCTCAGTGACGGTGAATTAGAAATTAATGCTCCATCAAAAGAAACGGGAGTGGTTAAGTTATGGTTTTGTTTTAATGAGATGAGATAACAATGGGTGTTTGCATTCGACGCGATTCGCTTTGCCCCAAGCGAATATATTGTTAAGATCGTTATTCAATGATCTAATCATGAAATCTCGTTAAACACATGCGGCATTCCCCATGGAGTCCGTGAGAGTGTCAAAGGAGTAGGCGAAGGGTACTGTCATCAACGAAACTATGGATGGGATTGAAAGTAAGGAAAAGCAGATGATTAATGATAATTAAAAAGAGAGTTGTAGGGAGTAACAGAGCCTTAAGGCACACCCGCATTTACGAGATGAGGTTAAGATGTAACGCCATCTAATACAACAGGTATTTGGCGACTAGATAGGAACTTTCAATCCATAATAGAAGAGGAAGGGAGAGACCAAGTGCTTTAAGCTTAGCTAAAAGGGCTGGATACCAGACTCTGTCAGAGGCCTTTGAAATATCTAGTACAACGATTTTGGACTTTCCAAAATAGTGAAGACTACGGTAAGAAAAGTGAGCAAGTCTCGAGATGAGCGTCCAGCTCGGAAGCCATATTGACGATCGTTGATGAGCTCTTGATTAGTTTCTAGATACTTCATTAATTTAGAGTTAATGATAGATTCAAAAACCTTCGAAAGAATCGAAGTGATTGCAATTAGTCGTTAATTTGAGGGATCGCTACCCTCTCCCTTTTTGGGAGTTGGCTGCATGTGAGGTAATTTCTAAGTAGTAGGAAATTTTCTTGTCGATTAAGACACTTAGAATAGTTTGCGCAGAGGTTTAGCCAAGGATAAGGCACAGCTTTTAATTAACATGGGTGAAAAACCATCAGGATCTGCAGCTTTGGAGACGATATTCGCCTTAAGGACCCTGAACACTCTCTCGTACGGATGTGTATTGGCCCTTCTACACATCCACACGGGAAATGCAAAACAGGTGTTTGTGATTTGGGTGGAAGATGAGAATTTGAAGCGAATCTAGCAGCTAAAATTGCAGCTTTAGTCAGGGAGTCAACCAACCATTATTAAATAGTGAAAGTATAGAGGGATTGCTGAAGTTTATCCTGATGGTTTTTACTAGGGACCGGAAACCTTTGCTACCTTTATGGCTTGCTAACATTCTTTATCTAATATTCTGGTCAAAAAGAAAATTTTCTCTCTGGATAATGGACTTACAGGTGTTCCGTTCAGTCTTGTAGACTTGTTTCAGTTTCGGACATGTATGCAATTTATAGGCGCGAAAAGCAAACTCTTTCACTTTTATAGCTTGGTTGAACTTTTCGTTAAACCAAGAGCGATTTTGCTGTTGTTGAGATCTGCTTTAAGAATACGGAATGTATTCACGCATGCCAAGACTTAGTATGTTACTAAATTCTAATGTGCATTCATCAACATCCCTCGAAGCAAAGATACTGATTGCGACTTTCCCAGTCAGCAGCTAGAGAAGCCTACTTGTAGGTGGAGAAATAGGTCACCAGAGGTATGAGGTGTAAATTGACCCGTGATTAAACAATGGTCTCAATTATCGAGAGGCGAACCGACTGAGATGGAATATTTGTCAGGATGGTATGTTAGAAAGAAATCCAGTAAATTAGATCTATCTCCAGCTGCATCAGGAATTCACGTTGGTGAATCCACTAGCTGTTGCAAATTAAATGATTCACAGAAAAGTTCAACGAAACGGTTCGCAGGACTTGTAATAGATGAATGTCTGATCCGCGGTATGTTATGAACATTAAAATCGCCTGCCAGGACGATTTCGGAAGAGAGAAGACAAAAAAATGATCAATATTGTTGGAAATATTGTCAAATATGGATACCGTGTCATCATCAGGCATATTTGCGCTGCGATAAAAGAAACAGACGTAGATGATGGGCCTGTGTAGTTTGAACCTAATCCAGATGTAATTAAACTCTGGATTAATAGAAGGAAAGCCTTGAAGAATGGTAAATACTAACCTCAAACCATTACCCCACATAATAGATAACAATATCAAAAATATCAAACATACGCAGAGCAACAACAGAATAGATAATCGAGAAGGCTTCACAAATTTCCAGATATCACAAGCTAACATATGTACAACAAATATGTGATAATATCATCCCTTTCTTGAATAGCAACAATAATTCAAACATTTCTCTAGGACTGCATCCGCAAAATAAATGACAATATACACAGACACCAAAACCAAAATTCGAAAACCTACATTAGGTGCAATATACGGGATAAAATGAAAGACTGAAAATTGGAATAAGATCTACATCGGGGAAACGGGAAGAGATATTAAAACACGAATGCGGGAGACATAAATGATTTCAACCTACCAACTAAGCTTTCCATAAATGACAATGATGCACAAACGCATGAACGCAATTACAATACAACATGCCATGCACACGCTATCAAAAACAAACACAAATTCAATTATGATAATCCAACTATTCTTCACAAAGAGCATTTCTGAACTAAACGGAAAACATACAAGCTTTATATATATATACATGCAAAACATCCCAACACCACGATTTTCAAAGTGGATACACAATACATTAGTTCCCAATATAAGAGTGTAATAGACTGTCCCAAACAACACAGTAATTGCCGATTCCCAAAGCCCTAAGAAGTAGTGCAGTCCAAGTTTTTTACATATTTAATTTGTAACTTAAATCCTTAATGCAGTTTTCCTTTTTTTTAACTTTTTTTAATTTTTAATTCAAATTAACGACGAAAGTCTAAGGATAGCCTCGACACAACAACATCTCAAAATCATTATGATACGATAATCCTAGGGAAAAAACTTTTATTATAACGAATGTCTGCATAATTATTGTTACATTATATTCACATATAGTTGCATTGAGAATGGTTACAACCCATGACCGAAATATATCGGATACTTAACAAAACAAGTGTTTAATTCACACAACCCGGGTCATATATTCCCAAAAATCCCATTCATCATTTATTGATAAACAATGATTTCTTCTCAATTTTCAGCTGAGGAAAAATAAAAACCGTCACGGCTGAGGTTCTGCCGATTTAGGCACTGAGAGAGAGGGCGAGGATGAGTATAAACTCAAAAATAACTTTTCTTATTTAAACACATTTAAAACACTTCCCACATAGCACAAATGTGTCCGTGGTATGTTAATGGGAAATCCTGTGAGGATATATAAATTGTCCGTGGGAAATCCCATCCGGTACCAATATACAACTCATAATATTTCTGGGACTGACGAATATCCAAAGTTCGGATGTCCCTGGTAGATCCAATGCCCTCCCTACAGGATTTCCTCTGGTTGTACTTAGGCACAGTTAACGCATTCAATAATATAGAATTCCCTCTGTAAGCGTAGCTGGGACGTCTTACGGATCTCCAATTTTGTTTTCAGAATATGCTGGTGAATGTCTGAGGATTTTGTTTGAAATTTTCTGGGATTGTAGAATTTTTATTTTTGATGGGTAGGAATTTTTACAAAAAAAAAAATAATAATAATAATGGCTGGAAAGTTTATGCCAGACGTATATGTAACCAACAATATTGCTAAAACAACAAGAAATTGCAGAAGCGCATAAAATTCTAATATGCATGTGGCTGGCTAAGCAATGCAGTTCCCATATGGCTTCTTTCAATACATATTTTGTTGTTCTGGTTTTGGTCTCCAAAAACGACACAAGGAAGCACACAAAGCGACAAACTAGCGCTTTCACCAAAGTACCATGCGAGTGACGGAATCAGAGAGCTTAAAAAATAAATTCTAGAAGGGGGAACAACGACTTTCGCACGATTGTTCCAAAATTGTCCTGCACATCCCGTGTGTATTTTCCCGGAAAAGCAATTGGATCTGTAGGAAAAGAATTGGATATCCTTGCTGTAAGGGTTAGTATTAAACTATAATTTACGTAAGCCCAAAAGTTGAATTCCCAGTCAGTGAAATTGCACTAAAAGCTAAAAAATAAAATTGTTTAAAAAAGAATTAAACGGTTTTATTTTACATTAGATGGTTTACCTCCAAAAAGAATAAAAACAGTTATGGGTCACAAATGTGGGACTTAGCGAGATATATAGGTATACTGGTAAGAAATCGAGCATGACCAAGACCAGAGACGTCCTCTAGATTCGAAGGCCAAGCCACATTTGGGGTCACAGCATCAGCAGAATAGGTAAATAATTAGGGGATTTGATCAGAAGTAATAAAACTGGAGGTTTCTTGGTCCTCACCTCCGATTTTTCGAATTTTAGTGGGGCTCAGAATTTGATTATTAACCCAAAGTGGATCTTGGCTTCCGATAAACAGTAAAACGTCGTACTGCCTACGATCCTACGCGATTTCTTACCCAGTACTATACGGTAAGTCCCGCATTTGTGAACCATAATTTATTTTCTAGCTTTTAGCACCTTCATCATCTAATGTAAAATAAAACCGTTTAACTCAAAAGTTTTCCTTTACCTATTTTATTAACGTTCGAATTTGAATATTTTAAAAAACAGAGGGGTCCTTCCACCATTTACTGGCATTCATCTAAGCTATGCCAAAATTTATTTTGATTGAAGTGCGTACGATAAATGATATCGGTAAAAAAAAATATTTTTCGTTACAGATTTCGTTCTGTCTAATTTACATATTATGAAATTTTTCTTTTCGCTCGATGTTCAATACGAGAATATAAATCTGTGAGTTTTTCATATCTAAAGGTGTGGCGAAAATAATATTTTTTTTTATTCCTTAGGATGATAATATTATGAGTACAAAAGAAAGTTCCTTTTACCTAATCATATTTCCCAATATGTTCTGTCTAATTTATTCCTGCTGAAGAACACTAAAAGATATTCTACTCTAGTTTTCTCATGACAGATGTGGTAGCTTAGTTCATTGGAAAATTGATTAGATTTGTCAGCGGAAATTATCTATGACATTGAACGACACTATTCGATTCATAAATAAAATAACATAATACTCTCGAATATCTGCTTACTTGGTTCCGTTGTAATAGTACCTACACTGAGCTACACAAGCAGATCCCCAATTGAATACACAGAAGAGTAGCAGACTTTGAAAGTATGTATGTATGTATAAAAATATATTTAAAGTGGAACGACTTGAATTCTTAAAAAACGCCAACTCCATTAAATGTTGGTCCAAAAAATAAAATCTTTCCAATTTATAAGAAATTTTCATGCATTGTCCAAAGTTCAGTGCAATGTACTGTACCGATCCAAAGGAACGCAGCTATGGAAATCTTTTGCGGGCTAGTTATCGGTCGAGCCCACGTCCCATAAATTGTTCATATTCCTTGTTTATTTGAAAGATTCAACATGAATGTAACTTAATTAGTTTCCTTTTAACCTTTTCAAAAACAAACACATAGGCTATGAATCTTAATGCAAAGTTCTGCAAATAACTTTGTATACCTAATATTATATAAGATTTGTAAATGTTTTTAAAACCCACCAAACTAGATATGAATGATAGGAATATACCTATTTCTCCTCTCATACTGAATATGCAAATACACACATACATATGTACCAGAACTCACGAAAGTCACTCAAATAGTAGAGAAAAAAAATGAAAAAAATAATCACCGCAACAAAAAAGAAAAATCCCAAAATAATATGCTTACAATTATCACACTCAATTAAAAAATTTACAGAGATCCAATAAAAAACAAACAAAAACAAAAAACAATCCCCTTTTCTGCATAAAAGCTTATTTCCGATAGCAGCGATAAAATTAAGCAGCACGTTGTCATCTAATCCCCATTAAAAGGTAATCGAAATGACCAAAGCACTAAGAAGGACTAATGCCTTGATAATGCCTCTCTGTGTATTATGCACAGTATAGAGTTCCAATATTGTGAAAACAGCTATATCCTTTCGAAAGCTTCGAAAAGCTTTCTCCAATGTTATCCTGAAAGCTTTTGCCACAGTTTGAGAAGCATTATATACATATTTTCGATGCACATACCAAATACGAGTATATACTACTATTTGGCGGCGAAATATCCTGACCTGAGTACGCCAGACTTCCAGGCCACTTTGTCCTGTCGGTTTTACTGTCAGTTGTAAAGAATCCTTCGCCACGAGATGTTGAAAGGATACTACGCGCGCGATTAATATATTTAGATAACGTGTTTTGTTGATATTGTCGGTGTCACGAAAGCATCATGGTGTGAATATAAATTTTTTTTTACCAAAAAAAAAAAAAAGAAGCTACACTATGTATATACGTTAAAATTGGAAAGCACAAAATATTCTCTGGTATTTACAAAGAACAACCACACGTTAAAATACCGTAAAAACCCTTTTTGCACCTTGTTGAGTTTGTCACCTTTTTCGTTCGTCCTTCTGCACCCTTTTCCGCTGTTCCTTACTTTATATTTATACAATATCTGACCTGACATTTACCACCTGATAAAAATGAAATTGTTGACCCAGAAGGTCTATCCTTGGTCATCATCATCTCCTTTTGGGCAGTGATTTGTTCGCGGGAGTCTTGACATCCCAATTCCTATTTACATAAAGTGGTGAATTGTTTTGGCAAGTTCGACACTTCACCCCCAATGACATCCTAATTCAATCCCCCAATGATTCCAGGGTTTTGTAACATTTTTATTTATTTATTTTTTACGTCTAACTTATTTTCACCCTCGAACCACATACCTTCCGTAATCCTGCAGTATCACCAACGAAACACCTCGACAAGTAGCCTCTTATCGAAATAGGCCGATTTTTATGGATATCGTTCGGTTAGCACAAGACGAGATTACCAGTGTGATTAGTATCTAGTGTCTCTATGGCTCTATGCCAAAGTATTCCGTCTTCGGTGACTTTTTTCGTTTCTTACTCCCCTAGTTGTTGTTTCCCCCTTATGGGGGAAGTTTATTTTGCTGTGTAAACGAATTCTTGTTTGTTTGTTTGTTTGTTTGTTTGCGTGATCCGTTTGCAGAAAGATAATTCGTCGGGCGGCTTAATCAGTGTTTTATGAGATTAAATTGTGGCATCGTCCTTGGTCGAATTTCGCCCAATGTTACAAGTTATGGCGAAAAAACTGATAGTTCCGTGGCGAAATTATGACTAGTTTGACAAACATTGATGTATTGAAACGATTGATGTTGTTTTTTTTTTTTGTTTTTAGGTTATTTCAGCTAAAGTGATTGTTTTATAATTAAAAGAAAGTTGAAATTAATTAAGTTGAAAGTGAGATTTGAAGAAGTGTATCTGTGATCTAAACAACAACAAAAAAATGGTTCAGTAAAAAAAAAAGTTTCTAAAATTAAAGTGTTTTTGAAAGTTTGGAGTGAGTTGTCGATTGATTTGAAAATTGAAATGTTTGAAGGGAATAATATAATTGTAAAATTATTTTAGGATGAGAAAAACGAAATCGTCTAGATTTTTTTTTTTTTACTATATCATCATATCTCATTGATTAATTTTCATTTATTTTATATTTTGAGCTTTTCATTATGTTTATGTGAGAAATAATTTTATAGCAACCTTATTTCGTTGGTTGTTTGTTTCCTCTGGTGGGTTTATACAAAGTTCCAGATGATTACCTTCATATAATTAGCAACAGTCTTAGTTTTAAATCTTCTAGTACTGTTAGTTGTGGTGGTTGCAACCGTTTGACTAACGCTTTACGAATCTATATGTGACTAGTCTTGTATCATAATAAACTCCATACTCTAGTGTGAATAAAGGACTTATTATCTATTTTATTTATTAAATTCCATGATTAGAATTGAACTCAATTCTCCCATGATTTGAAAAAATAAAATAAAAAATCATATTTGTCGTATAGTGAATAGTTCAGAATTCAAAATTTGATGCAGTAGAAGATTACAAAATCTTAAATCGTACAAAATATATGGAATAAATAAATAACCCAAGTCTGTTTTTACACGACAGATACGTTTAGAAACGTAAAAAATACGTTGTACATATGGGAAAATAGAAATTAATTCCAAATCTAATAAATCAGAAAAATATAACACAATAAAGACCATATGAAGATTCATGCTAGCATATTATCGCTTAGTAACAATTCGGGAACTATTCAGTTGTGGCGAACTAAAACAAATTTTTTAAGAATCCTCTCACAATAGTAAGTTTGGTTGTGAATAGTTGCCAGTTTCTTAGTTGTATTTCAGAACTAATTTAAATTTTAGGAAATTTATGCGAAATATTTAGTTATGATAATCATCTAGTTCGCCTGACAGATGAGTTCTAAGAGGTATAACCGAGCCTATTTTTACAAGCAGTTACGAGTTATTAGTTTTGAGGTTGGAGCAACTAAATATGTGTGAACTTATCTCATTATCCATATACGAACCTTTCTACTAACTTAAGGACTACATGTGAACTTGTCCTGGTAACCAAATGCGAACAATAAGTAATAGTTGTTAAATGTGGGTTGAAACATAGCCCGTGCAACCATTTTTGTATTTTGGATAGAACCAACATTTTTGGTCTTGTCTAAAAATTCAATGTCACTGTCATGTCTTAGCCTGGACGATCTTATAACTACATGTATTTTGCTCTATACAAATAAAATGCTGAATGAAATTATATAGAACAATTAATGGTAATAACGTGCCTTCAACTCACCAGAACTGCAATATATACATATGTAGCTTCGAATCTCAACTCCATAGTTTTTAGAATGACTACGTCTTTGTAAACTTCAATTCTATAGTTCTTAAAAGAACTACTTAGCTGTGAATTACCTATTCAATATTTCTTAAAAGGATTACATAGTTGTTACCTACAAGTCAGTAGTGCTCAACGACACTACTTAGCTGTAATATTCAACTCTGGAACTCTTAGGAGAAACACACTATTTTTATATAGCCATCTGGTTATGAATACAACTATATGGTTGTGTGGCTGTTGGTTACAACTGTTGCAGTTCCAAACAGAACCTCACGGTTATTAGAGAGAACTGTATAGCTGTAATCGACAAAATTATATTTCAAGAGGACTTTCACCATAAATAAGAAACATAAGTTCATTTAAATTCTTTTAAGTGGATTCATCTAAAATTTGACATTACGTTTTATGAATATTATTAACACATTTCACGGCTTTAAAACATAGTTTTGTTTTCCGATATAATACGTCGATTTTCTAAATTGGTAGAGTTTAGCACAGTAATAAAACATACAATTTGTTTTGAGATATATGTAATAGATCCCACTGAATGTATAACCGTAATGGCGAATTTGCTGCTTGGACAGTAAACCTATGAATTTTATACGTCAGTTAGTTATAAAAAAACGGAGTAATAAATTAATTGGTGGGATACAACTAAGTAGTTACGATCCACAAACGATTAGTTGTGATACACAACGCCGCAGTTGTCACTCACAAATGAATACTTGTGGATAGTACATATGTATATTCATATTCTCAATATTCATTTAAGACAATAGAGGTTTGTCCATTTTGGTAAATATGGGCGGTTGATAATTTCAGTTAGTCACTAATATGAGTACTCATTTTATATCATAAATTAATTTTTTTTCTGTACATATTAGAAGCAATTTTAATGCACTATATCAGTCTTACAATTTTTTTATTTTCTTAAATAAAAATTTTAACTAATAAATATTGCTGATTTTTACGGCGCGTTGCTATTTCCCGAAGTATCTAACACACTTTCACATAATGAAATCCTAACAAATAATATCCAAATATTGTTTATTCTTTATTATGAAGAGCAAGAACTCTTATCTTGTCGTTTCGATGTGTTTACCTTTCGTAATAAAATATTATATGCACATCTCTTTCTTTTATTCCTGCGTTTATTTGGTTTGCTTTGGAATATAATTTTCGCTCTATCAAAAAAGAAGCAAATTTATTATTTTAGTGTTTAAATCAACATACAAATTAAATATAGAAAACAATTTAAGCCGACAGTAGTAGTAATATTTAGAAATCAGAAAAATACACAAGAATTAAGGCATATGTTCAGCGGCCAATTATCTCGGAGGGCCAGTGTTCAAGCCTGGCTAACATAAGCAAAGATTAATTTTACTATTTTATTTTATTATTTATTTATTTTTTTATTATTATTTATTTTTTTATTTTACATTTTCTTATTTCGAAAGTCTTTCTATAGATTTCACACTGTTTGGTATTTTTCTATATATCCATTTCTTCCGAAAAGTTACAGGAGAGCCAACTTGGTGATTATTGTTAAAAAAATGCAATACCAATATTCCCGGAATAATTTAAACCTGCAGTATCATCATTTATGCTGATGACCTTGAAATTCTTAATAATATGGACACACTTGAATATTTTGCCCTGATACAAATTGATCTTAAATAATTTTATCACTTGGTACAATGAAATTCTGGTTGTTTTAAAAATCTTCAAATGTAAGTCTATCAGCTATGACTAGGTACCATATAGTAATAAAAATTAATAAAGTGGACGAAGTCAATGATTTTGGTGATATTTTCGATGCTTAACTCAAATTTCTCCCTGAAATTGACAAATTAATTAGGAAGGCTAAGGGTTAGGTACTGTCAGATTTGTAAGGCGATGATCTTTGAAGGTCCATTAATTGTTGAATATGGTGTAGTGGTTTGATGGCATCTTATAAGATTGTGTTTGAACTGCATCCAGAGTATATTTAAATGTTCAGCTAAACAAAAAAATCGCAAATCCGTCAACAATATTTATTGCTAATTGCGTCTTCATTTTGAATTTATTCTTAAATTATTTCAGAGCTATTTCAGGTAGGAATCGAACCTGGTCTGCAAAAACGGTTGTAATATTTTGGAGCTGCGTTTTTACCAAACCGGCTTCTATATATGTTTTTTTTTTGTTCCGGAAGATTATTTTAACCCTTGTGTCAATGGCTACATACCTGCGTATGTTTGTAATTTTGAAAATGAAAAAACTTTATTTAAATTTTTCATTAATCACTTAAGTTATCCTTAAGGGCTATATTTGTAGCTAATATATGCTGTAAATTTTTGAAAAGTTTTCTGTTGTTCCTCAGAAAATAGACCTGAAATCTAAATATACGTTACCAAGCTGAAAGCATACCCAGGTATGTAATACATTTTTTAAGAATGGGTATTGAAAGCAATAAAAAAACAGAGTTAATTCTTAAAGATTTGTATAGAATATATTACGACAAACATTTTTTTACATCTGGAGAATTCTATAGAATGCTCTGCACATAGAGGCTTAGTGCATGTTGTGCCACATTTTCGTGTGGTTCACCGCTTACCTTCCTCTTTACAAGTACCACAGTTACCTTTTACTTTCAGTCTGCCTGTTTGATCCCGTGCTGTTGGTTCACTTGACGCGACGCGGATGTAGATGGGATTGGTATTGGGTGTTCCGTCGATAGTAGATCTGGTCCGAAAGGTCCTCATAAAGAGCGTATTCGTTGCTATGATCTGTACAGTTGGCATGGTGAGGGCTTTACCAAGATCTTGCAGAAACATACGTCTCCTATTTGTCTTTTGGTTAGGATTGTGCGTATAGTAAATAATAAAGTCTGTCAGAGCAACCACATTTAAATATTATTAAAAAAAATGCTAGGGTGAAGCGCAACGTAGTCTCTTGGTAGTATAATGTGCTACCATCTTATCCATATTGTCTACGCCCCCTTTGCAGTTGTTGTAAATGGATATGATTTCAGGCTTTTGACGGACACCACTAACACTTTTATCGTAATGGACAGATTTTCTCTTTTTTGGTACGTAAGAGTAAATAGTGGTTTTGTCACAAAATCCGAATACGCGAAGGTATAGCTTGCAATTCTGTAGGAATGTATGGTTTATTATTTTTTTATTTTTTTTTTCAACATTCCGACCAGTCCAAGAATCCACGATATTAATAAAGTAAGCAAGCGGTAATGCTGTGAAAAAATTATCAGCAATAATAGTTTGTTCAGAGTTCCTGTATCGCTGAATTAAAGTCTTTACTACTCGTTCTCCTTAGTTTACATCACGATGATTTTTTATTTTGTTTTACCAGTATTAATTTGACCTGTCAGCGGATTCAATGTCTTCGAATCACAAGCCCACCAAACTCAAACTTTTATATCATATTTTGACGGTTATATTGAGTGAATTTTGTTCTCCTCTGTATAGGAACAGCTGCTCATCTATGTATAGTTATACAATCATGAGGTATGTAGTTTTTCCGAAAATTTTCGTCAAGCATTTCCCATATATCTCGAATAGGAGCTGCTTTATCAGTCAATGCTCTGCTGGCTCGTGATAATTCGTTGTCAAAGCGTATAAGCCTTGAAATGCTCCAGAAGCGATTTAAGGACATACTCGCACGATCCCCACTTTCAATGAAAATTTACACCTAATAAACAAACAAATAAATTGTCCTTGAAGTGCTCGAAAAACTTCATTCCTGCCATCAACAATTATCCTAACTCCAAGTTATGTAAGCCATTTGCAGCATACCCACCATGCGGAATCGACCTAATCATAAAAATAAATTCTTAGGAATTGTGTGACTAAATATTCTCTTATACGTAAATATTATTACATACCCGGGTATGTTATGGGTTCGTTTAAGAGGTTTTCTTTTATCAATTGACACATGGGTTAATCATAATATTCAGATGAGTAAATTATATCACTGTCAAAAATTTTGAATTAATAAACAGAATGTAGGATTTTTTTTACTTCAAGTCAGTCAAAATATTTGATAAATCATCTATAAAGTTTCGGAAATAAATATTTCTCACTCACACATTCAGTAATCCAGAATACTTATTTACTGCTCCTCTCATACTATTATTCCTTTTAATTAAGATGAAGATACACATGTACATCAATTAGTGAGTAAACCGTAATCCTTCCTCGTATTCATGTTTGTTCTGTACTTGTCTTTTATTAATATTTCTGCCCGTAGTCAGAGCGTACATGCAAAAAATGAATAATGTGGTGAAAATTTATGCCACTGGTATAAAGTTAGTGGTTTTGTTTGTTTGTCCACAAATTCTACACTTCACTGTTAGACTAGAGCTTTAATGCTCGATAAATTTAAAATACTAATAGCTCAATTTATCAAATTCAATAAATGGAAAATATAAGGTATATAATAAATCTAATAATTCTATTGCAATAAACTTTGTACTCACCTGATCTATGTTTGGCAGTTGATTGACTTGATTTCAATAATTTTAACTGAGGTTGGGATTGGGATATTCTTTATTCTGGTCGATACCCAGAATAAAGTGAGGTGAGTAGTTCTTACTGCAGTCGAAACCCACAGAATCTTTATTGCAGTCGTTACCCACAACAAAGTGTTTTGTTAGTAATTTTCTTATTACAGTCGTTACCCGTAATAAGAATCTTTATTGTAGTCGTTACCCACAATTAAGTGTTTAATGTTAGTAGTTTTCTTATTACAGTCGTTACCCGTAATAAGAATCTTTATTGTAGCCGTTACCCACAATAAAATGTTTTGTTAGTAGTTTTCTTATTACAGTCGTTACCCGTAATAAGAATCTTTATTGTAGTCGTTACCCACAATTAAGTGTTTAATGTTAGTAGTTTTCTTATTACAGTCGTTACCCGTAATAAGAATCTTTATTGTAGTCGTTACCCACAATAAATTGTGTAGTTTTACTAAAATTTCTTATTACAGTCGTTACCCGTAATAAGAATCTTTATTGTAGCCGTTACCCACAATAAAGTGTTTAGTGTTAGTAAAAATTTTTATTACAGTCGTTACCCGTAATAAAAATCTTTATTTAGTCGCTATCCAAATAAATCTCCTAATCTAGTCGCAACCCAGAATAAGAAAAATGTATTTCAATTGTCAAAAAAACAAAATTCACAACACTAGGAAATACCACTAAGAAAAAAAATTATCAAGTCACTCACTGCTCTGCCAAACTGAAAAAGAGATCGAGTCAAGTTAAATTGCTGTTTATATAGCCCTTGCTTGCACACGACACCAATGATGGAGTAGCAGAGGCGCATGATCACAAGAATTGACCGTTCATCTGTAATTTTACGGAACTAGAGATAAAATATGCATATCAACGAACAAAAATGCATAGTAACAAGAAATTTAAAGCAACCCATGCTGCTGTGTTAAATTGAATTCTGTATATTTGCAAAAAATGTTATCTCTATCACGTTGAGAAGAAATTCCCGTTCGATAGTACTTATAATGATAGAGTTGCAAATTGATCTGCTTGATCTGATTGTATTTGTGCCATGCTACATGACAACACATGCTTTTTTAGATGTTGTACCTATTTTTGGGAAAATTTATAATTAGATTGAATTTGTTTTGCTTTTTTCAGCAATTGTTTTTACCACGAATCTAATTGCTTCAATCATATGATAAGAATTTTAATTTGATCTGCTCAATGAGGCTATATTGTTGTATTGTATTTGTGCAATGTACTATGTAGATGACAAATACGTGGCTTTGTTAGGTTGTGTACCTGTTTTTTGATTGAGATTAATCAAATTAGATTTAATTTTCCTAAAAATTTGATGCTTTGTTTTCAGGATGTTTTCCCTTTAAAAGTAATCGGTAAAAACAAAAATATATTCGAACCGACTTGGTTCGAACAAATATGTTACTCCCAGTTTACTAGGATCTAGCAGAGGCTTACTAAAGTTGGTAATTTTACGATCACATTAACAAGTAACTGCATGTTGGGCTTCTAAAAATCCTAGGATCTTCAGGAATTTGTTTATGATCACTTTGGCAATGCACCAAATATTCATTCTTGAAACAATATGGTCTTAAAATTCAGGGGCTCAGAAGCAAAGGGGTACAAGTTCACTTTTCACCCTTTTGAGATATAATATTTTAAAGTCTTAATTTTATGTAGTTGGCGTAGTTAAAAAATGTTCGGCGGTTTTTGCTTCAGTAAAAAATCAATAATTTACTCTATACCCCCTGCCCTGTAAGAAGCGTCCATGAATAAAAACTACTACTACTATCTCTTTTAAATTTGAGTACATCTAGTTTGCATTTATGAACTTATCTCAATTTTAAACACAATTTTAATGTACCCCTTTGCCTTTGAGCCCCTCAATTGTTTTTAAATTCAAAACAGAGCGTCTACTGTTTTGAATTTCGCCAAAGACGACTTCTTCGTTTAAGAGACCTGACCGAGGCAAAGGTTTGGTTACCTTTTCTGATATGAGTTCTTATATCGTTAATGCAATTCAGATATGTTTCTATAAAATCGAAATAATCCATGTAAATCCATGCGCTAAATCGGGCAACCCTTTCTTGGTGTTGCCATAAAAAGAAATTAGGATTTTCACGTATATTGTGAAAATGTCTCTATTGTGCTGAAAAGTTCTTCAGAATATGAACTTGTTAATAATCAATTTTGCTATCCGATGAACCGTTCTAGAAATATATACGAAAAACCACTTCAGCGATCAAACTTTCACTGATTGGTGATCATACGAAATTACATATGGGTATTGATTTAGGATATCATAAGAATTGGTCTTTGAGAAATTTTACCTTTTTTTATTAGTTTCTTCGTAATAATACGAGCAGAATCGTTCATCTTTTGTACCCAATATCTACTTCCTGACATATAAAGCGTTCGTTTTTGAAATATTAATTCTAATACTAGATCAGATCTAATACTGCATTAGACCTTCAATGATTGCCGTATACCTTGAAGGTGTCGTTTCCCTGAGAGTAATTTAAAATAAAACAGTTGATACCTTTCGCCGAAACTTTAATCAACATCTTTTTAACATTCAACATTAAGTACTAACTAAATTTAACAACTTTAACTTAAGAAATTATGTGACACGCTTTATCGATTCAACTTAAAAACTAACGTGATCCACCAAATCATCCGTGCTTTTCACTATAAAACTAGGCGGAAGCGACTTTGATCCAGTGACCAGCGCAATACTTTGCAATTTGAACTACAAAGTATTACGTCAATCACTGCCGTCAGCTGCAGGCCCCAATGCTGTTTGTAAACAAACAGTCGTTTGATTACCTGACACCTGCTGCTAGCTCAAATCGTGATGTCACAATTCCACCAATTGAATATTGGGTCCTTGTCCTTTCTGAGTTATTAGTTTCTATCAGACATTACTAGCTAGCGGACCCTTATACCCTCGACAGACGATAGCCATAATTCTAAACTACCTACATCAACAAGATAATCTCAGTCGTGTGTCACCTCTGAGCTTTTAATTATCCCACAAAGTATTACATAATCGCCACATCTTGACATTGACATAATTGAGTTTGGTTTTTGAGGATTATCTCCAAAGCGCCACTAAAAAAAACGTAGTAGTGATTCTGTAAACTAACAGTTACAGCTTTTAGACGCAGCTGATCGTGACGTTTATCAATTTGTCATAAACGTCGTTTAAGAACATGTTTTTTGAAGAAAAGGAAAACGGTGACAAAACGTAGGTCTTTTATTTGCTATAAATTTTGGTGCACTATTATAAATACGTCTTCTTAACATCTTACGTCTATTTAAAAGATTTGTTAGATCACCTAGTAAATCATTGCAGTTGGTTGCTGTATTTGGCTATTGCAAACAAAATTTGATTTAATGTCAAAATCATCTGTCACCATATATTTAATTGAAAATTAAAAATAATTTTCAATTACATAATTGGAAATTATTTTTGGTCGTCTGTCGACGGTATCAAGCTTCCGTTGTACTCTTCCAAAATGTGAAGTTAAGAGATACTACATATCCGCCGTCTGCGGTAGCCACACAACAGCTCTGAGTCTACTGAACACTTAGTAAGCTCGTCCATTTCTTCGTTGCTTATAAGATTTTAATTGTTTCGTATGCAAGTCAATCTGCTTAATCCTACCACAGAAAACAAAAAACTAGATAACAGAATCTCCATATAAACCCAGATCACTTCTTCAAAGCTCATGAACTTTTTATTCAACCAAAGAAAGCTATTTATGTGGCATAATACAGCAAGAGAGAGAGAGAGAGAATGTATAAAGCTTTTTATTAGAGGGCCATTAGTTCGTTTTAATTCGACTGCTTTTTCGTGACCTTTTCACATGTAGATGTCTCAGATCCTACTAAGCCACTGACATCGACTGCTTATATTTTCTCTACATATGACTCAGTTTTCAATAGTATTATGAAAATGTTTACAGCAATGCTTTTTGTTGAATGAAACATTGTGAAGAAGGATACATACAAAATTTGTGTTTACTAAATACTTCTAATATCTATGAAATTTTACAAGAAAAGCAGTCCAATTATTATATCAGGACTTCATCCAGACCTCACTTATGCTGTCATAGAAACTTTTCGTAAACTTAGTTATAAAAGCGGTTGATTTAGATTTTCATAGTAATTGGTACAGAAGAATATTCCGAAAAATTTCCCTATGGAACATTTGAATGGCAATTTGAAATCAGTAAGTATAAGGAAATTTCTTATTAAGAAAATTTTTCTTTAGGATCTCTTTCGATCAATTTAATTGTAATTGTAATTGGTTCACGATAAAATACTGATCTTAAGGCAATTGATTGTAAGGTCAACTTCTTTTAGGAATCTATCCTGACATCGTAATTTGTACTGCTTTTAACATTTTATTAATTTGTTTGAAATAAATGTTGGTCCTAGAATGTTCTACTGTGTTTTGCTATGGTGAGAGGCACATCTATCTTTTACTGTCTTTATTTTAGAATCAAATTTGTACCGGACAAATACTTTTCGAAAAATTGTCAATATATCTGTAGGCCTCTGCTATTGTAGTGGGGGTTTTTTTAAGTCACCTTGCATTCTATACACTTATTTTATATTGGCATTTATATACAACCTTGCTTCAATCCCAAGCACGGAGGCTAGAGCGGCACATTGTGTTGTCCTGCTAGAAGCCCTTTCACCAAAACCTTTCTGTCTTCTTAATGAAGCGCATCAAGTCTTTGTGAAACAGGTTTTCACATATCCTACACTGACTGCTACAACATTTCTTGACCACTTAATCATTTCTTTGAGTCCTGCCGCCATGTGTATTCTGATAGATGAACTGTGATTTCATTTAAATTACCAAAGCGGGTTGCATCCTATTGGACGCAGACCTTTGAGTTTCGTATATTATACATTCCCGAGTATCAGTTGTCTAAATTTCTCTTAATCATTTCAATTTCTCCAACTCCATACCTAGTTCAGATAAAACTTCAAAGGCCAAAAAGCCTCGCATTTATTTGGGATTATCTTCGTCATAAAACATATCATCGTGACCGCTTTTATACATAGTAGCTAACATATATGAAAAAGTATCCTTTAACGATTATTTTTAAGAAAATCAAAACTCTCGTCATTTAAATGTTTAATGTCCACATCGGAAATAGAGAAATAAAGAATAAATAAAAAAAACAATATTTAATAACTTTTCGACGAGAATATAACTTCCACGATAAATACTAACTTCCAAAAAAAGAGAAAGTCTAAAACGTTTCAGGAGAAATTCATTCTGGCGATCATTTCTTAAATAAAATATGAGGCTGCCTAGGGGTTTATGTACATCGATTTTTCTTCGCTGAAAAGTCCAATAAACTAAAAGCATTCCGGTGAGCTTTAGAAGACTTTCGTGTCATGAAATTTGTTACGAAATATTTTGAGATTTGTATTGAAGGAAGGAAATGCATGTCGAACATGAGGTCATGTACTTTTATGCTTATCTATTATGAGATAATTCCATAAGTTTTTTTATTTTTTTAAATACAAGCAATGAAAAAAGCCGAAGAGAATGTAAATCGATCAATTCGATTAAGCTTTAGCGCTCATTTATAATTTCACAATTTACATATATTTCATACTGAGAACTTTCTATTCTAAGTGCAAAAATCCAATAATTAAGACTCGCCAAAAATCGAGAATCATCGTTATTCTTTGTCAACCGTAACCCGTCATTATCAATGAATTGCACTTGTGCTTTGATTTAGGCTGGAATGCTAGAGACTATTTCAAAATTATTCAAGCTCCAGTTGTGGTGAATTTCCTATATTTGCTAACTTGGATTTGGATTTAGTTGTTTAGAATCGAATACGATCATAATTTTTTTATCTGATATTTAAATTGCAACACAATTTAAATTGAATTCAAATTTATTTGTGGACACATCATGCATTGCTATTTTATAAAGAAGAGTTTAGTTTTAGAGAATTAGAACAATTGTTCTTTACAGCTTTAATATTGTAATTAAATTAGACATATATTAAACTTCAGAAACATTTCGCTTCAGGTAAAAAAAAGTCATAAAAACACCTTATTACTTAATTAGGGTCTAATTGGTCTAAGCTCATTTATTAATAGGTTCTCTGAATAACTACATTTGTCAAAGAACTGGTCAGAAATTGTATTTACTTTATCAGTAACTAGCTTTACATTTGCTAAGTTGTGTAGCGATATGGTAGAGAAAAACCAAGACAGATTTAGCATATCAATATTTTATTTTGGGAAATTTGAAGTTTTTTTTAAATGACTCATTGCGCACTTACCACAAACAGGGGCCCCGTAAAGTAGTGTTGCTTGAAAGTTTACTTTAAAAATAATAAACTAGTTTTTGATATTCAAAGCAGATTTTCGATTTATAAAAGGATAGAGAACTCGAGTCTGGATATTAATTTTATGTTTAGTAATTGAAATATGTACGGGTACGGGTTTTGTCTAGTGTAATTCCAATGTATTTTACATTCTCTGTTCAAGGTACATCATGTCCGATTAGATTCAAGTTGTTTGCAGGAAGATCTGTGCTTTTACGTTTCCGGGTAAAGAGAATCGCTTGCGTTTTAATAGGGTTTATTTTTATTCTCCATTTGTAAAAATAGCGATAAATAGTATCTAAAGCAATCTGAAGATTGTTGAAGTTGGTGTATCAGATGATGAATATATCCCCGAATCATCAACAAAGATAGTAATATTACGGAAATTTAAGGCTGCAGTATGAGCCGTAACAATTGTGTATAGGATTGGACCAAGCACGGAGCCTTGTGGGACTTCAGCGGGCATTAGTTTTGTGACAGATGAAGAATTTTGTACAACAACTCTCACAGAAAGATATTTACCAGTGCTATTAAATTGGAAGGAAAACCGAATGTAATCAATTTGTTAATGGCCACATAATATCGAAAGCAGCTTGAATGTCTAGCAAAACTAGGCCAGTAGATTCCTGGCAGCTAAATTTATTTTTTAAATGCCTCGTAATTCTAACAAGCGGACGTGTGATGCTATGATTATTCCTGATCCGAATTGCTCCGTTGGTAGAATATCATTTTCGTCCAGGCAAATGATAGTTGGATCTTAATCAGCTTTTGAAATCTTTCACCGAATATTGGTAAATGGCTGATTGAGCGATTAGAGTTAATATCATCCATTGGGTTGTTAGGTTTTGGGACTGCAATAACCTAACCTTTTTTTCCATTGAGAAGAAAAAAATCGTTTTCTTTGAAGCAACAATTGAAAATCAATGTAAGAAAGACTAATGCAACTTTCTGTAGGGCCTTGATATAATTTCCTTTAATGTTATCAATCCCGGTTGTTTTTCTGGGTCGAAGCTTTTTCATTAGTTCCTTTACCTATCTGAGTTGTATTATGTGGATTTCCTAGTTCAAAATGCTACATTCACAGCAAATTCGTTAATCCTTTGGTGGACTAACATTTTTGTATTAGTATCGCTTAAGTCATGTCATGCTAAACGGTGGTTATTTGAAAAACAATTTACAAAAATTTCAGCCTTTTCCAAATTAGTAATACTTTTGTTCCCTTAATATTTAAGAGTAGAGATGCCTCTGTTTTTGTTTTTAATAACTTTTGTTATATTCCAAAAAGGCCTATCAGTTTTGGTTGAGCTTGCCAATATGTTATATCAACTTATATTTCTAAATTTTGATATTTCGCGTTTTATGGAAATATGTTGGTATATAAAAGACATTTTGTAAGTCATACTTCAAGAACATTTAAATGAAATTGTAAACAGTTCTAACAAGATCTGCAGAAATATCGAAGTCACCTCAAGATGATTATTTGAAATCTTAAGTAATTTTATTTTCATTTGTCAAAAAACACGTCATTTTCATCAATCCTTTATATTGAATTTAAGACAACCAAAAACTTTAGCTTAAAAGGAGCCAAAATATTTCTTTTCTTTGTTTTTTTCCCTTTTTCTCGTTTGGATGGCCTAGACCAAAAGGGCTGAAAAGATTCATTCATAAAATAAATTTGGCTACCCTTGGGTATTTACTGACATTTTTCTCAGTTCACGCTTAAGTCAAAGCTTAGATAAGCCACCAGTGTGGGTTAAGCCCCGATCTTAAGCCTATTCCGCTTCACAGTTATCTGTAAGCTGAGATTTAGTTAAAAAAATGTTAAGTTTGCAGCACTGCGGTAATTGTGAAATTTTTAAAGGAAAATTGCCATTGCGAAAAGAAGAAGATTTTTTTTTTATTTACCATTCTGTTATGGTTTTTATTTGGAATTAAATCAAATTCAAGATCAGTGTCGCAGAATATTTCGACAACCTAAACCGAGTATACAAATCGACGTAATCCCATGAATCGAAATGTTGTGGGCACGTTATAATTTTTTCTCGCTTGACTTTTTAGGATATTAAATGGTGCATTTTCTCGTCAATCTTGTCTTCTGTATCAGAGAAATGCTCCATTTTATGTCACTTTCCTTTTAAAATTTGGGAATTAAAAACAAACTTTTTGCATCTGCAAGATGGCAACTATTGATAATTAATGTCAGCCACCAGTGACTATATAACTGAAGTTTAAGCCCACCAATTTACAGGGCCTAAGTTAAGCTTGGCTCATGTAGTTTAAGCCTTGACCGTGAAACATTAGAAATATATAAGCTTATACTTAAGCCATAGGTATGATTTAAGCCAGGACTGTGAAATCGGCCACATGAGGAAGCGTAAAAATTGCAGATATGACTGCATATTGGGTATAGTCATTTTGAATAAAAAGCTTTGTGGTTTTTAAAAATGCGGTTTTGCCTTTTTTTTATTATGTGTGAAAGAAAAACAGAAAAATTCCAAAATTTGTGAGTTTGTTGAAATATATTTTGAAACTTAGTGAGTAGAGTTAGGAAAAATTGATACCTTCAGCTCTGGCGGTTGGCTATTTAAAAATGCGTTAAATCATTATCACCACGTATATTGTTCAGAATTTATAGGGTGATTAATAAAATATGAAAGAAAAATATTCAACTCGTTCTATTTCCCAAATAATGTACTTTATCTCCTCTCTCTCACAAACAAATTTTTGTTCCTATCGGCCCATAACCTCCTGCAGTAATGCAGAATTTTACAAATTACTTAGTATTTGATAAAAGTCTGATATGATCGTTATTTAAAAGCCGTCAATCTTACGTTACTTATGGTGGTTTCATTGCACCCCAAATCATCTCTATATAACTGCAGTTTTCTTGCAGATTTGTACCAAAAATGTTTGTAGGAAATTTTTTAGAATAGAGAACAGAGTTATCGCAAATTACCTCTTTTCACTCTGGTTTTCATAGTTTCTGTACTTAAAACGTAGCTGGTCAAGAATTTAGAGTTCTCTCAAAACTTTACAGAGGGACTATAGGATTACCCTCACTATAACAGAACTTTGATTATTTGGAGGACAAGTGAGATAAAAATTCACACTAAATAGATGACTCGATTTGTATGTATGCAACAAAAAATTATTAAAACGTACTTCTCGTATAAATACATGCATAAAAGACGTAAAAATGTTAAGTAGGTCTTATGTAAGCCATTATGGCGTATACTTAAACACCTAAATTCAGCTAAATGAATTTGTATAATGTGTAGAAACATAACAGGTTCTATGAACTATGAAACTAAGGGAGATAAAAAAAAACTCTAACAATAGCATTGTGAAGACAATTCCGCCTAATCATGCAAGTAAGAAATTGCTTATACCATATGGAACAATTCCGCCTTTCAAAGATTGATCCTCATAATTCAATCAGCCAATAACTCTGCTTTATAAGAGAAAATTAATGCAAACAACAAAGAAACAAGAAATAAAGAAAACTGTTGATTAGGATAAGAAACAATGACTCATTAGAAGACGTATGTCCTCAGTACCATAAAAGGAGAGTACCGGACAAGGAACTGTCTAAAATAAATATGGTTCAGCATTCCTGATGTCAGAATGGCTGACCTCTTTTCTCAATTTTTTTTTTCTAGATCGGTACTAATGTTTATACGATAGAAAGTCCTTGAAGATTTTACGTGGATACCTGCCATCTTGACTTCACGGTATTCTTCACACTTGAATTGATTTTTTTACGTCAATCAATCCTCTCCAGACACATTTCTGCTTCTGAAGTCAGCGCCAAGTTCATGCTTGGCTTCCTCACTAATGGAAGCGAAAGCTATCTAACACCTATGCCGTTCTATGGGTACAAGATCAGGCGAGTCTGCGCCCATTAGGACGTGAGAAGCTTCTGTTGAAACCGTGCTGCACACTGCTAGACACACCAATAACATGATACTCTGATAAGAGAGAATTTTTTCTCTTCTCCTGCCACGGTTTTTACACTATCACACCATACAGGTACCCCATGAGCTGCACGCGCAACAAATAGGCCCTCATAGATATCCGCGTTGCTCGTTGAAGCTTTTATTCTCTATTGTTAGATATGAATCCGCTTCTATTAGCAGAAGCAAATCATTTGTATAAGCGCAACATTTTCCCCCGCTTAGATTTTTTTTCGATAGGTACCAAATAGTAGCAAATAGGTACTAAATCGCTAGGATATTATTAATACAAATCTCGGACCAGGTCTAGCCATCTTGACGGTCGCCAATGAAACCTATAAAAACTATTAGAGTATGTATTTGAAAATCTCCTGATGATAAAAGTTTTATTAGGATTAAATGCCAATTTCTCAAGGTTGTAGGGCTACTTAATTCTCTTCGATTTTTAGAACGATTTGCATACTATTCCTTCTTCGAATGTGTAGGTAGAGCTTAACTTGACGATAGCCTACTTTGTCTGTATGCAATTTTTTTAGAAGTTTGACTAGTAACTATAGAAGAGGATAATGAAAATGGAATGTGATGTCAGTAAAGTGCATTGCAGAGTATACAATGACTCTGATGTAATCAAAACGGTATTCCTAAAAATATGTATACTCTTGCTGTCAAAATTGCAATGCATTCGTATGTATAGAGAGAAAAATCCAACCGTAACATTATAGAGAGGACATTCAACCAGAACACTTCAAAATAGCCTCCGGTCAATATGGAAAGTTTCCAATCATTTTCCTGTCACTTCGTATATGATAATTTTAAAAAGTAGCTGTGGCTTAATAGGAAATCATATAACCAGAAGGAGTTACAAACAAATTGCCGAAGCGATATTAATGCACATGGCTTTATGAAGTTGTGTAATATTTGCAATTGGCAGCTAAGAGAGGCATACATGCATGCATATATTATACATATAGCTGGCGGTCTGAGTCTATATCCATATATATAACGTTCCGATGAAAGAAATTGAATTTGTCAAAACCAGGATATTTTCATTCCAATTCGGAATTTAGAGTAAGGTTGACATGCAAAGTCATTTTCTGATGATGGACACAATATATTTATGCATAACTTTTCTTAGTGCATACTTAGAAAAGTATATATATATATACATCGATCTAGGGCCAGCTGTTTATTGTGTGTGTGCTTTGAAATTTGCTTGACTTGTAAAATATTGATGGAAATTATTATCTGTAAGCAGTGTCTTCTCAACTGAATATTTCTTGCAGTAGCAAGGTAGGAAAAATAGAGTTACATTTGATAGGAAGTTTTGATTCTATTTTTCATGAATTTTCGTAAAACGCTTTGTGGATCACATCAATTGACACCACTCCAATGTTAGTATTCAGCTTCCCAATTAATAATAAATTAGTAATAATTTAATTCGAATTTTACTAAACGTAATGGATTTAAGTGACTTCCATACCTATCTGGTTGGTGGAAAGAAAACCGGTTTCTAAATCGGAATAACAAAATGGAATCGAAACGTTTTATATTTTCGTATAAGAAGCTAAGGATGAGCCCAATCCTTGTTGAAATAAGTAAATAAATAGGTACAATAACTTGTATTTAAATTTTTATTTTATTTTAAAAACCAAAGAAAAAAGTTTGAATTGTTCTAAGACAAATTCTTACGATAGTCTCCTACATATATGAATGCTCATATAAAATTCGTATGATCACCGTTCTGTGCCAGTTTATTTGTTAAAGCTGTTTTTTTGCATCTATTTCTAGAACGATTCGTCGGGCAGTTAAAATGATTACAACCAACATTACAGGATTTTATATTCACTATAATAAAAGCGTCTAGGACTGATCATTCGTTTTGAAAGTTAACGTAAAAAAACTTCAATTTTTTTATTACAACACCATGAAAACGATCCAATTTAGTTTGTTTTTGAAATCGCATTTACTCTTGTTGTGAAAATGCCTAGCTATTTTGCCGACGCATTTCCAGACGCGTTATCAACCAATTATAGTAATTTCTATTTTTTCGATGGTTTTTGAATCTATCATTAATTCCAAAATAATAAAATATCTAGAAACTAATCAATAACTCATCAGCGGTCTTCAATATGGCTTCCGGACTGGACGCTCATTTGGAGACTTGTTGATTTTTCTTACGGAACGTTGTAACCGTATTCTCCACAATTTTGGTGAGTCCAAAATCGTTGGTCTGGATATATGACAGGCCTTTGATAGAGTCTGGTCTCCTGCCCCTTTTAGCCAAACTTAAAGCACTTGATCTCTTTCCTCCTTTTCCATTATGAATGTAAAGTTTTCCATTTGGTCGCCTCATTCATGTTGTATTTGATGGCGTTACATCTGAACCTCAACCTATAAATGCCGGTATGCATAAATGCTCTCTTATCTCTCCGCCTCTCTAACTAACTTTCATTAACGATCTGGACTCAATCCCATCCATAGTTTTGCCGATGACAACATCCTTGTTTTCGCTTACTCCTTTGATACTCTTCCAGACTCCAGAGGGAATACCGCATGTGCCAAACCAGATTCCATGACTAGATCACTGATTACCAACTGGATATTATCCTTGATTAGGGCAAAGGGAACCGCGTCGAATTCAATTCTTCTTAGATCCACAGCTGTTTTATTTTTTTAGAAGAAGATCACCATTTAACCATTCCATCACCGTCACTATGCATTCTTGGCATTAATGTTTCCAGTAAATCAAGCTGGGCTGACCACATCTTATCTGTTGCCAAAGAAGCATCGAAATGTCTTGGATTGCTGAAAATGTGTAAGGATTATTTCAGCACATCAAATGTAGCGCTCCTCTGCAAGTCCTATATTAAACCAAGAATGGAATACTATTCTCACGGGGCTGGTTGCACAGCCTTAGTGTTATTGGGTATTGTTCGTAAGAGAGCCATCAAGCTCATTGGGGATTTGGCAATAACTTGTCATATCGACCCAGTTGAGTACCGCCGCAATGTTGGATCTCTTTCGATCCTTTATCGCTACACGCATGGCTCTAGTCTAATCCCTTGTTTATTTATTTGCATGCAATACTCGCGCTGCAAGCCAGGTATATAATCTCACCCTGCAAAATACATTCGGCTGTACAGTACAATTCCGTGATGCTTTTCCCGAACTGTGCGAATGTGGAACAGTCTACCATCTTCTGTTTTTCCTCGGACTTACAATCAGCGAAAGCTCAAGAGTGATATACTTCGCTACCTCCTCCACTTTCCTCATGTCCCCTAATCATTTTTCTATCTCCTTCCTGGTATGCTGTGCTTTGCATCATGGGGTATTGCCTGAAATTAACTTAACCCATTTTCAAAATGAATTCTCCAATTTCAGCACTCTAAGGGAACTCGTTCTCGACAGACAGAAAAAACGGACAGACGGACTGATAGACGAACATGCAAAAATCAAAGTAGTTTTTAATTTTATGCTTGTGTGTTCATTCCATTTTGTTCTACCAGCATTATTTCGGTGTATTAAAAACGGAATGACATCATCTGGGGTATAAAAATGGACTAAATCGTTCATTTTATTGCCATACAAAAATGTTTTTACGTATTCTATGAAAACGTTTGGTCCCAGATTTTTTATTGTTCTGGAAAGTTCTTTAGAATATAAAATCTTGTGAAATTGTTTAGAATTATTTTAATTCTCCGAAAAACCGTTGTAGAAATAGGTGCCAAAAACCATTTTATCAATAAAACTTGCACAGAATGGTGGTCATACGAAATTACATACAGACGGTAATCTAGGGTATCGTAGGAATTGGTTTTAGAACAATTCTAACTTTTTCATTGTTACTCTTCGAGTTCTCAAATCATGGCTTAGATATTATTTCATACTGTTCAGCCATTTCGTTCTTCCTATTTCATTTCTCTTTCAATTGTTAATGTTTATTAATTTGTTCTTGACCACTTTTTCACCATACCCAAAATCATTAGCTATATTCTATTCACAAGTGTCCTCCAAATAATTAAGTAGGATGATGTTGTCGGCTCTGAGCTCATGACGTTGAACAGCCGGGTAAGAAATATGTCCTGAGAAGCAATAGAGAAGCACAGCATTTGAATAAATTAATTTTCATCTGGCCGTTATATTGTTACGTGCAGTAGAAAGAGGACAAGCGTGATCTACATACTTCGCGTGAAATGACCAATTAAGTACGGACATAAACAATTTTCGGAGAATCGTATCACATGAAAGGGCAAGCGCCATCTATAAAGTACCAACATGTACAATTTTAGGTTCGGGGAATCGATGTTTCCAGAACAGTCTAGGACAATTTGTAAAGGCGTTTGTGTGAGTATTATTTCAGACAGTGAAGTGTACGACGTAAACTATTTGGATTGCGATAATTAGAAGTACAGTAATGCGCGTAGCTTGGTAGGAGCAAGCACGGATGCCCCCCACCCCGTGACCCCCCCCCCCCCACACACCAGAAAAATATAATTCAAAATTATTAAATTCAATTCATCGATCAATTACATTTAAGTTTCCACCAAGCAATCATGAGGACATACATTGAAAGTATAAGAAATTATTTAATAGTGAGCTGCCGCGCCATTTGAAGTTGATTTCAAATTTGTGAAAAGTGGTTTTAACAACTGGAAAAAATCAGCAGAGCCCTTAATATACACTCAGACCCCTCCATCACTCTGAATTCCACCAAATATATGTATCCTGTCGTCAATCTCGTACATTGTTCAAAACAGAAGACAATTGACTAAACTTATAGCTATAATACTGACACTTGTTCTCCGAAGATTGCTTTTGAGAGGGCACCGGGAGGGCTCATCTTCTAAAAATAGAGGTAATTTTTTGGAAAGTGCTCAATATTTTTCGTAAATATGATGACAAATTTTTTTTCCACTTTCACAAAATTACAAGTACTTGTACTACAAGTATTTTTCAGCAAGCAATACTTGTAGAATTTATTGTTTAATTGTACAACGGTAGTTCTATATGTGGGCAATTTTGACTTGTACAACTTACCAGAAAACTACCATTCGACTTGAAAATCCATCATGGCTTGTAGAAACTCCGGGAATTTTCTACCGATGTTTTCAGACTATAGTAGATTTTCGTACAAGTCAGAAAAAAGTAAAATTTTGATAATGAAAATAATTTTTTTTTGTACTACATTCATTTCCACCCCTGTACCTATGTGTTTAGAATTAATTAGTTTTAACATTTAAATTAGGAAATAAAAAGAGAGATTTCTCTTTAGGATTTTTTCCGAGGCAAACTTATATTTGTTCAAGAAGGAATTTATTTGGATTCTCCGGTATATAGCAAAAGCTAGAAATTTGATTTTAGGTGACAAGTTTCAAGTCTTGGTTTTGATTCATCAACTGGTCCCAAATAGCGAAATTGAGTGACTTGAAAAACAAATGAAAAACTGGAACAAAAAAAGAAATGAAAAAATAGAAGAAAGAAAAGAAATGGAAAAATGAAAAAAATCAAAAAATTGAGAAAAATAGAAAAAAAAATTATTAAAAAAATCTAAAAAACCAGAGAAAGGAAGAAGAAGAAGGGTTTCATGTTAGCAGAAAATCTTACACTCATCGGTACAGCTTGGTTTTCTGCCTGCTGTAGACACTTGAAACAGATGAAATTGATCTCCTCTCATATAAACTCAGAATAAATTCTGGGTGTGAATTTTATGAGGCGAAAACTCGCGATTGGGACCTATTGATGAGTCAAAACCAAGACTTGAAACTTGTCACCAAAATCAAATGGGTTTTCTGTGATGAAATAACAAATTAAAAAAAATGTTCTAGCTTTTGCTATATACCGAAGAATCCAAATAAATTCCTTCTTGAACAAATATAAATTTAAATTAGCATACAAAACACGGTAACTAATAATTAATTGACTTTACGAAGTAATTAACATTTGACAACTCAAGAATCCAGCAAGTCTAAATTAATGATTGAAAACTATAATTGAAAAATGAATCCCAAGAAATTTTAATTTAATCGATTGATCAATTTAATCGTTAGTCGATAATAATAATGAAATTCAGTCGACATGTTTTAATCATTAATCGTATTTTTCGATTGATTTGTTAATTTAAACAAGTGAAGTTTATTGGTTATTAGTAAAAAATGTAATGAAATGAAATAACCATGAAAACAGTGTTAGAAATTAAAACCAAAATTATGAAATTAAACATTTTAGATTACGAACTACAAAATGCAGAATAGAGGCTTAATATAGTTGGAAAGAATCGTCACTGTCTGTCATTAGTGTACCCCATTAAGTACAAATATACGAGGAACAGGAGAATCCAATTGGCGGAAATTTCCCCATCATACGTTAAGGCATGTTCGTTTCTTTGATTAGTCTTTGATTAGTGCCGAACAAGATTACACAAAAATTTTAAAAATGCTTGAAAGTTAATCATAATAATTTGGAAATTAAAACGAATTAACCATTTTTAAAAACTATAATGTGATTAACGATTGATCAATTGTTAATGGTGTTATGCGATTGTTTTTGAGGCCATTCCCTTTAACTCGTACACGAATTTGTCTGTATATTTCTTTTTTACTATTTTCGACACTCTCGTAGACCCACTTTACGTCTTCACACCGAGCTGAAATTTGGCACACAGGTTCATGTCACGTGACAATTGAATCTTTCAAAATTTGAACAGGAAATTTCCATGGAAAACCCGGAAAATCGCGAAAAATCATTTGAAAATTTGGTACAAATTTGATTAGTGATAAATCCGTTTCAGGAATAATGCAGAGTTTTCCGATTTTTCAGAAAAAAATTTCCGGAATTTTCCGACTTTTCCGGAAA
The DNA here is from genome assembly GCA_963930735.1 of Dioctria linearis. Lineage (NCBI taxonomy): Eukaryota > Metazoa > Arthropoda > Insecta > Diptera > Asilidae > Dioctria > Dioctria linearis. Next base: position 310,274,468 of record OZ005741.1, read on the forward strand.
ATTTTCCGGTAAAAAAGTTTTCTAAATTATGCAGGATCAAGTTCCGTATCAACTAGCATCATTACTTTCTCTCCGACAATGGTGAAAACTTGCATGAAAACTCGACGAAAATTCACGTAAATTTTTAAAAAAATTCATAGTAATAGGAAAAGTCTGTGGAAAACCTGGAAAATCGGGAAATTCATGTTATATGGGATCAAGTTGGAATACAGCTAAAAAGAGCTGTTGAAAACATAATTTGAATTTCAAAAAACCGTTGCAGTACTTCAACGATGTGATACTCGAAAAATGTTTGTTTTCGGATCGGAACCAAACATGACTTAAAAATTGTTTTAAAATATCTCCATGCAGCACGTAATAACAATTTTGTTAACGTAAAAAAACCAGAAAATGAAATAATTAAAAAAAGGAGTTTTCAAACAAAACTGAGGACAAGCCGCATGAAAAAGTAGAAAATAAACTTTTCTTCACACACAGAGGTGAACTCAGATTGTATTCGCTGACAATCACCGATATATTCCAGTATGATCAATCAGAGGTAACAAGTGATTTGATTCATGAAGAGAAAGAATATTCAAGAGATATGTCCCAATCAAAAAATCTGAGTCCACATCTGTGTGTGAAGGAAAGTTTATTTTCTGCTTTTTCATGCGGCTTGGCCTCAGTTTGGTTTGAAAACTCCTTTTTTTTAATTATTTTATTTATGATGATTTCTTTAAACGATTAAATATTTAAATCATTGTTCCTGATTGATGATTGGTACTCTTAGTCGTCAAAATTAATTGTTAATATAATTAAATTTTGCCCAACAATCTAGTATAGATCATAAGAAGCCGAAAGAAATAATGGTGTCGAATACAAAAGAGATAGAAGACATCAAAAGTTTCTCGTTAACGTAGTTGGTGTTAACAGTATTTTGGAAAAAGGATCACCTATAATAAAATGATAAATATATTGTGTAGTAGTTCAAGTTCAGATGAAAATGATGGTCTTGTATTCCGTGAAATTACAAAAGTAGAGAGAGAATAAATTTTTTGGATTAGACAATGAAATATTTCTTGAAAAATGTCGTTACCCTAAAACCGTAGGGTGGCAATTAGGTTTGACAAAAATTTACTCTGAAATGCATAAAATTCTCGGTTTTCTGTTACTTCTATGCTTTTTACTTTTCTTGGATTCCTAAAACTTTACAATTTCGAGTCATACAAAGTCTACACTTCTTCCAAAATTAGATCTATTTAATAAAAACCAGAATTTTTTTTCCGGTCTAATAAATTATAATTTCATTATGCAATAGTATATGGAAGAATTTATACTTTGCTACATGCAACAAGTTTGACCTGGAAAATATTTTAGACTTATATATTGAATCCACAAGGTCTAGGGAAATTTAAAACTTCCTACAAGAAGACGATGTGGTACAGAATCTACAAGTACTAATATTACCAGAATAGTACAAGTGTTGTTAGAGTTTTGTGGAATGAGGTAATTGTTGATGAAACTAAAAAATGTGGGTTTTTTTCTTTGGGGCCAGGTTTTTTAAAGAGGAACTGTCAATAACCATAAAATATGCAAACGGTCTCGATATAGTCGAAAGATTTCTAGGTTTTATAAATTGTTCCACCTCCAGAGATGCGCAAGGACTGGCTTAATAAATTTAGGATACATTGAATTAATACTATTCGGGTAATGTTTCAATTTTTGCATAGGCTTATGATGGCTCTAGCGTCATGTTTGGTAAAAATTATAAATATATTATAAAAGAAACTGAACTTTACATCCACTGTTTAGCGCACAAACTCGTTATTGTTGACTCATGCGTGAATGTTTTACTAGCAAATACATTTTTTAACGGCCTCGAAACTTTGTATATCCAGTTATCATAACCTGGTCACTATGCGATCCTACAAAATTTACGATGCACTCTCGTAATCTATACCAGCCTTGAAATGCGAAGTCTAAGTACTACCAGATGGAGTTTGCAATTAAATGAACCTTGGAAAAAGAAATCAATAAATTCAACTAGACCCAAAATGCCATTCTTGGTCAAGCTGGTGATCTCGTCGCAAATACTATAGGTACTTTTGAAACATGCAGGAATCAGTTTTCAAAATGTTGACAGACATTAAAAAGTTTCTGAACACACCAGATTTCGAAATTTTGCCAAAAACCTGTTAGAGTATAAAAAAAAAGCGTCAACAAAAGGTCTTTAATATAGAGTCGACAGTAGGCGAGAGCATTATATTAGATATGTCAGCCGATACATAACCAGAAGGATATTGGAAGATCAAAATTTACTACTAAAGGGGCTTTCGGCAAGCACTGTCTCAGTGAGACAACCAAGACAAAACTTTGAGCAACCGTCTCAGCATGCGCCTAGCCAGGCAGGGGCACGGGTGGGCACCGCCCACCCCATTGAACTCGAAACTGCACTGGTGCCCCCCCCCCCCACAACCCCGGAAAATTACGATCCAAAATTATTAAATTTCAATTAATCGATCAATTATATTTCAGTTTCAACCAAGCAAGCATGAGGACATAACATTGAAAGCATAACCAAATTGTATAACAGTGAGCTGTGCCTACATCTGTAGTTGATTCCAAATTTATGAAAAGTGATTTTGTAATGAAGCGCCACTCAACAATCGGTATTCATTACTAATAATAAACCGCAAACATACATCTATTAAGGCGCCATAAAATTAATAGAACGCATCTATGCGGTAGGTATACATACATATGTACAGATATGCCTATTTTCATACGAGTATCTCTCACATTTCCCTAGTCATTCATTTTTTTAAGAATACTCAAATTATAAAACATTTTCATTTCAAAACAAATTCCTAATATGGATCTAAAGCTTAGTTTACACTGAGTCACTTGTATCGGGATTTTTATGAGGCAAAGTATATTCGACAAATCGCGATACAACTTCGCATACAATGCTCATTCATTTGGTTGTGCCTCACACAAATATTCATACATTTTGTAATTAAAGTATATCCCCTCTAATGCAAAACAGAAGACAAGAAATTCCTCAATACATATATACAAGTCGGAAACGTGGCTATACAAGTGCCGATACAAATCCAGATACTTGTATCTAAGTGTAAACTGACCTTAACAATGATTTCACTTTCTCCATTTCGACCGACTGATAATAAATCCATCAGAATTATTGTCAACTCAAAATTTTTTCATTCCAAAGCCTTGGTTTCCAACAGAATGTGGAGGCGCAATTGCAATTGCGCCGCATTCACTTAAAAGCAAAGGCTTTAGCATAATGCGACAACGCACTACATTGTTTACGTAGAAACAAACCCTCAACACGGTACTGGTTTTGGGCATGTAGTGGCAGTGGGCTGTCCCTGACTTACCATACAGCCAGTGTATGCTTGTTTTAACCATATGTGAAGAAATATTTGCAATGTGCCTAATGTTTGACCTACAATTTCAGCTCTGTATATTGTTTTTCGTTCTTTCCTATTTTCGCTCTCTTTGCTCATATATAGAAAATACAATGTGCAATATGTATGATGCTTGACCCACATACTGGAACTACATGAGCTTTTGTTTATTGGCCATGCTAGCCAATAGCCTGCGTTTAATTTTCTTATGCGTAGGGAAAAATGTTCCATTTCGCTCTTTAAAGCGAAATAGACTATTTCCAATATCCAATTAATATATAAATCGGAGGACGTACCCAAAATTATACACATACGTTAATTTATAAATATTCATCCCTTTAGGCAAGATTTAAACTGGATCACCAATTATCAAAGAAAATCGATCGATGATCCTAAGTGAAAAGACGGAGCGTCGCTGTAACTTAGGCAGTACTTTTTCAAACTAAATGAAAAACGAGCCAAGAGATCCACGATCCACGGTAAGGTCTCTTGTTTCCCTCATAAAGAACAAAAAGGAAAATTAAGAAGTAACTAAACAAATATTAAATCAATAAGTCAAAAATCAAAAGCGTGATAAGAAAAACTTGAGGTCTGAGTTTAGAAAGCCAAAATGTCAAGAAAGAGATCTATAATCGAGTCTGGTGAAATTCTTGCATAAAAGCACCCCCAGTCCTTGCTGTAATTGGAAAAAGTAACCTCACAGCAGCTTTAACAACTGGAAAAAATTAACAGAGGTAGAGGTAATATCTTGAAAATTCCTTATTTTCTTGTAAATATGATGATACAGCCTTGGAAGCTGAAACAATGGTCATGTAAAACATGGTTAAATTAAAAAATTATGAGATAAATGCTGAAAATTTGAGAAAAAATATTAAAGAAGGGTATAAACTTTCTAAAGCGGCAATATTACGCATAGTGAACTCCGCAGGCTGTGAGAGAAGTTTTTCTGCTATGAGGCGGTTAAAAACGTTGCTTAGAAGCACAATGCTTCAAGAACGATTCTCTCAGATGTCACGCATTTTACTGCTAAACACAGAGCATGCCATTGTTAAAAAAAATTACAGCTGAAAAGGTATTGAGCCGATTTGTAGAAAAAAAATAGTAAACTAAAGCTTACTTAATTGATTATTGGCGATTTCTGTTATGATTATGACGATATTAGTTTAGAAGGTAGTGATCGAAGGTGACGATTTCAAATTAAACCGTAATGCACTGAGAGAACTTTTCACTGAAAATAAGCTCTACTCCATGTGTATCAAAGAAAGTTAGGTGCGATTTTGAGCGTAGGTGACATTTCCTGGATGTAAGAAAACAAATTGGTTCGTCTTATTTAAATGAATATAGAAAAATTAGATTAATATTGCAGTAAATATATTTTCTCAATTATCTCCGATTATGATAATAGCAGAAAATTTTCATACAAAATATGAGAAAAGGTTATAAATCCTAAGAATAGAATTGCTTAAATGTAGTCTACTTTTCGCTATTCTAAAAAAAGATTTTTTTAAATGTTCCAAATTGGATAATTGTTAGTACGTATATATTATGTATGTTGACTTCATGTAAAATGTTCTTTGTTGTAGCAAGTCAATTTCGTTGTATAAGCGATAATTTTCTTATAATCAGAAGAATTTTTCTCGTGTTTCTACACATATTAATTAAATTTGGTTTCTATTAGATCTACGATTTTATTGCCGTTAAAAGGAGTTTTCTTCTTTCTGTGAAAGTTTTCTCACTCCAGTAGAAATCATAATTCTAGTAGATTTAAAAACAATCATACGTATTTTGAATTCGATGTAAAAACAACGGTAATCAATAAAATAGTTTCCTTGATGTAAGGAGACTTGGTGTGTTAACACTGACTAATGTCTTAGAAACTTTTACACAGTTTTAAAAAACAATACTTGATTGAAGAATATTCTTTTTCAATTTTTGTGTCAAGCTGGCCCCTACTGTGCCCACCCCACAACAAAACCCTGGCTACGCCCATGCGTCTCAGTTGTCTCAGTTCAAACCAATCAGCTGACTCATCTGAGACAAGAAAATTCAGTTTCACTTGTCTCAGTTGCTCAGTGGTTGCGTTCGAATTTTCTATCTCAATATGGAACTAAGACAGTTCACCGAAAGTGCAGTCTTAGTGAGCCAACTGAGAATGTGCTTGGCGAAAGCGCCTCAAATAATAGATAATATCATAGTAAATCTAAAACACACCGATTTGAAAACCTACCATTAACTCGCGCTGTGGACGCATTTCTTAAATTGGACATTAATAACGGACTTATTATAGAAATATCTTAAAAATTGATACATCAGCCTTGGAAGCTGAAGTTATGGTCGTGAAAAACATACGTCAATTAAAAAATGATGAGATAAATGCTGAAAATTTGAGAAAAAATATTAAAGAGGAGTACGTCCCTACTGCCCTTAATTATATAAACCTTTTAAAGCGGCAATAGTACTCCCAGTGACATCCGCCGGCTGTGAGAGAATAAAAACGGATAAAAACGTTGGTTAGAAGCACAATGCTTCAAGAACGGTTCTCCCACAAGTCACTGCTCAATATAGCAAATGCCATTGTAAAAAGACAAATCTACAACTGCAAAAGCGTTGAACCAATTTGGAGAAAAAAATAGAAAACTACAGCTGACTTAATTGGTTACTGGCGATTTCTTCTGACAACCGCCATAAAGTAAGTTTAATTTAAATTAACACGAAAAGTAATAAAATAATAGTTGAATTAGCTTCCAACAACATGATTATGACGATTTTAATTTAGAAGATAGTGATGGATAGTGACGAATACAAATTAAGCGATAATGCACTGAGAAAAATTTTTACTGACTCTGTACCATGTGTGTTAAGGAACGTTAGGTGCGATTTTGAATTTAGCGGACATTTCCTGTATGTAAGAGAAAAATTGCTGCGTCTTATTCAAACTGAATATAGAAATATTAGATTAATAGTAGTAAATATATTTTCTAAATTATCTCTGATTCTGATAATAGCAGTAAATTTTCATACAGAAAATGTGAAAAGGTTATATATCCTGTGAATAGAATTGCTTAAAATGTAGTCTACTTTTCGTTATTCAAGAAAAATATTTATTTTAAATGTTCAAAATTGGATAATTTTTAGTAGGTATATATTATGTTGACTTCATGTAAAATAATCTTCTTTGTAGCAAGTCAGTTTCGTTGTATAAGCGATAATTTTCTTATCATAAGAAGAATTTTTCTCAATACCAGAAATGTTTCTGTTTCTCCTGTAGAAATCGTAATGCTAGTAAAGACTTAAAAAATAAAATCACATTCATTTTGTATTCGATCGAAATTAAATCCAGTCAAATGAATAGGTGATATTTATTAAAGAATCAATCCTTGCTCGAAATCAAACAACGGTAATCAATAAAATAGTTTGCTTGATGTAAGAAAACTTGGCTTTAATACTGATTAACGTTGCAGAAAGTTTTACACATTATTGAAAACCGATACTTGCTTGAAGAATATTTTTCTTCAATTTTATGTCCGATTGGCCCCTACTAGCCCCCCCCCCCCCCACAACAAAACCTTAGCTACGCCCATGAGTACAGTAACTACCAACGATAACTAAAGTTGAGTTGATTGGTAATTTTATGTGAATTTAATAAACAGTAAACATTGTAGTATACTAAAAAGAACTTGTGAATTGTAATTGCAATATTGGCTTTGAATAACGAATTAGGGCCACGCTGGTAACAATATATATAATAACATTTAGTAGTTATACAACAAAAGCTGCATTCCTCCGTATCGAAATAGAGGTAAAAGTGTGATTCTCCATCGACACATCATTAACCCAGTTCTGCATTTTTGTCCATTTATTATTTGTATCTGAGCTCTTACATGCGCCATTATCTAATTCATGTTCAATGAACAAAGAACGCGTTACAAGTGAAAACTATTAGCAAATTGAATTATTTCGAGATGATCTATTAACATTTTTCAACTTAACGTACCGATTTTTAATCCGATGATCAAGTCCCAATCTTCAAGATTCGCATGTAATAAAAATTTGTGTATAACGAAATAATTCTAGTCACTTCTTAGTTGGAGGATATAAAATTAATAACTAACACTGTACTCTATATACATATTTAAATTTATTCAACCTATTTTTCTTGTCGCCTGCCTAAATGAATCTTTCATTTCGTGTTTGTCATTCCGAGTGGTATCACTCAGATAAAGAGATCTAATTGACCCGCAATGTACCTACAGATATAAAAAAATCATAAAATTTCCAATGGGATATTTTTTTGAACTCTATATCTTTCCCCCACCTTGATTATTCAATATTAAAATTCACTTAATAAAACTTCTCATTAACATCAGGACTTTTCATCAAAGAGGAACTTTTCCCCAAGAACTCTTGTAATAAATTCAACAAAGAAATTAAAATTCATTCGACTAGCAGAAAAACGAAAATATTATTAGCCCGAATTACTCTCTCAAGTCGTCTTTTGGGATTAAAAACTTTTTGACAGGGTGAAATTTTGTTCAGTAGTAACAATTAGGGTTAATTGGATTGTCTCGACTGCTTAAAAAGACAATCGTTATTAGGTTTTACCAAGATAGAACAAGAATTTATTAAACTTGTGTAGAGTCTAATGAAAAATTGTTATTTCTATGGAAATGACTTTTACGACAGTACAAAAATAAAATGCATTTTATTACAATTTAAACACGAGAACTTAACAGAATATGAATTAATAATTTTGTAGAGAGCATGTGATATATTTTGTACTGAGAGATTTTGGAGTAGCTATTAAAACACAGGTAAGGTTTTGGGTACCGCCCAACTTAACTTCTGAAATTACTTAAATTTGTATATATGGTTCACGTGTACTTGGGTATGAAATAAAAGAGCATTACCAATCAGTCCTTATACACAAATGTCAATTGAATAGTCAGAATCGTCCGTAAAGATATGACGAGGATAGCAGAAAATTTGGAATGTCCAAACAGTTACTTCAGTATTGAAAGTTGCTGCTTAACTTAGTTCTTATTTGCATATGCCCGTAGTAAATTTTAATAAAGAGTTTCTTTTATGTAAAACGGGTCTAATAAGTGTCTTGTCGGTGTTGTAGGTATATAACCCGTTTAATATTGTAAATTTTAGAACCGTATCTGTTGAACATTTATCCTTCTTATACATACAAGGATCTCAATAAATGTTTTAAAAATATTTTCCAAATTCCTTACAAAGAATCGATTTTCTAGAAACCGTCTTAATATTCTTGCATTGCAGGTCACCCAAACAAAATTTTAGATTTTACTTTTTTTTTAATTGCAGAAGAACACATTAAGCTTTTAAGTGCTTATCAAAAAATATATTTACTTGAGAAATATGTTCGTTGATCGTAAACATTGATAATGCGTATCACATATGGATAGGTTTTAGAGACCATATGGAAGTTTAAATGAGGTTTGGCCCTATCTGAAAATGATTGCAGTTGGTGGATTATGTTAACCGAAACTAATTCTTTCCCTCAACTAATCTAAAGGATCTAAAGGAGTTTGTTAGTTGGGAGCGGGAAAGATGGCACTCATATTGTAGTCGCTTACAATATCAAAGAGACTTGGTGGTCTTACATTGCTTACGTTCTTTTAAATTTAAACATATCACGTATTTTATCCACCTCGGAATTATCTAAGAAGTGAAAGGTAATGTAGGTACTGAACAAGAACAAAGAACACATAACCATAAAGATTTCCCTTCTTACATAATATCATCTTGGAGAAAATTTTCAGTTATAATAGAAAAAATGGGGGAATGGGATGACCAGCGATTGGAAGAAAGGTTATTGTGTCTAGCTATGAGTGTCGATTTATATGTACCCAGAGGCAAATATGGTCAGGCCTTCCACGAGAAGGCTTGTGGAACTTGCACTTAGAAGATGAAAAAACCGAAACTGAACAAATATTGATCCATTCCAGATCGATCGCGGAAGAAGTTTGCTGGAAGGTGCAATATATGTTTTCAAGCTCATTATTGCTTCGTTTGTGAAAGGAAAGTGCACGCAGTTATGTTCTCGCTTGCACAGAATAAATTTATCTGTTAAGTTATTGTGTTTTTTACAAAAGTGCAACTAGGCAGGAAATTAAATGAAACAAGAATTTTCTAAATGATTCATACATGCAAAATGGAACTTGTTTTTAATATGCGTGAGTGTTTAATCCATTTTGCTCCTATTTATCTTCGAAAGAATCTAGGAGGAGGCACACAGAAAAGCTTGAATTGCTTCCTCCCAAGAATATACTTATACAAATGTCCAGACGCGTATCCAGACTTGCAGTCTGGGGGGTTCACAACTGTAATGTTCGAAGCGGGAGGAAAAAGTCGGAAGTAGTTGCTTTTAAATTTTTTTTATCATATTTAAGTTAGATACCAAAAAACTTAATTTTCGGTTTGATTTGGAAAAGCTGTCGATAATATTATCAATATCAATGTTGATCTCATAGTTGACAGATATTAAGGACTCATATCCAGATAATCTTTCTAGTGCAAAGATTGTAGAAATAGATGTGACGCAACGAATTGTGTCACAGGTGAAGTAAAAGACTTCGAGTGAGAGCATGCACCTTGATTCACATTCAGAGGAATAGGAGTAGAAGTGCATGATATGTCACTGACTATATCTTTTGATGGGAACTTAACTAATCTTGCTTTCTTCTGAATAAAAATTATCAAAGGTCGCATCGTCCTTCTGCTTTCCATTTTCGCTACTATTTGTACCCCCATCGCTAACTATAAATTAAAAGTAAACGTGAAGTTAAATTAAACAACACTACTTGAATTAATACGCATGTATAAGCAAAGCAACGCCAACTACCGCAGAGGAAAGCGAATGGATTTTATTTTTATAGTTCTGCCGTAAAAATTCTGAAGAAAAATTGTAGAATTAACTTTAGCGGCAGTCGAATCTATCCAACTGATGGTTTTCAGCCACCAATTGTGTATAAAAATTCCAAAGAAAAATTTTCAAGTAAATGTCAAAGAACAAAATGTATGACTGCCAACGCTAATAAATATCTTTAGCGACCCAGAGCAGCCAAGACCTGAATCAATATAACTCTTTGGAACCATTGTCCACCGACAATAGTGCATGAAAAATCTAAAGAAAAATTGTCAGATCTTTCTAAGAAAATTGAATGCTTGTGCCCCTATCCGAAAGATTGAACAACCAGAATCAATCCATTAATTCGTTTGAACCCTTGTCGGTGAATAGTTAAACATTCAAATTCTTAAGAAAAATTTGCAAGTTTGTCTCTAAGAAAAATGTAATGCTTCCCTACGCACGTAAATATTTTGAACAACTCAAGGCTAAAACACAATGTGAGCGACACGACAAAAACGCCGTAAAAAACGCTGTCATTTGGGTTCTAATAACTTGGCAGTGTATGGCATAAATACAATGCTGACGACATTGTTCGAAAAAAATGAAAATTGAAATTTTTCGCACGTTTAGGGTGCGTTTAGCAAAATTATGAATTTGGGTTGCGTTCATATTTATTGTTATACGTTCATTGCAATCATATTTATGGCTTGATAAATTAAAAATATCAGTAAATAACAATGCCGTGGTAAATATCAAAGTTGGTTGAATAAAAAATGGAAGAAAAGTTTATTGAGATGGTAAAATATCACCTTATTATACAAAAAAAAACGCATCCGCATAAAAACCCAATTCCGGCTGAGTTTTAGATAAATCTTGGACACACCTCTTCTTCTATGTGGGTTCTGTTTTTTATCTTCATTAGCAAAATGGCCACACATGCAATTTTAATAATATTTTTTAATTTATTCGTTGAATTTTTTTCTATTTTTAATTTACAACACAAATAACAGAATAGATTTTATTGGGAATTGACAGGTATTGTCGCACCCACGTTTTGTACGGCGTTTTTACGGCGTTTTTGTCGTGCCGCCCACATTGTGTTTTGGTCTTGAGGCTTGAATTAGTGTCGCCATGAAAAATCTATGGGTGGCTAGACATTGATTGCGTGGAACCAGGGTTCTACTGGAAGAACCGTATAACAAAATTTGTTAAGTCAACGCTTAAATACAATTGCGACGGGCAACGCCAAACGACAAAAAAATGGCGCTGTCAAACTTCTTAAAGGACAGCGTCTTATGAAAATGCGCAAATTACGACGGGTAACGGTCAGCGGTCGACGAACTTGCCGTCGGGATTTATCAATGTATAATGTAATAATTTTCCCATAGTGGCTGCAGTACTATCAACAAAATCAAACGAATGCAATTGTTGTGGCATTTATTTTTGTCGAGGTTGTAAGACGTACCGTCAAATTCAGAACAATGGATTTTGATGAAAAATTGATTGAGAAATTGCCAAACCTTAAATTATTTTTCATATACAAGACACCGAGTTTATACGAGTTGACAAAAAAGACATGGTTTGGTTTGGATTGATATTTCGAAGCGCTTAAATACAAGTGGTAAAATTGTGATATTTTTGACATTTAGTTTGATTTTAATTTAGTTAGTTTTTCCATTCCTTTCCTTGGGTCGATTGCAATACTTCCAAAATAATATAAAATATTCTCGATAAAAATCTGTTTCAAAACGCACAAAACTAATAACTAATCAAATTTCAGTATCTTCTTCTTTCACAATCGCCTTTCATTGTAATTGTGCTAGCAATTTTTCGACTACCTGTTTTGACAGCAAATTTCTCGCTGCCGTCTACCGTCGGAAAGTCAGATAAGCTAAAGTAAATTTTAGCGGGTCTTCAATAGCGGGCCGTTCTTTAGCAGCGCTAATATGACAGCGGAGAAAAAAGATATATTAAAAACAATACCAATTCTACCATATTTGTCAATCATGATTGGAACGTTTCTTCATGTGTAAATTGGAAAATTATTTTGAGAAATATGTCTTTTTAAATTTGCCTGACTGTTATTTCTATTATTTCTGCCGAAGTTGCACCAGTTCACTGCTCAAACATATTCTTGATAAGACAGTGAAATGCGAAAGGCGAAATTCGAAAGGCGAAAGTCGAAGTGCGAAAGTCGCAAGGCGGAAGTTGAAAGGCGAAACTCTTGTTCTGGAAAGTTATTCGAAATGATTTGATTTTGTAAAGATCTACTTCTAAACAAACCACAAAAATATAATATAATTTCTATTCTTCAAGATCCATACTGTAATATCATAAAATCGTAAATTGCGTGTCGGTATCAGCAGCTCAGTTATAATGTTAATTCTCTCTTTTTCTCCCAAATACATACTGAGCCTCAGGGCACAACTTTAGTTCTCCTTTATTCTCCTTTTTCGTTAATGATTTGCTGAGTGTTGTTAGTGATACTAATTATCATCATCAATATCGTTCAATCTACTTCAAGACCAGTTGTTTTAATAAAAGATGCTGTCGTATGTTGTGAAACTGACTATCCTCCCATATGTCAGTGCTACATACTGCACAATTTATATTTGAATTTTTCGGCATGTAATGGAATACATGAAGCTGTACATATATGTAGAGTAACCTGTACATTCGCCATAGATACAAAACGTTTGCTAAATAATTTTGTCTTTCATTAGAGTGACAAGGTCTACGAATCATCATAAATAAATCATCAACTATTTTATGTTTTTTTAGATCCATGCGAAACTCTATTCAAGATTTATGTTGCAGATAATTTCACTCTATTCCACATTAGAGAGGTATGTTAGCCAAATCACGAATAGGGCCATTTTTAACCAATTCATGGGAAATCTACTCTAAATGTTATTACGTTTCCTTAACGGCTAGATAAGTCTGTAACTTATCACTTGCACTTACCACAACCAACCGATAAAGAATTCACTATATCTATAAATTTGCTTTATCTGTTAGCTATAATAATTGAACTGCGTCATCGAAAGACGTGCTTTATGGAAAAAAGCAAGATCTTCGAAACGCACCAGAGGAAAATTTAAAATATTTTAGCTTTTAATCGAAAATGAAGATATGTACCTAACGCTTAGATATAATGACAAGAAAGAAACCAGGTACCCGCATCTTTGTGATATACTATAAAAGAGATGGATGTGACTTGTTTTAAATGAAATTCAAATCAGAGTTAGAAAAGTTGTTATAAAGCCCAAGATTTGTTTACCTTGATTGGACTGTAATCTGCTATTCAACAGTCCATTTCAAATTGGACACAGATCAACTTGTTTTATTCAGTTGCGAAAATCGATTTGAAATTCCAATTTTATTTTTTTCGACATGACGCTTTCATCAACCTCTCTTTCATGTCCCACTTCTAGGAATACCTTTCTGAGCTTTTGCTGTTACGATAAGGATGGTAAATTAACAAAAACTTTCTGTTCTGTATGGATTTCCTGTTTTTACACCCTATATGAAATCATAGTGTATACTAAGTTGATAGATGAGATTTGATTGACTAGATGGAATCATAGTCATCAGTGGTGCTGGTGGAGCAAAATGGATTGGACACCCACACGTATAAAATTGAAAGGTATTTTAATTTTTGTATGTCCGTCCGATAATTCGGGAAGAGAGCTGACATTTTGTATACGGGATTTAAAAAAAAAAAATTAAGTTCGAAAATGGGACCAATTGGGCAACTCTCTCGTAGGGTTGCTATACAAAAATTTCGTTTTCACTATTGCCTGAGAAAGGGTCTAGGTAGAGAGCTGAAATTTGGTGTATGATGTTTTCATAGCAACATTAAAAAAAATTTCAAAAATTGACTAAATCGGGCAACCCGTTTTTTAGAGTTGCCATATAAAAATTTAGGTTTTTTACGTATACTGCAAAAATGATTAATCCTAGAGGTTCTTGTTGTACTGATAAGAATATGGAATCCTGTGAAACTGGTTATAATCATTTTTACTGTCCGACGAAACGTTCTAGAAAATATGAAATCACTTCAAAAATCAAATTTGCACAGACCATATAAAATTGCATACGGACATTCGTTTAGGGTATCACAGGAATTGGTCTTAGACCAGTTCTAACTTTTTTACTGGTTTTCTCAACTTTTGAGAATGCCCTTAAACAATTCCAATCAAGGATAATAACAGAATTCAGAAATTTCAACAGAATTGCATTGTACATGCCGCTCTTTAAGTGAAAACAACGTCATAATTTTCCAGTTAATCTGTTAATGTGTATATGTTAATTAACCTTCGGCACTGTACACACACAAACATATAGACGACATGCAAATAATCATCATAAACGAGCAATTCTTAAACACTTTTGAGGTAGGTACAAGAAAAGCACAATATCCATACCGAACCAAGATGAACGAAACAACATTTCTCGGTTCCCCTTGAAGATGGTATGCTTGGTTGAAAGTCTGGGATGCTTACGGACTTGATTAAAAATTCATCTCAGAGTTGATATAATTAATTGACAGAGAGAGGCAAAGGTAAAGTGAGACTGAGAATACCAAAAATTCGTAGAATGCCAGAGGAAGTCACTTCACAACAATGTTTTCTTCTCAATAAACCTTGCTCCGGTGACAGTCCAACCGTCTAGAAACTTGCATTGAAAATGTACAGAGGTATTAGAGAGCTTTTGCTGGATATACCTTTCGAGCCAAAAGGTGTATATTATGTACGTTGAATTTACTCCCATTTATCTGGGATGGGGAGGTAAAACATCGTGTTAAGGAGCTGCTGCCAGCCGTTTCGACATTTTACCGGCTCAGCACAATATTGTGACAAACTTATCATACCTCTTTCATCTAAATATTTCGTTAGAAAGGAAAATGAATTGGCTAATGGCGTGCTTATCGGAGAGCGTAAAATCTTCGAATCGATTTTCAGAGAAATATCTAAAAATGCCTCCGGATAGACCATGGGTTGTTGTGTAGTCCTAGCAGTGAATATTTTTACCTTTTTTTGTCTTCTAAGCTTATTGATATCAAACAGTACGAACGGTGGGGGTATGGAGCGAGTACAAATTACGAGATTGAAAATAAAGGGAAAAGAAAAAAATCGGTCAAGTACTGAACCCTCCCGCACAGTTGTTGTTTGTAGACGGTTATGTATGAAGTTCAAGTAAAAATAGAACACACAACTGCACCTGCATCAATCTAATCTGGTCTGGTGGTTATACATAGAACACAGGTTAGGGGGAGGGTGGCTGGGATTCTAAGTATTCACCAATTTGCTTATGGTTGTAATTGGATTACATGAAAGGACTTCAGGGCCATGAAATCCCAATACATACCAAGGTACTTCAACTCCGAAACGTAAGCAGATTGAATTTTTGCATTTTCTGGATGATAGGGCACGTGTTCTTGTGATTCGGCCATATAATTTTCTGATGTTTGGTTTTTTTTTATGTTTCTTTTGTTGATTTTTTTCTACTCTCTACTAAAATTGAAAGTATTTTGATTTTATAGTTGCTTTCGACAGTTTTTTAATTAGGCAATCAAAAGAATACATCACAACGTGTTTTCTAAAGATAGAATACATAATATTGTTACGAGCGAAGCTTTGGGTTCGTTACTTAAAACACAATATTTAAGATATAACTCACAAGTCCTTTTTATTCCATTATACTGTTTACATTCATAAAAATCACAAACAATTACAAACAAATCTAATTTAGTTATTGCTAGTACTGTACTATTTCAAATTATGACAATCCAGATAGATCACTTCAGTTTGTTTATTACGTTCACTTCACTGTCTGAGGCAAGACTCGCCACATGGGCTGAGAAGTGTTGTATTTTTACTTTACAAATTGTACAGAACCTTTCCGATGATTCCATTGCAGAAACGTTAATTCCTGAAACCTATCAATAGATGTCGCTTGTCCTTTCTATTGAACGTAACAGTAATCTGGTGTTGTTGTTGTTTTTTTTTTAATCAGCGTACCAATTCGAACTATAACCAAATCAAACTTGTTAGAAACCAGAGGATGATATACATTGATCAATTAGAGTATTTTTCGAATTACTATAGCTGTAGCATATGTACTTGAGACATACGTACATACACCTAGTATTTTCCGTTTTTGGGAATAAATCGGAATTGCAATTTCTTTATCAAAGTGCATGAGCTAAAACTTTTTTTATATGAAATAGCAATAATTAATAGCTACTCTATTAAAACAGAAACCTGAGAAATTTCAGCTTTTCACATACATATGTATAGAAGCTCATTTCAATTTACAAATCTAAAAGGAATTCATCAATTTTAGGCATTTATATCAAAACTTTTTTATATTTCCTTCTACATTTTAAAAATATCTGAGGCAACTAATTTTGAAAGCAAAACATTTCATTTTTATTTCAAGTGCAAAATAGCTATAGGAAAAATACATTTTCTTTCTCAGTTTATTTTAGAATAAATTGACCTGCAAAAATGGATGTGCAACTCTCATGTAAAACTTTTACGAAGAAGCCATTTGTGACGTAAAGTTTACCTTTTAAAAGACGTGTTACGAGAAGGTGACCAAGAATGAGTTGCCCGATTTAGTCCACATTTTGTACTTGTATTTGAATTTTTTATAAAAATACCATATACCAAATTGCAGCTCTCTACGTTGAGGCATTCTCAGGCAATGCACAAATATATATTACAAAAAATATATATATATTTATATGAGAAACCTATAAAGGAGTTACCCGATTAATTTCATTTTCGCTCTTGAATTTGATTTTATTTTAAAAACCTCGTGTACAAAATTTCAGCTCTCAAAGTGTACTTTTTAAATTTGTGATTTTTGTTCAAAAGCTCTAAAACTAACTTTTTTTTTATTAAAACGAAAAACTTAGAAAATTATTTTCATTTCACAAAATGTTTATTCGGGTGATACTTCGTCAGAAAATAATTTTGTTGATGTGATTCTTTCATAAAGCATTCATAATGTGTAGAACTATTAAAAATATTTTAAAACTTTTAAAACTTTCGCCACATGGACAGTTAAACTCAAGCTTTTGATATAACAGATCCTATTAAAATTGTAAAGGTATACCTGCTTAAATAACGTACAGATTAAATTATAGTTACAAAGTTTAATTCTAATTCACAATAATATTAGTTTAATACTGATGTCCTCTGTACATACCGAAATAGATGAAATTCCGGTGAAACAACACTCTAACTGAAAACAACGGAAAATTGAGATAAATGAGTAAAAATGTTCTAAAAGCATGATATTAGTTTCTTGTGTAACAATGGCACAATGATAAATAGTTCTATTGGTTTCCATCAGAAAGCATCTAATTCGTTGTAGCATTGGCGCCAAATTCATCTCACTATTGGAAAAACAACGCCCGATTTGTCAGTTGTGCTCGGACTGTGGCAGAGACTGGATGTGTCAAATTATTATCATCTCTTCTGGAAGAACAATGTCATAAAGCGTTCATAAAACGTCTTTTAACTTCCAATGAAATAGAAAATTTAGTAGAACAATGACACAATTAAAGGTTGCTCCTTCCTTTTACATTTTGGGGTGGGGATATTATATTAAGTTAATGAAAAAGGTATTTACCCAAATAGCTAAAACTACGAAATGTCACTTTGCATAAAAAGTACTTTACATAATGTTAATAACAATACATAACTAAACTTGTAAAATATTAGAACACTTTAAACACGATATCTGGAAAATGCGCTTTTTGCATTTCTATCGGAGGTACGATACCTAATTCTATTTATTTACAAGAAACTGAAAAAAGTGTAGTATACAATAACTTTTGCAGCCGACTGTACATTTATAATCTACGATGAATTTGAAGTCTCAACATTTCCCAGGTTTTATTTTCCTTGAACTGTGTTCTCATCAACCTAACCTACCTTCGTCCTTGTTATTGTGAATACCTTCTACATTTATAGTTTTAATCAGGGACCGAATATAACTGGTAGTTTGAAAATTTTAAACAAAAAAGTTGGGATAAATCATGATCGTGGAATTTAGTGGAATATACGAAAAGATGTCTCGTGAAATCCGTTTCGATTCCTGTAAAGCTTTTGAAAACTGTACTTTTTATTAAAAAAAGCTAAAAATAACCAAGCTGAAAAGGCTTTCTATTTTATCTGGCAAAAATATAAAGCCAGCTTGACTTTTTATTTTTTCGAGGTGGAAGTAACAAGTTTTGAAGCCGGAAGTATAAAAAGCCAAGCTGGTTTCTTATTTTCAGGGACCGAATCAGTTATGATTTTTTACGAAAAAAGCTTAATTTTTATTTTTGGCAAAAAAATACCACTGAAACATTTATCCAAAACCCTCGAGAATACTTCACAAGCCATGAAACAGACTCCCTCACTACCACATGAGAGCCCCAACGGAGTCCTTACATTCTAAAATATTTGCAGAATTCTTATGTAAAACTGACAAAACGTTGATTTGAATAGCTCTTTCGCCCTAAAGAACTATTCATACAGAAAAATGATGTTCAGATAATCTTACGCTTCTTTTCTTATCTTCCGAACCGAAATACAATTTTTATACCTTTGCTTACAAAATTATTAAAAAAAAATTTATCTCAACCAAATGACCATGATTCCTTAAACAAAAACTCTGAGGTGAGTAATCATTGTATATGAAGCTGTGCCGTCATGGCATTCCATGGGCTGATGATATCGAATGTAGCTGCCTTCAGATTCGGACTACGGCTACACATACACACATGCAGTGATCACTCAGCTGAGAGGTATTGAGCGTAAAATGATAAGGTTACTTTGTAATCAAGAGGTTTGAAGAGACTTATGATTATTACCACTTTTAAATCTTCTCTATCGGATGAAGGATGATTTTTAGAGGAAACTGTTACAATTGGATTCAAATTTCTTTCCAAATTATAATGTTCTGTTGAAATTTCTTCTCTTCATGTAACCATTGTCAAACAATCTCCTACTATGATCTTGAATAATTATGCCAACCTCTGAAGTCTCTTGCAGGAAATATTACGATATACATATGTACCTCCAAGGTAGTCTCCGTTTTCCATCACAATTTACTTGTGCAACAAGGGAGTAGGATAAAACTTACAGATGACATCATATGACACAAATACCAAAAAGCTAAGGTGATACTCTATCAAGGAAATGTACAGTCTTATCCGGAAGAAGAAAAAAATATCTACTTTATTGGGATGAACTTTGGAGGGAAAAATGGACGTTTCATTTGAATAACTGAGAGTTATCAAAGAACGAAAAAACGCCTGATGATAAATTCTTCCAAATCAGTCTTACTCGTATATGACTTCAAGGGCACCTCGACTAGGTCATGTAGTATATGTTGGAAGGAATCTATAATAGATCCAACTGAAAATTTCATCAGACCAAAAGAAATATCGCGACAAATAAGTTAACGATATCCAATGTTGCATCGGTGATTCATGGAATCGATAATTAAGATTATCATATGTATTATAAGCCGATTTTTTTTTATATATATTTTCTAGCAACGACAAATCAGTGGACCTAGTCCCTACACAAATATGTTCTAATTAAGGCTTCATTTGAGACTTGCAATTTAGCATAGAGTAAAACACTTCTGGTGCATATTTGCTGGACTTTTCATCGAATTTAAATAGCAAAGATATTTTTGGTTATTGTATTCAGAACTAAATATATGATAAAAGCTGTGCTCTTTTATGTCCGTCCAACAGAGCAGAACAAAAGATACACAAACGAACGCCTAATACATTTTCATAGAAGATTTATAAATGAAGCGAACGGTAAAAATAGTTCGCTTCAACCGACAGAACAATTTGTTCTCTCCAATATATGGGAGTTCTAGAACTTCAGTCAATATAGATTGAATGTAATTGATAGAGTGAAGAGTTTCAATCTATTTAATTAGGTATTTTTTTTTTCAAAATTTTACTTGATCTGCAATTATTATAAAGATTTAAGCATAAAACTGAGAGATTCAATTGATTTTATTTTTTTATGCGCTAATAGTAGAGAACGTGTGTGTTACGAAAACCCATCACCGGGAGTTTAAGAGTAATGTGGAACAGCTTACCATCATCTGTTTTTCCTCCGGCATACAATCTGCGGAAGTTTAAGGGCGACATACATCGGCACCTCCGCCACTCTCCTCATATCCCCTAATCCTTTCCCTATCTCCTTCCTGCCATGCTGTGCTTTGCATCATAGGGTATCCCCTGAGCTTGGCTTAATAATATAATAAAAAAAAATAAAAAATATTTAATTAAATTAACGAATTTTTCACACCGATAAAAGTAATAAAGGAGCATTTTTTTAAAAACATATAATAAACATAGTTATTCGGACTAAATTATTATTTTATCTGAGCATGGGTCTCAATACATTTATCATGTAGGGGAACTTTACAGGAACTTCAACGTTTTGTTTTTTGGCTTGACCAGATTTTGCAACGAAAATTGGTATATTCCATTAATTATATATATGGGCCAATTGGAAGAAATTTATTTGTTCTGGAAGGTCGTCCAGCTCTGTTTGGTGGAGTCCCGTACAGACATATCTAAGAAATCAGCAGTGAATTGTTGAAAGTAAACAATACTCCATGATATAAAAATTTGATAAATACGCACTCACCAGTAGTCTTCTCCAGGAATGCTCATGATCCTTTTCGTACAATTTTTTTTTTGAGAAATACAACACGACTACTCACAACAAGGTGGAAGAATCAACTAGCAAAAAAAAATTTTATCCTTAGCGGTTTGTCTGTTTATTGGAAATTAGTTACAATTATGATTGGGTTCGTAGGAGAGAATGGGAAAATACATTTATTTGCACGTATCTTTTGTTGCGTATTGCAACACTAAGATAAATGGGTTAAGGAGATGAGCGTCTCGATGTAATAATTTAAATTTGTCTAAGGACAATAGAATTTGTCGAGAGTCTTCTATGCAGAATTTTTAAACTCACCATATTTATAGACAACACACTGTTACGAATCAAGTGACCATTTTTATATTTTTATATATTCGATTCCTTTTGATATATCTCTGTGCTTCCAATCAATTATTTAGAAGCATTTACAGTCAATCAAACATCTGAGATATAAAATTTTTTCTTTAACCATCTTGATTTCTTGGTTTCTTATTGACATTTTAATTTCTTCCAATTTTAATAGTAAAAAAAAAAAATCCAAGAAAATCGAAGTAAATAGAAAAAGAGAATTTTGAGAGTTAAACTTTTTAATTAAATTTATTCCCTTCAAACTATACGGAGGAAAAGCTAGTTTGCCCTCGTTCAAAATTGAAAAAAAAAGATAAAAAAATCAAAATTTTTCTAAAAGTAAACATTTCTTGCAGTGAGCACGGCTGAGTTTTCCTCTCGTTTGGCGAAAATTTGTAACAAGAGTGAAGGGAAATAAATAAATAAAATAAACATCAACATGCAAGTGAAATAATTTTTTTTATTTTATTTCGTAAAAAGACTAAAAAATATCCTTGAAGGAAAATAACAGGTACCCTGGGCTTTGAAAAGTTGACGATGAAAAATTTTTCCTCCACGAAAAGTAAACGTTAAACACTACTGACATCAACATCAGCCAGGATATACTATACTCGTATATAGAATATAAGTTAGCGCTCCTATGTAGCTGTATAGTATACTGGTGGCTGCTTTTAGTGAGTCTCGCCACAAATCCTTTGGTGCTCTCTTATTTATGTTCAAATATTGCATATGTTGCTCCTATCCTGCTATGCTGACATGCAACTCTATTTAAAAACTACTACGACGTAATGGAATACAACCAAGGGATACGATAGTATTAAAGGATGTGTATGTGAATTTTTTTTTTATTGTTAATAAAAAATTTATCCATAAAAAGTCAAACACGTTCCAAATGCATAACGTTCATATACAGCTGCTCAAATGCGGACGAAGATTGTCAAATTGAAAAGATAATTGAAAGGACGCGACATCTAGTACGAGTGCGGTACCGTATATGACCAATATGCCGATAGTATTTACATTTATACCAAAGTTCTTTACAGGTATACAGTTTACATAAATGTGACAACATATAAAATTAATAGACAAATGGCACACCCATATTCATGCAACGAACACAGAAGATTCCATCTTCATATATGCGACGACGTAGGATGCAGATTAGAAACATCTCCCGTGGGGACAGTGTTACTTGAGACTTAAATAATTTATCTATAGAGTTATTGCAAGGAAATTCGTAGCTATACAGAATATTAAGAGTAATAATATCACTAGCAACAACAACAGCAACACAAATAAGTATTAAAGTATAACGTAGTCAAATTTATGAGTAAATTCTGCTGTAAGAATTTTGTAATTAGAGTGTATATAAAGAAAATTGTTAAAAAAGTGCAATCGCAACCGTCATGACTCGGTTTAGGATAAAATTTCAAAAGAATTTACTCTCCTGTTTAATTCTTGTTATCCTATTGGCGAACTTGGTAAAATGTAGTGAATTTCCGGAACGAGAGTGTTGTGATTTAACAACAACTAGCACCGCTGGACCCTTACCTATACCTCCGGCCTTGCCTACTGTTAAATCAATTTCAACTTCGTCAGTTCAAGCAATACCAACGGGAAGATCAGGTAAGAAATATTTAATTTGTTTTTTTCTTCTTTTTTTTTTGCCATTAATTAAATATTATAAATATTTGCAAACAGCTAGAAACAGTTAAAATATGTATTTGGTTTATTTTCATTGATATACCTACCCTCCACAAATTCGAGGCGGGTTAACTAGCTAAGATCAAATCAATAAAACTGTTTCACGATTATAAGTATTTTCACCGGATAAATTTACAGAACTGAAAAAAGATAAAATATCGACGAGTGGTGCGGCCTCTTATGACCACATGCAACTCTCCGGTAAGTTAAGTTAAGTTAAACTATGGTTAAACTTAATCTATGCTTAAAATGATAGTCGTTCTGATCGATAATGAAACAAAAAAATAAATAATAACAAGTAATCTTCGAAATATACATAAACAGAATTAAGGCTACATGTAGATTTACTACTTCATGAATTCTTGCGAATCGGCTCAAATTTTTTTAAAATAAATTATCTAGGTTTAGACTAATTCCCTAGATATACAGCGCTCTTAATAAAGAAATAACTAACGATTCATTAGTCAATAATGGTTCATTATAAACAGCAGCCATCTTTAATTAAATTGTTCTGTGAAACTGGTTTTGATATACTTATGACATTGAAGAAGTGATATGGATCGAATTAACGCGATAAACTTTGATTTTATTTATTTTATTTTTCAATTTAACGATTTACAAATGAGAAAAACATTATATTTAAAAGAATAAGTTTGTGATTTGCATTTCTTCTTCTTATTTTTCAAATCGGCACAGATGCACAGCGGAGCTCCAGATTTATATTAGTTATATGCCAAATCTAGCACATTTTTTCCTCATTATAGCTATAATAAAGGAAAATAACACTTCTTTAGTGTATTTCAATATAATTTGATTTTCGATTCATAATGACGTATACTATGTGATACCAGGCGCGTATACAGGGGGGCGGGATTACAGGGTCATGACCGCCCCCCCCCCCTAGCGTGCCACCTAACCTTCGCGGTGATGTGAGTAGTAATAGTGGATTGGGTATAATAAACATTCGTAGCTCGTAGCTCTTCTTCTTTTAAACGTGTACAAATTTTTTGCGTTTTTATATTAGTGTCGAAAAGTCATCTATCATACCTATCACAGGATAGTAAGTAATTTTGGAACGCTTTTATATTTTTGTTGCGCCCATTGCTCATATATGTATATGAAAAAGAACACAATAACGAGTTTAAAAAGTGTTATTGTTTCTAAGAAATTGGTAAGCGATCATACATTTTTTTTACCTATCTAATTTTCCGACGGTAGATGGCAGCGGGAAATTCTGTGTCAAAACAGGTAGTCGAAAAGCGGCGATTGTGAAAAAAGAAGATACTGAGATTTCATTTGTTATTAGTTTTGAGCGTTTTGAAACAGATTTTTATCGAGATTATTTTATATTATTTTGAAAGAATTGCAATGGTCCAAAGTGTGGAAAGGAAAAATTTAAAATACAGAAATTAACTAAATTCAAATCAAACTAAATGCCAAAAATATCACAACTTTACCATTTTAATTTAAGCGCCTCGAAGTATCCATCCAAACTATGTCTTTTTTGTCAACTCGTCTATACTGGTTGCCTTGTATATCATAAATTATTTTATGATATCGCACTTCCTCAATCAATTTTTCATCAAAATTCATTGTTTTGAAATTGACATACCTTGACAAAAATGCCACAACAATTTCGTTCGTTTGATTTAGTTAGCGACGACGGCAAAATTAGAAATTGATCAATCCCGACGGCAACTTCGTCCACCGCTGACCGTCACCTGTCGAAACTTGGGCATTCGCATAAGACGCTGTGCTTTTAGAAGTTTGACAGGGGCACTTTTTCGTCGTTTGCCGTTGATCATCGTAATTGTATTTACTTACAAATTTTGTTTTACGATTCTCCCATCTTCCAATAGAACCAGTTCCATGCAATCAACGTCTAGCCACCCGTTGATTTTCCATGGCGACACTAATTCAAGAGTTGTTCAAAATTTTTACGTTCGTAGGGAAGCATTAAATTTTTCTTAGAAATACACTTGCAAATTGTTCTTAAGAATTTGAATGAATATCTATTCACCGACAACGGTGTAAAGGAATTGGTCAGCGTTGCCAATTGAGCCGAAAATCGACTAATTTGGCCGATTTTCAACTTCATTAGCCGAAAAAATTTTACCTTAGCCGACAGCCGATTATGATATTTCGTCAGCCGATTTTGGGATTGACGCTAGCTACACCTAGTTTACCCGGGGGTTAGACGTAATAGTACAGCTTGCATGCAAGCTGCACTGCCATACTTCTTGCACGTGTAACCTCTACTGCTATACTGGCAGGTCAGCTTTCAGCGAACTTGCATGATGAAAAACCATGGCAGTTGAGGGGATAGTAATTTGACATTATACAGTTTTCAAGATGGCGGAAAAGAAATGCTGGATGGAATTTGATAAATTTATTCTGGAAAAATAAGATTTTCTAGGATCATTTGCATTACATCATTTACCAACACCTTCCTCTTCATTTTTCTTGGGTTCTTATCATCCTTCTACTTCTTTTATTGCTATAATTTTGCAATATACGCAAGACTTTACGCCTCAATGCCATTTTTCAAATGAACTTGCAGGTGCCTTGGCTGATCTGGGTCGCTAAATATATTTATGAGCGTTGGCAAGCATATTTTGTTCTTAGAAATTTACTTAAACATTTTTCTTTCGCATTTTGATACACTATTGGTTGCTGAAAACGATCAGTTTGATTGATGCCACTAAAATTGATTCTACAATTTTTCTTCCCAATTTTTACGGCAAGACTATAAAACTAAAAACCATTCGCTTTCCTCTACGGCAATTGCCGTTGCTTTGCTTGTACTTTCGTATTAATTAAAGTAGTATTTTTTAATTTAACTTATTGTTTACTTTTAATTTGTAGGAGAAGGATAAACTTGCTACACTATTTAGCGATGGAGGAAGAAATAGTAGTAGAAAATGGAAAGCAAAAGACTGATAAGACCACTGGCAACTTTTTCAGAAGAAAGCAAGATCAGTTAAGCTCCCATCAAATGATATAGTCATGACATATCATGCATTTCTACTCCTATTCCTTTGAATGTGACTCAAATTGCAAGCCCTCACTCTCAGTCAATTACTTCACCCGTGGCAGAATCGGTTGCGTCACATCTATTTCTACAATCTTTGCACGAGAAAGAGAATCTGGATATGCGTCCATAATGTCTGTCCACTCTGAGATCGACATTGATATCCAAATCAAGCCGAAATTGGGTTTTGTGATATCTAACTTAAATATGATAAAAAAAATTAAAAGCGACTATTTCCGACTTTTTTCCCTCTCGAACATTTCGTTGTGACCCCCCCCCCCCAGGCTGAAGGTCTGGTGACGCGCCTGTGTGATACACGGCATTTTAATGAATAGTTAGTACTAATGATTCATTAGATCATGCTGTGTGTCTAGGGTACAAGGAGTGACATAAAACGTTCTACAAAATGTAAAAATCCCAGCATTTTAAGAAATGAAAAGAAAAACTTTAATTCATTTGGTAATATTGATTAAATATAAATTAAATTAAAATAAAAAAAACACGTCTTCAACTTAAGCATTTTTTGGCGACCGTATAGTCGAGTTTTTTCTGCAACATCCTCAATCAAGTTTTGCACAACAATACCTACATGTGTCCTTGAAATTTTCACATATTTTATTACTTTTGCTCTGTTGCCCATTTTTCTCAATTTCCTTTCAATTATAGCCCAGTATCGTTCAATTGGGCGAATTTTCGGCACATTCGAAGGACTAAGGGCCGGTTTCACAGTTCGAGATTAAACTCAGGATTAGTTAAACTCCGTTCGTAGTTTAAACTAAGTTAAAACAAAATGAGTTTCACAGTTTTCGACCATTTTTAATATGGCAGCACTATTGAATTGTGAACTAATATGCTATTTTCTGTGCAATTGTGAACTAGAAACTATTGTGAGTCATTTACTGTCAAAATATTGCCAGCCAAATCGTTGTAACAAAAAAATTAATTAATTACACTTACGAAAGTGAAAAAAATAAAATAAAAAATAAAATAAATTAATTAAACCTACGAAAATGAGTAAAGACTCTTTGAAACGCACGAAATGTCACCTCATTCACATTTAAAGATATACTGAGTTTAAACGCCCAATTTTGGTGGTTTAAACTAAGTTTAAACCAGGTTTAACTAACCAGTGTGAAACTGTGTTGAAGAGATAAACTGAGTTTAAACTACATATTAAGTTTAAACTTGAACTGTGAAACCGGCCCCAAGTGATTTTGGAACGAAATGTTTCCAAATTGTCCTAATACCAACTTACCGTTTTTATACCATAGATCAAAGGTCCCCAAACTTTTTTGTCTCGTAGACAACTTGCCATGTTTTTCGGTTTTGGGTAGACTTATCTGATATTGACTTTTGGCAAATTCATCAACTTCAAAAGTGTTTGTGACAGCTGGTATAGTGCTACATACTTTGAAAGATCTAATTTTCTAACTGTAGTATGAAAAACGTTAAAAAACACAGGTTAAGTTTTATACATTTATTAAATATGTAAATCCAAATTAAAACAATGCAACTTAAAATTAAGCGTCTGTTAGATAAAATAATTAAGGAAAACTAAATGCTTCTAGTGGGAGGGATGAACCTGATACTTTACTAATAAATTTTCAAATTTTGGCATCAACTTAGTTAGATTTACTCTCAAATTTCTCCTCGGTTAATGCTGTCCAGTTTTTTTTTTGTTAAGAGATTGGCAACCGTGCTGAAGTTCCACTAGGTATGATGATGGAAAAGCAATTAAAAACTTTCCCCTGATATTCCATAATACGGAATAAGTGACAGGCATGTCTTTTTGAAAAGCCACAGAATTGCTGAGATCAGTTTCCAAACTATAGCTTAAGTTCTTCGTTAGTGCTTATTCCGATCAGTTCTTCTCGTAATATTACATCCGGTTCTTTAATGTAGCCCTATGGATTTATTATCCACTGGGGTATTACCATAGTCAAAACTTCTTCAAACCTAGTCTTAAAATCTGAATATAGAGGGCATTTAAACGTTTAACGTAGGTTGAAACGTCATCTTCCTGGCAGTTTGTCTGTGACAAAATTCGTGTGGAAAATTCGAGCCGTCCAATACTTTGTTTCATTAGTTTAATTCTGGTAAGGAACGCCGAAATTTATGCATTTTTTTAAATCAAGTTTTTAGACCGCCACCTTGTAACTGCAAGTTAAGCTCATTAAATTTAGTAAACTAAATTATTAATTGACTACTGCGCAATCAATTAATCGCGTATTCAACACTTGGCTTCGGATACGGTTTACTGCATTAATGAATAATTGAAGAGGTTCATTGAATCTAACATTCGGATTTTTATCCATGAACTGTTGTCGATAGATGACTTAGAGTATTGCTAACACCCCGTGTATATTTTGTTTTAAATAGCTTATAAATCAACGATAACGCCCAACCATGGCAGGTGCTCCATCTGTAGCTACTGATTTTATATTTAAACACGAGACTGCTTCAAAACATTTAATATTGATTTGCCTTTAGTATCGGTTGTCGAAAGTTCTCGCGAAGAGAAATTCTTCGCTGATTTCTTGATCCATAATAAAACAAACATATGCCAAAAATGATTCTTCATTATCTTTAACAGGTAAAATCGACTCGTCCGCTGTCACAAGAAGCTTTGAATATCAAAAATCATTTCATCAATACGTCTTTCAATTGTGTTGTTGCTTAATGGAAATATTTAATGATATCAGATGCAGGTTTCTATAAAACGGTCTTTAAAACTTTTTCGACGAGTGTCAAAATAAAATTTTCTCCGATAGTATGCGGTTTTTCGGATTTTGCTATAAGTAGTGAAATATTGTAAGACGCCATCATCGTCTCTTTGTGATATCGAAGCGAACATTCTGTTCACCGTGGGTCTCTTCTGAAGTTTTTCCTTGAGTGTTTGAAATTATTTCAAATTTTTACCTATTTTATCAGGAGATGGTTTCATAGCGTTATTGCTTAAAACTTTGTTGCATAAGAGGCACATAAGCAATTCTTTGTCCGAAAATGATGAAATGAAAGAAAACTTCAAATAATCAATACTGTAGGTACTGCCTACGTTTTTTTAAGATTCGGGCATGTTTAGTATCAGTTATATGTGGACAAAATTAATCCATTTAAATAAGACATAGCAATAATAAAAAATATTCTGGGTGTAAAACACTATTGTATTTCAAAAGCTATAGAATGTAGAACAAAAGATGAACATCTTGTCTTATTAGTGGTGTAAAAGAGAATCCTGCTCTACAAGCCCGACGCTAGTCACCAGGTAGGTAAAGAGAGGAATCATTTAGGTACAGTATTATGTTTTTAATGATAAAGAAAATTATAATACCGATTGCTAAAACTTTGCAAAAGGAAACTATTGAGGAGTACGTGTACGAGAACAAAACTAAAATTTAATAAAAATAACTTACTTATTTCACTACGGCACTAAAAAAAAAATTACATTGATTCACTTAAACTTTGAAAAATATCAAACTCGCTTTTAAACTTTTACGAATAAAGACACAAATTTTGCAGAAAATCGGAATTTTATTTGACAGAAATTTAGCTTCGCATTTCAGCACCTTGATCAAAGCGAAATTTATCTTTTTCGTAAAAAAATTGAGGTTATGTGACCCGATGCACATTATTATGAAATATTGTATTATATAATCCCTACTTCGCTACTAATATTATAATTGCGAAAATAACTTTGTAGTATAGTAGTAGATTGTCTGTCGGTCTATTAGTCATATTTTCACATACAAATTAAGCAAAAAATCTCCGAGATTTGTGCACAGAAAAAGTTGGAGGTCTTGCTAGCTAAAAAGCTGACAGAAGCTACAATTTACCGTGGAAAAATACATTTTTCTTTACAAAATAAATACTTACACGCAGAGAAAATAAAACTACACGGGTGGAGCTGCAGGCTACTGCTGCTTTATAATAATTCTTAAACAGTTTCAAATATTAGAAATAGGTAGTTTTCATAGTAGTTTTATAATATATGTATATAGATATATGTCTTAATATTATAAGAAAGTATTCTGTAAGTAAATAGGTATCTTTTTATGTGGATTATTCCATTCATGAAAAGCCAAAATTTAAGTCGCGGCGTGCTTAAATGAGATCCACTATCATTGACCCCTATTTACAATTCATGGACCCCCAATTTTTTTTTTCGTTGACATGGACCCCTTGCAGGTCGTCGTCGCCACGTGGGGGCGATATAAACCACTTTGCGAATCACGGCCCTAGATGAAATCATAGGGTACACTAAGTTTACCATTCTGTTTGTAACAGATAGAAATAATGACGGTAGAGCAAAACGAATTGGACACCCACGCATACTATTAACAGTTATTTTGATTTTTTCATGTCCGTCCGTCCGTCCCTCTGTCTATCCTTATGATTACTTAAGAGTGCGTCCGCTTAGAGTACTGACATTTGTCACGTGGGCTTTTTTTTTTAAAAAAAAGTGAATTTAAGTTTGAAAATGGGACCAATCGGGCAACTCCTTCGTAGGGTTGCCATATAAAAACTCAGTTTTTTACTATATATTTGGATACCGCCTAGAACACGTCTATATGGACAGCCAAAATTTGGTACATGATTCATTGTAATGGCAAATAAAATTTCTAAAATGTACTAAATCGGGCAAACATTTCCTGCTGTTGGCATATAAAAATTCAAGTTTTTTACTTTTACTGTAAAAACTATCAGCTTTAGACACTTTTATTGTACTGCACAATTCTTTAGAATATGAAATCTTGTGAAATTGGTTATTATCATTTTTTCTGTTGGACGAACCGTTCTAGAAATATATGCGAAACACCACTTTAGAAATCAAACTTGCACAGATGGGTGACCATACGAAATTACATATGGGCAGCATTCATCTACGGTATCATAAGAATTGAGCTTAGATCAACTCTAGCTTTTTTACCTGCTTCTGGATAATAAGCTGTCGCTAAATCTGGTTAAAATAATGTTGGCCCAGCTTGTTGCTGCAAAAAGGGCAAAACTCGGTCTTTCCACCATTTTTTTTTTATTTTATTGTTTTTCCAAAATCACAGATAACCTGGGGGCCAGGTATCGTTGAAAACTCCATTTTAAAATATCTATGTTTCATCAGTTACAACGATGCACTTATTCTGGTTCGAACATTCTTGCGCGTACAAAAGATATGCCCCACGAATTGTTGTGGTTATTTTGTGCTTTCTGCTTTTTATATATCTGCATATTGTTTTTTCCTTTAATTTTTGCAATCATCAGTTGAGAAGCTCCCGCTTTTTTCGCAACATCTCCAATAGACATACATTTTTAGCTCTTACTATACTGAACAATCTTTTTTCCAGTTCCTTATCCGCAGGATTCTTTGGACGCCAATTTGACCTTTATCCGCTGATAAGCCTAGAAGTTCAATATCGTCTTTCGAACCATGCTCGTTTCAAGTTGTTTGGTTTAAAATTTTAAATATGACACACATTTGAAGCAAGTGCCACACCAGACTACTGATGTGCTGATGTGGTGATGGTGATATTTTAAAATAATATTAGAAGGACATCACATCAGTAGTTCGTGCTACATCAATTTGAAGTCGTCTGATTTTTCTGTATCAAAAACGCAAGTACTTAAAATGGAATTATTAAAAAATGGAAGAAAATGGCAAAATAATCGCAAATGTTTGGTGCGTGGTGCATTATACAGGGTGTTTCTTAGGAGGTCAATACAGCAGGAGGCGATAGTACTCACCTAGCCAAAATTGTATGGCAGGGGGGGGGATATCAACCGTTTAGGAGTTACAGGGTGATTAAGAAGAAAGGGCGTTTTCCACAAACTACCTTGTATCTTAAAAAGTACAGTTAAGAGCTCATTTTTTACAGAATTTCATGGCCTTTCCAACGACTCCTCAATCAGTCCCGTGCCGCTCTGTTCTCAGAGTTATGAGACTCTAAACTAAGAATTTCCGGGATTTTTCCTTTTTTTATTTTGACCTCTATTTTTTTTTTTTAAACGGTCACTGAAATAACTATTTTTTATAAAAAATATAAACTGTAGATTCTCCTTTTTAATTTAATAATTTTAATAATATGTGCTATCTGCAGCCGCTAAAGAGTTATTAGTTCAAAACGAATCAGTCAGTAACACGTGTAAGTTTAATAAATTGGACTGCACATTTAGGGGTAAATTTATAGAAAATGTGAGCTTCCTCCAATTTTCAGAGAAGCACTCTTTCATCCTATTGCGAAACAAGACCGCATAAAATGTTGGTGTCAACGGTGGGATTTCACTAAAGTGGTTTTTCTACTGATTATATTGAAGGATATAAATGACTCAAAATCCTTCTTCTAAATCTAGATACCAGTCAGGCTCATCCTTAAAGTCATCTGCTCTACAATATTCCTCTAAAAATGTAAGAATTGCTTCTTCTAATGCTTTTCCATCCATTTTATAGAGAGACAATTAAACAGTAGCATTAAAAACTAATAAAGATGTAGTAAAGAAAATCTAAAAATACCGCTTAAGTACATAAGTACCAAATAAACCAGAAAATAATGTTCAGTAAAATAAATATGCACAACAAAGACACAGTAAGTATCGGATATAGTTGTGTGAGAGCCCACCAATACCGTTAATATTAACGAAACTACTGAGTACTAACTCAAAAAATGCGCAATACATTGCGGATGGTTAACTCACAGTTCTTACATCTTAATTTACATCATAAGATCAACAATTTTTAATCATGGCTATGATTCTACAGTTGAATTAGTTAAATTTCATGTCACTTACTTTCTAGTGTTTTTATAACAATATTTGTATTTTTCCTGTATATCTGGTCTAATAACTCTTAAAAACTCAATTAAATTCAAATAAAGCAAAATATTTTCTACAGATGATAAATATATAAATAAATTTATTCTCCGAATATAACCACAATTTCGCCAATCTGAATTTCCATAATTGCCAACAAAATTCATATGCACAACAAAATTGTTTGACTTTCCAAGTGCAATTAAATAAATTAATTAAAAGTTTCAAAACTGAAATTTGTAAAAATTGAATTTCCTAAATAGTTGACATTTATAATTACGACAGTAAATGCTTCAAGCATTCCTCGAATTTCATATTTTGGCCAACGCATCCCACTCGCTGTCACAAATGTGCACATCCTCTATTATCTAAAAATTAACTTTAGCCTTAATTTTTACATACACTAGCGAACACTTAAGGAAAATTTGAGCGAGAAATTTATTTAATTATTCCAGGTGAACAGGCTGACCGATTTTCCTAGTGCCTCTAACTAAAAGTCCTCTCGTTTGTACGTTGAAACTTTAAGTGATATTTTACACTCGTATGGTCGTTAATGAGGACACGTTCCTGTGCTAATTTGCAAAATTAAATGAGATTTCAAATTTTATTACAGGAAATCTATTAAGGTCGCAACTAGGACATGACAGTGGAAGTGCTTCTCTTCCTGAATAAAAAAAAAAAAAACGAAACAAAAACAACTACTACTGAAAAACACGAGCAAAAATGCTCAGTGGTTTATTGAGGGCGTGAAAATAATTAAACCTCAGAGTGATAATTTTATTTAATTTGAGACATGTCAACATTTATGAGTTCTTGATTTTCCTTGGAAATTATCGTGACATGCAAAAGCACAGGAATTGTCGCCTAATCAATCGTGTGCCAGGCTCACGTGTGCCATCAATTTTCCTTCGTTTCTGAAAATCTGATTTCGTGGAAATGCGCTACGGGACCCGTCAGCATAACTACCCCAGTCATGTGTGATGTGACACAGCAATAAATTTTAATTGGATGAGAAAAAAAAATCTTTTTTTTCTGTGATTTCAAATATGTAGATAGGGGTTGAGGAGCAAAAGCAAAAGTCGTTTGGTGAGGTTGAATGTGTGTGGAACTGTGGAAGTGATAAAATTCTGGAGGAATCATCGTTGCGTGCAAATATATCTTTATGCTGTATTCGTTTCTTTTTTCCCCCTTCTCTTCTTCCCTGGAATGACTTACAACCTGGTGTACAAATTAGACAGCCAGCACCCACCATTTGCCTCCTCTATGCTCATTCTTGATAACCATACCATATGTCGTCCTCTTTTCTAGCAGGACAAAATATCCTTATTCAACAATTTTCTTTCACCACAGTCCCAAAAAAAAAAAAAAAAAAAAAAAAAAATCCATAGATATCAACACATGTCTACACAGAAGTCAGGAGGTCTTCTGTATTTAACTCTGGAATGTAAACGTGGTTAAGGGTGATAAAAATTTGTGTGTCAGGCAAAGCTCAAAAGGTTTTACTACCGTAAATCTCGACAATGTCGTAATGAGATCTCTCTTTTTTTATCATGGTGACACTCTGATGGGATTGATAAAACTTGCAGGAATTTGGATAACATTCATGCGTTTTGCCTTTTGTCTTAAAGGAAAATGCGGGTTCAAGGTGATTTCTGTTTTTCATTTCTAAAATGAAAGGACGTTGATAAATTGTTTATGCGGGGCAGATGAGAGGCAATATAGAAAGTGTTAATTAAGCTAGATGGATCTGAATAAAAGTGACAAGAAAATTTGTTCCATTTTCACCATGAAATATGCGACATTAAAGGAGCGTTTTTAATTAAATTTGGTTTTTTGTTTTGTGCGAAAATAAATCTCCATAAAAATTCCAATGAAACTTAAAATCCTTTGAGTCTTGTATATAAGAAATTAATTAATCAAAAATAATAATTTTCACCCTTTTGCTATGGACCTACATAAGTTGGGCTTTTAGTCCTTAAAATAATGTGGTACTTTTTATAAAACCATAATCTTTAGTCGAAAAGAGGCAATCAGTGAACATTGCATGCATTTTATATTCTTATAATTATGGCTAAACAACAGCCATAGAGAGACAACAGTTATTCTCGGTTAGATACGGTTTTGTGTTACTATACTATATATTGTCTTTAGGAGTGACCTCAAAAGGACCATGTAATTCATGATTTGTGTCCAAGTTACCCTCCTCTAAGTACTTGTACATTTCCTAGTGGCTTATATTTAGCTTAGAGATGTTGTTGTTCTGGATGATGATTTTGAATTCATAGAGCTTTCTTATTTTCGCTATTTCTATGTTTTCCTTCTTTGGAATGATGAAGAAGTGCATTTTACATATAATGAGCCTCATAGGTGGTTCGTTTTTTCGGTACAATATTCTCCTATTCCCACTATTTCCCCATTAGCTGCACTCTACCTTAATTTATGCAGCCACTTAGTTTAAATTGACTTTGAAGTCAGCTATATTCGTTTTGCCTCTGTGGATCGCTAGTGAAGTTGATGGAATTATTTAACGCCCTTCTTTTTTCAATTTTTGGCAGATTTTATCTGATGTCTATTGTTTTCGGCAATATTTGCCCCCTCGGCCCTACTTTCTTATACTACATTCTTTCTTGATTTTGAAGTTTAGTGGAAATAGCAATTGTCTTCGAGTCATCTAGGCTCACTTTCTTCAATGCATTGCTAGTCACCGTAGTCCTGATATCAATTCGCTTACAAAAATGTGGTGATCGGAACCAAAATCTAGACCTCTTCCATAATTATTCTCGATCGATGAATTCAACGAAAGTTCTGCACTTTCGTCAAACAGGAAAAATCATCATGAGCAATATAAGATAGTTCTTATTAGAGAAAGCGTTTTAAGGAAGACATAATAGAGATTGGCTTACTATAGGTAATCAGCTCTGTCCATATTGCCGAAAGTTTTAAAGGTGCAAGCTATCCGGTCCATGTGGGCTTATAATTCCAAACTTTCTAGAATTACTTAGAGTTTTGGTACATAACTTCAATCTATCGCCATATAAGCGTAGTCCTAATCAGTAAGGATTCAAAAATGAGAATAAGTAACATAATCAGTTTTACTCTTCCAGAAGCAAAACCTGCTCCAATATTTTTTGGTCTAACTATTGAGATGTTTGCAGGAATCATAATTAACTCAATGTTGACATATCAACGAAAGATTTGACATAACAACTGTTATGAAATTCGCACAACAGCGACACAGAATATTCTGAAACGCGTTCACAACTTTATCACTCTCACGTTCACGTTAACAGTATTAGAAGATGAAGTTTCGAATTAAAAAAAGTGAAAGGAAATGCCGAGTAATGACATGATTTATATTGCGGTAATACATATATATGTTTTTAATCGGACACCTGATAGCCGATATATAGAACGCAGTTCGTCAGATTTATGGCATTCAACCAACATGTATGGGTGGTTGTGACTTGATAATGAATAGAATAAAGCATCTTGTATTCAACAAGGACATTCAACGTCAAACAGTATTGGTAGCGTTAAAAATCTAAGAGCTCGAGGGTAAATGTTTGTGTATCCATAATAAATCGACACAGCAAAATTTCGGCTTGGTATATCATCTCGAAGAGAGAATTCATCGATCTGGTATAAATATGAGTCATCCTAAAGCAAAGAGAAAATATATTGACATAGTAGTAGGAGATTTTTTTTAAAAACAAGACCTTTTCATGATAACAGATCCAAAAAGTATATTCGGAATAAATTCTGCCACAATTAAATCAAGTGAGAAGATCACCTGACATAGATTCTAAGGAACTAGAATACTGAAGAAATCCATATTCGTACGATCACGACGCATAGAGATCTTTCTGCAGGCTATTGAGGAGCAAGGAATGGTATGACGAAATGCATTTCATATGTGATAAATAATTTCATTCTTGGTAGTCTTACGACGGGCTTAGAATGAAATTACTGAAAACTGAAAATGAATTTTTCGTATGGTAACCCTACAAAACGATTGCCCGATGATATTTAATCAACAATTATTACAAGTTTATATTGTCAAGCATTGTAAAAATATATAGCGACGACC
Source organism: Dioctria linearis (assembly GCA_963930735.1). Classification (NCBI taxonomy): domain Eukaryota; kingdom Metazoa; phylum Arthropoda; class Insecta; order Diptera; family Asilidae; genus Dioctria; species Dioctria linearis. Next base: position 310,311,420 of record OZ005741.1, read on the forward strand.
TCACAATTTATATGGCAACACTAAAAAGAAGATACAGGATTTTACCCATCTACAAACAAGATCTTACTTTTTTTTCATAAAATTACCTTGTCAATACACTCTGAAGATATTGTCCGGACAGGCAGGTAGACGGCCAGACAAATAGACAAAAGGCCGGACGGTCAAAAATCTAAATGGCTTTTGATATTTTGATCCATTTTGACGTACTTACTGTCATTATTTCTATGTGTTACGAACAGAATGATAAGCTTAGTATACCCAATGATTTCATCTTGGGTATAAAACCTCATTCAAGTTTAGCTGGCTACAATATCACAATTTTTGTAAGTCTAGATTAAATACCCTTAGTTGAGACTCCAACCATATCTGGAGCTCAATGTAAGGTAAAAACATTCGTAGCTGAAGATTCTATTCCATTAATGGGAGATTTCACAATATTTGCATTCACTAATTCAGACCCGCCAATGGAGGTTCCTTTAGCGCTCGATAAATAAGTAAAATTAAAAAAAAGGACATTAATTCCACACCTGAAAGACTCACTGTAAATAAAAATTGTGTATCACTTTGCTTGAATTTGCTAACGATTAATGTTGTTACGATTCTTTACAAAAAGGTACCCACAAACGTTATTTTTATGAGTGGTTTTCCGCATGATATGCATGCAGACAACTTCAATTACTTCTAGCACGCGATAATCTCATGCTTTGTCACATATAAGTAGAAGAGCAATTTGGAAATGGCAGTGCACTTATTATCATTTTTCAACTGGCATTAAAGTGAATATTTTATGCAGACCCGAAATATTCCAAAAATGTAAATTTTCCCATATAGAACCTGTACTCAGTTCACCAATTGAAGGTGTCACATAAAAACCATGATTTTATTCAACAATTTATAGCAAAAAAGCAGAAGTAGAGTGTGAGCGAAAATCCTAAAACCAAAACGAATCCAATCTATAGAGTCACATTTATAATTTAATACCTTCTACATCAGTATTCAGAATAGTCAGTCACACCGTTATAGTAATCTACGAGCAGTTAAGTATAACCGAAGTTGCTTTCATTAGTACTCCATACACCATTTGTCTGCTAGCTCATTGCATGCAGAAATTTATGTGACATCTGAGAAAATCAATTATCACCTCCAAAAAAAACGAGAATATTTACTGCTTTGAAGAATACCGGAATCTTCTTGATATTATAGCGGAAGCTGCAAAAACCTCCAAGTAGACACGTTATGTAGCATTTTTCGTACACCACAGCAATGTAAACATTTACGTGGTGGAAAAATATTTCTTATATTTTTTAACGTCTGAGGTGTGTATTGGCTTACTTTTGCCTGGAATATTTCAGAGTATAATTTCCTGTAAGATCACTTTGAGGGGGGAATCCCCTTGGTATACTTGCCGCGCTTGATACGTGCTACATATCAAATCATTAAGATCTAAATGACATTCCTGAATAGCTTAAAACTGAAATCCTTGTGCCAATGTCTTCTATAGTCCTTTCTATTGCTGTTATGCCTGTTTTCTTCTGCTCCACTTCTTATTTTCTTTATATATTTTTTTTTCATTTTTTTTATTTATTTCAAAAAGGAAGCGAAGCTGGAAGATTTTTTTTTTGTATTTCTTTTACCGTGCATATACCGCTATAGCTCCACCGCAGAGATGTGCTCCAGATGAAACTTCCCCATAAAGTCGTTGTCGTTTTCTCTTCTTGTATATATATATAGCGTGTATCTGGGAGGAGCAGCACCCTTTAGACTTTTTTCATGTCCCCTTGATGGCTCTCGTTGTTCGTACTTTTGGAAATAAACAGATAAGAAATGTACATACGTTAACACTTTAGAGGGGTCTCTGCGTGAGATCCTCTTGTCCTTTGATATTGGAGGCGACTACACCGATAAGGATATAGACGAGCTTCTTGTTTATACTGTCGTCCTCTAAAAGTGGCAAAATGTGTTCTACAAAACTGATTAGGAATTAGACAGCAAAGGATACAGCAACAGCATCCGCAATTGACATAGAACGTCTATACAGTTTGTTTGTGAAATACATAATATTGTTTACAAACATACATACGTATATGCATACATATACATATGTAAGTCCCAGCATAAATTATTATTGAGAGTCGATTGATGCTTGATGCTGTTTCGCTGCCGTGCATTGATTTACAGGCCCCAGGGCGGATGGGTGCGATGGCAGATTTTATTATGTGCGGAATTTATTCGCAGAGGAAAATATACGGTCGCGTGAAATAATTTATTTAGTTATAATAACGGGATATTTGATTTTGTATGTATGTATTTGCAATATCTAGATTATGAAGTGATATCGGCGGACGGGGAGTTTTATGTTGTGTGAATGAATAATTAATAACTAGACCAGTTTTGCCTGCTCCAATGGGGTATTTAGATGAATTGGGTTGTGCGCTTAGACTCATGAACAATCCCGACAAAACTTTATTACCATTTTTTTTTAACTAATTTAGATAGAATGCAGTTCACTCCATGATAAATCAAAATATTTCATTTGCATTGACGAAGTCAGAACAATACCGACCATTGTCTAAAAATAAAAACTTGTGAGTAATAGCCAAGCTGCGTATAGCGGATATATACAAGTTTTTCTATTAATGTGGGTGGGCTTGATCCTGGACGATTTAAAGTTATGGTGAAAATATTTTTCATTAAACATGTAGAGACTTCGGACTAATATCTATCGCTCGCCATGTTACAAAACGGAGCGATTTTGAGTGTTGAATGGTTCTTTCATCATCACGTGAGTCTACTTTTCTTTCTACCATATTCCCGCAAATACCACTTGACTTATTTGGTTAGGTTCTATATTATTCTTAGTCTGGTTAATTAAATTGTATCTAAGATAAGACCAAACAACACATTTCTACGTCATAAATTATCTTTGATATGCGGATCACCTGGTCATGTCTTAAGGGCCACAATTCCAATATCAGATTGAATATCTTCTTTAATTCTAGCTTATGCATCATCTACTGTGCACATATCTCATTCCTTTTGCAATGGAAGCTTACAATTTGTTACGCTCCCCTTTCATATATCCTATTGATTCCTATCCTAAGGTTGAAAAAAATAAATGACAAGACCGTGAGTGTACTAACTTGAATTCAATCTTTTATCCTGTCCCTCCGAAGCTAGCTGTACGAAAGTTGTCCTGTTATAATTTTCCAATTTTATTAACTATACAAGAGCTAATTTTACTCCTATACATTCGTATTATTATTCGTTTAATTGATGTTTTATATTAATACTTTGGATTCGGATGTGTAAGTCGGACCATGTACGAGGCAAGAATTCGTCGTATCGTTAACATGGTAGGCAGTGTGCAACGTCCGACCACGCAAGAAACCAAAGATGTCCACGATTGAGTTTCTGGGCGACAACTGACGAATTTTGACCTAAGCCTGTAAAAGTGAAAATGTATGAAAGTACTCATGAACTCATCGCGAAAGGTGTCACTGACTCCGCCCGGTCACGTTTCTCAAATTTGAAAATATTTCAACTTGAGATGCGCAACACCTGGATTTGATGCTGGATTTGAAGCAATTTAATTTTACAGAAAATTGGAATTGTGAGTGAAAATTGTAAGTTTTAAGTAATGGCAACTTTTTAATTTATTTATTTACAATTTAGTGATTTTATTTAAAAATGGGACGAAAATTCAACACAAGTTAGACCGTCATAATTGGAACAGAATTAGCAACATTATTCGCGACCGCGTCTAGCGAGAGAGTCACGTTTTAACTCAGGCTTTATACAGGGTGTCCACTGGGAAAGTTCAAATTTAAAAATCCTTTAGTGGGGCAGTGGCTGAGGTTAGGGAGAGGGGAGGGAGCTTGGATGACGTGTCGGACGTGGGGATTACTTAGTCACGATGGAGCGTTGGAGCGGACCGCATCGCACTTTTGTAATCGAAGCTTATTTTACTAGTGGCTAATCGTTCGCCGAAGCCAGACGCAAGTTTTGCTCTCACTACAATATCCGTCGCGTAAAGGATGCACCGAGCGTAAATTTGATTAAGAAATGGTTAAAAAAGTTTCGAGAAACAGGATCTGCCATGAATATTAAATACACGGGGCCTATTCCATCTGTTTCAACACAAGAAAACGTGCAACGAGTTAGGGATGCAGTTATCGCAAATCCACGGCGATCTGTCCGGAAGCATGCAGCGGCGTTCGAATTAAAAAAGTCAACAGTGCACAAAATTATCAAAAAGAAAATGTGCTTCCGCCCTTACAAGATCCAATTGGTTCAATCTTTGAAGGAAAATGACTGTGTTTTACGAAAAACATTCGCTGAAAGGACTCCAGTTCCTACGTTACATTAGCTTAGCAATATCTTCTTCAGTGATGAAGCCCATTTTCATTTGAAAGGTTATGTTAACAAACAGAATTGCAGATATTGGGCTCCAGATAACCCGAAATAGAAGCATCAAAGACAGTTACACAGTCCAAAAGTGACTGTATGTTGCGCAATTTCTGGGTCCGGAATAATTGGGCCGTATTTTTTTGAGAACCAAAATGGCGCCTCAGTAACCGTGAATTCTGAACGGTATGCCACCATGATTGAAACATATTTTCGTTCTATCGTGGAAGGAGATTCACGCTTAAAACAGAAACACATGGTTCCAGCAAGATGGCGCTATCGCCCATACCGCGGGGGGTGCAATAACCTTGGTCCGGGCGCTTTTTCCCCACAAACTGATATCCCGGTTTGGAGACCTGACCTGGCCACCCAGGTCGCCGGATATCACACCATGTGATTATTTCTTATGGGGCTACGTAAAATCTAAAGTTTATTCAAACCAGCCGCGAACAATTAGTGATCTCAAAAGAAATATTCGATCAGAAATCGAAAACATTTCTCCACAGCTCTGTAGGAAAGTTTTCATCAACTTACAGACTCGCTTACAGGAGACTGTACGAATGGACGGCAAGCATTTAGACGGCATCATCTTTTAAAAGTTAAACCCGCATAATTAAACTTTTTATTCGTTCAAATAAATATCTTGTTCTATCCAAATTGCTTGTTTTTTATTACTATTGAAAACTGAACTTTCCCAGTGGACACCCTGTATATATAGACGGCGCGGCGGCATGAATCTCTTTCAGCTGTGGTACTGGAAAATGGTGGCAAAGTGGCTCCGTAAATTCCCTTATACGGTCAGAACCGCTATCGATCGAAGTCTGTCTTCACTGTCTGGTCAAGTTAGTTGCGTTTGCGCCTTTCAATTTCTTCATTCTCTTCCTTATTTGGACTTAATTGGCCATTTTCCTCATCCTACGGATTTTGTCTTATTTAGGGCATTAGCCTGAAACTGATTAAACTTTATTGCGCGGCGCGACTACGCGGCAATATGTTCGAGAACATGTGTTTCCTATTGTGCATCACGCATTGAACGCGGCGAAATTTTTTGCAGCGTAGTCGTTGCTTATCCTAAATGTGCTGCTTAATTTCAGTGGTACCAACAAAAAAATTATATTTGCGGTAGGCAACTTCTCATGAAAATATGTAGTACCAATATAAACGCGCTGTGTCTACCCTACTGCACTGGCACTCTTATTGCAATCTGTGTTACAGCGCGGCGGAACAATTTCACCACTCAATTTGCGATGTCGTACCGAGCACTAAAGAGTAATCTGTTTCAGCCTATTCGGACTTAGTTTTGGCAATCAGTTAAAATCGATACCTCTCTTTTCTTCTTTTTGATCCTTGGTTTGGGTGTTGTTCTCTTCTCGTGATATTGTTAGTTCTTCTTCTTACAGATTCTGCGCCACATCTGTATTATTAACAAAATTTCTCGCAAGAGTTTGTTATTTAGTTTGGGAAGGACTGGGTGGGAGTAGGGATTTCTAGGAAGTTAAGGACTGGAAGGTTCGTATGTTGGCAGGTTTCATCAGAGACACTCCCGGTGTAGAGCATACCTACATACCACAATAATAAATGCACATGCACCTACCTCAACAACGAATAATAATAAAGAAATAAAAATAAACGAAACAAACATGACAAGCAAAAGTAAATAGCAACAAAAAAAAGAAATATGGTCGGAATAGCTATGCGCCATTCTACGATCATTTAATGAATTTACGCTAAGTGAAAGAAAGTTGTAAAATGTAACATGATCACCACTGGTCACCATTGCACCGTGATGATACATACAATACATTACTCATTGAGCTTCAAAAAAAAGTAATTGCTCAATGACGCAATTGATAACTGTGTCATATCTACTTAGCATTTGTTCAATAAGAAAAAGATTGCAAAGTAAGCATCGAAGCAGTGCTATGCTTGTTCATGTAGGGGTCAATGTATATGTATTTTTTTATCGATTAAATATATTCTTGATCGATATTGCTGATATGAGCAATGTAAGCAATTTTTTAATAGTCTTTAGTTCTCATGAGAAATAATATTTTTTGTATTAAGGTTTTTACCATGTAAGCAATTTTTAAAAGTATAAATTAATTGCGATTGAAAATAAAAATTCAGAGTTTTACCTATAACTCCAAGCGTATCATTTAACTGCCAGATATTGAGCCCCTTGGCTCCAACATGGCCGATATAAAAGGTATTGAGCTGTATAGCTCTCACTAATAATATCTCTCCTTTTTTCTTACACCAGATATTGAGCTCTTAAGCTTTAACTTGGTGAATTTTTAGAGATTGAGCTTTCTTCGCTCTAATACTAAAAGTCGTTTCATTCATCCTTAATAGATCGAACAACTGAAGAAGGCAAGCAAAGTTATACCAAGAACACAACTTATTTACACCGGGCTCATTAGGCGTTTATTTGGGATTACGCCGTGTAGTAATCCCCTTTAGTGTCATAGAAACTTATTCTACCTTTGTGGAGGTAGATGTTTCTAGAATCAGGCTGTGCCAAAAACAAAGATCGAACAGATATTCCGTGATGGAAGTTATGTCTCGGTACAATACTTCGTTGCGAAAGTATTTTCCGTTCGCTCTTCTATGGAATTCTGTTAGAGCTCTAAGAATCTTTCTTTCGAGTTTGCTAAGGCGATCCGTATATGTGGAGGAGATTTATCTTCACTGCTTTGGTGACCCCTTATTATACCCTAGATGAAATCTATAGGGTATACTAAGTATGTAATTCCGTTTGTAACACCTCGAAATAATGATGGTAGAGCAAAATGGATTAGACACCCACGCATAATATTAAAAGTTATTTTGATTTTTGCATGTCCGTCCGTCCATCCGTCCGTGCGCACGATAACTCGAGAACGCGTAGGTATAGTTAGAGAACTGTTATTATTATTGTTATATGGTGTTTTTATTATACTAGCAAATAAAATTTCAAAAATGGACTAAATCGAGCAACTCCTTCTTGGTGTTGCCATATAAAAATTTAGGTTTTTTACGTATACTGCGAAAACGATTTTTATTGTACTAAAAGCTTCTTCAGAATAAGAAATCCTATAAAATTGATTATAGTCATTTTTTCTGTCCGACGAGCCGTCCCAGAAATATATGCTAGAAACTTATACAAAAAATCAAAATTGCTCAAATAGGTGACCATACGAAATTTCATTTGAGCATTCATCTAGGGTATCATAAGAATTGGTCTTAGACCAATTCTAGCTTTTTCACTTGTTTATATTGTCTTGAACACAGTGGTTTCATGTGCAGCAGCTGTAGTATGGTCTGCCTTCCCATTCGTTATATCGTCGAACATGCATAGCTGAGATGATCTACTCTGTGGGGAAAATCGTATGATTGATTGTGGCTATACAATATGTATATAGATACGAAACTGTATGTTTTGCTTTAATTAATGTAAGCACTTTCGAGTGCGAACAGTATACCATGTTCGTGTGACTTTGTTGCAACTATAAGGTATGTTTTTGTTCTCCGTCGTTTTAAACATGTCTCACTCTATGGCAGCTCAATCCTTGGTTGCAGTCTTATGATCAATTTCAAATATCGCGTTGTTATTTGATTAGCTAGGACCCTTAAGTCTCGGAACCCCAGCTACTTTTATGACTTCAGATTACGAAATTAAGTTGGGTTACTACTTAGTAGTGCCTAGAAATAATTCTCTGACATCTAAGCGACAGTTCTTCATCCATTCTTAACATTTGGAATTTTTACCAATCAACTTTAGATTGTTGTTTGGCACGTTTGGTAATTTTTAGTTTTTAATTTTCTATTGAAAATAAGAATAAGTTTCATTATTTCCTTTTGTATCTTAGCTTTAATTATTTAATTTCTTACTAGTCTAGTTGTCTTAGGCTTGTACTAATTGGAAATTTAATTTCTTTTTGTACAATGTCACCTACAAAAAAACAAATGTAAAAAATGTAAATACATTATACATAGTGTGTTGAAAAGCTAAAAATATGCTTCAATATCGATGTGCCTACTAATGATCTCGAGAATTTTATCAAAATGCATTTTTAACTCCGGAGACATAATGAGTGGATCTGTTAGCTCTTAAGAAGACATCAATTTTAATATCTATATGTAATAAAGTGTCATATTTTCTCAGCTATTCCGGCTAAGATACTTTAGCAAACTGCACGTTTCCAAATTCAAAATGAAAAAATACTGTTATTACATCCAAGACGTTGAAAATAGGCTTATCTATAATACACTGATTGTAAACTTTTGGGATGACCGAGTCTGAAAACGAAGAACTTTGTTGTCAGTCAGAGAGACTAAAACAGTGTAGGGACCAAAAGTCGAAAGCAGAATTTTATTGATCACACACGTTTCCATGATAGGCTCAACATTCTAATGCAAGCCTAAAACTTATACTCACAAACAGGTCATATAAGGAGAACCAGAATGAATCAAGGAAGAAGCATTTTAACTCTTTGTGACACATAGTCTTACAAACGTTTTTTTTTTTTACTTTTCTGAAAATATATAAAACATTGTAGGTATTTTTTATTTAATTGATTTTTTTACTAAACGTTTCTTTATTTTGTAAGCACTTTGGAAAAAAGAGAAAATTCAAATAAAATGTCGGTTAAATAATAAGAAACTAAGCAAAATTATAAAAATAAAAAAATCAGGGAAATATCTATTTTGTTGAGGTTTTAGCGGTATAGGCCAATTTTGCGTTGACTGGGTTACGAGAACTGCCGGGTATCCTCAACAGAACGAATGTATCACTTCTGTATGAGACGGACTGGAAGCGCAAATCAATTCTTGATAGATAAATATTTAGCGTAATCAATGGTCTTCCGCCAAACGAAGAGACGAGTCGTGAAGCACAATCTCGGGTGAGTCTTGATCACTAGTTTTAGTAGATGAAACCCTCGGTGAACATTCCGGTTGAACGGTCGACACTTATCTCTGATAGAAAAGGATAGAAAAGTTGGGCAAGGTACCTTTTGAACCCAGTTTGGACAGCCTTGGGTGAGCATTCGGATCAGTTCGAGCACTTGTCCTCTTATAATTATCGAGCTAGATAAGGCTTCCAAACCCATACTTTCCCTCCTGGAGGAGCGCTAGAGAGAGTTGTGGTAAGTCGTAAAGCTGTATGGGTTGCAGGTTGCAGATTAGTATATGTCCGTTAGCAGCCAAGCTGACTCAATGTCGACCAGGTGGGAGTATTATCCACTGTGAAAGCAGCCTAGTTCTAGTTCGCTTCCGCTTGTGCTGGTCCATAAAATGCAAGCTTCCCTTCGGATGGTGTTGAACAATGAAACGTAAGTTTCGCTTCCGCTTTTCAAAGTGAACTGAGAGACTTTCTTTTTAAGTCGCATTAATCGAATATTCTCAGTTTATTCTGCCCGACATGACATACATGTTTCCAATTATTAAATAGAACTATCACTCACTCTGCTGCTGTTTGAAAGTATGATGTAAATGATAATATATGACTATGAACCCAGAGGATAATCAAACACATCCAATACAACGACAATAGCAATTTGGCATTGAACGCACCCATGTTCGATGGCGCTGATTAGGAGGTCGTTTTCAGCATGCTATAGGACGATCTACTGTTATTTAGATCTTTGCATCCAGGCTCGTTATAAGGATCGTTCCAAGCATGCTGTAGGACGACCTATTGTTATTTAGAGCTTTGCATCCAGGCTCGTTATAAGGATCGTTTTTAATAACTCAATTATTACCTAGTACACCTGGGTAGAACTCTCAAAATATGTCTGCCTAGTTGAAAACCTGTTTGTAATTTACGAAAGCTTGAGGTGGAGGTGGGACCGGTACTCTGACATTGATCCAATGATTTTGGATGACAAAGTAGAAGCTCGCTTTCTTCCTTCTTATCATGTAATTGACACCGCCTTTAATTCTTTCCAAACAATCGAATAATAGGACTTTCTTCATGGCTTCTATAAAAACTAAGCTCTCACTTTATTGGAAAATGATACATTCTACTTTATCGACGCAGGAAGACCAAGATCTTTGCAGAGGTTGTTGAATTATATCTGCTGTCAATTGCGGGATATCATCTATTCCAGCAGCCTAAGTTTTTGAGCTAGGTGAAGTACGCGTAATTATTCGTAAAAGTTGTTTTTTTTTTGTAATTATTTTCTTTTGAATATGAAAATCTAAAAAGTCCTATGAAGGACTTTGAAGAAGTATCCTAAATTAAACCAGCGAACGTCAATTTAGTTACATTGTGTGAGCCCAACTGTGGCGATCCTTAATTTATAGTTAACCTGGTGATTTATTCTAACATTTACTTATCCAACACATCGGATGCTCTTCAGCGATTATGGATGTGATCAATCTGGCATCTAGTTCTTTCATCTGGTAATAACCAGGTATCTTTGTGTATCCATTTGAAGTTTAAATAAGTCACACATACGGTAGTTGGTAAGAGTTACAAAAGTCAATAGCGTAGCTACCCTATTCATTGGTGACAATGCCCATGACTTGCGTTTCGATAAATTGCTTAATAACAATGTTTTGTTGGGAGACCGTTTTGAACATTTAACGCTTCAATCAACAAAAATATTTCTTCTCGCCGGATAAAATGTAATATGCCATTTAGTCATTATATAGAATTCGTGCATAGAAAATTCTTCAGATTAGAATTGTATGGCGCGATGTTTCGTAATTTGGTCGGCACACAAGCTGTTATTATTCATTCATAACCTGGTTATTATGCCACCGCTATCTCGTTCTTGTTCCATTGGAATTCTACCAGAGTACAAAATATATTCCCCACTAGGAGAAACTGTGCTCTTGCATCATGCCGGTTATATTCGCTGAGTTCCGCAACTCTAATATGACAACGACTGTAGTAGTCCTCATAGACATTCCGCGGCTCAGTTTGGAGGTCAATAAATTTTATATTTTCTCAATAAATATTTTGCCAGCCCCATCTAGGAGTATCATAAATAATGTAAATAATTAGCTTAACATTAAAATTTATTTACCAGGAACATCTTCCTGGTGGTATATTGGGCACTTAGTAAAGACGGAAAATAGTTGAAATACTAGTATATATCTATTAAGAACTGCATCCGGTCAGTTTCTACCCAGTTCATGCCACCTCAATTTCATTTTTATCTACTGTTCATAAAATATTAACTAGAGATATCTTCATTTAGCTTAACCAAATATTTTTCACTATATTAAACCACAGCCTAACGGACTAACCTTAGTAAATAAAAAGCAATAAATAACGAGAAAAATATTTTCGATAGACAATCCGAGAAGAAAAACTCTAAGCAGGAAGTAAATCAAATTTCGACTATAAACCATACAAATGTTCTTAGTTCCCTCAAGCTCGAAACAATTCAAATAAACCCGCAAATCAAAAGCTCCAACCAATCTGATTACTAGATCCAATATGGGAGCCATTCATTTGCCCAAAGGAATTCTAGAACTGTTAATAGGATTGTTCCACTCGACTAATATGTGTTCAGTTATAAGTTCTCAAAACCAAATGTGATTTCCGTTTTTCAAAAAGTCAAACAAGAGAAATTGACAATGCTCTGCTGTATAACAAACGAGTCATTATCATCGTCATCAGGCATCGATTTGTTTGAAATGATGGAAATTAAATCACGCTCATGTCAAACATGTACGGTGAACTAAATTAATCCTTTTCGTAAGGGCTACACCTGAACGAGTGTATCCTGATTACAAATCCTGAATGTAGGTATACAAAGGTATGTATAACAAGTACATACATATATGCCGCTAGAATTTTGTTGACCATTACCTAAGCTGTTAGGCCTAAACTATATGGAACCTCCGAAATATCTTCCTTCCTTATACATACACATACACACAAAAGCATACACACACACACTAACACATATCGATCAGAGCAATGCAACACAATCTAGACCCAGCTGCAGCAAAGCGAAGGATATTGATCGATTCCATGATTTTTTTATTATATCACCTCTGACCTGCTGGCAAACTCTAGCTGAGTCTGTTAGGACTCTTTGGCAATATGAGTTCAACAACTTTAATCAGAATTTCTATTTAAGGAGTATTAGGACCAAAAACGTAAGCACATAAGTGAGGTGAGCCTGAGAGGTATACATCCCAGGCCCACAGTCGATACTTTACTTAGTCATAGTCGGGCCTTGAGTGGATGGATGGCTATAAACACTATGAACTGCTCCTAGTACAATATAGGGTACCTCACAGTTCTACATACCACTGTGCCCTGGGAGGATAGTGCTGGTCTATAATGCATTTGGCCTCCCTGGTGCATGCGGGCGTACTTAATATTCTGCACACACATTCATTTTATGGGCTAAGTTTACTCTATGTGGGACTATGGTGCATGACTGACTTTCTTGAAGGAAATGAGGAAAAATGTAAACAAATCGCTGACAGTGGAAAAGCAATGTTGGCGGTGGCGAACGGGGACCTGTTATGAATAGCGAATGCAGTCAGTGTTTGGTAAAGAAATTGTATGCAACAACCTCAGCAAATTTTCTTTTTATTCCAACCGAAGTTGTCCACGATTTTTTTGTTTAATTATATTTTGTAGTTACGTTTCATTTTTCTGAGGATGTTAGAATGAAGATCTTCACCACTTCATATGTGAAAGGAAACTGGATGGGTTGAATGTAAGCGTTAAAAAAGGCTACCTTTGTTGAACAAATTGGAGCAAGATAACCAAGTATAAACTGAATTCTTATGGGATTATGGTCTTAGTTTACACAGAAAGATGAATTAAATTTTGATGAAACGGTTTTAGCTTTAAATTTTGTACGAAATTTAATAGCTTTTTTATAATAAATCCTATCCGCTTTGGTTTCTGTTCCTTTAAACTTAATAACTGTTTTCGTTGCAGGCTGATTTTTCAATGATGATTAATGAAAATTTTATTACCTTCCATTACACTTCCTTTAAAGATATATTAAATCCTTGACAGACAGTTGTGCTTTAATCTAACTTCCAATAAAAGATCGCAATATATTCTATTGATAATTGAATGGTCGACAGCTTCTCCGATAATATGTGAATTTTACAAGAGAACCAACAGAAATTGATGTACTCCAAAAAATTTGAGTCCCGAATATAAGCTTGTCCTACGATGACGTAAATACCCTATTGTATCGTGGCTGTTAATTTTCGTGAAAATGTTTATCTTTTAGTTGTATTATATGTACATACATGGCGTTTTATGTAGACTGTTTAAATTTTGAGATAGAATCATATCAGGAGCCAGGCGCGTATCCAGACCTACAGTTAGTTATCACAAAACCCAATTTTCGGTTTGATTTGGAAAACCTGTCGATAATATTATCCACATCAATGTCAATCTCAGAGTTGACAGACATTAAAGACTCATATATCCAGATACTCTTTCTCGTGCAAAGATTGTAGAAATAGATGTGACGCAACCGATTCTGTCAGAGGTGAAGTAAATGACTGAGAGTGAGGGCATGCACCTTGATTCACATTCTCACTGATATTTCTTTTGATGGGAACGTAACTGATTTTGCTTTCTTCTGAAAAAAGTTATCAATGGTCTTATCAGCCTTCTGCTTTCCACTTTGTCGGTGAATAGTTAAACATTCAAATTCATAAGAAAAATTTGCAAGTGTATTTCTAAGAAAAATTTAATGCTTCCCTAAGAACGTAAGACTTTCGAACAACTGAGGCTTCAATCAAGCCCAATTCAGAATCGGCACAACATGCATCAACGCAGCATGCAGCAAAGTTTGATATCATGGGATCATATGGCGCAATTCGCAATCAGCGCAGCATGCATCATTATGCAAAACTTTAGAAAATTTTAAAATTTGATGCATGCTGCAACAGTTCTGCCAACATACTGAGGTAAAAAATAAATTTCAAACCTTCTTTATATCATATTTCCTCCGGATCTATTTTTTTTAAAGAAAATCGAATAAATTAAAATTATGCACAATATAAAAACTCGGTATTAAGGTGTTTTGTTTGTAAATAATTGTGAATTATAAAAAAGTTAGCATTACAAAGTTTCCTGCACTGCTTGCTGCAAATATGCTTGCTGCGCCGATTGTGAATTGGCTGTCAAAATCTTTGCAGCATGCATCATGATGCATGCTGCGTTGATGCATCCTGCGCCAATTCTGAATTGGGCTTCAGTGTCGCTATGCAAAATCAACGGGTGGGGTAGAACTAGGGTTCTATTGTAGGAACTATAAAACAAAATTTGTTAAGTCAACGCTTAAATACAATTGCGATGGACAACGCGAAACGACAAAAAATGGCGCTGTCAAACTTCTTAAAGGACAGCGTCTTATGCAAATGCGTGACGGGTAACGGTCAGCGGTCGACGAAGTTGCCGTGGGGATTGCTCAATTTCTAATTTTCACGTTGTCGCTGCAGTACTATCAACAAAATCAAACAAATGAAATTGTTGTGGCATTTATTTTTATAGAGGTTGTAAGACGTACCGTCAAATTCGAAACAATGGATTTTGATGAAAAATTGATTGAGGAATTGCCAAATCATGAAATAATTTATGATATACAAGACACCGAGTATATACGAGTATACAAAAAAGAGATGGTTTGGTGTGGATTGATATTTCGAGGCGCCTAAATGCAAATGGTAAAATTGTGATATTTTTGGCATTTAGTTTGATTTTAATTTAGTTAATTTTTCCTTTCCACACTTCGGTCCATTGCAAAACTTTCAAAATAATATAAAATATGCTCGATAAAAATCTGTTTCAAGACGCTCAAAACTAATAACAAATGAAATTTCAGAATGTTCTACTTTCACAATCGCCGCTCACCGCCTGTCATTGCAATTATATTGCCAATTTTTCGAGTACTTGTTTTGACAGCGAATTTCGCGCTGCCATCTACCGTCGGCAAATCAGATCAGACAAACTAAATTTTAGTGGGTCTTCAATAGAAGTCCGTTATTTAGCTGCGAAAATATGACTGCGGAGACTCAGAGAAAAGATAAAAAACAAAAAACAGGAAGAATTTTGCAAATTTTTTACGGAAATAGAACGCGCGGTCATAATATTTCTAAAAAGAGGTAGTTAAAATTATTTGGAAATATGATAAATATAAAAACAATATAAATTATGTTTACAATAAAAAAACAACATTAACAATGATATTGAACATACGGCCACATAACGAAATCTAATGCATCCGTACTTAAGTACAAAAATCCGATCAATAAATTTATCAAATCTCAGAACTCTGACAATAAATATTTTTAGCGCGCCAAAGAACGGCCCGGGGGGATAAATTCAAGCTAAATTTTTGCAGACTTACTGGTGGTGCCATCTCTAATCAGAACCCTAAGCCAAATTTAGCGCGTTGACCTTAGTACCAATATCTTGTAGCCTGCTAAATTTTCATACAAAATTTAGCTTTGTGGGGACTAGGCTATATAGGCAAAAAAAAATTATGATCGCTGACCAATTTCTTAGAAAAACTAACACTTTTTAAACTCGAAAGTGTGTGCTTTTCATATACATATATGAGTAATCGGGGCAACAAAAATATAAAAGCATCTTCATAACGAGGCTGCTAGGCATTACGTGCCATTTTCTAAACATAAAAATACAAAAATAAATATGCATTCCAAAATTACTTACTATCCTGTTATAGGTATGATAGATGACTTCTCGACACTGTGGAAAAACGCAAGAAAATTCTGAAAAATTTGTGCACGTTTAAAAGACGAAAAGCTGCGAGCGAATGAATGTTATATCCAATGCACTATTGTTACTCATAAGAAGACAAACAAGCCATACAAACCAAACTAAAATCATCCTGTTGAACTTTTACAGCTCGCTCTACAGTCCAGCGCCACATTCAAGTTTTCGCGAAGGTTAGGTGTTGCTTTGCGGGAAGGGGGCTGAGAGTCATGACCCCCCCCCCCCCATTCACCTCTCCTGTATACGCACCTGGCAGGAACTAGCTGCTGTTGTAGCCTGTTAGAAAAGAGGAAAGTACATTTTATGAAAATCATAAAACTTTTCTAGGTTAATACTGTAATTTAGCAGGAAATACAAGGAGGGGGTTGGTTGAATTTACATCTCACGAAAAACTTGTTAATACACTTTAACACCTCGCTATAAAATATTTCGTAAATATCAATGTCTCTTGTCACCAATAAAACGCTGTAGCTCCTCAGCAAGAGATGTCAGGTAGGCAAAAATTGTGCGACTTAACTTATAAAAATTTTCAAAGGCTTATTAGCTACTATGAAGTGTACTTAAATACAGGGTGGATTGAAATTAATTCTGTGTTAGTTACTGGCGTTACCCCATACTAATATGATTATTTATATTTGGCTAGGTAATTCCTCTCATGAAATCCTGTATCGGTGATCTATGATTGTGACACAATATTCACATTTTCCTTATAATTTTCAAGCATTCTGAAGTTATTGTTCTGCATTTTGTCCGCTTTCCATTCTCCCTTTTTTATCAAAATCATTGAGGAAAGACATTTTTATGGCTCATTCGTTCCCATAGAATAATTAAAGCTATTCCATAAATAAAATAAGTACTAATAGCAATGTTATAAATGAAGTGTTCCCAGCCCAAAGCAAATGCCAGTTGGAATTAAAATTCTAAAATCGCTACAGTTATCAAAATTTTAAGCTTCCAAAAAATAATGTCAAAATTAAAATTAAACCTGAGAACCTTCGTTCATAACGAATTCTAACAAGATTTTTATATGCATCTTTATAAAAAAAAAACCTATACAGGGTGTTTACGCCTAGGAGGTCAATATAGCAGGTGGTGATAGTACTCACTTAGCCAAACAAAAGATTGTATTGTTCCCCCGGTGGCGGGGGGGGGGGGGGGGTGGTATCAACCGTTAAGGAGTTACAGGGTGATTAAGCAAAAAGCTAGTTTTTTTCACAAAATACCATCATCTTAAAAAGTACAGGGCGTACAGTCACAGTTAAGACCTCATTGTATGCAGAACTTCATGGCCTTTCAAACGACTGTTCAACCTACCCCCCGTACCTACCTCAAGAGTTATGCTTATAAATAGGTAGTTAACATAACTTCTTTTTACAAAAACTGTAAACTGGGGACTTTACTCTTTAATTCGACCAGAGTATTACACCCTATGTGCTATCTGTATGAGTTAAAGAGTTTTCTGAAAAACTAGATTTTTTTCTTAATCACCCTGTAACTCCTGGCTTCCATAATTTTTTTTTTGTTTGCTAGGAGAATACTATCACCTTCTTCGAAAACGCCCTGTATATTAATATTATTGAAACCAATTTCTCTGATTGGAATCAGTTTGTCGCCATTCGGAAGTATTATTAAAAAATTCTCAAAGGGAATTTCATATAAATTTACGACCTTTAAATTAGATTAGGGGATTAAGCCGGGGGATTAGCATTTTCACTGCAGCAATGGCTTATTGTGCACCGCTTTCTTTATAGTTCAGTCAACAATCCCACAGTTACTAAGGAAGAACAGTATTTTATTGGGTCAAGTTTCTTTGAAGCCGGCAGGCTATAAGAAGTATGAGCCAAATGCTCGAAATCTACAATCGGCAATGGCCCTGCATCCACATAAGACATAATCCGATGTTACATTCTTTTGTACAACCTACATACATCAATGGGTGATATGCCTATCCGATGTATGTGTTTGTTTAGTTTGCAGTATTCGGTTACGACCCCTCTAATGATTTTGAGATGATGACTACCTCAGCAGATGCGGGCTCTTCTTTAGGGAACGCATTTTAATGAATATTTTAGCTTGTCTAGAGCCTCATTGAACTCCATCTCCCTCCACTTGGTTTTGGATCCAGCTTTGGATGGTAAAATTCACTGTGTTGTAAGAACTACTGCAAAAGAGCTCCGATTCTGCTCCGATATGCTATTTTTTGTCAGTAAGTCTGCCTTGTCGTTCCCATCAATTCCTGAGTATCCTGGCACCCATTAAAGTGTTAAGTAGTTCTTTGTGCCGGAGTTTTGTTATTGCTTGAATGCATTCCTCCATTAACTTCGTTCTGACCTCAGGTGATTAGTTGGGTTTCAATGCCGCTTGGATATCTATATAGAGATATAATTTTCTGCTAGTGTAGGATCAGCTGAGGTTTTCGTATGTACATCTTATGATGGCATTAACTTCAGGCTGGAATATCGAGGCTTATTTCCCTAGGCTTTGGTAGATATGAGCTCTTGGTTTTACACCATATAATGGTGTTCCTATGGCTGTCTCGGTTTTAGAATCCTCGGTGTACCAGTCTAGGGCTTCACTTTCTAGATTTATATCTATTTCTTCTATATTTGGTATCTTTATTATAAGAAGTACACAGAAGTTGTGTTTGAACACCATCCAGTCTGATATCATGTTCAGTATAGAATTTGCTTCTAAGCGTGCTGTTATCATGTGTACGCTTTTGGAGACCGATCACTATATCCATCTGTTCGGGCTCTATACACCATTAGTCCATCCTCTTTTCCAACAACGTTGCTGAGTCCTGACAGCTCATTTTTACCTTTGATAATGATAACAAGGTCATCGGGATAACCTTGCGATTCAATACCTTCATTGCTTAGTTGAACTACTAGGTCGTCGAGTCACATGGACCACAGCAGTGCTGACCGTACTCCTCCTTGGGGTCAACCTCTGGTGGTGTGAACATCCGATGTCTCATCAAATAGCTGTGTCTTGATTATCCTGTTGGAAAGTATGGCCTGAATCCATCTGTTCTATGAATCCACGACCTTAGTAAATGAGGGAATCCCGGTTGACAGAAGTTTTAACCAATGCAGTTGCTGCACAAACAATTTTTTTTTAATACACATAAATTACTGAAAGACGTCAAAGGTAGAAAGAGTAGAAGGGCCCTAAAAAATTTTTACTTAGATAAAGGATAAAAGTCTGAAGAATATAAAGTGAGGAGAATATTAGTAGGTTCTAGTGCCTTTTACTTTAATATTCGTCGTTAAAATGATACTTGCTGTACTTTTCTCTCTTATGTATTTTTTTTTGTGTTAATATGAGCACATACATATAATATCATAGGAATTTGATTTTAAAAAAAATATTGTAAAATGTGCTATGATTTTACATTTCGGATTTTCTTACTTTCTTTTACTTTGACATCTACTTTTATTTTTGAAAAAAGGTCGGTAACATAACTTTTTCTTTTTTTAATTGTAAACTGTTGACTCTCTTCTTTAATTTGACCTATTACACCCATGTCCTAACTGTAGCCGTTAAAAAGGTGTTAGAAATACCATGCAGTTCTGCATATAGTCAGCTTTAGACGGTGACCGGAGTGTACGGTGTACTTTTTAAGATACAGAGAGTTTTGTGAAAACCTAGTATAAATTCTTAATAACCCTGTAACACCGAAGCGGTTCATATTCCCCCCCCCCTGCCATCCTACAATTTGTTGTTTGCCTAGGTGAGTAACTATGGAGGAAACACCCTGTGTGAGCGGAATTATTTTTCTTGATTTTTTCGAGTCATTTGATTCCGTGTACCATCGATTCTGCATTAAAAGTTATTTTTAAATATGAAATTTGAAATGTGGGTTTCTGACAGACTTCTGCAATGGAAAGCACCAGTCAATTCTGTATTTCCACACGGATCTATCTTGGTTCCACTCCTTTTTATGTTTTTTGTGAATTATATATTTAATCAAGTGTTTCAAGATGAAAATACCAACAAAGTGCTAGAGAACTTTAAAGTAAATAATATTTTTAGTTTTAACTATGCTTGTTAACAATGTTTTTTTTGTCCATTCTCCAGATATGATTTAATTAAAAATGACATTTCATCACAAGGGAAGAGAGAAGAAAAAGCAAACAAATGGATGAGCTATTTACGCAGTCCACTTCAATTTAAAAGTTTAATTGATATCGGTTTTATGTAGACTGGATGGATGAATGGTTTCAAGCAATGAAGTAGACTCTCCACTAATGCATGTACCACATGTCAGACCCAAGTCTCAAGTCACTGCTGCTTGCGGTATCACCTAAACAATATTAGTTTGCCTGAGACCTCTTCCCTCCACTTTTGGTAAGATGCTCATTACTCTGCAACTAAAAGGCATTAGCCAGGCGGAGAATACTCCACCTCAAACATGCTTTTCCTCTACCAAATATTACGTATGGAATCTCATTCCCAGAGACTTTATTAACAGTATTAGAAAGGGAGTAATTTGAACTGGGACTTACAATAGAACTTTCAGGTCGCAGTAAATGCTAAGTTATCGCCATGAATCTAATCTAATGCTTAGTTGTATACCGTTGTTCTAATATATGGGTAAAATAGAAGTGCGTTACTGAAAAGTGACTGATGATTAAACTACCCCAATACCTTTACTCGTTCATACTGGAAAATGGTCTTACAGTTATTTTGGTTTTGGTTCCTTAGCTCTCCAAGGTCGGTCTAATTTATAAATCTTTCGTAAAAAAATTATAATAAAATTTTAGTCGAAACAAAATATTGGAAGCCTCCAAAGCAAAAGATCTCATCTAAGTCAGTACCACAAGTAACAGTTATGCTGTGCTGTGTTTTTCTGACTTTTTTCTGGAAAATTGTAGTTTTTACTGGTTGAAATGAAATTTCTCATTAATTTGTTTAAGCAAGACATACCGCCAGATTAGAGAGAAACAGATTAGAGAGTGAGACATTAGATTATAAAGTGGTTATGAATTACTTTTATTACTCTTGAATATATACTAATTAGAATTGTTCAATCAACTACTTTTAATTCCGGGTTAATTGCCAATCTGTTATTTGACAAATTCTCTGATTCTTTGACTTAGAATTTGAGGTTGGCTCCGCACCTTTAAATATCACACATTCATTAGCATTTGTAAAAGATGAGATGAATACATAAATATTGAGCATTGCCAGGCTTTGTATTTAAGAAGATTAGGATCAAAAGAATGAGGTCATTTGGTAAGGATACAACCCTTTCAATAGTATACGTATTTTTCCTTATATCCTTCCTTCTTCGAAACTGTGAGTTGTTGAGCGCTAAGTAACTCACTGTATTAAGAAGTATACAATTACAACAAAGGACACTTATTTGTCGTGAGGGGACTGATGATTCCATGTCATATCTGGGTGTTTCCATCAAGTTTGGAAAAATTCAACATTCTTATCTCATACCAAAATGCAATCGAATAAACAGGTTGTACATTTCCACGGAATTCTCTATGTTATGTAAACCACAGGTCGAGGCACCGAAAATCAATAAGGGATCATTTATATTTATAGGCCAAGGCCCCTTGTTCTGGTTTCAGGCCTTTTATCCATAGCACATTCCTATATTAGAAACCTAAAATTAACAAGAGTGTAGTCTGTCAATAATTAAAATGATTCCCTTCATTTAAAATTGTTATTTCTTTAAGGCAAGTTGACCTTTTTAAGTATTCTACCGTCTGGCCAGATTTTTATTAGTATGAGCTAAATATGTATGTATGGCTCTGTTTTAATTTAGTTAACATTGGGTTAATTTAAGTCTTTTCAATATTGAAGATATTTTTGGATTTTATGTGCCATTGAAAGCATAATAAATATAAACTACTATTTGAGGATCTGAAGTTGAGCTCGCGTATATGTGGCAAGATATTATGTGTACTTTATTAGTGTCCATTACAAAACAAAAAAAAAATCTTAATCAGTTGTTAAATGATTTTGAAGAGTATGGTCAAAACCATTTTCATACAAAACAACAGATTATTTTCTCAAAGTGTTTTTATATATTATTATTATATTTATCAGAATATTAATATCATATGTATACAGCTAAATGGGGCATTCATAAGATTATAACTAAATTATGGAGAAAATAAATTCTGGAAGATCTTCCAGTTTTGACACATTAATCAGCTTAAAAGTAAGATTAACACCTGGACTAATATGGTAACAAGATTAATTAATAAAAATAAAGAAACATTAAAAGATCATACAAAAACAAAACTGAAATCACAAAAATGTACAAATAAAAAAGTTCTTTCTTCTAGAAAATTGTTCATAAATATCTTGAAAGTCACAGGACTCGGGTTTTTCTCAACAGACAATAATTTTGTCATGATAAGACCTATTAATACAGGTTTCATATATAGCTATCGTTGGATCCGCCAATCTGGATCCGATAAATTTTCCGGAAAGTTTGTCAACATCTACCATTTCTCCGGTTTCTTTAATAACCGCAGGTAATATTTCTGAGCTCAGGCATACTTCTAGCCTCTCTCTATTTTAAATATAATTTTTCTAATATCGGTCTTTAGAAAAAATATCTTTTTTTATAAAAACTGAAGTAGATATTGAGTTTATTTATTAAAAATTGTGATTTGTTTTTTTGCCAACGAACAAGATTTGATCCTTTTTGCTCAACATGCCATCTTCATTCGCCACTGGAATGATTCTATAAAATAGTTTCTTATTACATACTACAGAAATTGAAAAGATTATGAGTACTCAACTAAATTTCACTTGGAAGAAACTAAGTCACCTGAATTTAACTGATTTCAGGGCTTAGTCCGCTATATTCCTGTTAGCATAATCAGTAAGTCTAATCATCGGCCTAATTTTGACTTGTGATTTAACAGAACATAATATTTAAGAAAAGCATATTCATATACACACTATATACAAATTCGGGGTAGATTTAACCATTAAGCACTAGCAAAATCACACAAGTGGGATCAGCAGTGACCCCAATTTCTTTCCAGAAATTTAAGTAGACCACAAAATTTTCAAAAACAAAAACAATGCAGTTCAATAACTAAATATTATTGCTTTTAACAAAAACTGAAAAAAACGAAATAACATCTTTTTAAGTTAACACAAAAATAAAATAACAATTATTTTATACTGAGGAGCTTCTACCCAGTCTTTCTTTAAAGAAAAGTAAAAAAATAAGAACCACTATTAGGAGTAGAGTAGAAAACCTACACTTTTCACTCAAAACTACAATCTCAACATATGTTTTATTTATTTTCGCTAGGACTCATCCGAAAATATTATAAAATGTCGAAATTTTAAAAGTTATTACTAACAAAACTTACTTCACGAAAAAATTACGTAAATGGGTGTATGGGGTCACACTTCACTATAGCGTATGCGTACGTATGCAGTGGCTCAAGTACTTCGATTTTCAAAAAAGTGTTCTAAGATTAAAAGCTCAGATCGAAGCTTCGTTGTATTCATATTGGAACGAAGCATTGATGGCTTGTTGCGGCATCAAGTCATTGATTATATATTCTACGAGGTGTTACTGGCTGTTCTACTTCTCTATAAACATTTCAAAGCCAATGCGGATCGGAAAAATATCACAAAGTGTAACAAAAATTTCGCTAGTAAATTCAAATGAGATGTGAAGGCGAAACCTTGAGCTGGAGCAAATGTCGACAGAACATTGTATCATATTGGTGATATCACTTCGGATACAACTTGCCTTTCTTTTTCGACAAAATGTGATAAATATAAAAGTATTCAAAGTGAATATTAATCTACTGTGGTAACGATAACTTCAGCAATTCGCAAATGAATTTTTTTCTCAATTATTAGCGATATCAGCGTGTCCAATCTACGTATGAATATAATTTATTAACCTATGATTGTAGATGCCAACCTATTTAATCCAGTCTACTATAAATGTATAGCCTCTCATTTTACTCTTAATGTTAGTTAAATGTAATTTTAATTACTCACCCTTTACAATTCACTGCTAGAACCACACACACGACAAATTTCTGATCTGTTCACACTAAAATACCAACTCAGAATGGAAAAATAGTACCGAAAAACTTGAAACCGTAAAATTCTCAGAAGATCGGATATAAAATAGCGCACATGCACGTGTTTATATCAGACAAATAAAAGAGAAAAGAATTTTTATTCGCATTCCTTTCGCTTTTATATCGCTTCGATATAATAAATAATATTTTAGGTCTGTCACATTATCCTTGTGTTTCTCATTGTGCAGCTCTATTGTCACTTAAGTTTCGCTGTTCCCGGTCTCTTTATATGACTGAGCGTGAGCATAACACTTTGAATTGGTGCAAGTGGAGCCATCTGACATTATAGCATGGAAGCATTTTCGCAATTACATAAGGGCTATACTTCCAAACTTAAAAAAAAACAAAGGGTAATGCTAAAGTTAAGTTGTACTTATCTATTGAAAAAGCTATAATTGCTTGAAGAAAATACTTATCTTCTCCTCCAAATTGTCCCAAGAGTTTACTTCTTACCCGGCATTTCCGAAATTTTGTAGCTTGAATATTAAGAACACCAAAATGGACCTGCTCCTAGACAATGATACAAAAATTAGCAAGGTCTGACTGATTTGAGAGTAGATTTAAGTATCGGCACGTAATTTGGTGACAGATTTTTACAAGCGAATTATTTTTTTTAGTTTATCTTGAATTGTGCAGTGTTAAGCTAGCATACTTTGGCCTTACCTTCTTAATTTTTATTGTAACATGTACAAAAAACTAGACCATGATAAATTTAAAAATTTTGAAACATGTGAAAGGGCTGTCAAATTCGCAGAATATTCAAGAAAACATATTTTAATAGGGCGTTCATATTAAAACTGATATTTGTGCCGATTATTTTGACACCAAAAATAAAATAAACGACTTTGAACAGTTTGCCCAAGCCCATATTAAAAAATATTATGGAAATTTTTTTAGAGGATTTACTGTGTTTCCCGAAAATTATGCTGTAAACTTGAACAAAATAGTAGTGGGGCCTAATTACAATTTCTCTACTTGCGATTTATAAGCAAAGTGAAAGCAAATTTACTAAAATTTTAATTTAAAGTACTAATCATTACAATAATCAAGATATTGCGTGCAAGAATGATTCACGATAGAAATGCAATTATGAATTCCAGTGTGACTGACCTCACGAACGTTTATGTTTATCGTAAAGCATTTTCATTGTATATCACATGACAATGATATAGTTACGAAATTTTACTGACCTATATATTGCCAGCAAAAGATTTAAAGAAATAATGCCTCGTGGTGTTTACATATTTTTATTATATTAAAAATAAATAATGGTACTCTTCGCAAAAATGGTATTTTCAAATTTCCACATTGAAAATAAATTTTTGGCAAACTACGGGCAAAATCCCATTTCGCAAAACTTGCCCTTTCCTTACATTTAGCTCAGCGAATTGTGCCATTATAATAATAACACAAGAAAGTACCGTAGTTTTTTTAAATAAGAAATTGGAGATATTGGCGCAGATTTAAATTTATTTGCAAATTCATTATAAATGCATCCATTGGTTTCTATTTTATGGGGGTATACATAACTAGTAGAGTAGACCGGAGTTAGTTAACTATAGGAGTTTGTAGTCTCATTGCAATTAACTAAACAAACATCGATAACGAAGCTGTCGGAATTACAATTTATACCGATTGCTCTAAGTCTGATGAAGGCACCGGAGTGGGAGTTTTCTGCGAGGAGCCTGAGATTGAATTGGCCATCCACCTCGAAAGCCATGCTACGGTTCTCCAGGCAGAAATCAATGCTATTCTTGAAGCAGGAAGGCACCTCCTTAACTCAAGCACTGAGAACAAGGAGATAGCCATCTGCTGAGACACCCTAGATACAGTCAAAGCTTTGTCTAAACCCTTTATAATCTCCAACCTCTTAATGGTGTGCAAAACCACCCTGAACTCCCTTTCTCGGAATAGTGATAGTGCAGTGGGTGCGGGGGCACAGCAACATTATCGGGACTTAAAGAGCGGACAAGCTTGTACATCTTGGTGCAGCTTCGCAGGAACCTGCACCCACAGTCGCGATTGCACCAAAACACCTTATCTCAATCATTTCAAGCTAGGCTGACCGCCAACACAGTCGCCTTTGGATAGAAAATCGGTTGAGTAGAACAACAAAGGAACTGTGGGGTTAACCAAACTCAAATCAAATAAATAAGCTCCTAGGACTTAACAAGCCAACTCTGAGAGTTCTGGTGTTCATCCTCTCTCAGGGGTCACCTTCACAGGATGAGACTTGTTGATGACCCTACATGCGGGGGTTGCGGAGAGCAGTCTGAAACAGTGATCCACTTTCTTTGTCACTGTCCGGCACTCTCAGGAATACGTTACAGATTTCTTGGCTCACACCTCCTGGACGAGGTACACGACTGGGGAGGGGATGGCTGTGGGGCAAAATTGAAATTTTTAGGAGCGTCCGGTTGGGACCTATGAGTAACTGATCATGGGTCTGGTGGGTGAGCAGTGGGCCTTGATTTTGCCCACGTCCGAGGGATCCCACGGGGTGCCAAACCTTTGGTTCAATCAATCAATCAATAGGGGGTTTGTAGACTCACTGCGATGAATTAAGCAAACATCGATAACGAAACAGCAAACAAATTGAATCGAAAATAATTCGAAAGTAACTTGCCATGGGCAAGCATATCCCTCGAAAACGATATTGACAAATGCTCATTTGTAATTTAAGCGGCTGACTAAATGGACATAAGAAAGCATTCTCGAAAAGGTAATTTATAAGTAATTGATCTATTCCTTATCAAAAGTAAGTATATATATTTTATAAACTTGCCAAATGCGAGGGTTGAGTAAATTCCTTTTAATTTACCAATTTCAACTTATTTTGTATCTGTTTGGGTTGACATTTTGTAATTCATAAACGTAAGGTCAATTTTTCTTAAATATTTCCGCAATATGTTAATATAATTTTATTTAAATCATAAGTTCACTGCATTGAGAAACAAATAGCGAATTTGATAGAAGAAGTAATGGAAATTTGCACGAGGTTTGCTAAAAGTGAGAAATAGGCAATAGTTGATAGATAGCACAATCTTATACACAATTTATTGCAATAATGGTGTCCCTGTTTGACGACTATTGCTCATACTTTACATTTAGAAAAACCTCGACAAATTGTTTGCTTGGTGAGTTCAGTCGAGGTATCCGTCTGAGTGTAGCAATAGTCGTCGAAGGTAGCGCATGCCGTTCGCGGAATTATAGAAAAAACTAATTGTACAAGCACGTGAGTAAAAATTTTGTTTGATATTTAAATTGTCTTATACAGTCAGTCTCGAGTTACAACCACTTGCAATTACGACCATTCGCACTTACGACGAAAAAATTTCATAAAAATATTACAAAAATGTATGAATTTTCTATAGTTTTTGTCAAACATATATCATATACCTACATATTATAAATCTTGCATGCTTCTGGCGATTAATGTAGTAAACTTTTAATTTTGATGTATGTATGACTATTATATATATATTGTTTATTTTTGTACGAAATTCGACTTACGTCCGAAGTTGCGGAACCGAACCCCGTGATAAGCCGAGAACTGACTGTAGTTTACAAGCTTATGATGTTGGGTTGTTTAGTGGCTTTAATTGAAAGTGTACGCATTGATTAATAGTATTCCCAGCTTGATTTTCCTGCCATTGAAATATCTTTTTGTCGTGAGTGTTTGAAAAACAAAATGGCGGGTTGTGGATTATTGACACACAGCGTAGCCGGGTTAGACGACTCATCAGTCAACTAACCCCATGTTTCGTTTTTAGTTTGTTTATCTCTTAAGTTGCAGACGACTACTAACCACTACTAACTACTTTCTTACATTATCAGAACGATGAGGACCCACAGACGAAAAACGAAAAGCTAAATCTAAATCTAAAGATGTGATAGAAACTGCCTCAAAGTGGTTATTTATGATGAAGCTTAAAGTAAAGAACACCGCTGAAGAGCTCCGTGGCTGGAACGAAGAAATCGGAAAGGCCCATAGTTGCCTTCACAGCACTGTAAAACAACCCATTTCCAGACACCCCAATTACTAATAAACTTGAGCATATAATAGACCGCTATATATGCTCCACTTTAGAGTTTTATTTGATGACCGGCTTCAGTAAAATAAATTTCCCCAAGCAATAAATAGTGCCAGGCAAATTACACGGAAAAGTGTCTGATCAGCAGACAGAGCGTATACATTTCGTTCGCCTCTTGCCTGCTCCTCAAGCAAATCGTTTTATTAGTGCCCAACAAAATTCTAAGAAAAATCCGATGGCCAAATTTAAAAGCTCGCCATGCCTAAGCAATCCTACCCTACTGCTATGCAGATGCCTGAAATGTCCGAAATACTTTGGAGTACAAAACCCACGAATATCACAGCAGCATACAGCTTTGCATGTAGGTGCTAAATATACTGATTTGTTTCAATTTTCAAATTGCATACCTTTATGCGTTCATGTTCACTAAGCTTTTGGGAACAGAAATCGTGAGTTTTTTTCTTAAGAAGGTTTATCACCGAAAAAATTTCTGTTTTCAAAAGCTCAGTGGAACATAAAACGTACAAAAATTTTCAATTTTATATCTGAAATAAATCACTTTAAGCACATATGTGCAAAGATGATCTCGTGATATCCGTGTGCATTGTATACGACTTTTATCATATATATAAATGCTTTCAGACGGCAAAACGCTTTCTGAGCATACAGGCTGCAACCCGCACAGCTTCCAAAAGTACATCTCTCCATCTGATGGTGATGAAATGAACTAAAAACGCCAAATTGTATGCAAAATATATAAAAAGAAGAAATCTTTGCCATTATAGACTTTATTTCCTTTAAAATTTCACTAAACAATTTGGGGTTTTTCTAAATAAGCAGAAAATGTTGTGATTCTTGTTATAAATTGAACTTTCTTTGCAATAATATCATTCTGGTAGTTATTTCTCCACGTCAAACGAAGTTATATTAGTAACCAAAACCTTTTACTGGTTCTGTCTCAGCCACTTCCTCTTCCATCTCAAGACCTTTCATACTCAAGTACAAATTTATTTATTTGATTATTACGTTTTATACCAACCTCTAGAAATTCCATAAGTTATAGATCTTTCCAAAGCTACTTACATATACATAAAATCCCGATATCTTTATTTTTGATACGCCATTAACTAAGTTTATGTTTTTTTCTCAAACTAAGTATGTGTAGTATTGAGCACAATAATACGAACAGATTTGACGCAAAATTGTACTAACTTTTCGTGTTTTTTAAGATTTCAATGGTAACGCCCCTCAAGTTTTTTGATATGTTTATTGTTATTTTTGTTATTTTCAAATATATTCTGTTTATTTGGGTGATTTTGTTTAATTCCCGAGAAAAGAATTTTGATACAGATCCCACTCAGCTTGCTACGCCACTTCAATTGCTCTACATATAATAATAATCTTTTATTATGAGTGATTGGAACTAGGTGATTAAAAGTACTTTTAATTATTTAATTATTTCACTTCAATTTAAGAGTACACTTACAAACATAGATAATATTTAGCAGGACTTTATTCCTAATCTACATATTTCTAGTACTTATCCTGATGTAATATTTTCCTTAGCAGTATTCTTGGTCTATATACTATTATACATTCATACCTATATGTCTGGCATAAGTTAAGTTAAACACCCTCTGCTAATTTACGAAATCGAAATCTTAAAGCCTTCTATTCTAAAAAGAAAAGTGACATAATAAACCAATTTCGTTACTTCAACAGAACATCTCCTAATCCATTTGCCTTATCTCTGTCCTAAAGGACAAGAATTTCCTCCTTTTCATCAAGTCTTCTTTGACAAAAGTGTTGTCCCCATCGGGGCCAATTTTATTATCTTGACTTCATTGTCATTACAACATAATCTCCAAATTGACTTGCCATAATTAGAACGAACTGAAATTAGTAAATCTACGCGATCAAAAATTGCCTCTCAAGCTAAATCCAACAATTAGTCATTCTCAAAGGCAATAGAATAGCAAAATTTCATCCAGCAAGTCAGCCCCCATTCACCCACATGCTATAGCTCCCAATGAAACAAGATTGCTTACATTTCTGCCCTGGGTAAACAAATACTGGCAGGCGCCAGGACAAATTCATATACATACACTGACACACAATAAACATTTAAAGCTACACAAATGAGCTCCAGAGTTATTACAGAGGGAACTCGTGGTAAACCAACCGTGTAACAGTGTAGAATCGCTTTTTGGCTTTTCCCCTGGGAACTAACACAAAATGGAAGTAGATGGGGGGATTAGTATAGAAAAGAGGGATATTTTTACTCAAAAGATATGGTAAATGGGGATGGAGGAAAAAGCGAATCCTCGACTCAAAATAAATAGAATGAAAAATTGTAAAAGGAAAAAGAAAAAAAGAAAAAAACTTAGAATTTGTGAAGCAAACAAACACAGGACGAGATAGGCTGTGGCGGAATAGAAACCGGATACAAGCCTATCTCTCATCGATATATAATACAATTCGACCCTCGAGTCTGGGAAGAATTTTCCTCTGATTTGATTTGATTTCCTTTTCCGCTACTACGGTGTATTACGCGCGGATTATCTGCGATTTTGTTCGCTTGTTAAACACATCAGAAGAGCGGTGGAAGCCCGGATATCCCTTTTTTTCACAATCTGTTTTCTTTCCGCTGCTGGTAGATACAAGCATGAGTAAATATTTTCATTATGTTCAAAGATGACTTGATATGAATCATATAATTTAAGATATGATGAACAAGGATGCTAAGGAAATGTATTTCCATATTTAAAAATTTTGCCAAACGTTACAATGTACCGGGTAAAAGCACTTTCCTGAGAAAATCCGATAATAATCCTAAATCAATTCTCTTCTACCCTCATTTTATCCCTTTAGCAATATATCGAATAGGCTTAAAAATTAAATATTTGTCAACATATGGAGGTCGAAAGCAATTTAAACAAAACTTTTACAAAATCGCTTCGCACACCCCAAGCCACTCACACGAATATTTTTTATATCAGAATTTCTTTTTTTTTGTACTTCTCCATGCCATTAAGTCAAACCTAAAATTTTTTTTTTTTTTTTTTTTATAAATAAGAATGAAAAGTGATTGTGTACAACAAACATACATTGGAAGAATAGTAATCCTTAAAAAGGACGAAAGGGCACTGCCTATCGAATGTCCAGTTTTATCCTTCTTTTCAGTGTTCCTCTCGTATAAGAAGAGACAAAAATGAATTTTTTTCTACGACAAAGTGAATCCTATACGACCGCTTCCCCCTTGTATTTCCATTTTGGACTTAAGTTTAGTCCCCAACATCTTGTGGGGATCTCACATAAAATATTTAAAAGCGTCACTTGAATCGGTCACTTAAACTAAGGAATGAATGTTTATGAGTTGCCTTAAAAACGAGACGAAGGCTGGCGGAAGAACGGATAGAGGGGAGGACTGAACTTTTCGAATTGATTCAGTACGATTAGGACTAGAATTCTCCATGTCATTTTATATCAAGTTTTATCCTTTTACTTGTTTTTACGAGTTGTATGTCTACTTGGGTAAAGAATTTGGAATAGTTTCCTCCTTCACATATACTTTCGGCTTTAGTTTGACCCCGTGTTTTCATGAATGTATGTAAATCGCTAGCGATGAGGGTATAAGGATTCAAAAGGAAACGCATTTGTAAATAGAACAGTTTTTTTTTCTTGTGGCTGAAATATGTTAGGAATAGAAATCAGTTTTAAGCTTTCATAATCTGTCTCTGCTGGACAATTTAATAGCTTTGGATGAAAATTCTTAATCATATCCAACGAGAAATTCCAATAAATACCTAAGGCAATTTTCTTCTGTGAATTGGCATTTTTCGCTGACTTTATGTGTAAGAAAAGTTGCAAAAAACAAAAAAAAAAGGTTTGTTTTTGGGTACAGATTGTCATTGGTCATTTTAAAATTAAGGGCTACTTTCGAAATTCAATAGGAAAAACTGATGTTAACGAAACGTATTTATATAAAGTTTTGATTTTTCCTTAACTAGAATTTCGAGGTTCCAGGTGTGGAGGAAAACTATATTTTGAATTAATCCTAAACAAAGGATGTATATTTTCGAAGTTACATAGATGATTCATAAAAATGAGGTAAAACTATTTCACTTCCTATAACTTTTTGTTGTCGTAGAATTATCTTGATTTACATTTTTGAACATGAAACGAACAAAGTCTGTTTAGAGAGAGTAGACTAGTAGAGTTCAGTTTAGATAGTTTTAAGGTAATGCTGATGTTCTTCTAAGGTTGGAGGTAAAATTACTCTTAAAAGGTGAACTTCACCCATGCCAAAGAGCTGAGTGGCAATTGTAGAGATTTATGTTGTAACAATTTGAAGATCGTATACATCAAAATATGATTATATTTTGCCCACTCAAATCACTCTTAAGAAACTGTACCAACGATAACAAATCCAGACTTTTTTTCACTGAGACATTCTTTATACCTACATATGTACGTACATACATACAGTACAATCTGGATAATTTGAACCAGGCAGTTCTAAATTGGGAGGCGTTCATATTAATGGGGACCAATTGAAAAACAGTTCGTAAGAAGGATTTACATTTTTATGGATACTTAAATGGTGCCTAAGTAATCATTGCAATACCTCACACGTATAGTCCCCTATAGTTTTTATGGTAAAAATTGCAAACTGTCAAACTGTCAATTTTTTCATCGCTAGGAAATATAATTGTTTATAAAAAATGGATACGGATCAACAAGAAATTTTCTTATCGACATAATATTAAATATTAATTTCGCAAACCATATTTAATTAAGGATAAAAACTTACTTTTATTTTCTTCTATTTTGACAAGTAAGGGAATGTCGTCAGGTTGGACACCCTTTTGACTTTTGCCCATAACTTCCGTTTAAGGAAGAATTTGTCAATCAAAGCACATTTTTGGAAAGGTCTGGGAAAAAGGAACACTTTTGCTGAATATTGCAGATTGGTTGGGTAAAAAGTGGAAAAAATATAGGCATTTAAAAAAAAGTGAAATGCAGTCTAGGTTGGCCAGTCGACGAAAAATGTGCTAAAATGATTGAAAATAACCTGGAAAAATTAATTGAATGAAATAAAAAGTTGAATTTGTTGAATTTTTCGATTTTTTATCATAATTTGAATGACAAATTATTCGTAATTGTATTTCCGGCAAATGGCGTAATATTGACGCACTTCAAATGCAATTTTCTCTTGCATTGTCCTAAGTGGGCTTTTTCTGTGCTTTTTTGGCTAGCATCTTCCTTTAGCCCTGACTACACAAAGTAGCCAACCTTGATAACAAGCGCCATTGCTGCATCATGTTACAGGTTTGAATTTTCAAGCATAACCCACGCAACATATTCAAAGTGCTAACGTTGATATATTTTCTCCTCACTTTTTGGCCGTATTCACTGCTGCTAAAAAAAAACTTAGTTTTGAATTTCAAACCACTAAGTGCACAGCACATAGTTTGCGTTAACACTCCAAATCTACAATGTCACGAAAGTTCGCTGTTACTGAGAGAAGTGTTTCCGCGCTCGAACATTGGTGGCGCTAGTGGTTAGAGCTAAAAAATCGCAGATGGCCGACCTAGATGACAGGCCAACCCTGACGACATTCTCATACATATTTTGGTAATTGAAAAAAAATTGACACATAAAATTATAGTAAAATGTGTTGCCACTAGTCAAAACGGACTGATTAGTGTTGTCAGTAACAATGTTTTACTAGCCACCTATAAAATCTGACTATTCTTGAGAACTTTATATGGAACAATAAAAGTAGAAATTACTCTTTAGGATTTTTTTGTACAAATATTTATATGGAACGAACATTGTCTAGCCACGCACACATTAACAGAACAAGATCTGCACGGTACGCACAAAGCGTTTGCTTATCCTGTCACTAATAAATATATTTCTGTAAATATTTATGATTAAAATTTATAGAACGTATTGAGAGAAGTATGAAGGAGAACAAGCATAACGTAAACCAAGAAAGATCGAAAGACTATTAACTCTCCGATGATGACAGCCCCGAGGGCTAAAAAATGGGGTACAAGATCACTAGGGAGCTAAATTTCTAAGTCTTGTGGAAAATTATCTGAGATGTTTACAATCCTGCATTCACTTTGTAAGACTTCAAATATATCTCTCAACTGTTGAACATCAATGCATATTGCACGTGTAATATATGGCTATGGAATGTGGAATATTATTATCTGTCTTCTTAATTGTTCCATATTACTTCAGCTGATAGGATTTTTTGTTAAATTTGCCTGTTGATCGGAGCAGACTGGAATTTACTTTACCAAGAAACATCTTGCCTAAAAATTTGTTTATAACTATTCAATTTGGTCAAATGTAAACATATGGAATGAATAGCTTCGTAAGCCAATAGCTGTACTTGAAAATTTGTCCCGTCAGCCATGCATTGCGATATGCCTTATGTATGTACTGTACATATACATGTAAGGTTAATTTTCTTCTTTGATACCCTTCCTTGTGCTC
Source organism: Dioctria linearis (assembly GCA_963930735.1). Taxonomy (NCBI): domain Eukaryota; kingdom Metazoa; phylum Arthropoda; class Insecta; order Diptera; family Asilidae; genus Dioctria; species Dioctria linearis. The sequence goes on from OZ005741.1 coordinate 310,346,177, forward strand.
TCTTTTCTTAGGGCAAGTGATTTTATCTAGCAGCAATTTGCAACAATTTCCAACAAAACAATTACGTTATTTTCCTTATTCCAAATTTCCTACAATGCCCATTTAATAATTTATGAATAGTCTTCGACACATTTATTTCCGAATTCTTTGAATTTACAAAGTCGAGAGGAAGAATGATCTGTTACTAGCTTTTAACATCTTAATTCAATTTGATACGGCTGCATACATTTTAGACATTAACTACGACGATAAAACACTAACCGCATCTACATGGCCCACTCGTTATTTGAAAATGGCACATGTCACAGAACTGATTGAATAAGACTTATACAAAGAAATGAGAACGAACAATTTTCCTTTTTGACTGTCACAAATTTTAGACAAGAAAAGTAAGATTTACCGTAAAAGGGTGTAACATAAAAATAGCTTTCAGAGGAGGAATCTACTGCGGAGAAAGTACAAATTATAAGTGACACGTGTCTTTCATAGTAATGGATTCTAAGAAACATAATGCAGTCAATTCAAATTAATGGCGGTTCAAAACAACTATACTGTACTTTATATACATACAATACAGGGTGATCAAAAGCATACGATAAAAATGAAAAACTAAATACATAGAGGTCTATAGGGTCCCAATTAATTTTCTATGTTCTATGTTCTATAATTAATTCAAAAAGGGTCGAAAAAATAGAGCTCTAAAGTTTCGTCCTGAGCATCTGAGCACTTAAGAACGCCTTTTTTGAAAATATTGAATTTAAAGTTTTATTTGCTAAAATTTCGACATCGACCATAAAGCCACTGTTTTCTTTATCTTTAATAGGTTAAATACGCAATTTGTGAAGTTTTTACAACATTTTAAAAATAAACCTAAGGCGCGATGCACATATCAGTGTTCTGGACGTGAAATACGGCTGCGGTGATAAAGCGGCACGCGAAAAATCAATACACACAAATACATCGAAATACATTTGAAATTATTCTATTTCTATTCTATATACATGTGTCATTGTGTAAGTAATACACTAAGAGGCTTGAACATACAATGGACGTTATTGCACACAATATAGACGTGCATTGCCGCAACATCATCGGAGGTATATAAGTCATTCTATATCAAATAGGCGACATGTTTGACATCACCATCACACTTTTTTTTAATTTTACTTACTGGAAGGGTTTGTGAAAATAAAATTCCAAATCACAAATTATAGCATTTTTAAAATTTCGAAAAAATGCTGTCCTGGGCTTCTTTAATACAAACTTTGCTATTCATGAAAGATTAAAAGCATATGGCTCCTTTGAAAACTAGGAGTTCAAGTTATCTAAGAAAACTGCCATATCAAATATATATCCGAAAAGGGATATCAAAGAATTCAATTGTTTTTATTTTCAACCTTTTATTATCCTCTAAAAGATATAAAAATTTCAACTTGACATCTTAACGGGATCAGGGAGTCAAAAGATATGAAAGCTTCACCAATCATGCATTTGCTCATAATTAATTCTTAAGATCTTGAAAATTTCATGAAAGTTAATTAGTAGTTATCTACGAAATTGATGCGAGTTAAAAAAAAGCTGACCCTCTGGTATGGGGGACCCATTGTACCCCCCCCCCCCCCTTCCACCCTCGGCGCGACACTCTCCTCAATGGGCCATAAATACCGGATAATGTATATCAAGCATATTTCTACTGAGTATACTTTTTTTTTTATTAAGAAGGTACATAAGTTAGGTCGGATAAGAGCAAATGCTATAATTGGTCTAAGACCAACAATTATACCCTAGATCTAAATAAAAGTTAAATAAAGTGAAAAGTTTTGTATGGAAACACCAAGAAAGGGTTGCCCGATTTAGTTCATTTTTTGACGCGTTATTAGGCATTGTCTCCGAATGTATAGTTAAAACCCATAGTTTTGTATGGCAACACCAAAAAAGGGTTGCCCGATATGGTCCATTTTTGAACTTGTCATACTAATTGTTATGAAAAAAAACCGGGTACACATTTTTAGCTATCCATGCTGACGTGTTCTTAGGAAGTGTCGAAATATATAATGAAAAATGAAATAATTGTATGGCAACCCTACGAAGAGTTGCCCTATTAGTCCGATTTTCGAAATTAATTTTACTTTGTTTTTTGTTTTTTTTTTTAAAGCAAGCATGTGTGAAATTTCACCTCACTAAGTAAACGCCTTTTTGGACGAACGGTCGGACAGACGGACAAACGGACATGCAAAAATCAAAATTGCTTTTAATACTATTGGCTGACCCATCGATTCTGCTCTACCAACATTATTTCTGTGCGTTACAAAGTGAAAGATAAGCTTAGTATAGGTACCCTATGATTTCATTTATATAGGTTATAAAACTTTTCCGTTTTTTAACTAACGACAAACCAGTTATCCTAATCAAATTAGTAGTTATTTTGATCCTGCCTGCTCTTTGACTCGTTCTGTTGCGTCCCAGATTTTTGAGTTACTTTACGATTTGAATTGACACTGAACCTAGCAAGGCCACTCAACATATTAATTGGATTGTGATATTTTCTTTGTGATTACAAACTGAACTTTTGTGATTCACGCCAGGTTACACGTCTTGTGAATACGCAGAAAAGCGTTATTTCTATGGGGTTCCCTTTTGAAATCATAAGTCTCAACGCGGGACTTTATTGAAATCATATCCGATGCACCACAATAAGCAGTTTATATGCAGGTATTTAATTTATTAAATTTTTAATGGCAATTAACTGTTAGTCACTGTAAAACTGGTGTTAATTGGCAAATTTTCAACTACTTGACATTTTAAACCTATTTTATATTATCAGTATTTTAGCAAAATCCACTTGAAGTTCATATATGGAAGTCCAGAGACCATGAATAACGCCTCGCAAAAATGTCCTAAGTGCTGATCTGTCTAGACCAAATAGGAGAAATTTTAGAGGTGGGTCAGCCAGACAACTCAACAAACAAACAATTAGCCATTGAGCGGTCATTTTTATGGGAAAAAATTAGAAAATCGTGGATATTTTGAATACCATCCAAATTTGAGAAGCATACATATACGAATAATTCAGATATTAAGACCCTCTATTAAGTTCTTTTTATTTTTATACTCTAGATGAAATCATTGAGGACACTAAGTTTTTCCTTCCGTTTGTAACGCACAGAAATAATGATGGTAGAACAAAATGGATTGGACACCTATGGATAATATCAAAAGTTATTTTGATATTTTCATATCCGTCTGCCAGTCCGTTCGTCTATACAATAACACGATAACTCCAGAACGGATTCATTCATAGGATTCCTATACACAATTTTCATTTTTCACTATAGTATATGTATTTGGGCCGAGGTTGAGAACGCGTTGACGTAGAGATCTGGTGCATAGTGTTTTCAAGGCAGTGGTAAATAAAATTTCAAAAATTGACTAAATCGGGTGTTGCCATACAAAACGTTGGTTTTTCACTATATATTTGGATACTGCCGGAGAACGTGTCAACGTAGAGTCCTGAAATGTTGTCCACAGTTTTTATAAAAATAATAAAAAAACAAGGCCAAAAATGAACTAAATCGGGCAAACCCTTCTTGATGTTTCTATACAGTTATTTAACTTTTATGTTCATCTAGGGTATAATATTACCGGTCTTAGACCTGTGTCTCTATAACGTGGGGGTGGGAGAATCTTCTGCTTACGTTGTCGTATACTACCACCGGGTGAACGATTATACCATATTGGCGAGACCTCCTGTATGTGTACAAATTAATTATAAGAACTTTTCCTTAAACTAACATGAGTACATACTTTCAAATGCTATTCAATCAGTATATATTCGTAGGTAGCTATGCTCACTCGAAAATATTTTAAAATTGAACCAACATCTTTGAAAGTATTCACGAACAACCCAGCGAGAAATAGAATCATATCATCATTCAAATCGGATATCTTCTTTGGAAGCTATGATGCATGCTTCTATATTGGAAGCTTCCTAGGATATTCGTACAGGTATGTCATAAGAAGGAAGTTGTTCAAACTTTTCGTATGCTTCCCATAGCTTTCTTAAAAAGAACGAGGATGCATGCCTCTTCATTGGATACTTTACGGGACATTTGTATAGGTATGTTCTTGGAAGGAAGCAATTCAAGCTTTTCGTGTACTTCCTCCTAGCTGTCTTAGAATGAAAATGGAAGCAAAATAGACTAGACACCCACGCATATTTAAAAGAAGTTCCATTATTACGTATATAAATTATTTAGAAAGTTCTTCTTTCATTTTATTTCTTGTAAAATTCACAACTAAATTTACTCTGTGCAAGCGAAAATAGTGCTGCGTGCCTTTGGTTTTACAAACGCAAAGACTGAGCTTGAAAACATCCGGTACATTTTCCAATAAGCATCTTCTAGGATCAATCTGGAATGGATCAAAAATTGTTCAGCGTTTTCGTCTGTTTGCACAAACTTTTACTGCTTCCCTACAAATCTTCATGTGGAAGGTCTGACCAGATTTCCAGCTGGGACGTACTACTTACATAAGTTATTACATTGTTGTTGTAATGGAAATTTCACAATAAATCAAGAGAATTTTTATTTAAGTTATATGTCTGTATATTAAGTACGTGCATACATACATATTTGTAATTATTACATTTGCCACAATTTAATTTGCAACTTTTGATATACCTACGAATTGATATGTAAGGAACCAAAATCCTCCAAACTTTTCCATCTAATTTTATATGTACGGCACGGTTACACTATTCTACACAAACTTAAAGTCCACCAAGCAAAAACATCATAAGCACTTCAAGCAATGCAAATTTCCCAGAGAAAATTTTCTTCATTCACATCACTTCAATATTTAACGTAACGACTCCGTAATCCAAAGTACATACCAACATATATTACCATAACGGCAAGAGAAGGATCAGAGTCAAAAACAATTATAAGCACACCTTTACCCCGAAATGGTACGTGATCAATTTTCTGTATTGCAGGATAAACCCTAACTGAAACCTATATACCCATCCCGAAATTCGAAAATGTAGAATGGAGGAGGGTATTGGTGCACCTTCGCTATCTTGTTAGCATTTTAAATGGGAAACCAAAAATAGCAAGCCCGACCATATCAAAGTATCAACACAAATAAACTTAAAACACTGAACGAAAATTTTACATAAAGTTTGCCACAACATTGGGTAATATGGCCGGGTTCGGAGTGCTCCAACCATGTGACCAGGGACATACAATTACAGCATAAAAGACAAGGTAGAAAGCGCATACACAGTGAACCATACAATCGAACATTTTCGTGCCAAATTACAGATGCGGACTTTCATAACAAAATTAAAGTTTAGTTTTGTCCAAAGCATGAAACAGTAAATATATCTATTAGCCGATATGGATAAGGATCCATGTATGTATCACGGTTATAAATAATGGGAACTCAATATGTACACGAAAATGAATATACGGTTATCGATGTGGAAATCTAAACCGATGCAAGAATGGATTGACGAGGAGTATGGTGACCCGGCGTCCATAAATTAGTCTTGTTGATATACACAATGGAAACATCAGAGAATGTAATCATCAAGGGATGTTGAGTATAACTGTAATTAGAATAGTGACAAACCAAGTGGTTCTCCTGACCTTAATATTTTGATAGAAACTGCCCTAATGGCCTTAATCGCAATATTTTTATGAGGCAATTTCAATTTAAAAAGATTAGAGGCACCTGGTGACTGGGAAGTTCAATACGATTGTATTAGGAAAACATTACTTATAGAAATTTGACCAGGTGAATTATTTTCAGTTTTCTATAAAGGTGTGCCTACATGATGACATCTAGAGATGACACTTGTGTCTAGAAGAGTTACGGTTCTGTACACAAGTACCGCAAGTTTTGAAGCCACATTGACAGCGGTGTCGTACACTTGTGTTGAGATCAAATGTCAGTAGGAAGTGTCACGTCCTAGTGGGAAATGGAATCATGCCATCATTCATTCCTTCTATGGAAGATATGATGCATGCGTTCATATTGGACACTTTATAGATCCTTTGTACAGGTATGTTCTAGGGAGGAAGCGGCTTTTTTGAGTGTTTCCATCTACCTTTATTTAAAGGAACGCGGATGCATGCCTCTTAATTGGACACTTTACGGGACATTTGTATAGGCACATTCTTGGGAGGAAGCAATTCAAGCTTTTTCGTGTGCTTCCCCTAACTTCCTAGGAACGAGGATACATGTTTCTTCATTGGACACTTTAGGGGACATTTGTATAGGGACATTCTTGGGAGGAAGCAATTCAAGCTTTTCCGTGTGCTTCCCCCTAACGAGGATACATGTTTCTTCATTCGACAATTTACGGGACATTTGTATAGGCATGTTTTTCTCAGGAAGCAATCCAAGCTTTTTCCTATCTTCTGTGGAAGGAAAATCTAAGCAAAATGGATTAGACATCCATGCACATATTAAAAATAAATTCCATTTTTGCATAAATATGAATCAGTTTATTTCTTGCGTACTTGCACTTTAGTAAAAGCCACAACAATTTCAGAAATAAATTTACTCTTTGCACGCGAAGCTGCGTGCACTTGGGTTTCACATACGAAGCAAGAATGAGCTTGAAAACATATACGTTGCACCTTCCAACAAGCTTTTTCCGGGATGAATCTGAACTGAATAAAAAATTGTTGAGCTTTGACAAGCCTTTACGCGGAAAACCTGAACAGATTTCTTGCTCGAATAAGTCTACATTAACCTTCTTTATTCGGAATACACTAGGCAAGCTTGTGTATACCAGTCCACATAGATGAATATCCGCTTATGTTATAATCAAAAGAAAACAACAAAATCATACAAAAAGGATTTTGACAATAGAATGGTGGGTGGGAAAAGAAGAGAACTTGTTGGTTGCTTCAGTATTCGTGAAATCAGGCTTGGTGATGGAAAGTTCTATAAAAACGTTTGGCGTATATGAGCTGTAGATTTTGATAATTTGCTTCAAAAAGTTATGCCTTTATGAGGGAGAGAAGACGCTATGATGAGAAAGTCTATTTCACCTGAAGATCAGCTAGTGCCGTCTTTGGAAGCAAGGGAAGCATTACTTCCCTTAGGAAAAATTTTGTGAAAATGTGTCAAAAATATTGCTTGGCTGCATTTAAAAATTTGAAAAATTATTATGTAAGCTTTTATATCTGAATGGCAGATAACAGTATATTCGGTGAAAGCTGAAAGAATTGTGCTTCAAAATAATCTCATTTGCTATAAACTTCCGAAGATCCCTGTACACTTTTCTTCTTCCTTGTTTTCTTTAGCTCAATACTAAATTATGCAGCTCTTTAACGATTTCTCCTGCATTCGTATGTAATTGTTTAGCGATTTCTTTCATCGCAGAAGCACGTTTCGTAGGATTCTTGAATCCTCTTGTTTAAAATTCCCTCATCATAAAAATTGACGCTAGACTGAAGAGACTGCAACTTTCTCTAGCTAAACTAGTACAAAATGCTGTACTCATACAGAATTTAGTGTATAGTTGAAATAGAGACATAAGGATCGTCGTGTATTTGCAGCTTAAGTCCATTTTTGCAGCAACAACTGTTTGAATTAGAATTAGAAGCTTTTAAATGTCCCAAATTCATACTACCTACATATATTCTGCATATAATCACCATCTCTAACAAGAATCATTCGCTAAACCATAAATTAAAATAACTCTGGACTGCCTTAGTGGTGTCCCACAAACTAAGACGGAAATATTTTGATTTTCCGAAATATAAAATACCGCGCCAAAATCTCCGACACAAATTATACTGAATGCAAGATCCATGAAACGCAATCTCAGAATATGACAAATTTAATTTCTTTGATTTTTGAAAGAACTTTTTAAACTTTTTAAGTTTCCGGAATCCCAGTTTCTTGCATTTCGTAGCTAGATATGCCATTCAGTTTTTTCATTCTATTATACCATACTGAACCATATTTTTCCCATTTCTTCTTTCTTTCCGAAATATATGAATTATTCTTATACCGTGTTCAAGGATTGCTATTATAACTTTCAATAAGGTTTCCTGGATAAGGAGAAATTTATTTTCCAGAAAATACTGGTGCACAAATGTACTTATTACTGTTAAAGAACATGAGAGAGTCTTGTGTGAGGTAATAATAGAGTATCCATATGAAATAAAAATATAGCTAGTTTAGTCAACATAAGATTAGTCGAGATTGCTGCCAAGTCTGCAGCTCTAAAATTGATAAAAACTCTTTCCCTTTTAGCCCCAGTGATTCCAATTTGAATCATATGGAAAATTTAAGTTTTATTTAAATTCGTATCAAACGAAATTGGTTTGCTAATTAGATTCATATTATCTATAGCATTTTCTACTAATTGACATCTAAAACGATGGCAGTAAAATATCTTAAACACAATCTTTGACAGTTGGAAATTTTAAATTTTCTCATTCACGAATTTTCACAAGAGCGAACTGTTGGAAGGTATAAAAAAAGCCTGCATTCATACATTAGTGTAGAAAAAAAATATTTTCTGCTTGTTTGGAGTTTACTTTATTGATATACACCACAGGGTAGTTCGAAATTTTAATAAATTGTATAGAAAAAGTAGAATTTTTGCATGATTCCAATTGGAATCATTGGTAGCTAGAAGTTATAAAATGCATGGCACTTATTAGGTAATTAATTTCTAGGGAAAAATATTTTTGATGTCGACTAAACTTAGAAATGAAAATATCATTGAGGAGGGCGATTTATCTGATTTATCAGATATGTCTGATAACGATGACCTTGCGTTAGATTACGAAAATTGTGCCCTTGTAGAGCAGGAACATCTTGAAAATGAAGCTGAATATCCCAATGTTCCCGAAGAACCATTTGAATGTCTGACGGCCGCTTTCAGAGTGAAGGCTTAAGCCCCAGCGATGGCTTAAGCCAAGGTTTAATAAAAATTTCGGTTTCACAGTCAAGGCTTAATTGATATCACTGGCTGAAGGCAAGCTTAAGTTAAGCCCGTCATCTCGAAGGCTTTAGCCTCAGATTTTATTGCAAAACACATAGGAAATTATTGATAAATAATTATATATTTTATTATAATTTTTGTTATTAAATGAACGTACATATTTCAAAAGTTATACTTTAAAACTAAATTGAAATTTTTTTTAGTTATCTACTTAGCAGTTTTGAGTACAGTCTGGCAGCCAGTGTCAGCATTCCATTTGACGTTTAAGGAGGAAACCAAACAATTTAATAATAATATAATATCACAATATAATATAATATCACAAGGTGTGACCTGTAAAAAATTACAAAAGGGCGCCCGCAACATTTCGAGAAATGGGATGACGTTGCTTTTTATTCTCAGTTTCGACTGTAGAAATATTCGGCTATGATGGTTTACGTTGTCGAAATATTCTGCAACAATGATTTTGCACTGTAAAAAATATTAGGACTATTCCCTAAAATATAGGGAATACTCCCTAAAATTTAAGGACAAAAACGTACATTTTCATTAAAATGTAGGGAATAGTCCCTAAATTTTAAGGAAAATTCCCTAATCTTATCGAAAAATACCTTATCTTTCTGGCAACAATTTGTGCAAATTTTTTACTGTGTGGATTTGATATCCTTCCAGATAAAAATCATAACAAACTGGTATATAAAAAGTTCTTCTTTCGCTTTGTTTTTAATTCACAATGGCAATTTTCTGTAAAAAAAAACTAACAATTACAGCAGTGCTGACAACTTAAAAATTTTGATCTGCAGCTTAACTAAGCCGCAGCTTACTGAATACTGTGAAACTGAGTAGGCTTAAGTTCTGGGCTTAAGCCGCACGCGTGGCTTAGCTAACCTCTGGCTTAAGTCTGGACTGTGATACCGGCAATGAATTGTGAAATTAGAGAAGATAGTGATGGAGAAAACATTTCACGAGCAACAATCCAAAGGGACTTAAGTTTCCAGATGCCTCCTAAGTGGCAAAAGAAGGATATGGAAGTCATAAATGATAAATGTGAAATTGGGTTTTCCTATCCACCATTAGTTGAAACACCTTTTCAATATTTTACTAGATTCATTGAAGACAAAATTGTTCAAAATGTAGTATTCCAAACAAATTTGTACTCAGTACAACAGAGCGGTGTATCAGTCAATACCAGCTACGATGAAATATGTCGTTTTTCTGGGAGTTCATCTGCTGACGGGAATTATATCCATGCCGCAATATAGCATCTATTGTAGTAAATCTACAAAATACCCTCCCATAACAAATGCAATGGTTCGAAATCGCTTTTCAAAATTACGAACTTACTTGCACGTTTCTGATAACAGCAAGATGTTGACAAGAGATCACCCAAACTACGATAATTTTTTTAAGTTTGGTCCTATTATAATAGCGCGCAAAGACAATTTCAAAAAAATTGAGGCAGAAAAACACAATTGTATAGATGAAATGATGATCCCAATGAAATCGAAGACAAGTCTTCGCCCAGTATATGAAGAATAAGTCGCATAAATGGTGTGTAAAAGTATTCGCTTGAGCGAGCCGGGGGTATTTTATATGACTTGAAAATTTATTCTGGAGAATGGTGTTGTCAGCACTCTTTAAGGATTAAGCGGGGACATAGTTTTACGACACGTAGAAGGTCTTCCGAAACAGAAAATTTTTAAAATATACACTGATAACTGGTTCTTTTCGTTCGCTTTGTATCAGACTCTGAAACAGCAAGGATTTCTTTCATTTGGAAACATACGCAAAAACTGCTTGGCCAGGTGTGACTTAGCAAACGATAAGGATTTAAAAAAAGGACGAAGGGGGTTCTTTTGATTTCAAAGTAGATGCTTATATAGTAATCTTCTAATTTTAAAATGGTTTGATAACAAATTTGTCCATGTTATTTCTTCTTATAAGACGCCATTACCGATTGAAAATGTGAAAAGATGGTCTGCAAAAGAAAAGAAATACGTGGAAGTTCCCTATCCAGACGTTTATCGGAGCTAACAATTCAAAAATGGGTGAAGTGGATTTGCAAGATATGCTGGTAACATTATATAGAACAAATAAAGATATTACCTTCGTTTTTTTTTTATTTTATCGACGTATCTGTTGTTAACGCCCGGCTGCTTTACCGGCCACATTGCGAACAGTTGGAAGAAAAACATTGCCACTAGTAAAATTTAGAGCAGAAATAAGCCATGTACTCCTTTCAAAAGGCCAATGTACAATAAATAATCGGCGCCGTCCAAGTTATAGTCCATTGCCTATAAAGAGAAAGGTAGTTGCTCCTAGACCACCTCAAGATGCCCGACACGATGGATTAAATCATTGACCTGAACATATTCATCAAAAATCCAGATGCAGACACTGCGTTCATAGTTATACCCGAACTAGATGCGAAAAGTGTAAAATGCCGCAATGTTTAAAGGCTAAGGTTGTAGGTAATCTTATTGGAAAACAATTACTATTATAGACAATAATTATCTTTTTTTACATATAAGTACCCCTAACTACCAATAACTCCAATTGGAATCACAAAAATATTTACGTAACGGTAAATTTTTTCAAAAAAATTTGCACTAAAATTATTTAAATATATTCTTTCATAAATAAAAACATTGTTTGTTAGTTATTTTTTGCATTCTTTCATAATTCGGTGCTGAAAAGGTACAAGAAGAATATTTTTAAAAAATTAATTTGTCGGAAAAACTATTTAAAAAAAAATAGAAATTTCTTGAAAAATAAAGGGTGTTTCGTATCAGCAGGATGCTCTGCAGTACGATCTATTTCATGTTGTCTAAATTTTCTATGAATTTAGCCCGTATAGGGCTGAGCATTGAAGTAAATATTTGGTATTTCACACTCCAAAATTTTTTCTAAGTACATGTATGGGGTCAGAGTGGCTTTTTTTCCTTTTTGTCTATGACAGGCAGGAACCAAGCGACACTGAGGCTTAATAATTATATCAAAACCCTTTTAAATATGTAGAAGACATATTATAATTTGGGCAGTGTTAAATTGATTTGTTAAAAATTCTTTTCAGATACATCGGCCCTAGTGTCACCTTTTTCCTCATGGGTATCACTTTGAGTAACATACATTTTTGGGCCTTAACTTCTACTATTTACAAATTAAAACATGCAACTTCCAAGCATTTATTTACTAGCTGATCGCATTTACCTACACTGGGAGTTTCTTACCATATACACGTCTCGGGCGGTAAATTAAGTAAAACCGCCATAGCAGCTATAACTGTTCAGAGCATGAGGTGCTGACTAGTTAGCACTCTTCATAATATAATCTGGAATATCGACGGCACAATTATGCCCTAAGCGTGATGTCTCCGCAGAAAGTTCAGTGGCCTTTAATGACCATTACCAATTAATAAATTGAAAAGTTTTTCCAGAATTTTCATCTGAATACCGCAGGAACTATACCAAAAGTCATACAAGCTCTGAAATTAATTTCTGTTAATACCGGACGCAAATTATATTATCAATTTCCGGCCTAGCTCCCTAGTTCCCCAGCCTTGGAAAGTGAATCACTCGATATCAAAATCTTACAGGTCTGCTGGATATGTGTTCAGATATTGATCGATGATTCTAAAACGATCTTTGTAAACTTTAAATCCAGGATGAAAAATTGATTTTGAGGAAGTTTTTTTCTTTTATACAAAATAGTAAATTGCGAAATTTCAACTTTTTTGAGCATTACCTATCCATAGCGGGTTCCAAACTGTAAACGGGACACCCTATATAGTTGCTTCATTGTTTTGATTTAGTTGGTAATGAATTCCGAAAGTTTTGATGTCGACCTTCCAGAAATCGAATTCTACTGATTGCTATATAAGATCTAAAGGCACTTTCACATCAAAAACAAGAACGGAAAAATGTAAACCGAAAAACTCAATTTATTCCACTTTAAAACAAGATTTTTGTTCCAATGATTAATAAAATCTAAAGAAATAGGATAAACTAAAAATTTTACTGGGAAAATAGTTATATTTATTGCAGATTTTGAAGAAAAACACAACTTTTATGTTTTATCGGCCGAAAAACTTTTTCGGCGGAAATATTCGTCCGATAAAACATAAAAGTTGTGTTTTCTTAAAATTTCAAAGATAAATATTTTATTTTATTAGTAAAATTATTAGTTTATCCTATTTCCCATGATTTTATTAATCATTGGAGCAAAAATCTTGTTTTAAAATGGAATAGATTGAGTTTATCCGGTTTACATTTTTTCGATTCTTGTGTTTGATGTGAAAGTGCCTTAAAGAAGATTGGAGGTCCTCAGTTCTTTCAAACTCTGTACAACTTGCCTCAAATAATCAATGGTGGGTGGGGTATATACCATTGAGAAAACATTTGGTTGAAATAATGTCGTTACCATATTTGTTATTAGTCTTTTTAGCTAAACATACCTTTTCGGATTGACGGTTAGTGTTTATTTTATGCATAGGACCCTTATTGCCTCGCAAGTAAACCAGAGCACCATGTTTTTATACCTAGGTTAGGTTTAGAGGTTAAGAGGGTTGGGTTAAAAGTGAGGGCGACATGGCTACTAGGATCCTGTGGATACGGAAACCAGAGTTGATCTATTGCATCTTCCCCTCGAGTGGTTAAGCTAAGGCTAGCCTTATTATTAGCTCGATTATTACACTTGGGGCTAGCTTCCAAACCTTATTTGGAGTCACAAGTGCTTTTCCGGTGATTTCCAATATTAAAGCTGCAATCATGGCAGACTCATAACTGATATGCTTCGATGTGTCATCTTCGTCCTACCACAGTAGACACAATAATACTGTTATACTTACTGGTCCTATTTTCAATATTATTTGTTTTTTTTTTTAGGCAACACGCAAATCGCTTTTCTGAAACTATTTACCTCCCTCCATTACCTACCTATAGTTTTGTTTTATCTTACACCATAATTCATACCTCTACTGACTCTCACCTCAAACACGAATTTGTATTGTATAATGCATCATTCTTCCCATAAGCTCGAAATTGTATAAGTAATTCTTCTCCCCACCAATTGAAATATAATTTTACTATACAGAGATTTACTTGGTCTGCTTCGTCCCCAATTATCCAATGGATTCTCTGGATAATTGGTTTCCCCATTTCATTGCGAGAAAATATGGAATACTAGAGCAGAAAAGAAAACTGAATTCGATATTTATCCTCTGTATCCCTCAATCTGTTATAGGAACGAGCATCTGAGGATGAGAAGTTGATAAATACGGGAAACCATTAGAATGAAAAAAGTTCTACAAAAACAATATCATTTCTCTATTGATTTCCATTGAAATTGACTTGAGCTCTCCACTTAAATGATTTTCTTCGGACAACATAGAGGAAACTAGCAATAGAAGGATTTCATTGAGCATTCAAGGCTATTGATGAGCTCCTTCAAGAAAGCAAGTAGAGCACTGAGTAGTCTACTTCTCTGCTGTTTGCTAGAAATACGTGTATACTACAAACCGTAGACAACAAGAGTATTGCAAAGATTTCTTTCACGGAGTTTGAATTTAATTTATATGTAACCGTAGCTGCTTGCAGTAGATTTGAAAAGACCTTTCGGAAAGGGTTTAAGTAAAATGACGGTGTTTTAATAAGGATTCGAATATATAGATAACCAAAAGAAGTTGTGTTTTATAGGCATCCGGTTTAGAAAATTGTTTCTACATTATAAAATTAAGAGGAGTCCTTTCCGTGTGGGTAGCGGCTGGCGTGCTCATATTAACAGCAAGGAGCGTACAAAACCCATACTGAAATAGGGTATGAGGTCCCGGTGGGTTTTATATTTATACATTTATGAAGTTCCACGGTTAATCTGAACATATATGTTCAGGTATTTGCAATATCAAATACAGGTGTTCAGGTATTTGCAATGATAAAGTCATACTATTGGATATCAGTGTAGCCAAGTTTCCAGATCCATCACGTATTATGGCATAGCATACATTCCGCCTGTGAAATGACCCCGAAATAATATCAATATGAGTTTCCTAACGGAAAATTACGGATGATTTAATGTTCTTATATACATATGTAGTGGATAATAGGAATACAAATGCGAGATACTGTTAATAAGTTGTCCTGTAAACATTGACAGCGGGAACGGAGCCAGAAAACTCAATCTGATTGTTTACATCTTTTTTCTGTCGAATTTACTAGTTCCATCAATAAACTTTATCCCACTTTTTTTGGAGAGAGTTTGCCGCTCTTTCTTTTTCATAAGTACACCGTAAGACCTAAGACCGACGGGATCGAAGATATTTCACAAAACACCGAAAAACGGCAATTTTTTGTCCGTTTTTTGGGTATCACAAGTTATGCGGACAACCGGATTCCGGGGACTTTTCACACCTTATTTGGAGACCCGAAAGATAATTTTTAGCGTGGTTGGAGCTTAACCGAAGATGAGCCGATTTTTTGCCTAAAGTTTCTGGACTAATATGTGTTGGCAATGGATTCAAAATTAATAGAATTATGCATTAGCAGCCATGTTATCCTTGGTCGACATATATCTGACATCGGTGATGAACTGACCAATAAAGTTTAAATGTAGCGGTGTAACTGTTTGTTTTATGCTTCTGCTATGCATTGTACTCTTTTACAGTCGTATTTGTTTAAAATTGATTGATATGCAGTAGGAAGCAACAGAAAGAGTCTATCCTGCAAGAAAACTGTCGTAAATTTTTTATTGTTCGAATTCGCTGTAAAGTAGACTCGATCCCGTGAGATATTACAAGATGACGAAAAAATTAAATCCAAGACTATCAGAAAGTGCATTTTCGATGTATGAATATTAGCCTATATTTTTTTAGTCATTAGAAAATTGGTTTCAAATGATTGTCGTCTTCCACTTCAGATTTTAACGGAATTAAAGTATCATACAAATATTAGGGAGAGGGGGCAAGACGGACTATTGAGGTAAGAAGCACTTCCACTGATATTCGGAGTTCAAGCAGAGTGATCTGTTTGTGAATAGCAGCAATCAACGCAAAGAAGTTTCCTGAACGCTCCTTGTAAAAATCTTTCCTGTCATTCGAAAAAATTTAAAAAACGGCCGGTCGATGTTATTTCAGCCTGTATGAAATTTTGTAATTTTTATAACAAAAAGTGGCGGTTTTAGATTGTTATTTTGTAGAATAACCTCTTAGTTCTGATTTATGAGAAGCAGTATTAACAAGGTAGTTTTTTTCTATTTGAAATATATAAAGCTATTACTTACCTATATATTCGAGTCCTCCTTTGAGAAAAAACGGCTTAGTTTCCACAGGGCAAGAAGGACTAGTGGTACGTCTTGCCCCCTTAAGTACCACTGAAATTTTACCTTAGGATGCAGCTTTTATTATATGTATCTACAGGATGATTCGCACCTATAAAAAAAAAAACAGTCGAAATGAAACGTGGACAAAGACTTTCATGCAGAAGGCTATAGCTGCTATTACTAATAAGATAACTTTTTCCAAGTGCCTAAGACAACTCTTATTCGACAAGTAAAGACGCAAAATTCCTCGAAGAGACTTGGCCGTTTTATGCAAGCTTTTAATGAGGATCAAGAAAAGGAGTTATTTGGACACATTAATTAACAACCAGAAATGTTCCATCGGTGGCATTTCAACTTGCAGAAGCAAATAATTTAGAACACAAGTTAGACAATAATACTGGCCTCGCAGAAAGGGACTAGTTGTTCAATTTTCAGGGACATCCATATATTTCTTTTAGAAATCACGAACAAACATCGAAGACATGGGCTCAGGCTTCAACCGACCTATAATCACGGACTTTACAATGTATAAGGAAATGTACGACGAGAAAAAAATTTATTCACCAAAAATAATCAATGTGGATGAAACCGGGATTACAACGTTAGTGCTCTAATATGTTGCTAATTTTTTTTTTTTTCTTAATCCTGGATATATATTTTTATTATTTTGGGTACAAACTAAGTCTTCCAAGATGTTTGCTCTCAAAAGCCGCAAACAAGTTGGTACCTTAACATCTTCGGAAAGGGTTGTACTTTCAATCGCAGTTATATGCACGTCAGCATCTGGTTATTGTGTGCCTCCGACGATTATATTTGCAAGAAAGAGAATGAAAGCTGAATTAATGGACGGAACACCACGAGGATTAACTTATGCTTGTCACGAATCAGGGTGGATGCAAACCGAAATATTTACGGATTGGTTTCGCAACTTTATTCGATTTACTAAACCAACACCAGAAGATCCATATTTGATTATTTTAGATGGTCATGTAACGCATACTAAAAATATGTAATTTTAGGAAACGGCTGTTGCAAATAATGTAATCGTGCTCTGTCTTCCGCCCCACTGCACTCACAGACAGGGGCGGATTTGATCACTTGGCCGCCCTAGGCCTATGGAAGATTGCCGCCCCCTACTCCCTGTAAAACACGAAAAATTGAATGATCTATATCCAGTGAAGGGACCCCAGGCTAGAATTAGCGGAGTAGGCTGCCTCATAAATCGGAGTAGATTTGAAAAAATGGAGTAGAATTAAAAATAACACTTTCCAACGAATTATTTTATTTAAAAAAAACGAAAAAGTATAAAAATGTAATGAAATACCCACAACTACAAGAAAAAAATCAAAAATCATTCAAACATTTTGCCGTCCCCTAAATTTGCCGCCCTAGGCCCGGGCCTACTCGGCCTATAGGGAAATCCGCCCCTGCTCACAGACTTCAGCCGTTAGATGTATCATTGATGGGGCCACTGAACAATTATTTCTCTCAATCTTGTGAGAAATTTTCGAGAAATAATCCTAGTAGAATACTGACTCAATTCCAAATTGGGGCACTATTCAGTGAAGCATATCTAAAATCGGCCACACCAAACAACATTATAAGCGGTTTCAGAAATACAGGATTATATTCAGTAGATGAAGACTTTATTGCCCATTAACACTGCAACTTTCATGCAAAAGCATGTAGTATCCAATATACGGACAAACACCTCTGCAGCCGTTCCTCGGATTCCTTCTTTAATTCCAACACCGAGTACATTTGGTGAAACATCTCCAAGAGTAATATAACCACTTCCAAAAGTGTCTGCTACCGCAACCTTAAGAAAAACTAGAAGGGCAAAAGATACAGCAACAATATTGACATCAAGCCCATTCAAAAGAGAACTTGAGGAAAGTTTGATAAATAAACTAAAAACTAATAAAAATAATAGTGCTAAGAAAACAAAACCGAAGCGGGAAAAAAAATCTAAACCCGAAAGCGAAACTGATACAGACGACGACCTTCCATGCCTATATTGACACGGGTATTGCAGCAGTTCCAAAAAAGGTGATGGAAGAAGACGAATTAGTTTTTTGCAGTAAATGCAAATTTTAAGTAATATTATTTTCTTTTACTATTTTTGATTTTAACTCTAAGAACAAACTCTCAGATTTGTTTTTGTTATGTTTCTTTTTGAGTTTATTTCATGTTTTTTCTACTTTTTTATGAATTCCAAGTATTTACTTTATTTCATTATATAAATTAAAAACATCTGTAAAATACATGCGCTTTTAATTGTTAATAACTTTTTACTTTTATTTTAAAGTCCATTTTACCACTTGCATAATTACTTTTGCCCCACTAATGGGGCAAAGCGGTTTTTTTGCAGTCCTCTGCAAAATAACTTTATACTAATGTAAAATAAAGACGTCAGTATGCATTTAAAAGCTTTGGCGGACATTTCGTCCATATAGCTAGATTTAATTGGATTAATTTCTTAGATGGTCCGTTCTGCCCCTGTATCCCCTACAAACGAGATTTAATTTCCGTAAGGCTATTATAACTATGGCTGCGATGTGTAGTCCATAAACTAAAAGTCATACAAGTGAACTTAAAGAGGCCGAAAAGAACTTCAATAGGAATTTGGTGATTTACGCCTTTGTAAATTGCAAATTTCAAAAACATATTTATTTCAACCAAACGATATACAAAGTCATGAAATAAAGTTGGATACATATTTGGTACAGTATTATATCACTCAAAAATTTAGTCGCCTTTATCAGACACTCTCCACTCACATCTTTTATAGATTAGATGCATTGATCATAATCAATGAGATATGTGGGATATGGGTGAATATTTCAAAAGACCGATATTTTATACATCAAATTGGCAACTCGCTAAATTGTTTAAATTATTTTTAATTTTTGTTCATTTGGGTTAATAATTATTTAATTAACAAATTACCACAAACGTCCATATAATATTATCATTTTTAAGGTTCTTTTTATCCACGGGAATGACAGGTTGCCGCGGAAATTAGATTATAGCATGGGCATTACATTTTTCACACAAAAGATTAGAGCTTCACAGAAAAATAATTTTATTAAAGAAAAATAACAAAAAATAAATTCATTTTTTATAAGAAAACTTAGCAAATTCAATATATATATATATATATATATATGCAGTGCTTAAAAAATTAATTTCAAAATAGGTATTATGAAACGTCTATTATTTTGGGGAATTTATAAAAAACACAATATCCACGTTGTTCAATATATGGAGATGATAATATTTTTCAATTTGGTTAAAATTGGCATAAGAGGCATCTTCTTGATTTAAACTAAAAAGATGGTTCTCCTTTTTTTATTACATATTTTAAAATACATTACTTTAACATCGTCATTTTCCAGGTCTATTTGACAAATGGCAGCGTATTTATATATACGTGTTATACCTTTTTTTCTGTTTGACCGTCAATTAAAACAATTATATAAACTCCAGCCTTTATGTTCGCTTTTATAGGTAATCGTGGTATATCTTTTACTGATAATTCTAGTTCAGTGAAATTTTCATCCGAACTATATACATCACTAAATTTTAGTCGATTAATTTTTGTTTTGCCGGAATTATAGGAGAAATATCACTTGAACTTGAACTACTTGCGAACGAATTCAAATCACATATTTGATTAAAATCTAAAATACCTAGTTGATGAAATTGCATTCGAAACAGCTTAACGATCTTAGCTACAATTTTTTGGTGATGATAAATTACCCAGTAACTTTAAAAAAAAATTTTTTATTTAAATTAAGTTTCTGATATACAGGGTGTTTCCCCTTAGGAGGTCCATAGAGCGGGAGGTGATAGTACTCACCTAGACGAACCAAAAATTGTATGGCAGTGGGGGGGGGGGGGCAATATCAACCGTTTAGGAGTTACAGGGTGATTCATAAAAAAAGCTAGGTTTTCACAAAACACCCTGTATGTTAGAAACTACCGGGCGTATGGTCACAGTTAAGGGCTCACTGTATGCAGAACTTCATGGCCTTTCCAACGACAGCTCAACCAGCCCCGTACCCCTCTCCCCTCAGAAGTTATGAAGGTCTAAACTAAAAATTTCGGATTTTCTTTCCTTTTTTTTTACTTTGACCTCTATTATTTTTGCAAAAAGGTCATTAACATAACTTTTTTTTATAAAAACTGTAAACTGCAGACTCTCCTCTTTAAGTTGACCTATTACATCGTATGTGTTAACTGTAGCCGTTAAACAGTTATTAACTCATAACCTATTCAGGTCACACCGAAAAAAGACGATATTTTTTAAAATGTCGTGCTAAGGGAACAAATTATCGTTGAGAATAGGTTTGAAAATAGGTTTGAGAATAGGTTTAGAGCTAATAACTCTGTTTTTTCTTTTGATAATTCAATAACTTGGCACGATCATATTTGGTATTTTTGTAACTCGATTATATACAACGATAGTTTGATAATTGCTTGTATTTTTTTTTTATTATCCTTCCTGCTAGTATGTTCTGAAGAATTTTTTTCTCTATTTTTAGTTACCTTATTATAACTATCTTTCAATTGATCCTGCAAAGCTTCAGAAAAAAGAAGTCTGTTGACAAATTTCGGGTTGGAGGAACATGGGTTCTCTGCACATACATATTATTTGTACTCGAGTATTTGGAGAAGGATTTTCCAAATTTTTTGTTTTTCAATTTAGTACGTATTATCTGTTTCCGTAAACATAATAATTTTACTTTAATTTTAATTTTTTTATAGCACCTTTTTTTTAACTTTTTGTATCCATCCATATTTTTCAGTACGTAATGTTTTTTAACTTATTAATTTTCGATAATAAATCTACTTCTGTATTGCTAATTCGATCTAATATTGGACGAAATGGTTCAAAATCGGGTTGATTAATTGAAATTACGACATCTACTGCGTCAGGAACCAACATTTCTTGATTTAAAGGTGATAATGGTGGAGTGTTATTTTGTATGAACCGAACTTCAGCTACTTCATTTTTTGTTTGCTTCTGCTTTATTTTTTCTATGATTCCTCATATTAATTTTCCACCTCTTCCTTTGTATACGTTGCTCCCGTTTTATCATATCTTTTATTCTTTTTACTACCTTGTTTTCTTTCTTCTTTATATATCGCCGTTAATATTTGTTGCGCATTTCTTACAGGATCTTCTTTAATTTTTCTACAACGTTCTTTTTCTGCTCGTATTTTTTTTTCGTCTTCAGCCTTTTTTTTTTTTGAATCGGTTTTTCCGTTTTTACTTCTTGAAGGTGCCATGAAAGTATACACAAACCTGCAAAATACATTCCAAACAGTTTACAAGCGAAAACTCATGAAAAAGTTATTTCCATATCTTTGTGTAATTACCGTGTATGCACGGGAAAACATGGAAATAACAACACTGAAATCACAAATAAAGCAGTATTTTTGCCATAAAATGTTAATCTAAAATTGGTTTTACATATACTACACCACATTATATTCTTAAAAATCATATTTAATTTAATGATATTATAAATAAATAATACTTACCACGGTAATTACAAAATCACTTGACAAAATCTTTAAACAACTATTCAATTCGAAATATTTCGCGAGACTAGCATTTTTTTCTAAGTAAAACATGGACAATTTTTAAAATACCATTCCAACTATAAACACGATGGAACATGTTTCGATTCCCAAAATGTTTGTTTTTACTTTTTCATTTTGGTCACAGAAATGTCAAAATATGATGGGACACTCCCAATTTTACCTAAAATATGTACTATTTTTTAATTTATTTTTTAATTTAATATATCAAAAATAATGGAACAACCTTTTTATACAATGCTGTATCCTTAGATTTATCATTTTCTTTTTTCTCTTTTTGAAATAATCGTAATTATTTACCTACGCATGGAGACACGACATGGTAATGACATTTTCGTATTTAAGATATATTATCTATTTAAATCTGCGAAAATATTTAAATATTCTACTTGGTGCTAATTAAAACACATATTTAACTAACAAGTTCAATAGGGGAAATTTATTTATTTTTTTATTCTGTATATGTTAAAATTGCCTGAACACAGAATATCAGCCTTTGAAATATTCATCCATATATTATTTTCTGGAAAAAAAAATATAATTATTTTAAATGACCTAAAGAAATTAGAAAGAAATCTCCCGTCGCGACCACGACGAAACTTCCGTTTTTAAAAGATGCCCGTTTTTTCTAATCCTGCTTTAAAACGCAGATATTGGAATATTGTTTGAATCAAAACACAATATTCTAGTAAAACGGCACTAAAATCATTTCCGTTTGTTAGAAATTGCCGTGACTCGACTGGGATAATGCTTATGAAAGCCCATGTAATGAAAATCATTACAAAGTGCTACAATCGATATGCTCCTACGAGGGTTATTTCTAAAGTAAACATCATTTGTATCTGCTGACAAAGCAAGTCAACATTTTGTAGTATGGTATACAAGCTATCATCAGAAGCTTATCCCAACTTCTTTTTGAGCTTTTTCAGTACAATAACTCAAATAATTTCTGAGTGCTATTAATAATGTCGTTCATCGAAGGATAAGCCTTGCAGCTTGCCTCATTTAAGGTAAATAAAATTAAAGCCTGCTGTTTATTTGCTTGATTTATTTAAAAATTCTTTAAATTATTTCAGAGAAAGTTATATAAAGAATTCCTTTTATAAGGAAAACAAGTAACAAAGCTAGATAGAACTGGTATAAGACCAATTCTTATGATGCTGTAAATGAATACTCGCACGTAATTTCGTATGGTTACCTATCTGCACAAGTTTGATTTTTGAAGTGGTTTTTCGCATATTTCTAAAACGGTTCGATGGAAAGTATTTAAATGATGATGACCAATTTCATAGGATGTCATATTCTGGAGAACTTTTCAGCGCAATTCAAACGTCACCGTAAAAATCATGAACTAACTTTGAGGAAAATTACTATGGTTAGAATAGTCACTATCGCTTAAAATCTATGTATATGTCGACACTGAAAAGCATAAACGTCGTAACCGACCAAAATAAAACTTTTCACTAGAGCCCAAAAACTTTTTCAAAATCAGAAAAAAAATCAAAACGTCAAAACTATTTGTGATAGAAATGCTATTTTTGGACAGATTTTTTTTAATTGTACCCACAATTTGCAATAAGTAGAATTATGCTAAAGTTAGTATAAGTATTAGTTTTTCCAGTTACAGCAATCCGTTTTTTGTTTTATGGACCTCAAGAATGTCGTATCTGAATAGCTGTAATGTATGGAACGAAATCAATGTTAAAAAACTTATGGCAATCGAAATGCTGTATCAAATATACCTTATTTATTTGTATGACATATGTGAGGTGTATCCAAGTTCTATGTTTAAAACAAGATCTAAGATCTTTTGATGTACAATAGCACAGAATAAAACAGGTAGTTTAAATTATAGGCTGTAGCTACTATTAATTTTTTATTTAGTACTATTTTAACGTAGTAACACCGTATTCTGAGTTATCTAAAAGTTAAAAAGAATAAAGTAACTGCATCTCTCATGCAAAACTAAGCAAGAACAAAATGCATATGAAGCAAATTGTAATAGTCAATAAGTCCTTGAAAATGCAGTAACTTCGAACAATGTCGAAAGTTAATGACAGAAGCCATCATTTTATGATCCGCAAAAATGATGTAAGCCTCTCCTGCCGTCAAACCTTGGATGCTGTATGTACCTCGCTTAAAAATTTGCAAACCTTCCTTTGGTTTATGCATCATGTGTTTGAAAAGTAGCAAACTGCAAATCAAGTCGAAGTTACTGGAAAAAGTAGAGGTATTTTAAATGGCGTAAATTATTTTATTTTCATCGTAGAGATATAAGAACCAGACCATTCAATGCAGTTTTTTTTTCTGATTCAAATGGCGTATATAACGTATTTTCGTCATTTTGGTCGGTTACGACGTTTATGCTTTCCAGCGTCGATATATCTACATAATCATTAAATAATTAAATGCTTTTTACGTAATCTGCAAGCTTCCTACTTTTAATTGTAAAAATAAGTAAAGAAAGTAAGTTTTTAGATAATTTATGTAATTTTACATTTAATTACATATACATTTTGTATCGTACTGTAATTTTGTGTAAAAGTACATACAGTACTGTGATTTTACATTTATTCATAACCAACTTTTGTATCGTACTGTAAATTTGCATTGCATTCCCCATATTTAAAAAGGAAATTTCAATAAAACATAAGTTAATACGTTTACATTTATCTCTATTCTTCCCTTCAGTACTCTGCTCATGCTCATACGTTTATCAGGATGTGTTGCTATGAATCATTAGGGAAAATATCAGAATACGGTCGCCAGTCAGTGTTTAGTTTGAAGTTGTAGAGTGCAGTTGGTGATAGATCGATCCTAACAGTTACCTTAAAAACCGTTTTAAAAATCAACAAATATTTTTATGTATGCAGTATTTTTATAATTGAATTTCGCTCAAAAAAACTCAATCATGGAAATACTGCATACCTACAAATATTTATTTTTAAAATGATGATTTCTTAGGTAGCTGGTAGCATCGAAACTAGTATTACTTCTTTTACGTGTTGATTGTTAATCTATTCTTATTAGTGCCATGGTCATAAGATTTGGTCTCAGACCAATTCTAGCTTTTTTACTTGTTTATGTATGTAATTTATTAATTTCCGTACGAAAAAATTACATAACTATTGGTAAATTTACATATTCATAAATAATGAAAAATTACATTATACTTATGTAACTTAGTTCCACAGCATTATGTAAATTTACTTATCGCATTTTACATCGGAAAAAGAAAAATCCATAAACAATAAAATTACATACAATGCGGAAATGCTTTACATAAGGTTATGCAGTGCGCATAAAGTTGTGTAAATTTCCGCTACTATTGTTGGCAATTTGTTGTTGTTATAGTAGCGGAATTTTCAATATATATTTTTTATGGTGAGGACTGATCGTTTTCACAGTATACGTACAAATCTTAAAGTTTTATATGGCAACACCAAGAATCCGTTGCCCAATTTAGTCCATTACTATTTTCATGAAAACACTGTGTACAAAATTTCAGTTCTCTACGGTGACGCGCTCTCAGGCAATGTGCAAATATACAGTAAAAAACGAGATTTGTTTATGGCAATCATAGCAAAGTGTTACCCAATTTGTCCCATTTTCGAACTTAAATTTACTTTTTTCTAAAGCCCCCGTGTGCAAATTTTCAGCTCATTAAATATACGCGTTCCCAAGCTATCGTGCGGACGGACTCGCTGACGGCTGGACAGACGAACAGACGGAAGTCTCAAGTTGGAGATAGTAATGGCTTTAAAGAAGAGAAATTTTTTCGTCAATAGGGGGCTGGTTAATATTGAAAAAAAAAACAAAAATCACACTTTGTTGTGTTGTCCTTTATCCCGTAAAATTTTTGCATAAATTTTTTGAAAGCTTTTTCACTTTCTTTCTAACAATATACATAAAAGAAATACAGGTACACAAGGCAAGTTACACAAGCAATTGTCGAACTGCTAGCTTCGTTACTGAGCTAAGACTGGCAGGGACCAGAAGGTGAGAGTCGAGTCGGCATTATCAACTACACCGTAAATACACAAAAAATTAAATTTTTATTTTATTGGTTTCCAAAATTTTAAAACCTGGACAGTATAGAAAACCCCGCCCGGACTCTCCCCGGGCGCCCTTCAAACTAGAACAAATCCGGGGAAACCCGGACGGATGGCAGCCCTAGGCGTGAGAAACAAGAGTGATATCTTTTTGGAAGCCGATCCGCGATGAAAACACTTCGACCGTACGAGTTTTAGTGAATTCAAGAGGAATTTGTCTTTTATTTTTACGCAAAGTACCAACTGACGTTAGCTTGTTTTCTTGATGCAAATGTTGGACAAGTTCGTAACTAGGAAACCAGTTGTCAAAAGTTAGATTAAGGTTTGCACCAACTTTGATTTAATAGCTGCCTGGCTGTCAGTGGCTGTATACACGTATATGTCGCGTGGGATCTGTAGACATATTTATTAATATTGCTGTCTGGTAAAATGCTATGAACACAGTCCTTAAAAAACTACATTTGTCGGGCAGTCTATAAGATTCATGCCACCACCAATCTCTGCTACTATGGTTGCTTTAGGAGATTTATGTTCCTGAAGGGAAGATAATTTTTCGATGAGAAAAACATTTTTGAGGTTATATGGTTAATTTTTTACTTACCTATAAACTTTTTTGAAAGCTGGTTATTATAAAAAACAAAAGCCAGTAGTGATACGAATAAAGCAAGACTAAAATAGCGGTTCAGTACGCAAAACTATCTGATCACATTACAGCCAAGAAAGCATCACAAGGACCACATTTTCGAAAAAAAACTAAAATCTCCCATAATTTCGAAAATAACATGAAATACAAAAAAAAAATTGATATAACGTTTTCGATTGCAAATCATTAAATCTTTTAAGGCTTTCAGTATTGGGCATACTGACTTATGCCCAATCGACCATTGTAACCGATTTTCTTCAAACTTTGCGAATAACTTATAATTCGCTCGCAAATCACAAATATCACAATTATTTTTCACGGAAACTTACACTTTCTTCACTTTTAATATCACAAGCTTTGCACTGCACACCGCCATACAATTTGATAATAAATACTCTTCCTCTTCTTTTAAGTAGCAAGGAAATGCTCTTATTGGTGGGTATATTAATACCTTCCCATCATTCGGGTTACCTCAATTAATACTCGTACTGAATAAAAAAACGCAATGCTGGTAACCCGATTGTTGTGAAGGTATGTATATACCCACCAATAATTGTATGGCGGTGTGCAGTGCAAAATTTGTGATTTTAATAGTGAAGAAAGTGTAAGTTTCCGTGAAAAATAATTGTGATATTTGTGATTTGCGAGCGAATTATAAGTTATTCGCAAAGTTTGAAGAAAATCGGTTACAGTGGTCTATTCCTGACTTGTTCCCAGTATTGTATACCGATGGTTAAATTGCACAACCTCGTAAGTCGATTAATTCAAATTTTACAGGAGGAAGAAAAAACGTTTACAAAGTTTAATTATCCTCTTTGGAAAACAATTGAGGCTACAAAATTCGCTAAATAATACTGGTTTTTAGACATTTAGTAACATTTTAAGAATTAGTTGTGTATTACAAAAATAAACGACTTACGAGGTTTTGAAATTTGATTTGTAAAATTTGCTTGTACTTGCGAGGTTTTGTAACGCAGGGATCATTATAATAATTATTTGGTACGTTGGCAAAGGATAATTTAAACAATCTTGATTGAAAAAAATAATATTTAATTGCGAAAATTTGGCAAAAAATCAAATCCTGTCCAACTTAAAACGAGCAACTGCAACTAAATAAACGTAAATCTCCTAAAACTATATAAACTTGACACAGGTAACAGCTGATAAATTTAATTGTTAATCATGTACAAGACTTTCTTAAATTCCCTAAAATCTACAGGTATAAACTTTTTTAATTCCTGTAAGTGATTGAACTTATCGACTTTTATTTTGAGTGGTTGGTGGTATAGTTGAGGAATAATCAGGTTCTCTTGCTGTTTTTTTATCCGCCTTGGAATTTTTACCCTGTTGTCATCATAATTTATTTTATAGTCAATAGAGTGTAGCCCAGACATCGAATATCGGTAACTTTAGGATCCTTGGTCGTATTGCCAGGACGAATAGAGGAATAGTTACTCAAAACAGAATATTTTTTGAAAAAATCGTTAGAGATATAATGAACTTTGTAAGGATCTTTTAGTTTTGCACGTTGGCAAATCTGAACGTAGCAACCGGGTACGTAAACTTGTCGATTTTTAAGTTTTCTTTCAATACAAGCATGAACCGAGTCACACTCCATTTGAGTGTGACCCTTTTCAAGATAATATTCAAAGATTTCAAGCTTTTTATCCTCGGCAAGGTTTAATAAAGCGTTAGATAAAGTTACGTTTCGGTTTTGATAACCACATCCGTCACTGAAAACTATTACAGTTTTCGAATCTGGAGTCAAATTTTTATAAATATAATCAAGAATGACTGAGGTAAACTCATTGGCAGTTACTCTCCCAGCACCTTCATGCCAGATGTAACAGTCTGCTTTACCAGTAACCAGGTTATAAAACGTAAAATTATGAACGGTCAACTTCATTTTATAGTAGGAAGCAGAAACCTGCAGCCGAAGTGCTGTCAATACGGCTGGTACAACCATAGTAAATATTAGTGTAGATGGATTGGTCTTAGCTAGTTCTTTTTGTCTGTCTTTTTCGGCACTAGCCATATTTTTTCTTGCAATATGAGTTTGATATTCATCTTCTTTGACGGTGCCCACGGAATATCCAATGCAGCTGTCACATTGATCTTTCCTAAAACAAGACACACAAATTTAAGTAGCAAAAAAGAACAATCTTACAGTTATCTTACATTGGTTGAAAAAGAGACAGATTTTGATTATAAAATTCATTCCTAAATGTGGTATGATTTAGTACTCGAAACTTTTGCTCCGCGCATTGTTAACTATAAAATCTGTATAGGTCATTAATATTTTGCCACTGGGAATTTAAATAAAATTTAGCGGTGTCTTTGCGGCAATAATGGCTATCCATTTTGGGAAGTTCAGACAGCAATCTAATCAGAAATTCCTTATCTTTAGAGACTGGTTTAATTTTTCGATTTGTCATCCGCGTCGGTGTTTTATTAGCTGGTTCGCTGGCTACTTCCAAGTTCTTTTTCATCCAACTATGGAAACTCCACTCTCCAATAGCAAGAGTCTCAAGAAACATTTTTTTACAAACTCGTTTCCGCATGTTTTCTTTGTTTAAATGGAATACATAAGATGCATTTCTCTGCTTACTTGTAATATCTGAAAAAACAAAAATTGGTATTACTTTAGAAAAGTAAGTAGGACAAAAAAGTATTACTAGTCCGGTTAATTTTAACAGGTGTTGCATCAACCAATCCCGTTATATAAATCTTTTTTCCCTTCCAATCGAAGTTTTGTCAAAAATTGTCAAAAATCGACTGTCTTTCTTCCTCGGAAAAAGTTTGGCAATAACACTGTTTTGATTTTTTTGAAATATTACAATTACAAGCAGGCCCCATTTTTCTTGATTTTTTTTTTCAACTCTGTTGTATTTCTTTGTGTCTTTGTTTAATTTCGTTGCAGTGTAATTTTCTCCTTTCATTCTTTTAAGTTTATTTTTATTACGGTCCCAATTAGAGATATTTACGTTTTTCCCTTCAGATCTTTTACTTCTTTTAACAATTATCGTTTCTTCTTAGTCATTCTCGGGGGAAATTTCGGACTCTGAAGAGCCATGATGGCTTTGTTCAGATTCAGAATGAAGTTCTGAATTGACATACTCAGAACTGGTGTCTTTGAAAGGCTCACTCTCGGGTTCGCTGCTCTCGCCATCACTGTTCTTATTTTCGGATTCAGTGATGTTAATATTGCATTGCTTTGTTTTATGGATATCTATGGATTCTTTTAATGGTAATGTCGGCAGGTTTTCCCTAATATTTGTATTTTCTTTACTAGGGGTTCCGCCCGGGTTAAAGTAATTGCTTGTTGATGGTTGTGTTTCAGTAAAATTCTTTGAGTTTTAAATCTCTTTCAACGATAATGCTACTACATTCTTCTAAATCTGACATTAGAACTTGATCCAGATCTTCGCAGAAATCGTCTTGAATTTTATTTTTGGTTTGCAGACTATAAAACATCGACAAAATATAACCTCTAATATCACAAACTACGCCTATTTAAGTTAATAAACAAGGCAAAAGAACTTACCCATTGTAATCTTTGTTGACCGCTAAAGCTAAACTCACAATATATTTACCAGGAGTGCCTAACATACTTAATTAATTTTAAGTCACTAAAATCTTGCCGAAACCCAACTTGTTTAACACGTCAAACCTGGTCGAAAACTCTTAGGTTATTATTTCATATGGTGTCGACAAAATAAAGTTAAATGTGAAAACCTCGTAAGTCAACTAATGAGCTTTCATGCTTTACCTAATTTCCATGTTAGTTTTACTAGCTGTTGAAAGATGGAGCCAACAGTATTAAAAACTGAGAATATACTTACGAGCTTTAGCAGTTTAAAGGAATCCGATATTTGCAAACTTTTTCTACCAAAAACGCATGATGACAAAAATCTCGACTTACGAGGTTTTGCACTTCAACCATCGATACTCAAACTGGAACACCCGTACAATGACTATATTCCTCACTTTCAGTTTTGCATGAAAATTTTATTGAAAAACGTGTTTCTCTTTCAAAACTGGATACGTTTTCTGGCATTTTATTTTTATTTTATGGAATACATCTGTTCCTTTTTAACGGGTAACCTCGTTCTATCGTTTCCTAACATCTTGTTACAATCGTTATTCGTTGACCATAGTATGACCAGTCCACCAAAATTCGAAGCTATATGTAAATATTTGATAAAGTGTACTTAATTACTTCTTGTCACATTCCCAGCCTTCTATAACGTCTTTGCCGGATAGGCAAGTCTAGATTTTCAGTTATACATATAACCAGCGTGCCAGTAAAATGTGTCTCAACACAAGTCTTCACTTATAGTTTTTATTTGCTGAAGTAAAATGTTGGAAAAAGAACGTGAAAGTATTTTTACCTCCAATTCTCAAAGTACGTAAGAAATTTGTTTCCTGTAAGCACACGCGTTACCTATGTACGCGCGTACATATCATATACCTACGTGCTTGCGTAAAAATACTAACAACTTCCAAGCTCCCGCAAATAAAAAGCATCCTTCCCTCAAGCGTCATAACAGAAATTGCTATAATTCCCATAACTTTTAAAAACGAAAAAAAAAGTTGACAAAAATGTAATTTCAACAGCGATTTTACCTCTTTAAAGTTGTCAACTTTTTCATAAGCGGGTTTGCCTCAGTTACCCTTGAAAAAGGTAATAAAATCCTCGTCTAGGAGCCGACTCAGTCCATCATCAAAAAAACCTCGTCTGATCTCATTCATGACACCATCATACACCGAAAACATCCAATCGAAGGGGATGACAGCGTTCAACGTACAACAGATGGGGGTGTGGAAACAATGAATAGAAAAAAAACATGTTCATGCGAGGCTGTGCAGGGTGAACGAGGATGGCCGCTATAGATGGTGCGACGTTACGTAGAAGAAAGTAGAAATTGGGTAGATTATATAGGGAGGTAGATAGGTAGGTAGGTTGGAATATTTCTACAGAAAAATAGGCAATATCACCCCCAGAAGAGCTACTTCATGTGAATGTCAACGAGCTCAATGGAAGGTTTCAATACGCGCAATTCCTGTAGGTAGCGTTACAACAATGTCGGGAACAGTCGGTGGTTGGTCTATAGATGGCTCAACGTTGTAAGGTAGGTAACCAATGTGCGATATACCAACTTACTTCGACGGATAATATACAAAACATAAATTTTACCAGTTAAAATGTGTACTACGGTTACGAGAGTGCGTACGATGAATGGGTGAGTTGTGTGCGAAAAACGCGTTCTGTAATAAAGATTGAACTGAACACGTTACGTTGTTGGGTCGGGCCCGTGGATAGAAAATTGCAGGGAAATCCATTAAATCTGCTGGGAGCAATTTTAGGAAAAGCGAAAAAAAAAGAAACAAAACCGAAATAAAAATGGAAAACTAACAAAATTCGTAAAAAAAAAGAAAAGAGAACTTCACACGGCACAAAAAAAAACGTGGAAACATATAAAAATGATGGATTCGGTCGTACAGTTTCTGATGAAATATTTATGCGAGTGAGGCTATTTCTGGTGACGTGAGAGTGGGTGTTATTGGTTACAGGATGGATATACCTATTCGTGGGAACATCCACCCGAATTTGGAGTGGTTTTGTCGTACATTAAAATTCAAATTCTAAAATTAATCGTTAAAGTTTCTTCTAGAATGCCTGAATGAAGTTTAAATAGGCCGATTTGACGACATCTGTCTGTTCAATTTCAGGACCCGCAACCAGTTCGTCTGCCTGCCAAGGAACAATACTATTTTCTCTGTCGCTAAAATTCCGCTGTTCTCTTAATAATTCAGATTGGATGTTGTCCTCATTGTCAACTGGAATGGTCTTATTGTAATCTTATATATGTATATATATACATATATATTTATATATGTCTGACAAATAACATTTTGATCCACTTTTCACCGACAGGATTTTATGGTCTTGGAGGGGTTTTGTACACGTTTTGTACATCCCAATTTTCATCTCACTCGAAGAACATGGATTACTATTGGGATACTGATGGTTGAAATTCACAGCGTCAAAGGCAAATTCAAGTTGGTATGATAAAGTAAAAGAATGGATAGAAGTCACTAGACATACTGAAAGAGATATATACAAAAGTATC
Organism: Dioctria linearis; assembly: GCA_963930735.1. Lineage (NCBI taxonomy): Eukaryota > Metazoa > Arthropoda > Insecta > Diptera > Asilidae > Dioctria > Dioctria linearis. The sequence goes on from OZ005741.1 coordinate 310,378,898, forward strand.
CGTTTGACATCGTCATCCCCAGCCAGAGGAGCAAAAATTAAACTGTCATCCTGGCTCTTGGTTCTTTAAGTAAACTGTTTCCCATTCAGCATACATATGGCGATGAGCATGCTAGCAGGAAAGATGGTAATGCTCAGGAATTTTCCATTTTCCACTGAATTGAGAGTGTTCAACTGTGTAGGCTTCTTTGCATAGAATAAAGTCAAAAGAATAAAAGCATCCCTCCTCCCACAAAAGGACAATGTACAGAAGTCGAGAATTTTTCGTCTATTTTTTTTATTTATTTTTTTTTTTTGTTTTTTTGCTAAGAATAGTGCCACCATCATCATGCATATCATTCCATCCCCGTTCATCTCATCCTTATTTTATACTTTAAGGCGCTTTTCTTATTTTTGTTGGCATGTTATTTTCCTCGGATTATCATGACTCGTTCAAAGAATTTAAAAGTAAAACGAAGCGATTTCACCCCACTTTATTTATGCTTCGGGGTGAAATTATTGTCGTCTTCGTCGACATCGTCCCATTCTAAATTTTTATTTTAAAATACGAGCAAATGTGGTTCTAATGTGAATTTATGAGGGTCATATGCATACAACTGGTCTGCAAATCTTCAGAACGTGCATGAAATTCTCTATTGAAATGATTCAAATGAAAAGGAAAAATCTCGGAAGATATATGGCAGAAGCTTGCCAAGGTTATTTTAAATACAATAATAGAAAGTGGGGGCAAGGTCAGTGATTTAAAAGAGAAATGGCCATGTTTTTAGCTAATCTAAAAAATGTTTGCTTGTGCGTAGAATCAGTTTTGTTTAAATGATTAGATGCTTTCGTCAGATCTTCTGTTCATTAGAAAAACTGTTTTTATAATTATTTTCTATGTACTACTGATATTTCTACTTAATTAATACTACAGAGAAATAGTAGGTAGCTATCCATCTTCTTCTAGTGGGTGCAGCGTCCATAAAATTTGATCTCCTTATATTTTTTATGGGTGTCCCTGTATGACTGCACTTTGTTGATTCGAGAGTAGTGGTATTGCGGTTTTCGATCCAATTACATTTCCTTTTTTTTTTACTTTCGATAGCGATAACTTCTAGAACTGGCAATCTTTAGAGATTTTTGTTTCGACGTAGATCCACTTATGCGAAGCTCTTCATTTCTAGTTGCCGTGCTTTGTATTGAATTGCCTTCCACGTCAGGAAACTATGCCGGCCTACAATACTCCAAGGTATCAAAATGATTTATGGTTAAACATGCAAAGAATCATGAAACTTTTAGATTTTTGTACACAGTATGATTGTAACCAGCCCCCCCCCCCCCCCCCGCTGCTGTTTATTCGACGATTTCTCCTTCTGGCTCTTCATCCGTTTGATAACTAGAAAACCGTGTTTACCAAGTAAGCTAAAAAAAATTACGTAACAGTTTCGTAATATGATGATCGTAGATAGGTAAAATCGAGCACATTCTTCCTAGTGTTGCCATACATAAGTTTTTATTTTTAATAAATGACTACCTTAAGATATGAAGGTATAATTTCTCGATAATCAAAGTACAATGGCAATGGAATCACGTAAAGAAGCACCAGCCGAATGTCTTTGATTGTGGGGACGGAATAGTTCTGTAGAAATTTGGCAATAAAAGCTTGGTCAATAAGATGTGGCTACAAGAAGCAATACGTACAAATTCTGCCCACTTGGAGAAGACTTATCTTCACTCCTAGTAAAATTGACCAGTTCGGGATTCAATATATAGAGGGCTACACGGATTACCAAATGGTCACTATATGTGGCAAGCATGATCAGGTCATGATCAGGACCATATGCAAAAAGCCCTTTCCAAAGTCCGCATATGATGTTTGAATAAAGCATAGATGGCACAAGAGCCAGATGTCGCATGCTGTACCAAAAAAGTATACAAAATTTATATGGCTGCGTGGTTCATTCCGGAATGGATCACAACATTTGAATTGATGTGTATACGTCGAGTGATTCATAATTTTTCGTATCGGAAGTGTTAAGGAATTCGATCAAATATATAAAAGCATTATAAAAGCATTTGCTTTCGGCACACTCTAAAACATCATGTTATGGTCCATTCCAGAATGCACTACCCATTTCACAATCTGTATACTCTGCTCTAGTACGTCATGCAAAATTTAGTTCTTGTGCCATCTATGAATAAAGCCAGAAATCCCAGCAAAATGAATATTATTCCGTTCAAAAGAAGAACGAAGCTTTCACTAACAGTACCACTTCTAGATAATACGTAACTAATATTTTTGAATGAAGTCAAATTTCTGTCCAAAAGGACGGAATGAGCGGTAGGATACCTTCTACAGGCTTTATTGGTTGAATATGAAGTCTGAAGCCAAGAATAATGTACTGGATGTACCCCACGGTTGTTAGACTTGTCACTTAACCGGTCTTCGTATGGTGGCCAAAAGTCACCAAAGAGCAAACAGCCATGGAAGCTTAATTACATCTTCTACCTGCGCATTTGCAAGTGAAAAGGGAAAGCGATCTCCAGTGCTATCAGATTGCAGTGATTTACATACGGCTCACAAATGAACAGTGGAGTCGGACTGGGGCTGTCCTCTACCCCTACGTATTCCAAGCTGAGGTATTAGTCATAGAAGAATACTCCAATACCTGCATTAAAAGAGACATAAATGGCTCAACCATCAATATCCTCTCCGATAGTTAAGCCGCTCTCAAAGCCTTAAACTCCTTCACTATTAAGGGATAGTCTGGAATATCTGCAAACCCTTAAAAATTAATCAAGGAGAAGCAAAGTTATCCTCATATGGGTATTGGGACACAAGATCCATAAAAACAATTAAATTGCTGACGGCCTAGTCAAAAGAGGAGCGGGAACTCTCTTTGTCATCTCAGAACCATTTTGTGGAACTTCAAAGTGTTACCTTAGAGCTGCCTTAAATAGCTAGGAGAACAAACAATAATCCCTTAATTTCGAAAGGTTTCAAGGATTTCGTCAAGCAAAAAAAGTTTATCGACACCTCTGGCCGAAAAATAAAAGAACTCCTACAACTTAGTAGAACAGAGCTTAAAATTATCAGAGAGCTCTTCTCAGGTCTCTGCTACTTGCGGTATCACCTAAACAAGGTGGGTTTGGCTCAGACTTCATCCTGGTGGTTCTGTCAGGATGATCACGAATTTTTTGAAGCATTGGCCACGCGGAGATTGCTCTACTTGGAACATACCTTTCCTCCAACAAACTACGAGTAGAATCTCAATCCCGGAATAGTTCTGGATTTTATTCACTATGTAAACCTAAAAAGGGAGTAAATTGAACCGGAGACTCATAATTGATCTTTCAACTTTCAAGTCGCAGTGAATACGAGGCTGATGCCTGCACATCCACAAATCTAATATAATCTAAAGGTACCAGAAAGATTAATGTACTCTTATACTGACTTGAGATCTATCAAATTATTATTCTTAGACAATCGGCTTATGAAGAACCTTGATTTCCAGAAAAATCCTTTCAGCACATTGCACATTCAACTACCACTTTGTGGGAGTGAAGTTCGCCCAAGGGGTGTTGGATCAATCCCGGACATGTTAGTTTTTATTAGTTTCGGTGAACTGTTTCAACCATATGTATTGTTGGATAAAAAATATGTACAAATGCTGAGCAACTGAGGCATTTCAGACTTCATTTTTGTGTCACAATTGATGGTTGTTTTGAAAGTTCTAAGTGAAGCTTCGAAAATACTCAAATGAATGTTTAAACTTTATGTAAAAATAAGTGTTATTTAGAAAGTTCCATCTGCTTTTTTTCTATAATTGTATTGTCCACCGTGTCTTGGAGTTATATTCAAATATAGTTTTGAACGCTGTTTTCATCTATCTACCAGAACCGTCCGTTAAATGTGACGATGCTCATAGTTATGCTATGGTATGCTATGCGATTTGTTGGCGAATTATAGTTTTTATGAAAAGTTCAAATCTACTCAATTACCTACCAAACATAATGCCAAAAATTTACAAAATTATATCACCATTTTGGAATGATCATCGAATACAGCCAAGGCAATACCCATACGGAATAGTAGCCTGGTACGAACACTGTTCTAGGACACAAAGCATGGTGGCTCTGAATTTTTGAAGATACAAACTACATAACTACACAAGGTTCTGGGATTCTACGTAATTATTTTTTAAGAAGAAATCTAAGTGATGGAAATACTAAATAGAAATAACTTTCGAAACGTGTAGAATGTCCATGATTTTGTGTTACTCACGGTATCTTTAGATAGGTCATGTTGGGACATAATCATGCCGGGTGGTACAATTTTTGAATTTCTCTACACATGTTACATAATTTGTACATATTCATTTTTTACAGAATCATTATACCCGCCTAAGTATGCATGTAATTTCTATTATACGAGACCACAATAATTTCCACAGGTCTGGCACATAGAAGGTAAATGTTCAAAATTTTATCACTTACCAAGCGATGTAAAAATTGCTCCTCTTTGTCCATTTTATGCAATATTCACCTCCGCTATGGTGGTATTGGGGGACCTATCGTACAAAATACTTGACAAGAGCTCCTGAGCTCCAAAACCCATCCATGCCTAGGGGACCTTGTTGTCCAAATCATCTTAGCACAGCGGCAGCCACATAATGCTAAAGAGTATACTCGAATGCATTTTCAATGCACTCTTCAATTGCTGGTGGTGTTTTTGTGCCTCATATACTCTTCTGCCAGAATTGCATCCTTCGAGCTCAATAAATCGCATTTTGCACAGTACTTGTCGATAAAGGTAAGAGGTAGGAACCCCTTGGCCCCATTTTGTGTTCCAAAGTGCATCTGTTCCAGTGGATGATTTTGCTGCCTTTCAAATAGGACAGATATTATAGTGTCGTGTATTTTTCATAGTATATTCTTGTCTATGTGTATGTATTATGTTATGATATGTGACTATATATGATTATGATGATATAGCTGGCACTTGCAGTAGAACTAGCACGTGCTCTTCGTTCATCCCAGAGGTGCCCATTCACATCCACTTAGCCTGCAGTAGAACTAAGTACTTGATTGTATGTGCAACCAGCAATACAATAGCACATCAGTTTTAAGCAGTTCCTTCGGATGCACATGAGTATCTCTAGTCAAATATATCTTCGTCCTTTAGCAATGTATATACACCGTGTGTATTCCCCCAGCACGTAAGATTGTCAGGACAGACTTATGCCAGGAAAAGAAGGTGCAACTGAACTGCACTTAGTACAGGAAGTGCAGGAAAAACAACTTAGCTTGTACCATGTACCAGTATTGCAATACAAAGGGTTGTCCTTAGAATAGCATCTCTTCCCCACCTATATACTTATACGTCCATCCTATGAAACCATGTTTTCTCCATGCCTTTTCTGGAAAAATTTCTTGGTTCACTGTAAGCTTGCTGAATGCATTCATAATAAGATTCATGTACGGAAGGAAGTTTGTACGGAAATGGAGAGATAAAAAATTTAAATTGAAAAGTACAAAAAGTGTTCTGTACGCCGGCAAGTTAGCTCCGCAATAACAAACAATAACAATAATAACAACAACAACAACAGTATGCAATCTCTAAGGTAAACGTTTTCCCAGGTTACCTTGTAGCACATCGAAAAAGAGATTTTCAAATATACTCGGTGGCGATGGTCAGCCTGATTTGACGGATTTTGTGGAGTTGTTCTCCGGAAAGATGTGGGATTTAAACTATCCCTACAGAGTTTAAGAATTACAAAAATGTGGAATATGAGCTTTCATCATTCCAACTGTGAAAACAAAATCTGCATTTTTGATACCGCTGTTATCATGGTTTCAATATTTAATGATGACGCCTGAATGCTTTTAGCTTGCGGCATTCATTTCGCTAAAATAATTATAAAAATCGGAAAACAGAAAACTCTGCAAGGAGGAAGTTTTTATGGAAACAAATATCAAAATTTGAATAAAATTGCTGTTATTGCGGAATAATATTTTCGGTTTTGAGGGGAACAAAAATATTTAAATGCAATTAAAAATATAAAGAGAGTAATAATCCATACAAATATCTAGCTGTATTCTGTATATGGCTATAGAGGACAATACTTTTTTCCTCTATTTTCAGTACTTCTGTCTTCCCTTCAATTAAATTATATGTCTTATGCCCTTCTTATTCTTTATATTATTTACTGTCAAACAATTTCTCAAAACCTTATAGCAATGAAATATTTTGTGGATAGTGATATGTAACCGTGTGCTCTGAAGATTCGTAGGGTGCGATTTTGGGCCCACAAATCATCATATAATTATCTGTTAGCGTTGTGAAAAGTCCATCTGTAGGCCCATGCTGCCCAACTTTGTTATTTTTATAATTTCAGTTGAAGTGATGGAGAATGACATTTTCCATTTATGGTATACGATATCCATAACAATGAAATATTTAGGTACTACTTTAGTTATTTTTTCATAGTAAAACGTAAATTTACGCGGAATTTTATATAAAGTTAAACGTAGCATCCCTTATGAAGTGCAATAAACAACCAGATAATCTCCTTAATGAGATTTTAATGTACTTTTAATAACGCTATCAAGAAAATTTGGGAGTATTTACTGTAGTTGCAATACAATTAGTAGAAGACAATTTTTGTTATTGAAAGGGAAAAAAAGAGAAAAAAGCGGGTAAAAAAATTGTTCGTGATCAGCTGATCTACTTTCTAATAAATTCAGCTCATTTTAATGACGTTAGGTGGTACTTTTACTGCAATTTCACTAAATGGAGTAAAATTTGGTCCATTTGAAAATGAAGCGGAATGCTGCAAATCGGTCCTTGATGGACTTTCGTTTGACTAAATTTAGTTAAAAATTAAGTCATTATGGAGACAGTCTATCTAGGGTATAAGAGTCATCGAATGCATTGGAAACTCTTTGGATGAAACCCCGAATCGCATCGCATTAAGTTTGTTAACGTGATCATATGAACCCGATCCGTAACAGATTTTTTTAATTTCTCGTGGTATACAGACAGTTGGAAATAAAATAGGTAAATAATTAGAAAAATAAATTCTATTAAAATGACTATAAAAAAAAAATTAAAAGCTATAAATCTAATTTCTCGCTTAAGTGAAATGTCAATTGTATCATTTTCTACTAACATACACAAAGTATCCAACCGTAAATTATGACAGAATCGGTATATGGAAGTCTGATACATAATCAAAATGTGTATATTCCACTGCCCCAAAAGAAATGATGATATTATAATAACTAGAGAGGTCAAAATCGAGTAGCAAGTGGCATGATGCTTGCAAAAATACAGAAGCATATATGCATTAGATCATTTGCACACCCAGATTTTGACGCGGTTAAGAAATGCTGCAAGGTGGAGATCATTATGAAAAATTATAGTGTTAAATTCCGAAGCCTCAGACTTGTATCATATTAGCAAGATCCTCGTTTATCCTAGAGATGCAAACAACTATAGACAAGAGAGATAGCTCTAGATTATCATCATAGGCTAAAAAGCATTGCTACCAATATTAGTAATATAAGCCCTAAATTAAAGCCTTGTGGAATACGAGAAAAAATAAAGATTTGATCGGAAAGTGAAAAAAAAAGATAAAAAGGAGACGATTAAAAGACACAGCATATTCTTATGGAAATATCGAGCAAAACAAGAACAGTTATGTCAGCTTTATCTGAAGCAGAACATTAATAAAGCAGTTTCGCAGCTGAGTTGCTTACGAAACCCCGATGTCAATTAGTTAACAGCTTATATTTATCAAGAAAATTTTCAATTTACGGAAAAACTATTTTTTCAAAGACTTGTAGGTATAAATCCTGTGATTAGCAAGAGAATCAGTTATGCTTGGTTTCAGTCATGAAAATAAAAACTGAATAAAGTGAAACCCCAAAGTTTCATACGGCACAGAGATGGGCGTTTTTGCATTACCACTAAAATGGCAGCAACGCTAAATTTTAATGATAGTTAAAATCCAGTTTTCACGATTATTAAACGATTAGTGGTAGTGTAAATACTTTTCACTATCAGTGACTGATAATGAATTCGTGCATTGGTAGTGCAAACACCTTTCACTACCACTGAACGACAACTGAATGATACGCATATGCAGCACTACGCGTAGCTCGAACGATTGAAATTAGTGTTAACTGTTAACATGTTGCGCCCGGCACCGAAATTGCTGTCCTTTACGTTCAGCCCGCAGGGAGCGAATAATGCATAAAAACTCTAAAAAGAGAACAAATTTCCAGTAAATTTCTAGGAAAAAATTAGGACTTCCCTACATCAGGTCGAGGCATCGTTGATTTTATATTGGATCGAGGTATTGCTGTCTGCCACGAATATGCTTAAAATTTGTAAGGACAAAATTTCCAGCAAAGTGCCTGGCTCAACGTGTTAACAGTTCACACTAATTTTAATCGTACGAGCTACGCGTAGTCCTGCATATGCTTATCATTCAGTTGTCGTTCAGTGGTAGTGAAAGGTGTTTGCACTACCAATGCACGAAGTCATTATCAGTCATTGATAGTTAAAAGTATTTACACTACCACTAATCGTTTAGTGATAGTGACAGAAAAATGTGCACTACCACTAATCATTTAGTGAAAGTGCAACCTGGATTTTAACTATCACAGAGGCCGATTAGAGCGCTATTGAAATAATTTATGCACTGAAAATTTAATGCACTACGCCCATCTCTGGGCAGCACTATGAGGGCGTGCCCTATTTAGTTCATTTGTGAAATTTTATTGACTATTTTTATGAAAACGCTATGCGCAAAATTTCAGCTCTCTACGTCAACGCATTCTCAGGCAGGGCCCAAGTATACAGTGAAAAAGAAAAGTTTCGTATGGCAACACCAAGAAAAATTTAATTTAATATATTTTTGAACTTGTATTTGTAATTTTTATGAAAACTTCGTGTATAAAATGTGAGCTCTCCACATCGACGCGTTTTGAGGCAGTTGACAAATATATAGAGAAAAACTAAATTTTTGCATGGCAATACCAAGAAGGGATTGCCTCATTTAGTCCGTCTTTGTTATTTTATTTATTATTTTTATGAAAATGCCGTTTAAAGAGTTTCAGCTCTCTACGTCGACGCATCAGGCAGAGTCCAAATATACAGTGAAAAATAAAAGTTTCGTATGGTAACACCAAGAAAAAAGCTTTCTAAGTTTACTATATTTTTGATATTCTAGGTATTTGTAATTTTCATGAAAACTTCGTGTATAAATTTGAGCTCTCCACATCGACGCTTTTTCAGGCAGTTGTCAAATATATACAGAAAAACTAAATTTTTGCATGGCAATTCCAAGAACGGATTGCCTCATTTAGTCCGATTTTGTTATTTTAATTATTATTTTTATGAAAACGTCGTTTAAAAAATTTCAGCTCTCTACGTCGACGCATTCTCAGACAGTGTACAAATATATAGTGAAAACGAAATTTTTATATGGCAAACCTTCGAATAAATTACTCCAATTGTCCCAATTTCGATCTTAAATTTGTTTTTTTTAAGGCCCGTGTTCAAAATGTCAGCTCTCTAAGTGAATGTGTTCTCGAGTTATCGTGATGAAGGGCGGATGGACGACGAAGAGATGGACATGCAAAAATCAACTTAACTTCTAATATTATGCGTGGGTGTCCAATTCATTTTGCTCTACCATAATTATTTCTAGCTAAAGCCTACACCCAAAAATGTTTATTCTTGGGTACAGTATCACCTGGTATCCAAGTACCCAAACTACCTCCAATAAAGTTTAAAAAAATTATGCAGAAAAAGTTTCAAGTAAGTTCCAAAAAAAATACTTGATATTTCTCGATGCTGTTTTTGGACTGTTGTAGGCCCGGGTACTAATAGTGCTTAAAACATGCAAAGAAACATTTTCAAATGAATTTCTGAGGAAGAAATTATTGGTGGTGTACCGCAACATTCATAAACATCTTCAATTGTCCAGGTAATTGAATCTATCCAACTTGTTTGTACGGTTTTGTTGGCCACCAAGTCGTCGGTTATTCTATGGCAACTGAGAATTATCTGCAAAGAGCGAGAATTTGATGATTACATATATAATTATGTTTCCCGGCGGAAGTCACCTGGCCAGAATGTGGTAGATTTTTGGCAATAGTACATATAGCTATTAATTTCTTCCCAAGAGTTGGAACCAGAGGCGTACATTGAAGATATGTGCAACAAAGTGGAAATAACTTGCGAAATGGTTTTAATTATGCTAAGTTATAATGTTTTCAATCGTATTAAAATTGGAAGATATCGAAACTACATGTAGACTTAAGTGCGTTATCAGAACCAAAATATTGGAAGTTTAAGATGTCTTACGAAACAGGGATTTCAGCATATAATAGGAGTTTTGTGATCCCAAAATGATATGAATCAGGCCGTCCACATCTATACACATCTATTAAGAAACTTATTTCAACGTTCAATATTTCAAATATGTGTTACTAAATTTCTACGTGGGTTTTCTACTTAGCTTATTTAAGTAAGAAGTTGCTCTAAGTGACACTAATTGTTGAATTACGAAGTTTCTAACAAGTTTATATTGGCGCAGATTCAGCTTAGTCCTTAATTACTTGAGACTTCTCCCCAAAAAAATGTGTTTTGCAATAAAAATGTATATTTCACGGGCAGATTATAAAGGCAGTATGTAAAGTGTAAGAGAAATTTATCTCTTGATTATTTTACCTCAATAGCAATAATTCAAGATGTTGCCAAGATGATTTTTAAGAGATCACGATAGCGACTTGGATACAAAATCAGGTAGTTCACCGCTTCCACATTAATAACGCAGTCATTGTAGTATATGTTAAAATCAGGAAGCGAGACAAAGCCTGATGAAACATCTGCATTGAACCACATTTCACACATTTATGTAAAATAAATAATTTTATCACCCTTTTTGAAAGCACCTACCTTATGTAGGTATATAATCCTTCAAAAAGGTGAGCTCTTCTCAGTCAAAATATGCCCGAATGGGTCAAATGAAATTGCTTTTCTCAATAAATCATACTTTTGACATGAAATGAGTAGGTGAAGTACGGTTTTAATCTTTAATTTGCAAAACGGTCCGAAAAATTCTACAATTTTCAAAGTAATAAATCCTACTCTCAGACGAAAACAAATTTAATAATTTATTTAGAGTGGCAGATAAGCTGCAAGCTTATGACTTTGCAAGATTTTTTAATCCTCCTATAAGCTCCTCAGTGCTTTAGATCTCAAACATTGGTAGCCTTTACTATAAAATCATATACAAAAGGACACAGCCAACTATTTCTTCAACATTACCTAATTTTTAATTTTTTTTTTAATAGACTTCCATATGATTACGGTGGACATAGCACTCTGATATTGGAACTTGTAGTGGTCCAGCGGATTATCTACGAACAATTCTTTTCTCTATACTGTTTTGTTCACAATTTTATCTTTTATTTTACGGACAAATGCTGTCAAATATATCTATATGGTAATACTCTATTTAACACAGTGAATTATTTAAAGATAAATTGCTTTGATTACAGTATAGACAAACCATAACTTACGGACTGTTCATGTAGAACAAAAGTCAGAATTTCCAAGCTCGAATATAAAATTGATGAGGCTTCGACCTGATGTAGCATTTTTTATTTTTTTTCTGACAAATTTAAGTATCTATTTGAAACTTTTTCTATTATGTCTAACAGCTATCCATAACAGTTCCATTGATTTGGATGCTTGGATCCCTAGCAATATTAGGTATAAAATATTCAAAACCTACTTCAGACGTACGAAACAGGTAGATACATTTCTGCAATATTGCATTTTTGAATGGGTTTTACTTATTAATTCACCTGTCTACCTTACTTGTTATTTTATCTGAAAGATTTTCTATTTTTAAGGTAGATTATTTTAATCGACACCGGACAGTTACTGTCTGAAACAAATATTTTCTGCAATAAATGTAGACTAGGAACTTACATTTAAGTAGCTTCATGCAGGTCCACGGAAACACTGATGACAGAAAGAAGAGAGAAGTGTTGACAGATAACGTGTCTCAAATAAAGACTGTCAATAAATATCGTACAGAACTCTCATAAGTAGAGTGATTTTCTTTTGCACTCTTGTGTCGACAGTATATCCAATAAAGTTACTAAAGTTAATAAAGTAGAAAATTCAATCAAATTAACAGAAATTTTGAAACGTTAAATGTGCAGATTTTGAAAATGTAGCAAAAAAGCGATATGTGAATGCAGTTGTCGAAAAAATTAAATGTGTCTGTGAAAAAATTCTCATACTATCGCGATCATCTATTTTCAATTCTCTTGTTAAAAGATTATTACATTTCTGCACCATATTCAAATCCCTTCAAATAAAACAATAATTTTTTACTGTCGCAAATTTTAAATACGCCGAGGATTGCCTTTTCTATAGTAAATTTTTCAGAAAATAATTTTTTACTGCCGCAAATTTTAAATACGACAGGGATTTCCTTTTCTATAGTAAATTTTCAAAAAATAATTTTTTACTGTCGCAAATTTTAAATACGCCAGGGATGGCCTTTTCTATAGTAAATTTTTCAAAAAATAATTTTTTACTGTCGCAAATTTTAAATACGCTGAGGATTGCCTTTTCCATAGTAAATTTTTCAAAAAATAATTTTTTAATGTCGCAAATTTTAAATACGCCGAGGATTGCCTTTTCTATAGTAAATTTTTCAAAAAATAATTTTTTACTGCCGCAAATTTTAAATGCGCCAGGGATTTCCTTTTCTATAGTAAATTTTCAAAAAATAATTTTTTATTGTGGCAAATTTTAAATACGCCAGGGATTGCCTTTTCTATAGTAAATTTTTCAAAAAATAATTTTTTACTGTCGCAAATTTTAAATACGCTGCGGATTGCCTTTTCCATAGTAAATTTTTCAAAAATTAATTTTTTAATGTCGCAAATTTTATATACGCCAGGGATTGCCTTTTTTATGGTAAATTTTTCAAAACATAATTTTTTACTGTCGCAAATTTTAAATACGCCGAGGATTGCCTTTTCTATAGTAAATTTTTCAAAAAATAATTTTTTACTGCCGCAAATTTTAAATGCGCCAGGGATTTCCTTTTCTATAGTAAATTTTCAAAAAATAATTTTTTATTGTGGCAAATTTTAAATACGCCAGGGATTGCCTTTTCTATAGTAAATTTTTCAAAAAATAATTTTTTACTGTCGCAAATTTTAAATACGCTGCGGATTGCCTTTTCCATAGTAAATTTTTCAAAAATTAATTTTTTAATGTCGCAAATTTTAAATACGCCAGGGATTGCCTTTTTTATGGTAAATTTTTCAAAACATAATTTTTTACTGTCGCAAATTTTAAATACGCCGAGGATTGCCTTTTCTATAGTAAATTTTTCAAAAAATAATTTTTTACTGCCGCAAATTTTAAATGCGCCAGGGATTTCCTTTTCTATAGTAAATTTTCAAAAAATAATTTTTTATTGTGGCAAATTTTAAATCCGCCAGGGATTGCCTTTTCTATAGTAAATTTTTCAAAAAATAATTTTTTACTGTCGCAAATTTTAAATACGCTGCGGATTGCCTTTTCCATAGTAAATTTTTCAAAAATTAATTTTTTAATGTCGCAAATTTTAAATACGCCAGGGATTGCCTTTTTTATGGTAAATTTTTCAAAACATAATTTTTTTCTGTCGAAATTTTTTTCACTTTCAATTGTTTTTTTTTTTTTTAATAATCTTAGTATAATTACTTCCGTAGCAGACTTCTTCCTTGAAAGACTCATTTTCGTTGATGATTTCAGCCAGTTCAGTTAATGTCTGATATCTGATCTCAAGAAAAAAAATTTGTATCAAATGTGAACAGTTTGCACACTTGATCTTAGCTTCACGTTCTAACATATTTGTGATCTGCTATCGGATGGAAAAATATTAAAACTTTTCTGTTTAGGAGGAGGCGTTTTTCTCAGAGGCTTGACGCCTGTGAAAACGTAGTACAATATAAACTAATATTAGGTAGCAAGAGTACATAAAATTCTATGTAAATCTATGGGAAACAAAAATCAATTCTTATTTGAGCTGTTCTTATAAATATTGTTATCAGGAATTCTAACATCTAACTGTCATCTTGGTTACCAATACGTAGTGTATCCGGATTCTGGACAAAATATTGTCTAGTAAGTTTCAAGCGAAGCATTGCCTTAAGTCCTTATTTTGTCTAAGGTTATAATCTTAAAGAACATTTGGAATTTTACACGCTATTAACTCGAATACCTGTTTGATTCAACTGAGTGAACTTCATTAACTCTATAATCTTCACAAAACATCCCTAAATTATTACTTTTCGTCGATATTTTTTCAATGGCGGCTCCGATATTATAATATTAACTACTTGCAATATAATAAATAATTTAATACGACTACTGAGGCAATTGTACATATATTTACTCGATTGCACCAAAAATAGTATCCATTATAAATTAAAAGCGAATAAATTAATTAGTTCATTTATTATTTATTTATTTTCGGTTCCCCTTATTTTTGGCCATTGTACATATTTATACAGTCTCGGTAAAAAAAAACAAAAAAAAATCCCATAACTTCCACAGTAAAAGGAAAAGTTATCCAACAAAACTCTTTCGAGGTGTTTACACTAGAAATGCAGATATCCTCTCCGCAGGGTTTACACAAAGTTTTGCACTGAAATTTCTCTGAAATCAGATTAATTTTATAAAAGTTTAATGTGCTGCTGCAACCGTGAAATGGATTTTAATTTTTACCATTTTACGCTACTTCCGTTGCCATAATGCTTGAGAACAGGAAATATTTATATGCAGCAACAGGTTTATGAAGTTAAACAAAATAAATTAATAAAACCGGTAATGTATCGGAAATTGAACCTCAAAGAGTGTCAACATTTATTTACCCAAAAGGTGAAATGGGTTGAAGTAACGATGTCTGAAAATTTATGTTTTTATTTTAAGAATTTATGCTACCCCCATAGAGCGAAATCGTTGAGAAGCATTTAACGCTTGGCAACTTGCTCTGCAATCTCACACTCGCATTATCATGTAAAGTTACATGTCAGGAATTTATTTATTTATGTGCTATTTCCCTTCTGTGTTATTTAAGAATATCTAGGGAAGCTAATATATATAAACTGTTTGCGAAATCATAAACGTATAAGAGTTATGGAAAACCACGTGAAAATTCCATTTTGAACACATTCAAAATTCGGTTTGGAAACAGAAATATTTTCTGAAGTTTTGTCTTCTGCATTTGATACTTTATACGTCAGGGGAATAAAATAGATAGATGCAAAAAAAACTCAAAGATCTTATACCTAGCTACTACAATTATAATGGCGGAAATTAAAATATAACTAAAAAAAAATTATATTGGGAAGATATAAAATTAAAAAAGAAAATGTGTCAATTAATTTAATTTAAAGCAAATTTAAAAAATATGAGTTGATTTAAGATTAGTTAAAGAAAAATTATAGATATGAAAAAAAAATTAAAGAAAAGAAAATTTAAATAAATAAAATTCAAGCTAAGCAAATTGTTGATGCGATTGACGTTATTCTACAACAAATTAGTGTTGATAAATCTCTCAAAAACATCGACCGGGGTAGACAGTAATTGGTGAAGTGTTAGGGCAATCTGAACAAAGAATCCGATGCCGTTGACATTGTAAAAATTTCAGGAAATCGAAAAGATATATTTGACTATCGGAACCTGCTTAACATAAGCTCGCTGTAGTGACACGTCCCAGAAAATATTATGGCAATAAATTGATGCGGCCACAAAAACGAAAAAAAAATGGTTGCCCTTTTATTGTGGTGGTGATGTTTTGGCGTTAGCTAGAAAATTAAAATCAAATAGATTCCCGGAAAAATTACGATTGGCCTACGAATCGTTTTCTTGTTGTCATATTATTGCATCTTTAAAGCCTAGATGGCTGGTACTAGATACTGGTAATTATCGACAATACTTCAGTACTCTCCCTTTGGAAATTACCTCATTTGCAGTCGGTCTTCCCTCAAGTGCGGTCGAGTAGAAAAAGCAAACGGAAGAAGATGAGGATACTTGTCGCCATGGCGATCAACAAATGAATTACTTATCCGATCATATCCTCGTCCAGTTAAAACTAGGCGATCAAAATGCCTTATTACAGGCAACAAAAATGCTTGTTGTGATAATAAGAAATTAAAAGAAAGCGATTTGTACGCCAATTGTAATGATTGCTGGGGTTTAATAAATAAACGGTCAGCAAAACATACGTTTCATCACTAAGTCGGTGTTAGTATTAGTATGTTAGACTAAACATAAACCAAGCCCCGGATGAAATGACATGCAATGCAACATAGAACAAAAAGATAACCAAAAAAATAAATAAATAAATCTAACAAGAGAGATTTAATATTATATAGACGTCTTTAGGGTTCCGTACCCAAAGCATAAAATCGGGAACCCTATTACTAAGCCTCCGATGTCCGTCCGTTTGTCTGTATTAGGGCTGTATAGCAAGATCCGTAAAAGGTAGACTGTTGAAATTTTCACAGAGTGTATATCTCTATTGTCGCTATAAAAGAAAATATTAAAAATTGAATTAAATTAAAAATTAAAGGGGGCACCCATACAAGAAACGTGATTTTTTCAGCACTTTTTCGTCGTTTTATTCTCATTAATTATTATTATCATACACAGTATACAGCAAAAAATATCTTGGAAATCTCTATTCTCAAAGAAGTAAAATTTTACCTACAACAAAAGTAAATTTACAAACATTCTTAATAATACAAATTCTTGTGTGTAATTTTCATAAATGTGTAATTTCACCCATTTCATTGCTACAATTCAAAGGAAGGCTTAAAAACACAAACAATTTCTGGAAATTTAAAGTCGATGCAACAAAATTGCTATTCCAATCATAAATTTGCGCCGGTATAAGTAAAATTGTACATGATTTCTGTAAAATCGCGTATTTATGCAGTAAAATCAAAACAGGCTTGCTCTTTAAAGTCATTTCTGGTACAGACGTGGAAAGTGTTAGTTGATTTAGTGGTTCCAAATAGTTTCAGCTTATTCCTAGTTTCATGTTATTCCGAGATTCAGGTTATTCCTAGTTTCAGGTTATTTTCGCGGCATGAATTTTGAATAAATTAAAATATGCATATCCATCTCATCAGGATAAGTGCCGTAAAAACATTAATCAACTAACACATTTTTATTACTTTTCGCTCCATATTAACTTTGCCCTATAAATAGAATGGGGAAACTTGCAAATGACTTGTCCAGTTCAGAAATTTTTTGCGACTTTCATGTGATACTTTTATAAATCTTTTGCTGAATTTATAAATTTGCTCATTACTAGATACGCACTGCATAAAATTAATAAATTAGGTGTAAGAGTGTTCAGCTTTATTTAGGAATTCTGCATAGAAATATGTATATGAATTAAGTCTGCATGTAATTTTACGTTCAATTATTTACACCTATTACAACTTTTGCGTAATTTTACAATCGTAAAGTAAAATATTTCCTCTAAAATGTGTAAATTTCAATCAGGTGTTTACATATATTTTGAGCTAGTAAAATTACTACACTTAGAATAGGCAACCTATTGCCTACTCTATGAGTAGTAAAATTTTTTTACTGTGGCATAATGTTTTCAAATGACAGCATTACATTTTCATATGACGCCTAATTTCATTTGAAAAAATTAATAAAAAGTACATAGTGTAAAATATTGTACGATTGTACGGAGCCCTTTGTACGCGAGTCCGACTCGCACTTGGCCGAATTTTTGAAACCTGCTTAGAAATGTCAATATCAAAACAGAATTGCACATGCGATTAATAGGTTCGTGCATGCCAAAGTAAGTTTTTCTCACATTGTGCCAACTATCATGGAAAGAGATTTTGTCAAGTAATAAAGGAGAATCAACATTCGCGGTTAAGAGGTGGTGCACCAAAGTTCCATCGCAACCATGCGACGTTTCTCAAGCGACTTCATATTTAAAAGCTTCAAGCGATCCTAATAGGGTTGAAGAATTAATGAGTTATTCCAGGGTAGGTACTTAAGAGGAAAGCATTGGAAGTTCCACTGAACAGACTCGTACCGGTCGATACCGTAAAATGGACACCAGACTGTAATTTGCTTTCAGCCTAGGATAAGGATATTGCGTACTTAAATGCATAGACTAATTACTCTGCGGATATCTTATTTACCTATCTACAAAATATTAAGTAATTAGATATAAGTAAACGACACATTTTTCTTCAAAGTCACGTTCGTTAGTTAAATATACCGGAATCAAGCGACATCGTTTCAGATACTCCTACGAGTTCTTCAATCGACGATTCATATTGGGATCGCTCGATGTACACCTTTTTTTTTCATTTGAAAGGCACGAGTTTTCTTTAGCAAGTCTTACTACTGAAGCAGCTATATCCGAAGAAAGGACGTTGACAGGCTATGGACTAAATGCTGTCCAGAAGTGGGAGTACCACCAAGAAGTTCTTATGCATTAATGTATAAATAAATAAAAAATTAAAAATATATCAATTCGAGAGGAAATAAATTAAAGTGCTTTTTAAGAATTTATACTGTGCGTATTTTTGTTTTGGTGAATTATTTATCGTATCTGGTCTATTTGGACTCTCGTATCTTCATTCATAGGGTGGTGTGCAGGATCGTGCGAATGTAGGGTGCTTCCCAACCTAGGAGGGTTGAGTGCGAAACTTAATTGCGGGGTGGCAGATGAAGCCCGAATATCGATATTTCCCCTCAGAGGAGGAGGAGGGGGACTCTCTAGACTCCTCGGACAGACTTTGTTGCGCTTTGGTTTATAAATTAGTGTTAGCCTGAGGAACAAAATCCACTAAGTGGTCATATTCTACAGCACTTGGTCCATCTCCCCAAAAACTGTCAATGTCCTATATTCCATAACAGAGACGTTTCCTTCTAGGGTTAGGCAGTAGGAATCATGGTTACGAAAAAATCACAAAATCATCTCATTGTGAGATATTTTCAAGACTAAACAACGGAAATAGGAGCAACATAGTTTGGACTCATTATTTTATAAATTATGTCCGGGAAGTGGTATGATGTATTTTGGTGAATTATATCGTCGAAATTTTTCAAATTTTCTTTTTTGTCTCTTTCGGGGGAACAAAGTTCGACTATTTACAAGAACTATTATCAGTCAGAAACAATTCTTGAACAATTGAAAATCTTTAATCGATATTCCTCACCAGAATTCTTATAGAGGTTTTCCGAACCGCGCTTGACACGCCTTACGTTCCTCCTTTTTCTTTTGTCAATCCACTTCCACCTAGTTTAGAAATCTTTTCTTTGTTCTTCTTCTGTTCTTCCGGTGTCTTTGCTGTCAAATCGTTCCCGTTCCACACCTCGCGACCAATTTTGATATTTAGAGGTTATCGGTGGTCACCAGAGAGATCGGGCAGATAATAGCTGTGTTCCATTGGGCTGTGTAAAGTACTCCCAAGTACTTCTACCTACTCGCAACTACTCATGCTCTTGTCCGCGAGTAGATGTGCTGAGTAGTTTCGCAAGAATTTTCCGCTAGGTGGATTTAGATGCTAAGTGGTTATTAAAATGTCAGATAGATGAAATTTGAGAGAAATTTCTCTATCTTTATAAAACAATTAACTCATCGAGAACAGGAGAATTATTCAAATTTATATATTATAATTATGGAAATAAATGCGGTTAGAACTTTTAATATAATAAATATCGAAGAGAGGTGAATCTTTATCCTTAAATTTTCTAGGTATTAGCTACTGCTCGAGGAATGTAGCTCGGATATAGGTCCAGTTTTTCATAATTTTATTTTCAGTTGCCTTTAATGAAATTAATTTGAGTAATATAGTTAGTTAATTATCCTAATTATTTTCATAAGAAACTTGATATAACAGAAACATAACAGAAATGTTTTAAATTGGATGTTATGTTTTACTCTTGATAACACAAACTTGCGTTCCATTCGGAAAGTGCTTGCCAGTACTTTAAACAGCCCAATGGAACACAGCTAATGATCCGAATTTGGGGCCTTGTTTACATGCAACAAAATTTCAACTTAAGCAATTCCTCGGATTCTGCTATTTAACAAGCGTCAACTTATGCAGTTTCAATGTTTTAGAAATTAGCCTAAACGATCCAATTCGGTGTATGTAAGGGGCCTGATGGCATTACATGAGCTCTAAATTTCACAGTGCACTGCACTGGATTACAATATTCTTCTTGCTTTATTGTTTAATAGAGTAAAAGTCATAAAGCCACGGTGCACCGTCAAAGTCGCAACTCGCTATTTTCTTTAGGACCTAACCTTTCGGAAGTAGCGCGCGGTCTCTGAGTCCGCACAATATTATTTTCCTTTTAGTTTTGTTTTAAACCAATTTAGCTATATGAGTTGCTATATATTCCCAGGGATGGAGTAGATGTACTTGTTAGTCGGTTTACAACTCTCCTCGCATGCGTTAGTGTCCTAATATTGTAGTTTGCGGTCCCACACACCCCACGCGCATGGTTAGAAAAATGTTAATTTAGATTCAAATCAAAAAATTCACAAAAAGAAAACAATATTTGAGTTATTCTTATTAGCAGTAGTTAGAAAATGAAACTTTCATTTCATCTTTTGAAAACTGTTATATAAACTGGCAGTCCCGTAGACCGTATGTCACGGTTCTTGTCCTGCCTTGTCCTGTTGACATCAATATAGCTGCTAAGATTGTATGTTTATTTGCAAAATGGGAAAGATATAAAGTAACCGGCCAAGTGCGAGTCGGACTCACGCACGAAGGGCTCCGTACTATCGTACAATATTTCCCACTATGTACTTTTTAATAATTTTTTCAAATGAAAGTACGCGTCATTTGAAAACATTATGCCTACTTATGATAATAATAATGAATGAAAATAAAACGAGGGAAAAACGCCGAAAGAATCACGTTTCTTGTATGGGGGCCCCCTTTAATTTAATTTAATTTTTATTATTTGTTGTCATATCGCCAATAGAAATATACAGTCTTTGAAAAATTCAACGGTATACCTATTACGGTTCATGAGATACAGCCTGGTGACGGACGGACAGCGAAGCCTTAGTAAGAGGGTTCCCGTTGTTACCCTTTGAGTACGGAACCCTAAAAGGCACAAGAAGCTTATTAAAACTTAAATAAGAAAAACTGGACATGCTTAGCATGGTACAAATCATGGCCGATTCGAGAGTAACTATATTGACAAAAATACAGTTTTAATTGTGTAGTTTTGAGCTATAAAAGCAACGCCCGATTAAATATTTAATAAAACATATTAGTTTAATCGTGTAAATCACTTCGGGGAGAGTAATTAAATGCTAGTGGTAAAGCAAAGTTATTTTCAATTAGAACTGCCAAAGTCAAACTACGACGACGAAAGTTCAATACTTCCTAACTCTGGTTACGGTGACAAATTGCGACGGCAACATTGGGTACAGCAGGATGGTATTCCTATAAGATCAATATTTAATTTGTCATCGTAAATATTCAGTCGATATCATTGTATTTCGGTCTTTAAAGGTCTACCGCCGAGAAAACTTTGACCGGCAAAACAACTGTTATATAAGTGTAAAAAGACGATAATAAGCTTTTTGATAGATTCAATTGAGTGGAGGGAAGCCATAGACAGGAATAAAATTTCATCAAACAGTCGGAAATACTCCAGCAAAACTTTATCCGGGAATATATTTATTTTCCCAGACTTATTACCAGTGGCGGACCAGCAGAAAGTGGACTCACTTCTATATAACGTTCTCTTTCGGTCTAAGCACAAAGTACCAACCGAGAGAGTACTGTAAACAACAAATAAATAAGTGGGTTCGTCGAAATAAATTTTTTTTAATTAATTATTTGTGTTAATTAGTGATAAAAAGTGTTTCACCACAGACAATATATTCATAGATACTCAACAGAAATTCGAAAAATCACTCTTCAACTTCCCGCCAATGGATTTTTTAATGCTGGCACCGACGTAAGAACTATTTGTGACACAAAAAATTATACCCGCATGAAATAGCATATCGAGCCGTCCATATTATATATGCCAGTGTGTGCAGTTTGCACCCTAAACTACTATTCTATTTAAAAAATCCTTTTTGTAAAAAAGTGTACTAAACAATGTCACATCATCCACACCGCTTAATGCGGAAACTTTCCTGGTGCCTTACTACAGTACTGCGGTGGCTAAACTAAGCTACTTACGGTACTGGATGTTTTTTGTTTTTTTTTTTTCTCAATTTATTTTGTAAGATGACCCCCCCTAATTACAGGTGGTAAGTTAAAATACACAGGATTATTGTTGTATAAAGCGATATAGGCGGGGTCGTCACTATACATTTTCTCAAAGACTGAAGGGATGTCCTAATCCCGGAAGGTTCAAATTGATACTAAGATATTAAGTCGTTTCAGATAAAGCTGAGGATCAGCTGCTTCCCTGTTGTCCCGATAGAGAACTCTGTTTATGCAATTTAATAGTTCTGTTATGCTTGAAACTAGAAATATGGGGATCGGATGACAAAAACAGTATTTTTGCTTCTGTTACCATAGAAGTTAAAATATTTGCAGCTGTTCTGCACAGCTCTATGTTTTTTAGAATATATTGCGATTTCACCTAATTAATTATAATTTAGGTTGGAATCGGATTAAAATTTGTCTGAGTTAGTGCATTATGTATTTATTTCCGGATAACCTGAAATCCACAAAATAATTCCAATATTTCTCTGGACTGGATTATCGTGCCTCTCGAGCAATAAGAAAACGTTATTACGATAATTACTTTTAATTCTTTATAGATTGATTTTTAAACTGTTCTATTTCAACAATGTTACATATAATCACGACTCGCACTCTTAACTTGTAGTATAACTTAGTTCGAATTTTCACGCTAACTGCTCAAGTCAGACAATTCTTTTTTGCTTCTAACTTTGCTGCGGAAATGCACCTAGGTGCAATGTTTATCACTTGCAACGAGAGAAGGTCATTCAAGCAGGTGTTACTTCAGTGACCACGCACCTGGCACATAACATGCTCTGCCCTATACATAGGTTACCTCATTCCCAGCTGCCTAGTAAACTGTGCCCAGCTCCAAGCTGTTGGATTAATTTGTAAAGTGCTGACACTCACCGTGCTTCTGCTTATTTTACGCAATGGGGAAACGGGCCGAAACAGCACTTTTTCTAATCATATTGAAGAGGAGTGAATATACAGATGTGTTTAGGGCTGTCTATATGAACGACATCAACTATTTTGGCGTGCTGTCCTTGTTTTTTTTTTACACTAAAAGATCCCAAGCAATTTCGGTTATGACATTTTTACAACTTTATTTATTGAATTTTCGCAATCGTCTAAATTTTTCGAAAATTTTTCTCCATCCATTCGTAATGTATACGTGGAAAAATCCGGTGATTTCTGTAACATCTCACCCCAAATTTCATAAAATGTTTATACAAAACTTGTTTACATTTCACGTATCACTGCATACTTCTCTTCATCTAATCCGTGTTAATTGTGTAATTGTCATTCACTACATTTATAAAGAGCTTCAACACTTTGTTTTGAAACAGAACTTTACACAATTTTCTTTTCGGACCTTCCATGCTTCACTATTGAGAGTAAAATTGAATCAATATAAGAATAACAAAAATTCAATTTTCATTCTAATTATAAAAAAAACAAAAAAAACCAATTTTAATCAGTTTCACTCAAAAATTACGAAATTCAGATACTTGCTCTGGGGTCGACTGATTTATGGATGAATTATTACGTTATTTATTACTCATCAATCAATCAGTCGATTCCAGTACTTAAACAAATAACAAAATTGTTAATTACTTTATTTTTTTATTGATCATTAGATAGTTATTTATGGGTTTATTGCTGTTTACTTTACAGCGGTTATTTTGTAACAAAAACACACACAATTCACATCCTTTTCTCATAACAGTAGGTTGAAAATGGATAGAAGAGAGGGGAGTTACGTAAAGGTTTGGTTACTTGGAAGTAATTGTAATTATAGCATTCTCAGGTTTATTTAAACCATTAACAAATGAACTTAAACATTAAGCAAATAAATTTAAACCTTGAACAAATATATTTAAACCGATAGCGAATAAGTTTCGTAAAAATTGTTTTTCGAATTTTAGGTGCATATATAATCTTCAATACTTCTGACTTGTCAATGAAACGGTTGACCATCCACTGCCTTAGGAATAAGTAAAACCAAATCCATTATATAGTTGGAACAGTCATTAGATGATGTGAATTGTTGCGGGTAATCTTCGATCACTGAAAGAAGTTCTCTACTCATGTCATCCAAAACTGAACGTGCATGTGCCTTCATTTTAGAAAATAATTTTTCGATAGGGCATAGCATAGGCGAGTAAGAGGGCAAAACTTTTAGTGTCAAATTTGCCTGAGATAACACATCACGAATTTGTTGTGTTTTTGTGTATTCCCCCATTATCTATAATTAAAAATGCATCACTAAGCAATGGATTTGTTTACAATTTTTCAACAAGTTCTCGCAGAAATAGAGAAAGCCTATCGGAATTGCAAGTAAAATTTGAAATTCCTTGGTTACATACTTATCACAGCAATAAGTGTGTCGTTTCTGCTACGTTTTGCTGGAGCAATAACTTGAGCACGGGTGCCTCTTCTTGAACGGGCTTGAGATCTTCTAAGATAAAGATTAAAACCACGAATTTAACGCTAAAATTTTGGCCACCTTAATCGCCTATGTTAAACGTATCGAAATATCGTTTTCTAAAATGAAGTGATCGAAGATTGCCTGCAACAAATCACACTTAATGACGGTTCCAACTATATAATGAATTTGGTTTAACTTATTCCTAAGGCAGTGCATGATCTGCAGTTGTACTGAAAAGTCCGAAGTATTGCAGATTATATATGCACCTAAAATTCGAACAACAACTGTATGAAATACTTACTTAAGTTGAAATAAAATATTTAAATATAAATTTGAATTCATTATTAAGAGTTTAAATATATTTGCTTAAGGTTTAAATCTTTTTGATAACAGTTGAAACTTATTCGTTTACGGTTTAAATATATTTGTTAAGGGTTTAAAATAATTTGATCAAGGTTTTAGTTTATTTGTTAAGGGTTTAAAATCGTTTGTTCAAGTTTTAAATTTATTTGCTTAAAGTTTAATTTCATTTGATAATGGTTTAAATAAATCTTAGAAAACTATACATATATAAAAATCCACTTGAAAATGTATAATTTTCTCAGATTTTACCAACATGTTTTCAACTGTGGAGAGCTTGTCGCCACTAACAAAACCACAAACAATCCAATATTTGTCTAAGTCTGATGACTAAGATATAAATATAAATGACACAAAATAAGAATATGAATAGATAATTAGTTAGTCTCACATAAGATAAGAAAATATTAAAAACCCCTTGTAATCAGTTTACAGAGGACGTTTAGTTCAGAAGTTAAATAAAAAAAGTCCAGCTGAAGTCTAAGTGTTTAGTTCAAGAGTTAAGTTCTCGAATAAAAGTTTGATTTAAAACATGAAAAGTGAAGTTTTAGTGAAAACGAATCCTAAACCCATAATTGGCGTTTATACCCTATTCCTTACATATGAAAATTAAGATTTCTAATTCTGCAGTTATAATTGCAATACAAGAGAATTCTCAGAGGATATTTACTCTGCAGCCACAATGTAAAATCTGAAAATATCAAAGTTATCCTACATTCAGGACATTCTTTGAAGTATTTATGTGGGGTTGACAGCTTCTGAAATTCAACACAAATGTTTCCGTCATAACCTTAAAGCGAACTTTATAAAACACAAATATATAATCATATACTATAAGGATCTCTTATGAGTTCTTGTTCCCCTTATGCATACGCATAGTATACACCCTTCACCTGTGAATATTCACTCACCACCTGTACACCTACCATACCAAGCTGAATGGATGGACTTTTTTTTCTTAGTGATATATGCATGCCAGATAAATAGAAATAGAATTCAAACAAAAGATATACTGGTGGTTCTCGAAGCGACATAAAAGCAATAGAGAGAGGATAAGGGAAGTTTTCCCTGCTTCGTCCCATTCGATATTTTCTCAGAATTTCAATTTGTCAAAAGGAGGAGACACAACAGGAGATAGGAATGTACGATTACATTCCTTTTATTTCTTTTGGAAACTCAGGTATAAAAGGCAGAAATGACTTTACTTATAGGATTTATTTGAATATTACATTTATATTAGCTTTACATTGCGAAGACAAATTTGTTCTGGAGGAAATATATTTTTTCCTCCGAGGTAATTTTACATTTATGTTTTCAAGTGGAAGCTGTGAATGTAACAAAATATGTTTTTCACCCTAGTAGGATAGGATGAAGTCAAGCGTATATACATATATGTATGTATTAAATTTGTGTTAATAATTCTAAGGTGTAGAAATAATGATGGTATAGAAAAGTGTATTGAATATGTGTGCTCTTGTGAAAGATCGCTTACTTGTACTTCGGTTTTCGGTGTGTCCAAGCGCATATTTGCTCGTCCTTGTTAAACCGTATTTGGTGATGACTTAAAGGGTTACAATAGTAGTTAAAATTCCTGCAGCATCATACCGTGCTAAATGATTTCATATTCTGTAATATCGTGAAGATAACTCTTGTGCAAGAAAATGATAAGCCTTTAATTTACGAAGTTACTTGGAGGCTTTTCCACTTATTGCGCCAAGTCTTTTAATTAAAATTTAATATTCTCACCGGGATTTAATACATTTATCAATTTTCATAACACATTCGCAGATCTTAAGTATTAAGATAATTATCTAATTGAAGTATACAAATGTGTGGATAATTTTATCTTACTTTAAGTGAACTTTGTTGAGTACATGCTTCGGCCTCATGGAAATAATTTAAATTTTAATTGCTTGCTTTAGTTTAGCTTACTTTATGATTCCCGGACTGATATGGACTCTGTCAGAATTATTCAGGTGTTTATTTTATTATTTATTTCAAGCTAATCAACGATTGTTTATTATAACTTGCTTCAGTGATTCCTTAATAATAAAAATAATATATAATATAATGCAATTATACAGCCTAGAAAAATTAGCTAAGCTTATTCGTAATAAGGATTATTAAAAAGCTGAGATATTACACATCGTAATTGGTGGTGTGATGAGCAATTTGAAAGCAGTTATGAATGCATTGTTTGCATTAGGCAAGGTACAAAAGAAGGAGCTTATTAGCGATGACATATCTATAGCAACTATTGATGCCCCAGAGCACTGACGTAATTTCGGCTGTCTGTCTGTCGTTTATCGATACTCCAATGATCATTACTCTGATGAAATTTCTAGCCTGATCTCTTGTAGAAGAGCTCAGCGTTACACCCTTGGCCATACCGTGTAATTCAATGAATCCATCATAAGTAGAACAGCACGAATGAGGAGCAGTTGCCTATCCCCCCCCCCCTATGAGCCACAAACATTCAAGCGTCAATTCCTTACTCCTTCTTCCTGTCCTGTCAAGGCTTTTCTACGGCATCGTAGGGTATCCCCTGAGCTTGGCAATAGCTTAAAAATAAAAACAAAAAAAAACGAGGAGGATTCGAAATAGTAACAACAATTAGAAGTTGAAGGAACGGAAGAGAAAACCTAAGGAATGGCTTCAATATAATTGGCATGAACAGCCTAAAACGGAGTTCAAATGCGATAAACATAATTCCAGGTAGCTCACATAAGCGCCCAGTAGACAGATTTTGCTACTCTTTTCCCAATGCAGTCAAAACGATCATCAATTGAAGCAAACAATTTGAAAACTACATCAAGCCCTTCACTCTATGACTTGAGTCAAGTCATATACAATAAAATCAAAATGGAAAAGGCACCCCGGAATTTTACTGTATTTTAAATGGTAAAAGGATGTGAGCGGCATACAATGCGAGTATTGAGTGAAGGAATCAATACAAGGAATCAGAATACATATTTCGTCTTAACATTGACCATTAATGTAGCGATAAACGAGCGAAAAACACCCAACATTGCGAGTGGATCGATAAGACAAATGATTGCCACATAACCAATGAACTTGAAGTCTCTCAAATGAAGCTAACACTGTCCGACCAGCAACTGCGCAGAGAAGATGTGAACTGTCAAGGTTAAGATACTGGAAATATTAAATGCCAGTAATGCTTAGTAAGGGTAAGTAGGAAGCTAATGCTCCATCAAAAGAAATGAGTGTGGTAAAATGATGATTTTGTATTAACGGAACAGACTGCTTTGAGTCTTTGGTGCATTGAATTCGACCCGATTGTCCTCAAGATCGTTATTCATTGATCTAGTAATGCAATCTCGTTTGACACATCCGGTATTCCCTCTGGAGTCCGCAAGGGTATCAAATGAGTAAGCCAAATCAAGGTTACTATAATCAGCCAAACCATGGTTTGAATTGATCAGTCATGAAAATATGAATACAGGCGGAAAGACAACAGAGCTCTGCAGCACACTGGCATTTATAGGATGACGTTCACCATCTAATATAACCCGATATTAGGCCAGCAGAAAAAAAACTTTCAATATATAATAGAAAACGAGGACTGAGGCCACACTCTATAAAAAAACATTTAAAATGTCTAGAATAATTATTCTAGACTCAGTAAAATTGTAAGGACTACGGTTCCAATATTCCATAAGAAAAGTTGGATCAGTCAAATCACCAGAAGAGCGTACAAAACGGAGGTCATATAGGCGATCGTTGATGAGTTGATTAGTTTCTAAATAGTTCATTAATTTGGCATTAATGATAGATTCAAAATAGTTTGAAAGAATCGCGGAGCTTGCAATTGGTCGATAATTTGAGGGACTGCAACCCTCCCTCTTTGGCTGCACGGGGGCTAGTTCCCAAGCAGTTGGGAAATTTCCTGTGGTATAAAACATGAAAAATAGATTTCGCAGAGCTTAAGCCAAAGATGAGGCGCAGCTTTTAATTAATTGAGGCGAGAGGTTATCAGGAGCTGAGGCTTTGGAGACTTTGAGCTCCTTAAAAACTTCGAACATATCTCTCGTATTTTGTATACATCTACCCCGGAGATACAAAAAAAGGTTCCTGTGAAGTGTGCGGAAGGCGATAATTTGACCGGAATCTTCCACCCAAGTCAGCAACCATTTCACTCTTGTTAAGTAGTGACGTTGTAGAGGAACTGGTGAAATTGTTCCTGATGTTTTCGGCGGTAGGCTAGAAGTCTTTTCTACTTTTGCGGTTTGACAGTATTCTTTGTCTACGACTCTGGGCAAAAAGAAAATTTTCTGTTTGAGCAGTGTACTTTCAGAGGTGTTCTGTTCAGTCCTATACACTTATTTCAGTTGTGGACATGGATTTAATTAGCGTTAAAAGCAGTGTTCTTAGCTCTTTCAGGTTGGTAGCACTTATTATTAAACCAAGAGCGATTTTGCTGTTGTTTAGATCTGCTGCAGGAATTCGGAATGATTTCACGCATCCCAAGACTTGTTGTGAAGCTCTAGAGTGCGTTCATTGACATCTCTCGATGTCAACCCAGTCGACCAAACAATCTTCCTAAGGTAAAGGACCAGCAAGCAGGATTAGCAGCCAGAACAGCCAAGAAGACACTAGGCCACCGGCAGAAGCTAAAACTTTTATCCGTTTGGGAAACAAGGTGGTGGAAAGGCTAAAGCAAGCCTCGTGGGACCAAACAAACACCTTCCTCCACCAACACTGGCCAACAGTCGACCACTTTTTCCCTATAGTTCTGCGGCACATTGCGAACGCTCTAAGAGCTTTGTTCGCTCTATCTTCAAGGTGTGGTTTCCAGCTCAGGTTTTTATCTAGTATAATGCCTAAATATTTCACCTTGTGCTCAAGCTCTAACCGTGTAGAGCCGATGGAGGGCATGTTCAATCTTGACGTTGACTAGACTAAGACTAAGACATACGAAACAGAGCCTCAAGATCTTCCTGCCCGCTTTGCAGGACGCCAATGTCAGTTTCTCACCTATTAACTAACTGCCCAAGATCCCAAAGTATTCTACCCTCCTCAGAATTAGTTACCATCCTTGACCCTAGCCAGTTCGGGCACTCCGCCCTTTTCCAACTGCTAAGCCATCATCCATGGCATTCATAACATTACTGATTTGTCCGAGTGAACTGATTGAGACTTTCCCAATCTACATTTTTATAGTGCCACATAAGCTTATTTGTAGGTGGAGAATTAGGACAGCACAGGTTTGTGGCAGTAAATTGAGCCGTAATTAAACAATGGTCCGAATTACCAAAGGGGAACCCACTGAGATGGAATTTTTGTTGGGGTAAGATATTAGAAATGAATTTTTATAAAAATCAGTGGTAAGAAATTTCCATATATTAGACACATAATAGTTTTTACTTTGTGCTGAATTCCAATTTTAGTATCTATTAATCATTATACATATTTAGTCCACTGCCGCCGTATTCGGAAAAAAAAATGTTTGCTTTTATACCAAGATACCAGTTATGTCACATTCATTATGCTTATGAAATATCTCCAGAAGATGGAAATATGGAAAACAATAAGAGACGCTATGATTTCTTCACTTGACGCATCACCGAGAAATTCTGTTATTGTATTTCTTTCGTTACGATTCCAAAATTCAATCAACGTCCTTCAAGTCTTTTGAGGACAACTTTTCTATTTTTTGGTTAACGCTCAAACTTGTTCAAGATTTTTCTAGAACCCTTTAATTTGTGTCTTAATCACGTATTTCTACATGCCAGTTTCTATTTAATATCAACTGCGATCAGTAAGGTAAGGCGCTTTTTAGATTATGAGAAATCCCGAAGGTAGCCGCAAATCGCATTTACTAAGGTTTATGCAACATTAAATAATTGCGTTTTCTGTGGAAGTTGTTCATACTGTGCCAAGTCTTTTGTCAATTTGTCTTTGATAAAGTTGAATCTGGAGTCAGGCGGATTTTTTCGGTATTTATATTTTCATTTCGTATGACAAGTCTTCTTCAGTTTGTTCTTCTGCAGCTAGTTATCTGTTTTTAGGCCATTACTCAACTATTTTCAAACATAAATATTGATATATTTTGGTCTACGGACAAACCTGTAATTATATATGGGGCCGGAAATAAATCAGTTATACTTAGATCTCTATGCAAGTATAGCTTTTATTCTATATTGAATTTAATTTATACTTCACTTTAATATGTCAAGAATTACATTATATATATTAACCTTATTCATATGAATCTTTATTTTATCCCTATCTCCCTCAGCTAGCAATGTATTTAGGAATGCAGTATGAGTGCAAACAAATTTGCCCACACGATGCGTTCTTATCTAATTTTGATTTGCATTTAATTTCCGAAGTTAACCGGACTTAGGCGCATTTCCTTTAATATTCTTAGCATTAATATTTCCAGTAAAATAAGCAGGGCTGGCTGTTGCCAAAGAAGCATCGAAATATTTTGGATTTCTGAGATGATGTAAGAAATATTTCACTCCGTCAAATCTAGCACTCTCCTACAAGTCCTACATCAGACCTGGAAAGGAATTCAATTCTCACATCTGGGCCGGGTTTGATTGTACAGCCTTAGCTTCATTCGATATTGTCCAAAAGAGGCCCTTCAATCGCACTCGAACACTATCGCAATGTTGGATGTTTATCGCTCCTTAATCGATGGCCAACATTGCGATAAAATATCTAGTCTGATACCTTCGCAATTAATTACTGCACTCAATATTTGTGCTGCAAACTGTGCACATTCTTTCATCCTTCAACATACTTTCGACCGTACAATAATATTCCTTGATCCTTTCTTATCCCGAACTGTGCGAATGTGGAACAGTTTATCATTTTCTGTATTTGCCTCGGGCTTACAATCTGTGAAGGTTCAAGGTACATCAGCACCTCCACTACTTTCCTCATGTCCTCCAAACCTTTCCATATCTCTTTCCTGCCATGCTGTGCTTTTCATCATAGGGTATCCCTTGAGCTTGGCTTAATAATATATATATAAAAAATGCACACTTATTTCTATCTAGTCCAGATGACGGAGAAACAATAGAAGTTTACTCTGTATATCAGAAAAATATTGTGGACGGAGTGAAGTGTAATCCATACGAATGGTACGTTTTTGTACTCTAGATGAAGTTTATCATTGGTTGCACGAAAGGATTAATATGTTATGACTTTCTCAAACTGTCAATTGATGGACCCTTCACTCAATTAAGAAAGGCTATACCTTGTTAGTCTTAAAACCATGCGATATACTAAGTCTACTGAAACAAGTTTTCCTATAGTCCTTCTTGTTCTCCTCCATTTCTAACTTATTATAAAGTTACCGGAAGAATATTAAACTTGTGATTAATAAACCAAAAAAAAATACTTTTTTGAACGCATATTAAATTTTTGATCGTCCTGAAAGTTACAGAGTTTTTCTCATTTAGTCACAAAATATAAATAATACACCCACGATCCAATTCCAATGGGTATCCCCCGAGCTTGGCTTAATAATTTATATAAAATAAAAAAATTATTAATTTGCCGAAAATTTATTTTTATTATCTTGTAACGATTTGTAAACTGCGATTTAATATAGAACTTTTCGCGATAATTCCGTATAACTTCAAAACGCTGTTCCATCCATTCGTGTCAGTCGCTAGTCTATTATAATCTGTGTAATCAACAAATTACCCCCACTACTATTATTTGTCATGTATTTCCAGTTTTTTCTTTGGGGCCACCATCATTATTTCCCTGAAAGCTACATATTAATTATTTAGCAGTTTGGAAAAAAATTACAGGTTGCCCTCATTCTCGTCCCACAAAATTAACTGTTGCCATCCAATGAAAGCTGTAATTACTGTATGTGTTTAATGTAGGTACTAATAGAATGCACCCTTCACGACCATTCGAATTAACCTCGAAACTGTGGTTTATTTTCATAAAAATTTTCTTAAAAATATTGTCTCAAGTTAACATTTACAACTCAAACCAACTGCTAACTGCCATATCTTCCTCTGCTTTATTACGTTTTGAAATGCTCCACAATTCTATTTTTACTCGGTCTACTTGCCTCATTTTCAGTGAAATATCTTAAGTAATTAAACGGAATCGTAATTGGTGTTTCCGTTGCTTTAGTTTGTTAGGGTTGTTTTGAAAAGTGGTGACTTTTTTGAGGCAGAAAATTTTATACCCCCGAGATTGAATAATTATCTCAACCTTGGCAGCTTGTTATTTATATTTCATCATAAATTTAGAAATGTTGAGACGTAACAAGTGGCTCAGTGTTCCTTTTTACAATTAGTGAAAGATTTGTATGCAAGGGATTAAAAGATAACAGAGAGGGGTTGAATTTTTTTTTATTATTTGACAAATGTGATTGTCTTGTTGCCATGTATATCGAAGAGTATGTTTATGCTTTTATCCGTAATAATGTTACCCACAAAAAGGCTTTTTTTTAGAGACTTCAAATAAAAATTAAAATGGATTCTTTTTTATGTTTTCACGGTTTTATAGCTAAAACTCCTGCTAAGAATAGCTTAGAATGTTACATTTAATTTTGATCTGTACCTTCATATACACACCTACTCAGATGAAACCCTTGGATGAAGTAAACATGTTACGATGCATAAATTATGCCTACTTAAAAAGTTTTATCTAAAAAACGATTGTATGTCGGTAGATACATGTGAAAATCAAATTTCAGGATAATAGATGTTGAAAGTGACATTTTTAGTATGCATATTTGCCGAAAAAATAATCATAATTTGCAAAAACTAGAAAAACTTGTCAATTGTTTTGAATTCGATGTCCTATAAATCCCGAAAAAGTCGAAAAGATTTTTGAAAAAATTTAGTTTACTATTAGTCGATATCAAAACCATCGTTATAGACTGTAAAATAAGAATGTTTCAGGGAAGTTACAGTAGACAATTTTACCCAGAAATACAAAAACAATGGATCTTATTCCTCATCTCTCATCATCACACAACCTGAGAATCGCGTTGAAAAAGTTTGCTACAAGCTTTCTTCCGTAAAGCATTTCACATACGGTAAGGTAAACATATTGCAGGTTAGACAACTTGGAGTTCAGTCTTTGGTATCGATAAACTTCGGCCTGGCAAACGTCTGCATAATATTATACAGGGTGTCTCAGAACGATCCAACTATTTCAAGCGATTATAAAAAAAAAAGAATCTATTTTAAATGTTTACTCATAGATGCCAAAAAGTACACAAATATTAAATTTATTTAAGTAATTAAATTAGTTAAATAACAGCCGTTTTTTGTTTTTTGCAATACTTTTCAACTTTTTGCAGAGACTTTTGAAGACTTTCGAAAGAAGTTGTTGAGGAATCAACCTACTTCTTTTTAAATGAGCCAAACTGCTGCCAACGAGTTGTTAGTGGAATCATGTAAGGCGATTGTAATGATGCTCACATTCTTGATGCTTGGACCAAAAAAAATCTGTATCATCTAGATATGGCGTGCCAAATTCACCGTATTCGCTCTGCTTATATGGTCTTCAAAAAAGTAAGGTCCAATAATGCACTTTGCCGACATTGCGCCCAAACTGTAAATTTGAGGATGTGCAAAGGGCCTTCATGTAACGTTGTTGGATTGCTCTCTGCCCAAAATCGACAATTTTGACGATTCACATACCCATTGAATTGAAAATGGGCCTTGTCAAAATCGTCGAATCTCTTATGGTCATGTAATTAAGTCTTAAAACATAATCATTTTCATTCAAAGCCTGCACAATCTGAATTTTGTAGGGCTTAAGTTTCAACTTGCATCGCGCTATGCAATGATAGCCCCAATTGCAATTCTCGCTTCCTAATGCTAACACGGGGCTGTCGACTTACAGATTTCCCAACTAAATCGATGTTTCCAGGTGTTTTTGTTGTTCTTCGACGTCCATCATGAATCTCGCCAATTGTGGTTCCAGTATCGTTGAATGCCTGAATCCAAGCGAGAGCAGTAGTATTATTTGGGGTTTCTCTAATATTGCGCAATCCATAATTTAGTCGAAATAGTCGATGAACGCGAATGAGCGAATGGTCGTTCTGGAAATACGCACGCACACAAAACGAGCGTTGCTCTCCCGTGTTGGACATGGTGGCAACTAAAAATGTAAAGATAGATCTTTTGTAACCGACGCCACTCTCAACCCTCCCCCCATCACCCACCCAACTCTGTTTGCATCTCGTTCACTCTCGAAATAGTCGGATTGTTCTAAGACACCCGTAGTACTTACAGCCGTTTCATAAAAATCTTTATCACCTGTTGGTTTTTAATTCTCTTATTGAATTTATTATGATCAATATATTTCCGCGCATGATATGTTTACCCTTTGACACAAATGAACGCTTAGTTGATATCAACCAAATGTTAAGTTCGAGTTAGCTTTAACAAAAAAAAAAAAGGCTATTTCAAAGCGTCGAGATTTCTCTTGTTAGCAGTATACTTGACTTCGTTTTTCTTAAATCAAAAAGCGAAAATAAATAATATAATCAAGTTTGACAAAAATAAGGCAGGTTTTTACTTTAACAAATGTTGAATGAAAAATAGTAGAACTAGTATCCGAGTTCGGATACAAAAACGCCAGAGTACTTTAACGCTCTTAAGAAAACCAAAGGAAACCATGGAAATATAAGCCTTGGTCAATATCTAGTAAATGAACACCCTCATGAGACAAATCAATTTGGATGAATTCCTAATAAACAATAGCAGTTCAAATCTTAAAACTAAAATAAATGAACTTGACGAGACGATTCTACGTATAACGATAATGAATATTTTTATAACAGTTATCTGCTGAGGGACAACTGTATTTTGATACAAAACTTGACAAAAATTTAGATAAAAGATTGTTACTATCCAGAGATGTACTGATTTGTCATGGGGCCTCCTATCTCTTTCAATAGTAGACTAACCGATGACCAATTTTTCAATCGATCAGACAACCAATTTCAAGTTAGTTTAGTTATTAGAGTTTCAAATTCAAATTCAAATTATAAAAAAAACATTTATTGCTTGAAGTTTAGCTAAACTTAATACAATAAATGTTCAATACCCACAGCTACAAGGCCATCTGGGCTCGTTATAAGAGTTTGACTACTGAAAGTAGTCCATGGGATTTGTTCGAAATTCTATGCACATAATTATATACAAAGAATGTCATCCTTAGTGTCAGTATTTACAGCCTGAGTAATAAAATTATTAAATTTTCCGCCTTTTTCATGGTTTACTTTCAGCAGCCAAACTGTATTTGGTAATCACAGAAAATTTGTATACTGTTTTTTCATTTGAACCCAAAAACTGCCAACTCTGCCTGGTTAAGGTTATTCCCCTAACACATTTGATTAGAAAACAACTAAATCGACTCACTCGATCAGGACTTTCTCTATACTCTAAATACGAAATTCGGATGGGGATTCCCTTAGCGCAACTTTGCGTTAAGCTTTTTTTCGGGACTGAAAATCACTTTACTCGGATTTGAATTTGTAATCGGGTTGTTTCCCATGTTCTGTTTGTGATTGTGTTTTACGTTAATATTCATGTTGATAACCCAAAATACCTACTTAGTTTGGATCATAGTTTCTGCTAGGCGGCCCCAATATCCCAAAGTGCCCTGGGTCCACAATTGGCTAAAGATGGCCCTGATAGGACTATGGCACTAGATTTGAAGGACATTATAGTAGCATATACATATCTACATTTCATTAATACAGGAAAAAGAAATGGAGAAGCTTTTAATTCTACTAGGTGCACCTAAATTATCAGAAAATATAAAGATCGACTGATCTATGAGAACGTAATGTCATAAGCATAAGATTGACCTCATTAAGATCAGCAGTTATCAGCATGAATTGTCCAATACCATTGTTCTGACGGTTTCCCGTAGTGACTATTGACTGCTTAACATACTATTTGCTCTATTTTGTAAGAATCGGAAGGCTCCCAGCTGGTTCGCAAGTATCTCCATCAGGCAGTATTTCTTTGATATATTGAGCCCCCGGTTCTTATCTGTCAAACCAGTAAAGTTGTCAAAAGGTTCATGAAAAAATGTTAATTAGTAGATGTGAGGTCTCAAACTGATCTCATAGCTGCATTACGATCTATTGAAGTCGCCTGTAACGCGAGCAATTATTAAATAATGTAAAGGAGATTACATACAATGTTCTGAGAGAGAAAGAGAGAGAGAGAGAGAGAGAGAGAAAGAGAAAGAGAGAGAGAGAGAGAGAAAGAGAAAGAGAGAGAGAGATAGAGGGAGGAGAAGGTTGCCAACAACACATCTTTCGGAATTATTTCAATAGGTGGAAGGAGAGGCCTTCCAATTTCGATACAATTTAAGCATGTATGTATGTTGTACCCACTCATAGATTGATAGTGGGTGAGCTTACTAAAAGGGCATTAAGAAAACTTGCAGATTTAGATGGTCTGTGCACATTGCCTATCCGTTGGGGCAACGTGCAGTAGAAAGCGTTATTGAACCAATATTCTATGCATATCAAGAATAGCCGAATGCTTACAATGAGCTGAATGGATACTGTGAAAGAGACCTTATTATCTTTATTATTACTGACCTGCGCAGATGATCCTGAGATAATATTGGATTGATGAACCATCTATAGAAACTGTTAAGATACTTCATGTGGATCATTAACCAATGACGAACATAACTACATATATAAATCTTCTGAGATTTTATTTTAAGTGGAATCTAGCGAATTTTTCAAATCATTTTTTTGGATCTTTTAAAACGTGTCCTTAAATATTCCAAAAGAAGGTTCAACTGAAAATTTCTATAAATATTTTGCCCTTCAATTTATATGATTTCGTTATTTACTAACTATAAATCTACCGGACACATCAAACTATAACATAACAGTTTCCATATGAATTCAAAGATAAAACAGCCGCTGCAATCATGCTATAGAAATGATGATGTATCTTAATTTTGATTAGGAAATTGTTACGAAACTTTCTCCATAGAACTATGTTTGTTCTATACAATTCTGTGTTATTTCCAAGTTAACTCATGACTCGTAGCAATATCTTCATATTTTAATGAATTCTTCGATTTATTTAGGAGTGGGAATCAAAATTCCATAAAACATATATATTTTGAAATACGGAACAGTAATAGCTATCGTCTATCGTAAATCATTTTCCATTTAATATTAATAAATTATCAGCAAACATCACAAAAGTAATTCACAGATGGAAAACAATTTTTTTATTTTTACATTTTCCATTTTCATTTCAGGGTCGAACATCAAGACTGCACTAGCAATACTGAATTGTATCTTGGCTCGACAGCTGTGCTTCGAAGATCCATCTTGTTCAGCAATTCTAGAAATAATTCCCAGGGTGTGTGGACCAATTCCTGGTAAGTAAATAGAACTTCCAATTCATTCTATCCTACCCTTCCTTAACGCCCATAACACTTTTCCCATTTCTCTTGTTCCCTTTCACTGCTTTCACCTTAAAACAGATGCCATAAAGTGATATTCATGAGAATGCATACTAAATTAAGTAAGTAACCGTTAGTTAGGATGGGGTAGGATGTATATCCTACACAAGAATCAAGTTAAAGACGGCGATAGTCTATTTATATGTAAATGTTTGTCATTTCATACACACCAGAGACACAGAAAGGAGCAACAAGGAGCAACAAGGCGCACATATATATATATGTACGTACATGGCGTTCGTAAAATTTCAAGATTTATTAACAAAACTCCACTTGCTGGTGCTTGCTGCTATTTTCCCACTGTTTGTACTAGTAGTCTAGATGCTGGCGCTGGTCCTACTGAGGCTGATGTCTTGCAGAAAAGGCCCCTCGTTTTAATTATGAAATTTTCTTATCAGATTTTCCTTAAGCAAACGTGGAAAATATCTAGATATATATATATATATATAGAAAGGTATAAGTTTCCAGTGAGGCAGAGACTCTAGGAAAATTATTGACGGTGCTAAGTACATTTAAGTACCCCAGTGTCGTCCTAAGTGCCTAATAGGATTGGGTAATCTAGAATGGGAGAAGAAAAGAAATTTCCTCTTGCGACCAAGGAATAAAATCCCTAGCCAATACCATGAAAGAATTGTCTTGCTTTTCTTTTTACTTCGCTTTTATTTGCAGATAACATCGGATTATGACAGTTTTTGATTACATCAATAAAAACGGAAGAAAATTATTATTAATGAAGTGGTTTGCGGTGATAACGGACGTTTTATCTGTTTATCTGTGACTTGTTGCTCTTCGAAAGTCTTTAAAAACTGTCCAAGAAAGATTAAGAGTTCTTGACACATTTTTTTGAATTATAGCAAGTCCTTGGAGATTAAGAGCTTGAAATACCAGAATCTGTAAACATATTATGTCGATGACAATTAATAATTGAAAATATGTGAGAATAAACGAAAGAATATTATAATGATTATTGCAATCTTGAAAACGCGGTGTGGAGCTGTCAATTAAGTCAAAACATTCAAGGTCCTGTGAGCACTAAACCTAACAACATAATTATTCTCTTCCTTCGTTCGGAATTCTTTTTATATTAAATAATAATAATAATAAATATATTCATTATGGTTACGTATACAAGATTTACAATTTTTATCATACTAAAACAATTAGGTATAACTAGAAAAGTAATAATAATACAAATTCAAGGTTCATAGATTCAATAATTAACTGAAAGTAATAACAAAAGTAGTAAAAGAAATTCAATATTATAGAAATGAAATAATTAAATAAATTTATATCCAGTAAACTTGCATTCAGAAATATTCTCCACTGAACTAACCAAATATTAATGTTGAGAGAAGAAAAAGAAATAGAAAATTCTTTCTATATCGTGATTTCCATAATCTCGCATTCTGAACAAGATAACATTTTTCTATCACTGTTCTATGAAAACGCGCAATAATAAAATTTAAGTTTCGCTGTGAGGTTGCTAACCCCAAGTTTTCTTTGAGCTAATCAGGTTTGCCTTTGTAAATCAAGTTATGAATAAATACGAGCAACTTACGTTTTAAATAAGTATCAATGGAGCAACCCAACAGCCTAAATTTAATAGTCGAAAGGGGATCATATCTGCGTAGATTAAAGATGAACTTAATACAACCATTAAAAGCCACTTCAACCCTGCGCTTACGGTTACTATCCAAGTTGATATATGTATACCAGGCTACCAAAAGTAAATGAGGTATACTATAAGCGACCGAACCAATTTAATTCTCATATCAATTGAAAAAAGCCATAACCTGCGAAGATTACCATAAATTTTGCTAAACATCAGGTTGACAGTCTCACAACATTCCATGTGTTGGGTTATCACCACTCTAAGATTTGTGACTTTGCTTAAAACAGGTAGTATAGCATCATCAAGATATATTGGCGGAAAATCTGACTTACACAAACGACCAATGTAAAACGAAATACACTGGGACTTTGATAACTTAAGAAATAATTCATTGGTTGCAGACCATTCATAAATTCTATGTAGATCCCTATTTACCCTATTTACCCGTGCAATGCAATCTTCCAGAAGTCCAATAGGCTACTTAAATATATCTGTACGTCATCAGTATGCAATTGTACTTTTACACCTTTTACCACAACTGTAAGGTCGTTTATAAATAAGCTAACAAACAATGGACCCAAAACTGACCCTTGAGGTATACCATTTGATAGCTTTAACGTATCAGATAATGTACTGCCGATTTCAAAAACTTTGGATGTAGCAGAAAACAAAGAAGACTTATTGGTCGGTAATCAGGGAGTGCTTCAGGCTGCCTCTTCTTAGCTACTGGGAAAACCGTAGCTATCATTACATGATTGGAATACGTAATGCAGGAATTAATAATATGAAGAATATAGGGATGACCACTCGCATCAGATTTAATAGTATAGATAGCTTTGAGCAGTTCTTCCAAACTTACATTGCGGAAACTAAACTCATTTGAGCGCTCATCACTGAATGAAGAGAATGGTTTTTCTAGTATCAGAGTCAATATACGGTCGAGTAGGCAGATTAACATTACCAGAAGATATGAAATAATGCTTAAGATCATCTGGCTTGAAATTGTACTCCTTACGATCTTTACCACCAACACATTATAAGCTTAGGTTGAAAGCTTAGAACCAAAGCATGAACGCTTTGACTGTCTGATAGCTGAGGTAACTTTGTTACAAGCCATTTTATATAAATATCTCAACCGAGATGAATTAAGTTTTTTAGCATCACAGTAACGTAAACCTTCACGTAGAAGCGCATTATTACGCAGTGTAAAACTCTCATGAGAAAACAGTGAACTATTCAATGTAAGGCCATGGAGTTGTGACAATTGAACTTTACTCTTCCATGCTGCTCAGCTTACCCAGAAAAGAAAAACGTACCAACCAAGATTAAGCTGTTTTGTTCCTCTGAGGCTGATTTTAGCTTTAAGCGGAAGGAGTCCAATTGAGGTGTTAAACTGTGGTTAATCACAGAAGCAATATTTTTGGTTACGTCATTGGTTTTTCATCAGCGTGATGGGGTACCCCTCGAATGATCACATCAGTCAAACGTTTCATGCATTTTCAAGAGAATCTTCACATCGTAAAATCCTATCATTGACACTGTCCACTACGCCATCGATTTTAGCCATAATTTTTACCACTAATCGTTGCAGAAGACCGCTTATTTAGCTGACTATGACAAATTCCATCTGTGCTATAAGCTTGCTAGCAGATGCCGGATCAGTACATTGACTAGGCAACGCTGTATTAGTGGTGATGGCGGTCTGATGTAGAATCCGACCGCTTCGGTTGTAGTTTATTGGCCAGCAGACATTAAAACGGAATAGTGGCAATGATTTTTAAGAGCAAAAATACAAATAAATCTTAGGAACAAAGTAGTTCATTATGTAATGAAAGCAGCTTCACATTCCGAACAGAGTGGAAACTTCCAATAAAATGTTTTTTGAAGGGTACTCCCGATAAGTGTTTTAAAAATCATCTGAGCATACAGTTAGATAAATACTTGAATCCAAAACAGAATATCTACCCTCAAGTTTTATCCCATATTTTGTTGTAAGTTTATCGCCAGAGATCAATGACATAGACAAACTAATAATATATGGGCAAGTAGAACAAAAACTGTAACGCCGCGCTGGAATATAAAATCGACGATGCCTGAACCTGATGTAGGGATGCCCTCCATTCCTTTATTTTCTGATGCCTGCAATAATGCATACAAATTCATACAGAAAAGTGGATTGCTAAGAAAATATTATGGGCTTCCTTACATCACGGTATACAGTCATTAACAATGTAAGCCCATTAGATTTTTGATAGGTAGTGATGTCACAGTATCAATTCATGTGACGACTTCAAAAACATTTTTTTTTTGTATCGATTGATTTTATATTGGAGCGAAGCATTACTGGCTTATCAAACAGCGGATGATATATGGTTATACCCTAGCTTCATCGGGCCCATGTTAGCCTATGGCTCTTGATATGGTGGACAGCAATGGAGTATGCCAATCATCGTAAGATGTTGGAAAAGACTCAAAGATTGTGCCTACTCAGTACAAGCGGCGCATTCAAGTCTACCAGCACTCGGGCTCTTGAGGTTATCTTCAATACACACCCCGTGACATTAAGAAGGGGGTCTCTCTCGTAGGGCTGAGGCTGCATCTGAATGAAAGCTGGATCTATTCATGAATCAGGGTTGCACACGAGTCCTTCCTTGATTTGGTGCCGTCCATCGTACTTGACATCAACAGGGTGAGTGACCACCTTTTCGAGACCATGCTGATAAGTAGTTTTAAAGCGAAAATTCCATCTAGGGTTGAATGGATATCAGACTATTTGCTTCACCCATTGATAAACATCATGATTTATATGGACGGCTCCAAATCTGAAGATAACACCGGGGTAGGCATCTTCGGTGAGGAGGCTCATTTGGAACTTGCCATATACCTGGAAAGCCATGTTACGGTAGTCCAAGCGGAGGTCAAGGCAATTCTTTATGCGGGAAAGAACCGCGTTTGCTCAAACACTGAGAATAAGAAGATTTCCATTTGATCGGACAGCCAAGCGGCTGTCAAGGCCTTGTTAAAGCCCTTCACAATTTTCAACTTAGTACTGGAGTATAAGCTCGCCCTCAATTCCCTCTCTAAGTGTAACAGGGTACTCGTTATGTGGGTTCTTGCGCATCTTGGTGCGGCCTCGGAAGCACCTTCGTCCGCATTTGGTATCGCACCGGGATACCTTATCTCTACCATTGCGAGAATCTAAAATTTGTATGAGCATAGACAAAAGTTAAGAAATAAGCATTCATTTCTTCTTAGAAATTTACGGCAAATGTTTCGGAAGAATTTTTATTCACTTTAGTGACCGATCAGATACAATACTTTCATTTGTGCCATTTTCGACCCCCAAAAATACATACAAAATTTAAAGAAATAAGTAAAACAGCTGGAATTGGTCTAAGGCAAACTATTATGATATCCTAGATGAATGCCCGTATGTAATTGGTTATGGTCACCCATCTGTGAAAGTTTGATTTCATATACAGGGTGTCCCAGACTAATATGACTATATTTTTTCAAATGATTCCTTTCGCATAGACAAGTAAAACCTTGTATTGCAGGAGGGACAAAATGTAACCCTACCGAGTTACACGGTGATTAGTAAAATATTCTGTTAAGTGTGGTGTATGCGGTCCATTTTAAGACGGCATTGTAACTAGAACCTTAAGGTCTTTTATATGAATGTTAAACCCTCCCCGTACGTATAACAGAAAAATATAAAATAAAAAATTTAAAAACCAACATTTTGAATTTGATGCATCATAACCTTGGGATGGGGAGGGGTATGGAGTGGTTTAACATTCGTACGAGAGAACTCAAGATTCTGGTTATAATGCCGTCCTAAAATGAACCGTAGACCTTATACTTTTCAAGATACAGGGTGTTTAATGAAACAAGAATATATTTCACTAATCACCCTGTTACTCGGTATGGTGACATTTTGTCACCCCCCTCCATTCGACTTTTAACTTGTCTGAACGAGAGAAATCATTTTGTCAAAATATAGTCATATTAGTCTGCATAGAACGGTTCGTCGGACAGTAAAAATGATTATAACCAATTTCATAAAATATCATATTCTGAAAAACTTTTCAGAACAATAAAAACATCTAGGACTGATCATTGTTACTGTATATGTAGAAAAACAAAACTTTTATATGGCAACACCAATAAGGGGTTGCCCTATTTAATCCATTTTTGAAGGCTTCTTTACTATTACCACATACAAGTAATAACAGATATGCA
This sequence comes from Dioctria linearis, assembly GCA_963930735.1. Classification (NCBI taxonomy): domain Eukaryota; kingdom Metazoa; phylum Arthropoda; class Insecta; order Diptera; family Asilidae; genus Dioctria; species Dioctria linearis. Next base: position 310,423,299 of record OZ005741.1, read on the forward strand.
AGGCCCATAAGTAAATGTGATGCCACTCAGTTCATATTAATCGACAAGATTAACTGACAAGCTGACGTAGCTCCGAACAGTGATATGAACCGACAGAACTATTTCTTTGCCTGCAATGTACCTAGTACCAAATCTTGAACTTGTATTTGAAAAAAAATGTATTTGAGTACCAGTATTATTTTAAAATTACCGCGGCGTGCTACAATCTTTAAAAAACAAAACTGAATACCAAAACAATTATATTCGATTGATTTTGTTGGTAGTACTGCAGCGACGACGGCAAAATTAGAAACTGATCAATCCCGAAGAAAACTTCGTCCCTCATCGTAATTTGGTGCATAATTCGCTGGGCTTTTATAAGTTTGACAGCAGAATTTCGTCGCCGTTTTTCGTCGGTGGACGCAATTGCGTTTAAGTCTTTATGGTCAACCTGGTAGCAAGAAGTCGAAAAATTTAAGTGGAAGGCATTACCCTACTAAGATAGGTTTTCTTTGCTTCATGGGTGGATTTACTATATATATAAAAGAAAAAAATATTTCATTTAATTAAACTTTAGTATGAAGCAGAGCTGTTGACATCTTAACCTGTACTTACCGTACATGGGTCCAATATACCCAAACCTTCGTTCAATATTGAAAATTATTTACTTCGTCCGGCTCGTTTCGTTCAGTCGCCAAAGTGCCTACCCTTTGTTTGACTCAGTCAGTGCTTTGTGCGGATATGAAAAGTTGTGTCGAGTGAGCGCAACGACGTGAAATAAGGCAGGTTAGGTCTATCAGGGCCACCATCAGTATGTAAGCAATTCTTTTTATTTCTAGTTTTTTTTAAAAAACCCAGAAAAATGAGTCATCACAGAAATTTAGGCGATGACAATTTCAGGGAATTTATTTCGAAGAATCTAGATTCAAGAGGAAGTAGAGAGCGATATGAGTTATACAAAGGACACGTAACTCGATGAAAACTTCAATTTGGACAGTGATCACAATGCGAAAACTGAGCAAGGCTCATCTGAAGATGATAGTGATGGAAATGAGTTTCCTCAAGACCAAGTCCCTTCTGGAGCTGTATCTCAAAGATTTAATCCTAGATCCGGGCAGTTGAAGGAGGAGGAATCATCGAACAATAAGAAGGATGTAGTTGATCAAGGAACTTCAAGGTATTATCGTGGAAAGAATAGTCACAAGTGGGCAAAGAGTAGTTCTAGCCGAAGAGTCGGAACATCAAAACAAAATATTATAGTTCAGCACTTGCATTGAGATATCAAACAGAACCTATTCAGATATTGAATCTTCCGTTTACAGATGAGATGATTAACGAAATATTAATATGGACAAATAAAAAACTTTAGCTTTACAGGAGCGGATTTAAAGATAAAAATAGAGCAGAACTAAGAGATCTCGATAGAGTTGAGTTTGACGCTTTCCTAGGTCTGCTTTTATATGCATCTATTTTCAAGTTTGGAAAGGAAAGGTTGGCATCGTTATTTTCATCAGACGGGTCGGGTCGTGATGTTTTTTATTGTACTATGTCGCTTAATAGATATTACACTATTTTGTCATGCCTCCGTTTTGATAACCCTGAAACTCGTTCTGAACGGAAAATGACGGATCCTGTTGCGGCAATAACTTATATATTTGAAATGTTCAAAGTTAATTGACAAAATCTGTACAGCTTGGGAGCAAATGTTTGTGTAGATGAGATGCTGGTCGGATTCCGGGGAAATATCAGTTCAAGATTTATCTGCCAAGAAAACCAAATAAATATGGCTTGAAAATACATAGCCTTACTGACGTCCGCAACAATTATTTTTATAATGGATATATTTATTGTGGATTAACTTTATCCTGCGAGGAAAAAAAGTTGCCAATTCCTACACAGACAGTTCTACGCCTTACAAAACCAATCGCTGGTTGATATCGTAATGTGACCGGTGACAACTGGTTCGAAAAATTCGAAAAATTAGTTTGACTTATGTAGGAACGATAAAAAAAACAAAAGAGAAATACCACATGAATTTCTATCAGCTGGTAGTAGCAGTATTGGAACCTGTTTATATGGCTATTCTCACGGAATGACTCTATTGTCGTATGTGCCAAAGAAGAGGAAAGCAGTTCTTCTAATAACATCGATGCATTCTGACAGCGGCAAACCAAATACCTCCCGCAAATCGGATATAATATCGATTTATAACACCACCAAAGCTGGGGTAGACTCGTTGGACTAAAAAATGCTCCGTTTATTCTGCAAATAGATGATCCATTGCTTTATTTTACGCTATAGCAAACAGGAGCTCGGTAAATTCCTACATTTTACATCAAAGCTACAGAGATGCGAAGAAGATTTAAAAGTTTGATTTTGTTAAACTGTTAGCATCCCAATCAGGGTTGCCAGAAAATATAATTTTAAATCGGCAATTGAGTGTTAAAAAAATCGTCAAATGGGAGTAAAAATCTTCATACATATTGAATGAAATGCATCCTTTTTTTATGCACTTTAGTAAGGAATATTTTTAATAATGGAAGTATTTTTTATTTTTTCTACATTGGAACAATTTCAAAAGATGGTCAACAGTATTTTTGTTAAATCGTTGGTTGAAAACTAATCGCTCGTACTTTCGTTTTGTGCTTCTCAGTATTCTTATGTGCAAATAAGTCAGATTTACTTGATGAAGCCTTCAATTCCACATTAAAAATCCTGCAAACAACCAACGGCCATTTCTGATGGTAAGTCTAGCAAAACACTTCGTCGAGTAATTTTTGTGAACCATCGTTTCAAATCAGATCATCTTCCCAAAATTGAGAAAAACACCGGCGTTTTCTTGTAGTCTACATTTATTATGCTTTTGGTGGTATTATAAAAATATTTCACTAAATTATTATTTCAGTATTCTACCTCTAAATTCCATATCATTTTCAGAATTCGTCGACGTAGTATTCTTATTTTAAAAACATATTTTGAGAATAGGAAAAGTTGTAGAAATTAAGAATTTACCTATTATTTTTAAACATTTTTTTTTTGTATTCCCTTCGACATAGTGCTGGTATTGATATTTCTCATTAAATGGTAAAGTAAATCGTAATCATAAATGCTATGCAGATGCAGTTACAGTTGGCTCGAATTTTTTTTTTATTTCGGAACGTATTTCCAGGTCAAAAATTTTACATTTTGGCATGTACACGTACGGTACCTTCAGGTCAAACATGTTTTGTTTCGGTATATACCTCAAGGTCAAAAATTTGTTCTGTACAAAAATTGCCAAAGTTTACAATTGTCATAAAATCGTCATTTTGAGAAACAAAATCGGCTTAAAATTCTCGATGCAAAAATCGTCTAAATGACGATAAAATCGTTAATCTGGCAACGCTGATCCCAATTAACTTGTGCAAATATGCAAAGGAATACTACTCTAAAGGAGTCCTGATCAAAGAATAACTAAATTAAAGAAAGGACACAGAAGAGTGTTCCGATTGTTTTCCATTTAAATGTACACGGCGAGAAAAAGAAGGAAGGAAGAGAAAAAAATAAAAAAAAAAAATCAAACGCTCTTTGAATATTTTACGAATAAGACAAAAAATGTGAATGCGAAGATTACATGCAACGAAATGGAATGGCAAATGATTTATTTTCGTAAATAAGAGAGAATGGGCGGAGTTTTCTGATTTTACGCTCATAAAATGCTCCCGCTCTTTTATGAAAACACGAATTTCATGAATTGTCCCAATGTTTTTCGCAGAATTCCAATGTTTGTTAGTGTAATCCTATGATATGTGAACAGCACTTTTTCTGTTTACATTTGTTTGCTCAAGTGGGGGAATCTCATACTGGATTCGGGGAATTTTATTTGACTGAAATTTCACATCTCCTTTTAGTGCGTTGTTTATTGCGAAATTTATCTTTTTATTGCCAAATGGAGGTAGGGTTACCCAAAGTACATTATTAGGAATAGTTTGAAATAATTTTGAAGATATTCAAGAAGATTTGATCATTCGGGTAATCCTACGTTTTCTCAATTTTTGTTTTTAACTCGTTGTCTCAGTCGCACTACAATAATGCATAGCCAAGTTCTTTTCCCCCATTCATGCAAAAGACAAAAGTATATGAGATTACCTCTTTCAGTCTAAAAAACACGGAAAATCTCCAATTTTGTTCGCATCTGTCTCTACTTATATTTATTTATACTTTGGTCCGGATACCGCTCAGGCCAACCATAGGAATTTATCGGCGTGTGTTAGGAAACAACCAATGAAACCGTCCACAATTCAAAAAATGTCGAAAAGGAAGCATTGTTCTCTCTGTCTTTTTTTTTTTTTTTTTTTATATATTATTAAGCCAAGCTCAGGGGATACCCTATGATGCAAAGCACAGCATGGCAGGAAGGAGATAGGGAAAGGATTAGGGGATATGAGGAAAGTGGCGGAGGTGCCGATGTATGTCGCCCTTAAACTTCCGCAGATTGTATGCCGGAGGAAAAACAGAAGATGGTAAGCTGTTCCACATTCGCACTGTTCGGGATAAAAAAGCATCTCTGAATTTTACTGTACGGCCGAAAGTAATTTGAAGGGTTAAAGGATGTGCGCGGTTTGCAGCGCGAGTATTGCGTGCAGGAATCATTCTACAAGGGATTAGACTAGATATTTCATCAGAACATTGACCATGCATATAGCGATAAAGGAGCGAAAGGCATCCAACATTGCGGCGGTGCTCGAGTGAGTCGATATGACAAGTTATTGCCAAATCGCCAATGAGCTTGAAGGCTCTCTTTTGGACAATATCCAATGAAGCTAAGGCTGTGCGACCAGCCCCGGCCCATATATGGGAGTTGTATTCCATTCTAGGTCTAATGTAGGACTTGTAGAGGAGCGCTAGATTTGACGGGCTGAAATATTTCTTACACCTTTTCAGAAATCCAAGACATTTCGATGCTTCTTTGGCAACAGAGAAGATGTGATCTGTCCAGTTTAACTTACTGGAAATATTAATGCCAAGAATGCTTAGTGACGGTGAATCAGAAATGAATGCTCCATCAAAAGAAACGGGTGTGGTTAAGTTATGATCTTGTTTTAATGAGATAAGACAGCTTTGGGACTTTGATGCATTGAATTCGACGCGATTCGCTTTGCCCCAAGCGAGGATATTGGCAAGATCGTTATTCAATGATCTAGTCATGCAATCTCGTTTAACACATGCAGCATTCCCCCTGGATTCTGCAAGAGTGTCAAAGGAGTAAGCGAAATCAAGAGTACTGTCATCTGCGAAACTATGGATGGGATTGAAAGTAAGGGAAAGCAGATCATTAATGAAAATTAAAAAGAGAGTTGGAGAGATAACAGAGCCTTGAGGTACACCGGCATTTATGGGATGCGGTTCAGACGTAACGCCATCTAATACAACACGTATTTCGCGACTAGATAGGAAACTTTCAATCCATAATACAAGAGGAGGGGAGAGACCAAGTGCTTTGAGTTTGGCTAAAAGGGCTGGATGCCAGACTCTATCAAAGGCTTTTGAAATATCTAGGGCAACGATTTTAGACTCACCAAAATTGTGAAGACTACGATTCCAACGTTCCGTAAGCAAGGTCAGCAAGTCTCCAGATGAGCGTCCAGCTCGGAAGCCATATTGGCGATCGTTGATGAGATGATTAGTTTCTAGATACTTCATTAATTTTGAGTTAATGATAGATTCAAAAACCTTTGAAAGAATCGAAGTGATGGCAATTGGTCGATAATTTGAGGGATCGCTACCCTCTCCTTTCTTAGGAATAGGCTGAACGTGAGCTAGCTTCCAAGCAGTTGGAAATTTTCCTGTCGAATAAGACAAGTAGAAGAGTTTGCGCAGAGGTTTAGCCAAGGATGAGGCGCAGCTTTTAATTAACAGGGGCGAAAAACCATCAGGACCTGCGGCTTTGGAGACGTTGATCCCCTTAAGGACCCTGACCACATCCCTCGTACGAAGGTGTATTGGCTCTTGTACACATTCACACGGGCGATGCAAAACAGGTGTTTGTGAAGTTGGTGGAAGACGAGAATTTGAAGCGAATCTAGCAGCTAAAATATTAGCTTTATCCAGGGAGTCAACAATCACTTCACCATTATTAAGTAGTGAAGGTATAGAGGAACTGGTGAAATTGTTCCTGATGGTTTTGACCAGGGACCAGAAACCTTTGCTACCTTTGCGGCTTGTCAAGATTCTTTGTCTAATATTCTGGTCAAAAAGAAATTTTTCTCTCTGGATAATGGACTTGCAGGTGTTCCGTGCAGTCTTGTAGACTTGTTTCATTTCCGGACATGGATGCAATTGATAGGCGCGAAAAGCAGACTCTTTCGCTTTTATAGCTTGGTTGCACTTATCGTTAAACCAGGAGCGATCATGCTGTTGTTGAGACCTGCTGTAAGAATACGGAATGTATTCACGCATGCCAAGATTTAGTATGTTACTAAATTGTAATGTGCATTCATCAACATCCCTCGAAGCAAAACAGACCGACCAATCAATTTCTTTAAGATACTTATTGAGACTTTCCCAATCAGCATTCTTATAGTGCCAAAGAAGCCTACTTGTAGGTGGAGCAGTTGGTCGGCACAGGTTTGAGGTGGTAAATTGAGCCGTGATTAAACAATGGTCTGAATTTCCAAGAGGGGAACCGACTGAAATGGAATATTTGTCAGGATGAGATGTTAGAAACAAGTCGAGTAAATTAGCTTTATCTCCAGCTGCATCAGGAATTCGCGTTGGTGCATCCACTAGCTGTTGCAAATTAAATGATTCACAGAAGAGTTCAACGAAACGGCCCGCAGGACTTGTGGTAGAAGAATGTCTGAGCCACGGTATATTATGAACATTAAAATCGCCTGCCAGGACGATTTCGGAAGAGGGGGAAACAGAAAGCAAATGATCAATATTGTTGGAGATATTGTCAAATACGAATACCGTGTCGTCATCAGACATATTTGGGCTGCGATAAAGGAAACAGAAGTATATGATGTGCTTGTGAAGTTTGAACCTAATCCAGATATAATTAAACTCTGGATTAGCAGAAGGAAAATCTTGAAGAATAGTAAAGGCCACATCATTCCGAATATATACTGCGATCCCTCTATGCTGAGAAAAAAGAGGCACGAAGCTGTAACCAGGGACGTGATACTGATTAATATCAGCATCAGAAACGACCTTGGTTTCACTTAGCGCAAAAATTGCCGGATTTTTTGAGTTAAGGTGGCAGTACACCGAAAACCGATTTGCTCTTAATCCGCGAATGTTGCAGAAATCTAAAATGAAATTCTGCATACTGAAGGCAAAAACAAAAAAGCAAAAAAAAAAACCGACACACAACAACACAAAAATTTTGGGCGCCACCAGCAGCAGTCAACGACACAGCGAGGTAAAAAAAAAACAGCAATAGTGTTATGCCCATTTGCTGCTTTCAGTACCTCAGACCGTGCAGATCAATGACCACACCTGGGAACACCCGTATTGCTGATCAGTGACAAGTGCTAATGCATTTGCACTGATCACAGATGAAGCGAAGGAAAGGAAACGTTACCGTGCTGCTGGCTTATAGAATGTTGATAGGGCATGCATAGAAGAGCCCTTCACTTGGCGGATAAAATTTAATTTTGATAATTTATTTATTGAACGATCGCGTCGAATTTTAAAAAATTATAGTTAACGATTTATATGGAAATTGTTTAACACAACACTACAACTTGTTTTAAATTAATTCATTAGCTATGTTTAGATTAATCGATTAGATCAACAACACGAGGCAACATCCGATCGGATTGACTCCACGCACTCGACTTGTGAGCAAAGAAAGTTTACTTCCGAGTATCGGACATAAAAAGACTAATGACTGGTCTGGCGAGTGCCCGTGAGGTATCAGTCATCATAGTGTCAAGTTTCGGTTCGGAGTAGTTGCCGTATTGTTAAGATAGATCAAGCTTTTGCGTGAAATAAAGATGTTTACATATGTTAGAAATTCTAGTGTTTTTATACAATTTATTGGTATTTAATTGTTCTATTGATTCTATTGCGTTGGGACACGATATTCTGAAGACCTTTTTAGTCCAATATAAACGTCTAGGACTGATAACTTCACAGTATACGTGAAAAACATAAATTTTTATATGCAACACCACGAAGGGGCTGCCCGATTTACCCCATTTTTATCTTTTATTTACTATTACCATGAAAATACCATGTATAAAATTTCAGCTTTCTACAACGCCGCGTTCTCAGGCAGTGTTCAAATATATAGTGAAAAACGAAATTTTCTTATGGCAGCCCTACGAAGGAGTTGCCCGATTCATCCCATTTTCGAATTTAAATTCACTTTTTTTTTTATAGCCCGTGGGACAGACAGGAAGACGGACAGGTGGACGATGAATACACATATGGGTGACGATACAAAATTACATACGGGCATTCATCTAGGGTATCACAAGAATTAGTCTTAGACCAATTGTAGTTTTTTAACCGTGTTATAAGTGAGTACAAGGAAAAGATTCCCTTACTATTATTGCTTCTAGCTCCATAATAGGTCTAAACATTTTGAAGCTTTGAAACAGAAGGCTCTAGACACAGATGGCAGATTCTGGCTTCATTAGAGTTTCATGCCACATGACATTTTCGTCGTATTAAACAGCTTTTAAAAAATAGCGCGCTTCATCTTCATTTTACCTAAAAAAATTATTTACGACGCCAAAGTTTGTGTCGAACACATTTTCGACGTCGCCTTGTTATGAGAGCCCGAAAAATCAAAGCTATTCTTTCAAACACTGCGTCCTTGTATGGTACACACCATGAGTGCAATTATTGATAAAAAAAAGAAGAAAAATATCCTTAAAGTGAAGACATGTTAAACGTATTTTTCTTATTCAAACAACCAAAATATATTGCGCATCACACATCATAATATCAGATCAGTACATTTTATAAGAAAATATGTTTCAAAAATATATTATTTCGCTCAATAATACTCTCTCTATATAGCGTTGACAGGTTCCATTAAAATGTCAAGTCAAATGACATGTTTAAGCGTTAAGGAAAAAGATTTTACCACCTGCCAAGTATAACGTTAAATGTTACCTAATTCTTCTCTGATATGCTAGGTTAGATTTAATGATTTTGTTGGAAATTTCTGAGTGGACTTTCACAGGGGAAAATATGATGGAATTATTCGATAGAATATTTTTATATACCTAGATGTAAACGCATGATGAACAACGTATATTACTACTTGAGAGAGAGTACAAGGGATAATGTTGACAAATAGTTTAAAATAATGTTCTAATGTTATGAATCAGAGTGCAGATAAAGGACATATCTGATAAGGCTCTTTACTATGATCATCTGACAGTACTGGATCTTCTTGATTTTAATAAGGCATTCGATTCGATGAAGCACTCCTAATTGGACATCAAGCTCGGGACTAAATATGACCTATCTTTGTCGACTGTTGGATTGATTGCTGCTTTCCTCTCAAATCGTGAGCAAGTTGTAAAAGTGTAGAGTTCCATCTCTGCTCCTTTGTTCTTTTCCGCTTGTGTTCATCAATGTTTGGTCTTAGGCCCTATTGTCTTCTCCTTCTGTATAAATGATCTTGCTTCTATTATGAATAACGCTTCTGTATACTTGTATGCCGATGATAATCAGTTGAACTTAAGAAGACCTATAGGACCTGTCGTACGCGCATGGGCAATCTATAATGACTAAGTAATTAATCCAAACAAGTTTTACTGAATGTCGGTATTTAGAGTAGAATAGAATATAATAGAGGAAGATTTATTACAAAAACCTGAGCTTACGCTACGTCACAAACGTTAAGTACATCGAGTTTAAAATAGATAACATTATTATATATAATGAGAACAAAAGCTTTAAAAAAAACAAAAGTGCAGCGAACAGACTCGTAGCAATAGAAATTATCAGGTAATAGAGGTAATAACGAGATGACAAAATCGGATATAGAAGCACTTTCCCAACATCAGTTCGGTTAAATAATTTCACATTTGCATATATACACTCTATTTCAAAGCAATAAAAGAATTTGAAAATTTCCGTTTTCAATATGCAAATTTTGCCAATTTCTGGAAATTTCATCTACGCAGCTCAAATACTATTCAGACTAGTCAAAGTGCATGAGAGCAGTCTTGAGTGTCCCTCCATTTACTGAAAACGAATAAACCAAACACCAGATAAAATTACATGCCATGCAATGCCAAATTGAAAATAAACATTAAAAGAAAATTAAATAAAACTAAAAAGATTAAATACCATGTAGACGTTTTTTTTAAAAAATATGCTTAGAAACGTCAACAGCAAAATGCTCAGCCATATCATTAACAGTATATATACAGGCTAAAGTTAGACATTGAGCAGTTAACATACAACAGAGGTAGCCTTCTCAAATTGTACATACTATCACCAAAAGACAATTTGTCAAGTAACAATGTAGAATAACCATTCGGATTTAAGAGTTGATGCACAAAAGTTACATCGGCAACCAACTATGCGACCAAGCCATTCTCATAAGGTGGTAGAACTAATGAAATATTCTAGGGTAGGTGCCTGATAGCAAATCGTAGGAAGTTCTGCTGTACAGACTCGATACGCTCGATGTGTGTACCGTAAAATGAGGACCAGACCTGGCTAATTCAAGAAGAGGTCTCACAAAGCCAGTGTATAGTCGCAGCGTAATGGTGGGATTCGAGAGCTCTCCAGAGCAGCGTTTTATAAAGCCCAGCATCGAACTATTCTATGATACCATGAAGTTTATGTGGGAAACAAAATTCAATCTTTGGTCACATTTGACACCAAAGTCACAGACAAGACTAACACGACGAATGGAGGAATCCGAGAACCCATAATTATAAGTAATAGGTTTCTGATTCCTATGGTGAGTCATATATTTGTCGATATTGAGTACCAATTATTGCTTTTGCACCAATGTAGAATTTGTGGAGGCCACCCTGTATCTGTTGACAATCCTTGAAATATTTAAACCGAGCGAAAAGTTTATGGTCGTCAGCATAAATTAACATTTTGGAGTGCTTCACTACGGAGACAATGTCCTCAAAAGATGGAATAAAGAGCAACGGGTCCAAGTGACCCCTTGAGGTACGACGGGCGTAGCTTTCAAGACTATAGAGATGGAATGTGGGAATAATATTTGATATGTTCTGTTATCGAAATAAGACTCCGTCAATTTTAGAAATATTGGGGGAAACCCATACTTTTCTATTTTGAAAAATATCACGGAGTGAGATAACTTGTCGAAAGCTTTACTAAAGTCAATATAAACTCATTCTGACTGGTAATCTTTTGAAACCCGCCAGTGGTATCCGAGACGAATTCCAATAAGGTGCCCGAAATAAACCCATGTTGATTTGCAGAAATCAAATTTTTACAATTCTTCTTCTTCTTATAAGTCAGAGTAAATGACGGAATCCAAATAATTTTGGCATGTAAGATTATCTTGCAACAGGGCTGTACTTAGGAAAACAAACACAATCGAGCAAGCTTTTGGAAAATAAGTTTCAGTGGAAGTACCAAGGTATACAGCAAGACTTAAAAAAAGGCTGGGGTTCCCATCCGGATCGGATGTGAAGTCATTTGGAAAACCATTAATATGAGCAAGTATATCCTTTTGTGTAATTAAACGGATAGTGAATGAAACGTTATGAGAGTCGTTCATATGATTAAAGTCTAATATTTCGAGGTAGGCAATTTGACGAGGAAAACGCGTTGTCAAAAAATGAAGCAAACATATTGGAAATTGCAGACGAAACATCACTAGCAAGAATTTTTGTACCTAATGGTATTGGGGTAGTTGTCGGTTTTTTTTCATTATAATAATAATCTTAATAAATATACGCGGCTCACTAAATAATTTCGCAGCATGCTATGCATATGGTCATCATCAAGTGTGGATGAAAGCTCTTTGAACTAGTTATAGGAGGTGAGGAATTTTTTGTGTCTTATAATGTCTTTGTCCGTCATATAACTTTTCCATAATTTCTTTTTTCTATTTTTAAGATGTTTCAGTTCTTTACTAAACCATCTCTTTTAGAGATCAGCTGATGCTCTCGGGGGAACATGAAAAGAGAGCAAATCGAAGAGAATTATGTAAAACATTTTCATCAACACTATTGCAAGACAGCAACCTGTTGAAATCAATAGAGGAAATTTCCGAAAAGTAAGCTTTTCTAAAATTGAAAAAGTAATGAGTTTCGTTACAATTTATGAGGTTTTCTGCTTCGGCAATATGTATTTAGAAGAAGGGAGGGGTGGTATTTGTCAAGAGCTGATATTATAACTGGAATAGGTTCAACTAATAAGTTACCAGATTTTATTGTCACCACTTGGTGGAATTGATTAATGCTAACTGCCATCTTATAAAAGATTAGAAACACTTCTTGTTATTTCCACAACGTACATACATCTTTTCAACTTTACATATAATGTAACCGCCAACGCGTTTCGTCTTATTAGGACATCACCAGGGCTCTTCTGGTACTGAAGAACTGATTAATTTGGCTCCTAACTATACTCTTATCAGTAACTAATGCATGTATATTGATATTAGCATTCAAAAATGGGCTGTTGTTTTTAAAATCTAACTGGTCTTTTATTAAATAGCCATCGTCTGTAGCCTTTTTAATCTCGAAAGTTTCATATCTACCTTCTAATATCTTTTCTGATAAATAATTTACCTACAACAGAATTATTTACAAAAAGATGGTCTGGCTATGGGATCTGCCCTTTCACCATTTCTAGCTGAATTTTACATGAACTATCTAGAGACAATTCTTTTAAACTCAGAAAATCGCCTTGTAAAATATGTTTTAGTTTGAATGCCCTCCGTCAATGACGTATTTTGTATTTGGAGAGGAACAAATAGGCTTTCGCTTTGGATATTTTCCTGGGCGTCTTTAACTCCCACAGATTCTGGCGGCTCCTTGTATTTCAACTTCTCCTCACTTCCTTAGGTATCATGGCCTCATCCAAGTTCCCCATCACAGCACTAATTACGGAATGCATGAGTCGATATCTGCGATGCTTCGCTTCTTTAATATAGCTTATTCAGTATGCATTGATTTTAATTAGACTAACGCCCAATTCAAGCGTCAGCTAAGAAAATTTTTGTGATTTTTACCTGTTATATATATATGCTTTATTTTTTATTATATTTATGTTCATTTTTATTAGTTAATATTGTTATTTCTACGAAATATTTTAAGGTTATGTAATCAGTGTTTTACAAGTATCTTGACTCCTAGACGGAACCACTAAAAAATGTTGTACAAGCATGTGCTTCCTGAATGAAACCACAAAAAAGACATGACTCTAGGCGATAGTTGTGGGAACTATGAAAAAAACTCTATGCAGCGAAAAGTTAGTTTGTTGTTTAACAAGACTGTGCTTGCGGCATGTGCGTAACGGAATATTATCTGTGGAAACGTTCACAGGTCACATGTGAGGGTACTACTATTTACATTTCGATTTAATAAAAAGTTCATTTACATGTTAGGTTAAACACTCTAATTCACATCTAAGCATTTATTTACAGTAAATCTAGAAAATTCTTCAATATTTCTATAGTGTTTAGTCAAAAGTACATATCAAAAAAAAAATGGATTTTTGGAGTTATGTATGGAAAAGTGTTTGACAAAACATTCTCTGTCACTCTGTACTAACTACATAACTGCATACATCTCTTCACAACGATTAAAGTGGTGGATCCAAACTGCACAACTGAATATTATTTCGATTACAAGCGCACAACTTCGTAAGTAGAGCAAAGTAAATTTTTGGAGATATGTACTTTTGACTAAACACCATGGATTTATAATACTATATTACTAATATTATTACAAAATTTAAGCAAACAAAGAATAATTCCCATGTATATTCCACCTAACCTGACTTGGGAAGTATAGGAATAACTGTCTTGAATTTATCTGTAGGGCAACATTAAATTAAATTAAGCTATTATCACTAAAAAATGCTATTAAATATGAAAATAAATTTGAGTCACTTTACTAACAAAAAGAAAAGTCATTCACTTGAGCACATTAATCCGTCACCATTTTGTGACTATAGCAAGTAATTCACCTCCACGTAATAATCGCATGTAAGCTTCCTATTTCCGTAGGCAGATTGTAAGCCGATTTAACGATTATGTACAAAGTATGAGGAACTAAGAAGAAAATTTGAAACCTTGAAAAATTAATCACTGCTAACAAGATGTAAACTGGTTAGACTCCAAAATTTAAGAGAGCGATCCATGCAAATGCTCGGTCTTACATGGAATCTGACCCGCCATCTTTTCTGTTTAACCCGCAACCATATTGCAAAATGCTCTTTCATTAGATTTGATCAATATCCTTTGATGCGGAATATTAACATCTATCTTTTTGGATAAAAAACTACCATCATTAACTAAATTCATCGATTTAAAATGAAAAATCCAAATTGTGCTATAATATGGCGCGATTAAATTCTTGTCGTTCATATTGAGAGAATTCGATGTGGAACGTAATTTTCAACTATGTCGATTCCCCTCTCTATCTCTTTTTTTCTCATTGGCTATATGGGAAATCAGAAATTAGTAAATATCTCCTGATGGAGATAGTTTAGCACTTTTTTAACGCCGCCATCGTATTTTTCGTTAAACAAATACCTCGAATTCATGTGCCATATGTTGGCAGTTGTTATAAATGTTATGTGTATATGTCGTACCGTGAATGCATATTGGTAGGACTATTGATGCAGGTTGAGTTTTCCTTTATTGCAGGCAAAGTTTAGATGAAGTCACACCTTACCTCAAAAGTAATGGAAAATCTCCGCCAGGGAATCACATTCAAACATAAAAGCTCATAATGAACCAGAAATTCACCAAACGCAAATACTACTCGCTCCCATTCTTTGCCATCGTTCACACGTCACACAACTTCAAAATCAGCAAGCTTGGTTACCTGCAGCATTCTCGGAACTACACATGCACAAAAATCAGCCATGCGTGGACAAAAGTCAACCACGCATTTATTGTCACCCGGATGTACACAGACTTCAAAATAATGCAGCATCGTCCTACTGACCCCTAGAATGAGGATTTCTTTTAGGAATTTGTGATCAAAACTCCCTTAGAGTTTAATTATTTGCTATGTATATCTACGGTTACTACCTTTCTTTAATTTAATTTTCATACTAACAAAGCTGTCAATAACCTTCGTACCTAGGTGTATAGCCAAAGCTTATTTTATCGTTATTACATTTGGCGTAGTTACTGAAGATCTGAATGAATATGATGAATGAATAGATATAGAATTAGTAATTTATATATATATATATATTATGACATTATTTGTAGGTCTCGCGACTTTATAATTGTATTGTCCTATTTACATGGCCAGGGTTTATTTTATCGCTGTATTTCATTTAACGTATATAATGAATATGTAGGATTTGAAGTAATGCACTGTAATTAGATAAGTTACTACCATGGTATATCTGCTCTTTAGAAGCCGTAATTTAAATAACTTTTGGTCATCTAGAACCCTTATATGAAGATAACCATGATAACCTCAAAGCACTAAACTTCGAAACGATAAACACTGTCCGATCATGATAGCAAGTGCGTAAGTCCGGATAGAGTAAAGACCAGTTCAAGGAGAGTACATTTCTAAACGATGTTTAGACAATAGCCTTTTTTGCCCTGGTATTGTCAAAGTGTTGCACCTTAACTTAATGTTGAGTATGTTGAGGGTATATTCGATACTTCTATCGATATACCAATGATAAGCAGTTCCGCTCACAAAAAAGTAGCCTGCAAAATTAAGTGGTTAGGGAATAAAAAAAAACCCGCTCAAACTCTACTGCGGTTGGAATGATAAATGACAACTTTATTCTACATCTACGTTATTTAAATAACAAATTTCTTGCTAGAACAATAACAATTCAAATTACATTTGTCGCAGGTAAAAATAATAATTTGACGATATTCGCTTCACTTGGCGTTCCCACATTCTTGTGCTACAGCCAGCGATTCTTATCAGGTGTTGATATCATATTTCGTCTGGCTGAAATTATCGTGGGAATACTGAGTAAAATGAATTTCGCGATGATACAAAGTAAGGTAACTCAATATTTTTAACTACTAAGCAAAATTATTTGAAACTATGAATTATGAGAAAAATATATTTAAATTAATGATGACTCAATTATCCCCGCGTTGAACCTTAGTTCAAGACTCTCAAAAGTGGATGCTGAATTGCTCTTTCTGAGGTGTTGTCATTGTCCGAGGTGAGGGTGTTGGTTTTTGGTTGAAACATTTGAAGCAGAAGAACAATTTATTTTTGATTCTCCAGAACAGTCCTATGATGGCGATCATAATGAAGAGGACTCCAGTGTACCCACAGCGAAGGAATGAATAGTATGTGCTGATATTTCATTAGGCAGGTCAGTCTAGTTAGTTCCCCTAGTCTAGTGTAAGATGTTTTCACCCAACTAAGGAAGATCTAGTGACCAGTTATAGTTATAAGATTATGTTTAATAACGCAATTTGGCTGTAATCTTAGCAACCCTGATCCTGATAAATTCAGAGATGGAACTTCGTCTCCACAAGCTGATGTAAGCGAAAGATTTTCTTTTGTGGCGTATATCCATTCATTTCTGTCGTGCAATAGGATCCACACTTGGTTTGTTTTGATCTTGTTCAATTTGCAGTCTCCTGACTAGATGCCATGAAGTTCACTAAAAAAATTCATGTCGCATTTGTAGATACTAGCTCCTCATCTATAGATTGGGCATACATAATGAAAACTCGTGTTCGGTGATTGGAAAGTATTGATCATGGTGTCGGGTAGACAACTAAAATTTCCTGGGAGGATTTTTTCGCAATTAACGTACGAATTACAACAGTTGGAATGAGTATCACCTTATACGCGTTAAATGTGTCCAATGTTACAAATGACAATTCAAGTGATGAAGGAAGATGATTTCTTACTGTGAGAATTTCCTTTTTAATTTGAAGTGGTGAGAGGAGCATCGGGCTAATTTGGCCATGATGTGTATCCGTAAGGACCTCTAAAATAGAGGATTGAATTTGTAGTAATCTGGAGGAAATGATGTGAAGAGTTGAAGAGTCTTATTCTGAAATGAAGCTTCCCCTGTGTTACTAATACGGTTGACTAATTGGTGGAACTGATTGTCGAGGTCGTCAAATCGTTTTTTAATATTTACTTTATCGGTCTCCATTAGCTTGATGGTCGAATCGATTACTCAAGTTTGATTTTTGAGCAGCTTCGCTATAAAAAGCAATTGCGAAAGAAATAGTAAAAAAAAAGAAAGATATGATTCTATCAAAAGTTAAGCAATTGCAAAAGAATGTATATACATTATTCTATATTCTATAAGTATGTCACTGAGTCGCACAATTAATCGAGAGTTTTAATAACTGTAGCGGCAGCAAAACGTGCAGCGTGCGCAATTTGTTTATGAAGTAAGCTTCTGCTGCACTCATTTAACTGTGGCATATTGACCTTCGCTAATTTGGATGATGGTCGATCTGTTCGGGAGCTGAACATGTTGGGGCCGGCACTTGCTAAAACATCGTCGAAGCGTTTTTGAATCGATGACCCTGACATTGATTGTCGCCTTGGTTTACTTGGCGGGTATTTGCAGGTGGTGCAGGGTTTTTTGAGCGGAATGCCATAATTGTATGCAAGTAGCGCAATAACAAGTACTACTATAACAACCGTGGCTGTTGAAATTGAATACACCATGAATTTTTCTTGGACGTCGTTCATCTGCAGCAGGTCGGGATGTAAGCTGTAGTCCAGGAATTGCTCACTTGGACGAATTAAGAGACCCGGCTGAATCATTCGAGGGGCCTTGCTGAAATTCAGTGATGCTGATACTGGTGGCGTTTCCATGATGTGACTCATTATGACATCAAACGTTTCATCTATGGTAGTTTTAGGCGTAACTTCTTTGGTCTTGATGAAACAACCGTGGTTGAGATGTATGATGCCAGTAGTGCTTATTTCTCTTCTCTTACTCCTTTACATACCGTTGCTATAATTCTGGCCTTCGTAGTAACATACAACCAGGTGTTTTCCATCATCAGTGTTTTCCAGCCAATTCCATTCAGACTTAGGTGCTGCATTTCACACATGTTTTTTGTGTGACGACCGTAGATCTCATCTATGACGCAGGATGGAATGTTATCAATATTATAAATAATTGTCGGACCGCAACGGTAGGCGTGGGATCCGGATATCTTGCATGGCTTTAGTTCTTCCTCCTCTAAGTTGAAATAGGTTTCATGGTTGAAATTAACGGCGAAGGTAGAAGATTTTAAGTTGGCTACTGCGAAAGAGTCATTTGTTATTATCTGAGGTATTGATGTGATGTCCATCAAATCGAACAAGTTCTTTTCTATGATGCTTAAGTTGCCATATAATTTCAGCGTGCCGTTGGTTGCGTTGACTTTTACATGGTGCTGAGGTTTTCTGTCGATAAGAAGATCAGCGCCAAGCTTTATTGAGACATTTTTAATTAACTCGTTGATGCCATGTGATGTTATAAAGTCTAGGATGTGCGCGCGCTCATGCAGTGCGTTTACCCAGTTATTGTATTTGCTCTGGAGTTTATTATAATAATTTTCAGCACTGATGTAGGTCGACAAAATTTAAATGCTGACTCTATTGTGATCTGCAGTAGAATACTGGGTGGCCATCTCATTTATGGAGCCAATTACCTTTTCCAATCGTGCATCGAAGTGTTTAAGCGTCTCTTCTATGACCGTATTCGAACGGTTTATCCTTTGATTGAGAAAGATAACCTGTTGGTTGGTTGATTGCAAGATGTTTTCTTGGTTGTGTGGAAGATGTTCTATCTCTGAATAGACTTCATCATTTACTTCAAATATACCTGTGAGTAGCCTACCAAAAATACCTCTTCTACTTCGGTACTTTTGCTGGATAAAGTAGATGATTTGACTGGTGGACTTGAGCAAACCTTGTCGTTTTGTTGATAAATGCTGAAACAGCACTTCACAGTGAGTTATATCCGTGAGGATCTTGTTCTTTTCGCATATTTCTTTTACACGTCCCAAGTGCTGTCAATTTTTTTCTGGTCTTGATTGATCTCATCTGTAGGAAAGGTTATCTGTAGCCTCAGACTCCCCCTTTTAACTTCTGCATGTCCCAAGTTTCTATGTTAAGACCTGGTTTAGGTTGGAAATTCGTATAATCTGGAGCAACGGCTACTGTGATCCAGTACAGAATTAACAACGTGGTGTGCCCAACTTCTAGGTGCAACTTTTCTCCTTTTTATTTAAATTGGTGAGCCGATATTGTTCAGGGCTTCTTGAGTATTGCTATCCTTCAGTAGTTCTGGATTGTCTGCTCTTGTTGAGTTTATATGTTGCTCGTATTTTTGCGGCCTTTTAGGAGGTCTAGATTCGGAATCTGAAATGGTAGTCACTGTTGTGCTTACCTTCAGTGACGGTGTTTGTGCCTCGGAGTCATGGATATTTAACAGGAGTTGGCATAATTTATTCAGCGGTCTTTTGTTGATTCCGTTTCTGTATTGTACGGATACAATGCGGACGACGTTATCTTCGCCAGGATCGAGCTCGACAATTCGGCCCAAGGCCCATTTTTGTGGTGGAAGGTTATCGTCCTTGACCAATACTAGTTCGCCAATGTTGGGATTTTCCCTCTTGGTCTTCCATTTGCTTCTATGATGTAGGGTTTTTACATATTCCGCAGACCATCTTTGCCAAATTTCTTGGTGTTATTTTGTAAGATGTTTCCAATTGTCATGCAACTTTGTATCCGTAATATCAGGTTCTGGTGGTGCTAGTAAGGGTCGGCCTATTAAAAAGTGTCCTGAAGTTAATGCCTCAAGATCCTGGAAATCACTTGGTTGTTGGCCAATCGGTCTAGAGTTCAGGCATGTCTCCTATCGATAAATGACGGCTGTGAACTCCTCATAGGTTAGTAGCGTTTCAATTAGTACCCTTTTAAGGTGAGTCTTCACAGATTATACTCCAGCCTCCCACAGCCCACCAAGGTGTGGGCTTCCTGGCGGAATGAAACTCCATTCCGTGCCATTCTTGGCTGTGATTTCAGCAACATATTTTGTTGACTGTGTGATTGCTTGCTTCAGATGATTGTCCAATTTGTTGTGAGCTTCGGCAAAATTGTAGCCATTGTCAGAAAATATCTGCTTGGCAGTTCCCCGGCGGGTCAAAACACGTCTATACGCTGCTGGGAAGGCATCCGAGGTGTGGTCACTTACCAGATCGAGGTGAACTGCTTTGGTAACCATGCAAATGAATAGCGAAATTTAACCTTTTAGTGTTTTGGTGCCCCTTCCTTTTGCCATTTTTGTAATAAAGGGTCCTGCGTACTCTATGCCACAGTGGGAAAGCGGTGGAGCTTGTGTGATTCGGAATGCTGTCAGATTCCCCATAAGTTGTTGGGGGGATGCTTGCCGGTGCCTTAGACAGTTAATACATCTGTGAATTCTCGGCTGTACAGTACGTCTTGCATTAATAACCCAATACTGTGACCTCAGATAGTTTAATGTGAGCTGGGTTCCTCCATGCAGTGTTTTTTGATGTGGGTGATCAATTATCAAATATGTTGCATGATGTTTTTGGGGAAGTAGCATTTTATGTTTGGTGTCTTCAGATAGCGTCGAATGTTTTAATCGACCTCCGACTCGTAAGATACCTTTCTTGTCTAAGAATGGATTGGGAGAAAGAAGCTTACTCGAGTTCATCAAGGTCTTGTTTCTTTCGAGGATGCTTAAGTCCTCAATGAATGCTTCTATTTGGACAATCCTCACTATACAAAGTTTTGCTTGTTGTAGCTCTTTGGAAGTCAGGTATCCTGTGTTTCGCAGCGGCATTGATCGGCGCCAATTGCCAATATATCTTCTGCAGTATGCCATCTCCCTCAATTGGCGAGTAAAAATAGAACATTGAAATATTTCTGAATTGGATAACTGGGTAGTTAGCACTTGAGAATGCCTATTGCTCTCTTCGTTAGTTTGCAACTTTAATTTCTGTTATGGCCATGCTTCCGGAGTTTCTGATAGTCAAAGTGGTCCTATTCACCAAATGTCGCGAGTGGCTAACTTCTTTGTACTGATTCCTTTTGTTGATGGATCTGCGGGATTATCGCGAGACGGAACGTGTCTCCAGATATTCTTGGGAAAATGGCCTTGTATATTGGCTACTCTATTGGCAACGTATATATTCCATGTTGTTGAATTCTTGGCTATCCAAGCTAATGTAATTTCAGAATCACACCATGCAAATATATCGGCTGGTTGTAGGTCCAAAGTATTTATTACTGCTGTAAGCAGATTTGCTAATAGTGAGGCACCAGAGAGTTCTAACGGTGGGAGAGAGATCTTTTGCTCTAAGGGAACTAGTTTAGTTTTAGCTGTGAGCATTGTGACGTGAGTTTTCCCATGACAATCTGTAGTACGAGCATATACAACAGCAGCACAACCCTTTTAAGAAGCATCACAAAATCCGTGAAGTTGGATTTCATTGTTGCGACGGTAGTTTATCCATCGAGGAATCGTGCTTTTCTCCAGTTCACCCAACTCCTTTCTAAGCCCTTGCCAGGCCTTCGTTACTTCTAAGGGTACTTCTCTGTCACATTCTGTTTGTTCTCTGCACAGTGACTGCATTATCAGCTTTTCTGTTATGGTTACTGGAGCGAGCCAACCCAGAGGATCAAAAAGGGAAACAATTTTTCATAGCGGTGTTCGTTTTGGTATGCTGTTGCTTGCTCCATGTGTTTTTAATTTAAAGCGGAATTTATCACGAATTGGATTCCAATGAATTCTATTGTATCGTGATCTTTCATATCCATGATCCCTTGTTCTATTATTTCCTCTGGTATATTTCTCAGAAGACCATCATCGTAAGCCGTCCATTTCCACAGATTGAAGCCACCAGCTCCTAGCAATGCAATTGTCTGCTCCTGTGATTGTAGAGCCTCTGATTTGGTGTCAGCCCCTGTAAGCATATCATCCACGTAGAAGTCAGTAGAAAGTATTTTTGTTGCTATTGGATAGTTGCTGCCTTCATCTTTAGCTAATTGCTTTAAGGTTCTTACTGCAAGATAGGTGGCAGGACTTATGCCATAGGTAACTGTATTTCATTTGAACTCCTGGATGGGTTCTGTTTAATGTTGCCGCCACAATACCCTTTGATAATTCCTGTCAGGCTCTTTAATGTTGATCTGTCTGAACATCTTCTCAAAGTCAGCAGTGTAAACATAGCAGTGCTTTCTCCATCTTAATATTCCCTGTGTAAGATCTTGTTGCATTTTAGGGCCGCAATGAAGCAAATCATTTCGGCTTAGTCCAGACCTTGACTTGCACGATGCATCAAAGACAACTCGCAGCTTAGTTGTGGAGCTATCGGCTTTGAGTACGGCGTGATGCGGTAGATAATAGACGTCAGCCTGTTTCCCTGCATACGGTTTGGCGGGACTCATGTGCCCCATTGCAAGATTTTCTATTAAGAAGGCTATATATTTCACTGATAGTTCTGGTTCCCTTTCTAGTCTTTTTTTCTATTTTCCGTAGTCGGGCTATTGCCATGCACTTGGGATCCCCTAGCTCCCCCAGTTTTTGTTTGGAAGGCAGACTGACTTCGTAACGTCGTGCTGCATTTCTTCTGTATTTACGTGATTGTTATCAATGTCCCAGAATTTTTCTAAACTCTCTTCTATTTCTGCGAGATATAGGAAACTCGTTAGCTTCAGCGTTTCGCTGTTGCTGTTTGGAACGCTTCCAAATATTATCCACCCGAATTTGGTATTCTGTGCCAGAGGCTTTGTCTACTTAAACCCTTTAGTTATAATGTAGGCATAGACATCTGCGCTTAACAATATGTCTATTGGGCCTGGTTGGTAGCATGTAGGATCAGGCAGATTCATGTTTTTGAATTTTTTCATATTTATGCCTGGAGCAGCTGCCTCAGGTAACAGAGAGTTCAATTTATGCAAAACAAGGGTGTCCACAGAAAGATAAGAATTCGTTTGATCTTTAAGTTGTATACTTGATTTTACCTTGCTGCTCGCTTTGGCTGACTCGACTTCTCCAACTCCAAAGATTGTGGCTCTGATGTGATCCTTACGGAGCTTTAAAAATTGAACCGCCTGTTTTGTTGTTAGCGATACCTGTGATCCAGGGTCAATTAATTCTCTGAAACCTTCCAACTGTCCATATATATTTTTACTTCTGATGATTGCCGTAGGTAGCAACATGCTAGGCATTTTCACCTTATTGGTATGACAGCTGATAGTTTTTTCCTTTGGATCTGGTGGTTGAGCCTTGTCCACGCTGCATATATTGGTAGTCACATTTGTGCTCATGGTCTGATTCTGGCGTACGTTTAATATGCCTAGGTGGCAGGGCTATTTTGATTGCCCTTGTGCGGTAAAGTATGGTGCCTTTTATTGCAAATGACACAAAGCTTGTTGGATTTGCACTTCTCATTTTTGTTATGTGCGAGACAATTACCACAGATGTCCTGCTGCTTGACGAGGGCTTGTCTATCATTCACGTTCCTTTTTCTGGACTCTCCACACTGGTAGAGCTTGCGCTCCTTGTTGCAAATCATACATGAGCTTTTTAATGTGGTGTGGAATGCCTTTTTAAAGCATTTTGAAGTGCCGGGCCTTGGGCGTTTTGAGTTTTCTATGCATTCCAATACCTTATACCGCTTCTCTAGGAACCTCAGTAGATCGGTGACTAAGGGCATTTCCCTTGGATTTGGCAGGCGAAGACTTTCTGCGTCTAGGTTCCTTATTGCGATACATACAATAATTGGACTCCATTCGTCTGTTTTGTAGCTTAAAAGCTTCAGAGCTTCCAAGCAATATCTAACGGTACTAGACAGCCCTATTATGTCTTCTTGGGACCTGTATTCTACATTCTTCGCATCCATGATAGTATTCACATAAGTTGTGATGATTTTTCTGTTATTATTCAATTTGGCTTCTGTCAAATGCAGAGCAGTTTCATAGTTTTGGCTACTCAATTGCAAATGACTGACCCTTCTTGCGTCTCCCTCTAAGTGATATAGGAGGCACTGCATCTTTTCAATGTTGCTTATGTGTAAGTTGTTGTTGATGACGTTCTTAAAAATGTATATGAATGACTTCCAGTCTTTGTAATCTCCACTGAACTTAGGAATTTGTATTGGTGGAAGTTTTGGATAGTTGTTTACTCTGATTGGATCTAGGTTCTGTTGCTGAAGATTCCAGGATGTTGATGTGCTAGGCAGCGTGTGGAATTGAGGATTATATCCAAGATTCTGTGGTGTTGCTATGAGCGTATTGATACTTTCTAAGTTACTTACTGCTGGTACTCCTGCCGTTGTTGTTACTGCTGGAGGAGAAGGCGCAGTTGTAAACTGGTGTCTTTTGTGTGGCCATTGTGGATTTTAAGGCACTTGTGCTGGTGAATGGTACTGGTACTTCTTGGGAATCTGGTAGGTGGCTATCAACTCAACTGCTTGCTTAAACAGCTCGTGTGTACTTTCGTATAACCTATCGGTGAAATACGGGTGTTCTGCTTTTACACACTCTGTTAGCTGTAGATGACGGTCGTTAAAATCTGCCCAGATAGTTTCCAACTCTTTGAGCTTGTTTTGCAGGTATTGCTCTGTTTTTCTTTCAGATCCGGCTTTCTTGAAATTTGCTAAAAGACGCTTTAAGACCTCTGCCAATTCTTTTTGGATTAGGATTATGTCTTCAGGTTTTGAAGGCATCGCAAATTAAAGTGCAGGCAAACAATTATTGGCGGCGGCTGCTTTGAAATTCGGCTTCGTCAGGGATGTTATGCTGGAGTAGCAAAAGAAGAGCTTTGACAGTGTGTTAAAACCCTTCACGCTAATTGATGCAGCTTCTAGTGCTTTTAGCTTTAAGTAAGAAAAAACTGTTGGCTTCCGTAGATATATCTCAGCTAGATTTAACAGTGTGTCAAATCTAAGCAATGAGATTGCTGGTTTTTTCAAGCTATTCCTCAGCTAGATTTAACAGTGTGTTAAATCTTGGTAATGAGATTTAGACTTGATTCGACGGCTCGAGGACAATGTAATGATTCTCGCACTTCAGAATCACCAAAAAAATAAATCTTGTCCAGATTTCAGCAGTGTGTTGAAACCTAAACAAGACTGCTGTTGAGAACGACTTTGTACCTCAGTAAGAAAAAAGCTTAAGTTCGGACTAAACATTGTGTCTAATCTGACTTTGATGCTGGAGAGTGCTTACGAAGTAATAGCCACTTGACTCTTGGTTATACTGTAATTTTATTATCCACATGCATGTACTTTTATACAAAAAATTATTTTAACACAAAGATTACAAAACATAAAAAATAAACAAAGATTTTACGGAACTAAAATTTCTTTACACAAACTGTAAACAAAAGCCAAAAGAAATTACGGAACTAAGTTTGTTTACAAAAATTGTAAACAGAAGCAAAAGAAGCTATAAAAAACAATTGCGAAAGAAATGGTAAAAAAAAACATGATATGATTCTATCAAAAGTTAAGCAATTGCAAAAGAATGTATGTACATTATTCTGTATTCTATAAGTATGTCACTGGGTCGCACAATTAATCGAGCGTTTTACTATCTGTAGTGGCAGCAAAACGTGCAGCGTGCGCAATTTGTTTATGAAGTAAGCTTCTACTGCACTCAATTAACTGTGGCATATTGACCTTCGCTAATTTGGATGATATTCGATCTATTCTGGAGCTGAACAGCTGTTATTGTCCTTGACATTTCAACAGCATAATTTGAATCCAGGATGACAAATATAAAGTTCGCTACGTTACCAACAAAAGTAAGTGCTTGTCTTGTTTGTCGGTCCGAGTTTGATTTCGACTATATAAATTCGCTGTCGGACGTTAACTTGTTCAAAATATCTTCGTACAGTTTCAAAATTTGTCTACAAGAACTCTTTTGACTTATTTGGTTGTATAAATGCTCTAACGCAATGGTCCCATTGGATAATACTGTTAGCTCCCTCCAATATGGCTCTAAGTCGTAGTATATCACAAGCTTCCATTCTTATTATATTAATTTCATTTCTCCCTAGTTTTCAAAATGTATTCCTGGGTTTAGTTCGAATTGTTTTATTTCATCTGGATTTCCCCATAGTACCGGCAATATCATGCAGGTCACAAAAAGAAATAGTGCAGCAGTGCTGCTTGACTGTCGTGCTCTTTTTCTTGGAACATATTCTGACAATTTCTTAAGTTTTGAGGACTAATTGGCGTTTTGTCGACCTTCAGTTCCTTCGGCCCTTCGTTTGCGAGGACCTCCTTCCTCTCCTTCAGAATCCGTAATATTTTCTGATGGCGTCTTGGTTCTGCATAACAGGCACTTTGTCTTCGTTAATTACCACAATGGTATCTGGTTGAACTCTCTGTGATCGGCTTTTCCACTTGTAACGATGTTGCAATTCGTTAGGGTATTCCTGGGACCATCGTCTCCAAAATTTATGTTTCAAGTGGCTGACCAATGTCCACCACGATAGCAGTGTAGTTTTAACGGACTGTGCTCTTGAGTCTGTAGTAGTTGTCAGCGGATTTCCAAGCAAGAAGTACCCGGAGTCAGCGCCGTAAAATTATTTGGATTCATCGACATTTGTGTTAGTGACGTGGAGTTAAGAATGGCTTCTATTTCTACCGTAAAAGTTTCTATTTCTTCATACGTAAGAGAAGCTGCTGCCATTCCCCTTACAAGCAGATGCTTCGCCGGCTTTACTGCTGCCTCCCACAATCCGCCAAAGTGGGGGCTCGAGGTGGCATGAGTTTGAATTTGATGCCCCTTTTACCACATGCTGTTACGACCCCTTCTTTAGCATTATTTCCATAGATTGAGTCGGCTAGCTCCTTTAGCTTATTGCTCGCACCAGTGGAATTGGTTGCACTGTCACAGTAGATGATTTTGGAATGTCCTATTCATCCAATGAAGCGTGTTAAGGCTCCAATAAAGCTAACCGTAGATAGTTCACTTACAATTTCTAAGTGGAACGCCTTAGTGGCAAAACAACAAAACACAGCCGCATATGCCTTTGCAGTCTTTTCCCTGGGATCATATTATGGATCCATATGGGTCCACAGAAACCACCCCTGTATTTATAAAAGGCCGAGCTGGCTCCACTCGAACAGCCGAGAGGTTCCCCATCATTTGTTCGAAGGTTTTCGTTTTCCGTCTGGTACACTAAACACAATGAGTCACAATTGATCTTGGTATTGTTTCCCGCTTTATGGGTCAGAAACGCTGTCAGGTAATTGCGTGCGAATTCTGTGGAGCGACATGCATTTGTTTTTGATGAATAACCGTCATCAACAATTTCGTGCTTTGATGAGAATAGGGTAGTAATATAGGATTCTTAGCATCATACCTCCTACTCTCATTAGACCAATGTCACCTAGGATTGGAGGCAGTGAACTTAACGGGCTATTTATATGTAGCTCGTGATGAGGTTATAATTCTATAATTTCGTCCTTATAGTCATCTTGTTGCATTACTCCTACTATAGCATAAAGATGATTATCGATTAGCTATTGCAATTCGTTTAGAAGACTGCAACGCATTGTGGGTTTTGTTTTGAGATATACAGATCACAGTCGACATCGACAAGCACAATGCGGCAGCATACAATCACTCAGAACACAGGAGTGATTGTATGTTGCCGCATTGTGCTTGTCGTTGTCGACTGTGATCTATATATCTCAAAACATAACCCACAATGCGTTGCAGTCTTCTAAACGAATTGCAATGGCTAATCCGGTATATAAACTGCTTATCGTGTCTCGTTGAGTTTGGAGCCGGCTGTGAACTTTCGGTGGCGATATTTTCAGTGAGATTGTTGTTGGCTGCAATTAATTGTGCCACGCGTTTCCTCATTTCCAGATCACATGGAGCACCCTTGACATAAGGTGCTGGCCATAATGTTTCCTTCTTATGCAAGGATGGAGGCCCATAGAACCATGTAGGACATTTGGGTATTTTAGAAGTTGTTAGACATCTAGATAGAACATCAGCCAGATTTTCTGCTGGCCTGACGTGGCGCCACTGTTGCGGTATAGAAAGTTCTTGTATAATTGTGACTCGCTTCGCTACAAAAGTTTAGAAATACGAGGCGGTCGCATGTATCCAAGCGAACACGATTTTGGAGTTTGTCCAGAGATATGTCGGTGCATCCTATGACTGCAGATCCCGCTTTATCCTTTCAATTATTTGGCTAGCTTATTCAGCTGCTTATGGTTCAAGCCGAGGAAAAGTTTGTCTTTTAGATGGGGCTATTGTCAGCCTTCCTGGTTGATTGATCGTACGTATACAGCAGCACCATAAGCATTTCCTGATACGTCAGAAAAGGCATGTATTTGGATATTATGAGGCGTTTCATGAGCAAATACATGCCCATCGCATTTAATGTCATTGAGACCCATTAGTTCTTCACGAAATCTGCTCCATCTCGTATGTAGTTTAAGTAGCAGCGCTATAACCCAATCGAATTGAAGCTGCCATAATTCTAGCAGGAAAATCTTGGATATGACTACGGCGGGGCTCATAACACACAAGGGATCAGATAGCCTTGCCTTTTGTTATTATATTCTCCTCCACGTTGATAAATCTGATATGAAATTGATCAGTTTTTGCATACGAAATTAACCCCAATCTTTTAATTTTTCTCCTTCTTTTTTACTTTCAAAGTTAAGACAAAGTTCGTGGTCTTCTGGGGCTATAGCTTGCAGCAGTTTGGGGGGATTAGCGAACCATTTACGTAATTTAAATTGGGCTTCTTGCAGTAGGTCTTGCAACTGAGTCCGCATCGTAATGGTTTCTGAAGCGCTGTCGGCACCTGTTATCACGCAATCAACATAGAAATTGTGCGCATGGACCTGTGAGTAAAGACGATATTTTGAAGCACCTTCCCTTGCCAATCTCTGAAGACATTTGGTTCACAGATAAGGCGCTGGTGTGGTACCGTACGTTACTTGTGGCAATTGAAAACATTTTATTGGCTCCTTGGGGTCGCTCCTCCAAAATATAAGTTGATACTTTTTATCGTTGTCTTCGATGAGTATGTGTCGGTGCATTTGTTTGATGTCCGCTGTGAAGACAAAACGTGGTATACGAAATCGTAATAATATTGAAAATAGCTGTACAGTTGGACCAGCGTATAATAATTCGTTGAGAGAAAGCCGTGAGGTAGTTTTTGCTGATGCATCAAAGACGACACGCAGCTTAGTTGCACAACTTTCAGGCTTTAATACGCTATGATGTGGGAGGAAGTAACATGGCGACGTCACAGTTCCAGCATATACTTCCTACATATGGTTAGATTTAATGTATTCATCCATGAATTGAATATACTGTTATTGTTACTTCAAATAGTCATCTCTTTGTAGCCTCCTTTCTATGTAGAGGAATCTACGTATTGCGATTTTTCAGGTCTTGGGTCTTGGGTCGGCTGAAAATGGTAGACTGACCATAAATCTATCGTCTAAATTTCTTGTTACGGTTTGGTTAAAGTGTAACTCTCACCTTTTTTCCATTAGAGTAGGGCCCCGTTTACTGCTCTCAACTTCCTCGTTCGATTGTGTCACTCATTTTTTTTCATTGTCGCTGCATATCCCACATAAAGTGAAACTTGTCCTACCTTACCAGACACTACATATCCAAAAACGGTGTTCTGTAAGTCATTTGCTAGTTTTATCTGGCTTATAGACAACAGTTCGCGGTGTATTCTGCGCCTAAGAGCATATCAATGTCATCTGGTCTATGAATGGTTGGATCTGATAACTTAATATTTTGTGGTATGGCCCACGTAGATTTGTCGAACAGCTGATTGGGTTGCCGCGGTACAATTTTGGGAAGGACAAATGCCCCAACTCTTGCTGCGTACGCGTTTAATCTCGATTGCATCATAATGGTCACTCTTTTTTGCCATTGATCTTTATTTCCTCCGACACCCTGAATTGTGAGTGCTTCACCCCTTGGCACAAGATTCATTCTTTTGACAATTCTTTCTGTCACTAGATTGATCTGTGACCCGGAGTCGAAAATGGCTCGACATTCTATGATATGTCCTTCATTACTGATCAATTTTACTATAGCTGTACTCAGAAATACGTAACGTTGTTATGGTTCTTTGTAATTGCTGCTACAGTATTTGATGGATATGCTAGCTTATCACTTTCTATCCTTGTTGAAAGCAGATCTGGTTTGTTATTTGATGATAATGGTTGACTTACTTCCCGTTTGTTCAAGGAAGCAAAATGGAAAAGTGTGTTGTGTTTCTTAGGGCATTTATCACATTCATGATGGCTGCATTTAGATGAAGAATGCTCTGGTCTGAGACAGTTTATGCACAAATTATGCCTTTGTAATACATCAAATCGATTACCTGGTGAGAGTTTCAAAATGATTTTACACGCGAAAAGTCCATGCGATTCCTCGCCCAATACGCATGACTTCAATTTCGATGCTGATGTGGTCATTGTGGTGAGAGCTTTCGCCATCAGCTGCTTCCTTCCTTCTAATACCTTAGTCTTACCACACAGAGCTTCAAGTGATTGGAACGGAATTTCTAAGAAATCGAAAAAGTTCCTCAGTTTTTGTATTTCCTTCGGGTTATGTAATGAAATGACTTTTCGTATAATGTATCTGATACATTCATCGTGAAGATAGCAATAATTGCATACTAAGATAATTGTGAACGTAGGCTTAAGTTCGATCTCTAATTCGATTGTCAAAGACATTTTACTAATAACTTTTCACTTGTATACAGTCAGCCCATCCGTACGGAACTAGAATATATTTGTTGTATTAGTCTAGTATTAGGAATAACTTGCGATTGAATTAACCAACAAATAATAGCGCATCTAGATACAACAGTTTTTGGGACGAGGATGGAATCGATTTCTTCGAGATGTCTTTACCTGAAGGACGTCAGCTATATTTTCCTTATTGTTATCACTTTTCCAATTTTTGATAACGTTGATTGTATTCTGAATAGATTCAAAGGTAGATGCTATATTAAACACATCGTCGAGCGTGGGCTTTGTCTTCTGGAGTGCGGCTAACATAACCGTATCATGAGGCGTGTTAAATACTACCATATCACGAATTAGATCATCAATGTATTCTGAGTTACATTCAGATTTTCCACAGACAAATCCACAATTGCGTGCAATACCGCGGAGCTCTGCCATCTACTCAGAATATGACTGATTCGGCTTCATTTTACATTTGAAAAATTCATAGCGTGAAGCAAGCACATGGATGTTGTACTTGTAATGCTCTGATAATTTGTCCAGAAGTTCTTTGAAGCTTTTGCTTGGCAAATCTTTCCCCAAAAGTTTTTGTAACAAATCGAATAAGTCGGAACCTATCCAAGATAAAAAGAAGGCTCGTTTTTTGTTCTCATCGGATACTGAATATGCGGCGAGATGCTGGTTTAATTGCTTTTCGTACGAGGTCCATTGATCGTTTGATTTATCAAATGCGTGGAAAGGTGGTCCGTTAGAGCTAACTTGCTGATGTGTTGAGTGGTAATTTTCCTAATTGGTGTTGCATCCAAGTTCTTTGCATTTCTAGAATGGACTGCATCCAATTTTGCTGATCCTCTCTCATTTTTGCGATTTTGCTTCGGCCATATTGCGCTGCTTAATAACTTATTACGTACCTGGTGACAGATCATGTGGTGTGAAAGAAAAATCTGATTTTATTTAGAAAATCCTTGTATCTTCGTCGCCAAAAACTGTTGTATCTAGATGCGACCGTAAAATAATACACGCTATTATTTTTCGGTTAATTCAATCGCAATTTATTCCTAATACTAGACTAATACAACAAATCTATTCTAGTTCCGTACGGCTGGGCTGACTGTATACAAGTGACAAGTTATTAGTAAAATGTCTTTGACAATCGTATTAGAGTTCGAACTTAAGCCTACGTTCACAATTATCTTAGTATGCAATTATTGCTATCTTCACGATGAATGTATCTCCATCGCATAGTGTATCGAATAATAAATACATAAATAATTCGCTCCACGCAGAATCCTGCACAGGTTGTGGACAACACCACAAGCGTGAAAATTGCAAGTTTCGCTCAGCTGTTTATTACAAATGCAATAAGAAAGGTCATATTGCACCAGTATGTATGTCTTCATATCAGTGGTCAAGCAGAGTTAAAACTAAACAGCAGTCCCTATCTGAGTTCCGTTCTCGTAATATAAACACAGGCAATGTAAAAAATGCACAAATTCAAAGTGTGGAACAAGTGTTTAGTATAGAGTCTGTACAGCGCGGGGAAGTAAACAATTTTTTCGTGGGCGTACTAGTAAACTCAGTACCAATGACAATCCAAATTGATAGCGCCGCAACGTGTCCCATGGCCGGTCATGATGGTTATAAGCAGATTAATTCCCCACTCAATTCACAGCAAAATTGCAAATTAAAAGGTTAGGAAAATTTTCAAGTGCCTGTACTTGGACTATTGAAAGTTTCAGTTTGTTTTAATGGTAAAACAAACACAGATATGCCGCTATTAGTGGCAGATACCCCGAATGGGAGTAGACTCGATGGATAAATTCGAGTTAACATTGGGTAAAAAGCTTAATCTTGTAAATTTTATTAACGCTATCGAGAATGTGAGTATTAAAATCCCTTCTTCTAATATTAAAAATTTATGCAATAAATATAGAAAAGTGTTTTCTAGTAATTTGGGGTATTGTTTATCTTATAAAGCGCATTTACATTTAAAGGCGGATGCAAAGCCAACATTTTTCAGAAGCAGACCCTTGCCGTTTGCTCAATTAGATGCATTCAAAGCAGAAGTAAATCGTCTAATCGATGCTAATATCTGGAAGCCAATGCATTTTAGCTCTTGGGCTGCGCCCATAGTTGTAGTAACGAAACGCGATGGTAATTTAAGAATTTATGGCGATTTCAAAGCAATAAATGTTCAACTTGACATCGATCAATACCCAATACCCAGGATTGAGGAATTATTCTAGAAATTGAGAGGAGGTAAGTGTTTCTCGAAAATTGACCTCTCTGATGCGTATTTGCAAATTGAACTCGATGATACATCAAAACAGCTAATGGTTGTGAATACTCCGCTTGGCTTATGTCAGTACCAGCGACTTCCCTTCGGTGTTGCAAGTGCACCAGCTATATTTCAGTGTTTGTTGGAGCAGATTACAGCAGGAATACCACAATGTGCAACATGGTTGAACGACATTGTTGTGACTGGGAGTACGGATAGAGAACATCTTCAAAATCTGGGAATTTTATTCAAAAGGCTCGAAGAAAGCGGACTGACTTGTAACTTAAAGAAGGGCTCATTCATGAAACTTGAAATAGAATACTTAGGACATTTAGTTAGCAGCAGTGGTATTCGCCCTTCAGACACCGGGATCATGGCAGTAAAAAACTTTAAACGACCATCTAGCTTAAAAGAACTTCGATCTTGTATTGGGAAAATCAAATACTACAACAAATTTATCCAAAATTTTTCAGAACTAGCTGCACCTCTGAATAAATTACGTCGGCTCAATGCAAAGTTTATCTGGAAACAGGAACAGGAACAGGCATTTCAAACGTTGAAAAGACAAATTGTCAGTTCAAGCTAGCTATCACATTTCCAAGATAATTTACCAATAATATTAGCAACCGACGCTTTCGCTCATGGAATTGGAGTTGTGATATCGCATATATATCCCGATGGTGCAAAGAAGCCAATAGCTTTTGCCTCCAAAACTTTAACAGATCATCAGAAACGCTACAGTCAAATAGAAAAGGAAGCACTTTCTATTATTTTCGGAGTCCAGTAATATCATACATACTTATACAATAGAAATGTTCTACTATATACTGATCACAAGCCTTTAGTGACTATTTTCAGCCCAAATAAGCAGTTAACAATGATGACAACACATCGGTTACAACGTTGGGCAATTACTTTAATGGCCTATCGTTTCGACATTCACTATAAACCAACTAATAAGCATGCCAATGCTGACGCATTATCACGATTACCAGCTGGACCTGATCCCGAATTTGATGCGACAGAATAGTCCTGTAACCATATTAGTTTCGCAGAAGATATCTCCAGTTTCCATGTAGACTTCGTAAAGATTTCCAGTTCGACTAGGGAAGACCAACTTTTAAGCAGAGTTTATAGCTACATCACATCTGGATGGCCTGAAAAGTTAGAAATTAAAGACGAGGACATGAAACCGTTGTTTAATCGTAGATATTCACTTACAATCGAAAAAACGTATCATATTATTTCAAACAGATTATAATCGAGTCGTTATTCCAGCACAAGGTCCTTACTCTTCTCCATGAGGGACACTGAGGCGTTACAAGAATGAAACAAATGGCTAGACGCTATTGTTGGTGGCCTAACATCGACGTGAACATTGAAATGATTGTCAGAAGATGCCCTACGTGTCAAGAAGTAGCAAACAACCCCAAAAAGGAATTTCAAAGCTGGCCTGCACCACACAAGCCATGGGAACGAGTACATATAGATTTTGCCCGTCCCTTTTTCAACGCATTATGGTTAAGATGTGTTGATGCCTTATCAAAATACCCATTCGTTGTAAGAATGAGTACCACTATAGCACAAGCAACAGTACGAGCACTTCAAAATATCTTCACATTAGAAGGCTTGCCAGACACAATCGTGTCAGACAATGGACCACAATTCTGCTCAGAAACTTTTAGGACCTTTTGCAAGCAAAACGGAATACAGCACATTACTCCAGCCAAATTTCACCCATCTTCTAATGGTGAGGCGGACAGATTCGTAAGGACATTCAAATAATGTTTCACTAAGATAATTCAAGATAGGCATGACTGTGATGAAGCACTTTTAAAACATCTGATCACATTCCGGGCAACACCTAACCCCTCATCAGGAAAGTCGCCTGCTGAATTACTTCACGGACGCCAGCTTAAAATCCTACTGAGCTTGCTTCAACCTCCCGACAAGAAGATTAAAGAGGAAGATACCCGACAGAAGTCATCAGGCCAGTTCAAAGAAAATCAGTCCGTTTATATACGTAATTACGCAAAAGTCCGTCCTTGGATAAAAGGCACTATTTTACGCCGACTTGGACATATCATGTACTTTGTTCAGACGCAACGTGGTACATCGAGACGGCACCGAAACCAACTAAGAGCTCGCCATATAGAATCAAATAATAACCAAGCAACTCAACAGTTCGTCATTTCACATGCAGCACAGGCAAGTAACATCCCATTTTTTTTTAAACTCTTCTCCTGATTCTAGAAGGACAAGTACTTCACGAAACTTACCTCAACTAGCTGAGTTATCTAACCGAGAACGCAGTTTAAATCTTCTTCAGCAGCGCACTCCGGAGACTTCTCGTAGCAGTGCTTTGAATCAACACAGCCAAAATCCCCTACCACTACGGCGATCTGCTATAATTCAAGATCAAGCCAGGGTCGACCACTACTGGTTCTAATATCACATCTTTGGTGAGGAGGAAATGATACATTCATCGTGAAGATAGCAATAATTGCATACTAAGATAATTGTGAACGTAGGCTTAAGTTCGAACTCTAATACGATTGTCAAAGACATTTTACTAATAACTTGTCACTTGTATACAGTCAGCCCAGCCGCACGGAACTAGCATAGATTTGTTGTATTAGTCTAGTATTAGGAATAAACTGCGATTGAATTAACCAACAAATAATAGCGTGTATTATTTTACGGCCGCATCTAGATACAACAGTATGGGTGTGGCTTTATCCAGCGTTTTAATTAGAATGTGAAGCAAGATGGCGTCCCAATTACTTGTTTTGTTGATATCCCAAAATTCTACAAGCCAAGTAAATATTCTTGAGTTACATCATGTAGGGCCTTGATGGATGACGCTGATGGTTGATCATTCGAGTGAGATGGTTGAGACAATAATTTATTGATTAACGCAGCAACCAGAAATCTCGGGTTGTTGCAACTATCATGTAGTGGTTTCCAGGCGCTTTTATAATTTTCTTCACAAACTGTGAAATGTCTAATAAGGCCTTCTGCCTCACCAGTTAAATTA
The DNA here is from genome assembly GCA_963930735.1 of Dioctria linearis. Lineage (NCBI taxonomy): Eukaryota > Metazoa > Arthropoda > Insecta > Diptera > Asilidae > Dioctria > Dioctria linearis. Next base: position 310,459,458 of record OZ005741.1, read on the forward strand.
GCATTTAAATAGAACATTTTTTGGCAAATTGCTATAGTTTGGATGCAGATTAATTGCGAGAAAAATCATGAAATTATTTCCAACGCAAATAATCGCCGTCGAACTTCGGCAAGGTAATTTTAGGTAATTTCAGCGCATTGCCACTGGTTGCTGAGACTCCTAATGGTCGCTCCATGGTTCTATTTTGCCTAATTTGAATGAAAGCTCAGATAGACATTCATGTGTTGGTTCTTCCAAATATATCATAAACCTGTGTGGAAGGATCTTCAAGTAGCTCCCATATGCTGCGATCCTGAGTCTGACCACAGGCTTTTAATGCTGTCCATCTTCAGCTCATAATATTGTTTAGTTCGAGGAGAGCTATCTTGCTTAAGTGAGGTCAATAATCGCTGCAGGAATTTTACGTCACGTCCTTGTCTCCTCAGAACCCTTACGAATAATTGAAGTTCAGCTTGTATTGGCGGTTCCCTTAGTTTAGAACCGGTGAATTGCTTCCATGTTTACCCTTTTGGTACTGCCCCCTCAGCAGCGTGTTTGTCACTTATTACTTGTTCCGCAGTGTTATCCCTTATGATTGGTGTTTTTTTTAACAATCAGAGCAATCTTTTCAGAGAAGTTGTCGCTGTACTTTAAATAGACGTCTTCCAGTAGTTTGTATCAGTCGGAAGAGAAGTACTGATGGCCCATTAGCAGATTTTCCAGATTTCTAATCTCAGTGTCTCCTGCTTCAAACACGGTCAACGCATCTTCGAATCTTTGCAAACGTTCTTCATAGTATGGTTACGTTTTCCCTTCCAGAGGATCCTTTCTATAATTGCTCACAATTCTCTGAATCTCTTCACCGTTGATATTTTGCTGTCTGGAAAGCTCATCCATGATGCTCTATGTTCAGATTTGTATAGGAGATTTGTAAAACGATTGAAATGTGTCACAAGTGCTACGCTGTGATCACGTCGGGGTCACCAAATGGTTAGACAGCAGCCTTTTTTTGTCCTGGTATTGGCAAAGTGTTGCACCTTGACTTTATGTTGAGGGTATACGCGATGCTTGTATCCTATGATAAGCAGATCTGCTTACAAAAAAGTTGCCTGAAAAATTAAGTGGTTAGGGAATAAAAACAAACACGCGAACTCTACTGTGGCGGTTGGAATAAAAACTGATAGCTTTATTCTACTTTTACGTTATTTAAGTAATAAATTTCTTGCTAGAACAATATCAATTCAAATTACATTTGTCGCAGGTGAAAATAGTAATTTGAGGAAAATCACTTCACTCGGCGTTCTCACATTCTTGTACTTCAGACAGCGATTCTTAACAGGTGTTGATATCATATTTCGTCTGGCTGAAATTATCGTGGGAATACTGAGTGAAATGCATTTCGCGGTAATACAAAGTAAGGTAAATTATTTGAGATTATGAAGAGAATATAAAAATATGAGAAAAATATATTTACAATAATGATGACATAATTATCAACTTATACAAATGATAAATGGTCACAAATTTAAATAATCGAACATGTTGAGAAAAAAATTATTGCAGTTCCCAAAAGTACTTTTATAAATGAAAAAAAAAACAAAATGGTCATCAACCTAAATAATCAAACATGTCAAAAAAAAATTTGCAATAAGGGCTAGTTTAAAAGTTTTCAAATTACCGCTAGCAGTAATAATCTTGCGATCGGACCCATAGTTTAATGTTCAGTGCATCAGTGGAACGAAGAAAAAAGGAACGCCGGGCTATCAGCATCATCCGCTAGGCGAAGAGAAACTTGCTGCGAGTCCTCGAATACAAACAGGAGTAGCCGGAGTTATTTGTGTCAAGTGCTGAAAAGTTAAAAACAAACAAATTTTTAAATTGGAAACTTACAAGAAGAACTACTGAAAATTACAGAGAAGAAGAAACAAAAGGGAAACGAGCTGATAAAGAAATTAGAAAAGAAGAAAACTAAAGAAAGGATTATAGGGGTTTTGTCTGACATGATTTAGATCATTGCAAAAGCAGTACCATGGATGTCTCTCTTTTCAATTTTTAATTATATTAAAAATGTTGTATGTCTAGTGTGGAAGCAATTATCAATTGAGATATATCTGATTAAGAAGCATTGAAAAGAAAAATATCATTTTTCTTTAATCTACACCGAGTTTAGTGGTACCTGCGCGAGAAATCAACCGCAGTGAGCCCAATGAACTTTTGTGTGTGTTGAACTGGATTCTTATTACCCACGCCTAAGCTGAGCTAGGCTCTTGAGTACGAAAGATCACGTAACACAGTATATGAATTCTGACAGTTTCACGAAGTTTTCAATATCGTTCATGGTTGTTGGTAAGTTGTAATAATTATGTTGTGATCATTCCTTAGTTTATGTGTGTATTCAATTGTAAAGCTGGATTCAGATTGAAAATTTCAAACGACTGGCTCGCGTAGCACGCGTTGACAGGTATTATCGAGTATACACTTGTTGTATAGGTATTGTTAGATTAGCACCGCACGCGACGCTCGCGATACAAACGTCGATCGAATTTCTACTTTTCGCCGCGTACGCGTTCAATTTAACCTAACATTTGGGAGATTGTACTGCTGCCTGATTTGTTTTAGATTCTCTTTTTATTTCTGAAGGCATAAATGCAATTTGAGAAATGTTTGTTGTGTAATTTGTATAAATGTGAACTAATTTATAACAAAAAATTCAAATTAAATTTCGCGAAACTCAAATGTCAACGCGTTCAATCTGATAGCATATTTATTCCAGCTCGTCGAACGGGACGCTAGCCTCGCGTCCAAAATTCTAATCTAACTCGCCCTTAAGAAATGTCTGTTACTAAGAATTTTTTTTTAGATTTTCTTGTGTTGATTTTCGCGGGAAATTGTTTTTCTGGAAAAAATGATTTTAATGACTCATGGTCTTTCTTCTTCTTCTGTATTGATTAACATCCGATTTTATAGGCCCTGCTAAGTCCCAATATGGGTTTAATCATAAAACGGGGCAGGTGCCGGTTTTAAATGACAAGACAAAAGCAAAAAGAAGGCATTAGTAGATCATCAACCAATAGAAAAAGTCTCACGTCATTTCGACCTGAGACTTCAATTAAAAACCAAACTTACGCTAAATATTGATTACAACAATCCCACGGTGTTCCAAAAAACTAAAAACCTGAAACAGGAAACAAATTATCAGCAAATTTATAAATAAACATTCAAAAACGTAAATACCTTCCTACGAGCAACAGCTGCCATCAAAAACTTTGACAGATTCAAGATGGCAGCCAAACAGCACAAAAATTCTCATAACTACATCCACCATGACGTCACAGTGTGAATTATGTATGAAAATTCACAAAATGACGAGAGCGGTATTGTTAACGCCACCGGCGGACACAATTAACATTGTGTTTCTGCCAATAAATAGCGAGCTACTGGAAGTAGCAAATCACTCTTGTATTGATTGAGCCACAAGGCAGATCAGCAGTACTGAAGCCATATTAAGCCATATTGACTAACAAAAATATAAGGGAAGTATTGCACCCTATCTTACTAACAATCTTATTAATTATTAACAATATTTTCATTTCTAAAGTTTTCAGCATCCCACTGGGAGTTTATTTTGAACCCAGCTAAATCTACATGAGTAGACCATTAAAGCTCATTCTAACCAACTTAACCTTACATTTTGCTTGGTTAATAATCATAGCTATTTTTCTGTCATTACACATTAAGAGATAAAATCACCATTGGAGGTCCAAATAATTGGATTTTTATTTAAAACTATAGCCATTAGAGGTAGTGAATTTATTTTGAATTGGTTAGTTTGTAAGAGTATTTTGTGACACCATAAAAAACTGAATTTTGTTATTTTGAAAATTCAGCCTGTCTCGCCATTTAAAACCAGCACCTGCCCCATTTTATGGTTAAGCCCGTATTGGAACTTAACATTGGTTCTTCAAAGCCGGATAAGACAGGAAGATTTTCAAAATGACAGAGGTCGTTAGTTTGATATTGTCACTATTAGCTCTAAACGATTAAATAAAAAAAGGCGCCATAAATCACTCTAAGGAAAGTAGTGATAGCAAAGCAGGCAAGAAATACTACGCATCACACATAGAATCACTAGAAAAACTCTGGAAATCGTTCACAGATCTGTGTGTAGCAATCTGGTCCACAAAAAATGGCGCTCAAAGTGAGTATGCCAAAGGAGAATTATATGAGGAAACCGAACTCATATATATCCTTCCTACTAGTGGAATTTAAGGAATCATTCCCAGTGCTACCTCCGAATACAAACACAAATGAAACCAGAGTTCCGTCAGTACGTCTCTCAAAGCCAGAGATACGGCTTCCACCAATTCATATACCGACATTCGACGGTAATTACAAATCATGGCGGACATTCCATGATTTGTTCAATTCACTAATTCACGCAGACCTAAATATATACTAAGGTCCAAAAACTACATTACTTCAGGCTCAGCGTCACTGGCGAAGCAGAACGCTCATTGCGCCAATTTGAAGTGACAGAAACCAATTGTACCAAGGCGTGGGAATTATTACAAAAGAGATATGACAACAAACGAGTTCTAGTTAATACTCACATAGAGGCATTATTAACACAAATGTCCATTAAAACCGCCTCAGCTCACGCTATTCGCTCTCTTTTGGACCAAACAGAAGAAAGTCTATACGAGCTAAAATATTCAGAACTGCCAATTGAACTTTGGGATGCAATATTAATTTATAACCTAGTTCCACGCCTCCCATCAGAGACTCACCAACTATGGGAGCAAGAACAAGGCAACAACGCTGACATACCAGCCGATCTATCAGCATTTCTACAGACACGCTTTCGTACTCTAGAATCCATTCAAGTACGGCAAACTCAAAACTAGTCGATCAAAGTCGCCAACTAATCAACAGTTACGTCGCGACTATAGACCCACGAATTCAAACCACACACACATAGGTGCGTTTACTTTAATGAATAAGGCATATACATACGTCAAATGCAAACAAGGTCACACGCTGGTCCACTGCACATCCTTCTCCCCAATCAAGATCAAAATTTGTGCAAAAACACAACCTATGCAAAAACTGTATTGCATCAGGGCACAACCTAAATAACTGTCTTAGCCAAAAACATGCTGTGAATGTCACAACGACACAACACTCTATTACACATGAAGCAAAATTGCGCAGCAGAAAGTAGATCAAGGAAGAGCGAACCAAATCAAGGGCAAGCAGAATTGCGATCTTAATATTCCCAGCAGCAGTAATGAGTCAAGCACTACATCATTATTTACGACAAATGTAAACCGTGCATTACTATCGACAGCACTAATTCAAATTGGGGGTCCAAACGACCACAAGCATAATATGATAATATTATTAGACTCAGGCTCTCAAGTCTCATTTATCACAGAAGCCGCAAGTAGTAAAAAGAGCTACAGCAAACCTCCACAAACATTAAAGTGACTGGGTTGGGTAAAACTAGAACAGCATCTGCAAGAGCACAACCGTCATTTATTCTAAAATCCCTCCACGGAAATTTTAAAACGCATATAAATGCTCTAGTGCTCAGGAAGATAACCGACTTCATACCAGCTGACACGTTATACAGCAGCAAATTGTTTTATATGAAGCATCTGATTCTAGCAGATCCAAGTTTCTATACGCCTGACCCAATTGACGTATTGCTAGGAGCCGACGTCATAGAAAACGGGGTTATCAAGGGAGCACCAGGAGAAACCACAGCACAGCATACACAGTTGGGATGGATTTTAATGCGGAAAACAAAAACTAGTGAGAAAACGAAAAATCTCACTACGTTCACAGTACAAATTGATGAAAACAATAACCTAGATCAGCAACTGAAAAAATTCTGGGAATTAGAAAAAATTCCACGAAAAATAGCCCAACCTGACGATGAAATATGCGAAAAAATCTACACAGACACCAACCAACGTTTAAGCCAGAGATCGTATCAAGTCAAATTACCCTTCCAGGGGAAAGCCGGACCAGAACTCAGTCAAACACGCCCTATGGCTTTAAAACAATTCTTGCAGCTTGAAAAACGACTGGAAAAGCAACCAGAGATGGCTGCACAATACAAGGCATGCATTCAAGAAAATCAAAAGTTGGGACACAGGCAGAAATCCCGCAAACCAACTGGCAGCAGAACGGAGCGAAATCGGATCGAAGCCGATCCAATATTACTATCTGCCACACCTTACGATCACAAAAGAGAGTTCTATTACCAAGACAAGAGTAATATTCAATGCTTCTGCACGATCAACCAATGGCCAGTCATTATATGAGCAGATGTTAGTAGGCCCAACAATCCAACGAACTCTGTGGACCAGAATCTTACAATGGCGTCAGTACAAGTATGTACTGACCTACTAACTGGTGCCCATGACATCCATACAGGCTTGTCACTTCGACAAGAACTAACTAACACCCTCATCAAGGGAGGATTTCACCTCTGAAAATGGACATCTAACTGTTCCGAATTGCTAACTAATATACCAATAAAATACCAAGAGATTAACACTACGCTAAATTTATCAGAAAAGAACACAATAAAGACTCTCGGACTTCAATGGAATTCATCAACTGATGAATTAAGCTTCACCATTAAGCCAACACCATGGATGGTGTTGTTCTCGCAGTAGGTAGATTTCCCATGATTTGATTTGTAAACTTCGGCTTTGTTCGGAAGCAAGCGTCGGATTATATTTCTAGCATTCAGTAGCCAGTACCGGTTTCTTAATGTATTGAGGACAAGTTGTGTTCCTCCATGTAGAGTGTATGAATGAGCGTAAGTGATGATTAATTTAGACACGTGATGATTGTTTGGTAAAATCATCGGATATTTTTGGTCGTAGGTTAGTGTGGCGTTTTCGAGTCTGCCACCAACTCTCATGGTTTGGTTTGTGTCTAAAAATAGATTCAAACTTAATATCCGACTTTTGCTTGAAATTGGTTTTTGCCTCTATAGGCATTCGTATTCGTCTGGATATGCCTGTCTCTGCATTAATATGATGATTCTAGCTTCTGCTTCGTGTAGTTCAGTCGATGTTAAAAAGCTATTCTTTTGTTTTGCTAATGATGTTTGGCAATTGATATAAAATCTTCTGCAAAATGCGATTATACGTATTAGTTTGCTAAATGACGAATATTTTTCCAGCCATTCAGTATGGTTAGTAGTGCAAATCAAAACTTTTACTTTTCGTCGCTCAAGTTCACAGGACTTGTCCCTGACATGTTATTGTGGCCAGCGATCATCATGCTGTCTCAACCATGATGGACCATTCCACCAAAGGTTATGATTACGTAATTCGGCGGGATATAATCCTCGAGTAGCGCCCCATACACAAATTGTCCAAATTACCTCTGACAGAAGACCAAAATGCATCAACCCGATAAATCCACAGGATGAATCCACACGCTGCAGCACACAGTAAAAAGACAATAGCTGGCCTTATGTCTAGACATAATTTGCTCCACCGTCATAAATACCAGGAATAATTATGGGCCCGTCTAAAGAAATTATGATTATTTCCTAAAACCGACAAATCTACAAGCAACGTAAGTAATAAAAACAAACACGGTCAAACTAAAGAGTGTGGGCCTCAAACACATAAAAACTTAATTGCAGCAAATCGTCAGCAATGCAGCTCCAATCAAACGCAACTTCACTTGCGAATAAATCCGCCAAAATCTTTTACAAATCACAAGGAAGGACAAAGCGACCCAGAACTTTGCGCATCTTCTCCCAATTACAATTGTTTACTTTTTTTTCTTCCCAGTAGTTATTTTATCATTTATTTTTATTTATATTTTCCCTTTTTTTTCTATTTTGAATATATTATTTTTGTACTGTAAGTTTTTTCATTTTGCATCATTTTTTTTCTTTTCATTTTTAGTTTTGTTTTTATTTCTCTTTCCTAACCAATAAAAGGAAAATAAATGCTTGGCCAAATTTGGACGATGGTTTATTGACAGATGACGTCCCCGAGCTGGAAGTTCCCATAAAAAACAAACTTAGGGCCACAGACTTCCCCAGACGTCCAAACCCATCTATACCTCCATTTGAGGCGCTCCCAGTCTCATCCAAAACAAAGGACCTGGCTGACGCAATCACCCAAAGAAAATTTACTCGGGCAGCTAGGCCCCCTACGGCGACCAGGAGGCTTGCAATTGAGTCAGCTTCGACGGATCCCATAACGATGCTGTCCAGCGTATCATTCAAAAGGCCAGTAGCGCCGCCAAAGGAAACGCCGCACGACGCGTTAAATAAGAGGCCAGCTTTGACGGCTTCATCAGCAACGCTGCACGATGCGTTAAACAAGATGCCAGCTTCGATGGATTCATCAGCAATGCCACGCGAAAGTCTGACAAAAGACCAGTTTTGATGGCTCCAAGGCACCAACCAGCTCGCCTATCAACGTCATCCCATGAGTCAACAAAACTACCACTTCCAGCAGTTACAAATCAGCGCCTGGCCTCACCAATAAAAAAAAATCAAGGAATCCTCCAGCCAATTGAATGATCGATCCCCAGCTATGGAAACAGATCCGAACCCAAAACATTCCATAGGCACGGGTTATGGAAGCAAAGAAATGTTACCATATTCCTACAGAGGACAGCGAATCCCCGCGTTTTCACAAACTAAGTATACGGGCAAAATTAGAGTAAGGCTACAAATAAAGAGAACACGTAAGTTTGCACAGATTAATTTATTTTTTCTAACAACAGACATACATGATTCCTCCTTTTTCGAGAAGCGGGAGGGTGTTCCGTCGCGGAACAATCATTAAAAATTAAAGCCCCACTTAAGCGGAGGTTCGAGTCTGAGCTTTCCTGGCTTGACCCATTAGGTATAAAGACAGAAAGTATTTTTAATTAATTAATTCCAACTTTAAAATATTTTGACTTGTTCACACTTCTTTCACAGTATTCTCTATTAAGTCAGCTATTTTGAATTTAGCTATTGATTTATATTAGTTTTTATTCAGAATACTACAATGGTTAAAAGAAACACATTTTTAAAGAAATATTCTCACTTTTAAATGCTAGACTTTTATTTATAGATTATTAGAACCGTGAATTATGAATATTTTCAGTTAGTTCGTTCCTTTGAGGTAGTATTAATAGTTTTAGTTTTAATATAGTTGTTACCAGCTCAGAGGCCGAGACCGAAGACTCATTGCTTTTGATAAAACTGTGTTATTAAACATTAAAAAAAGAAGTTTTTATGTATTATTTAAATAGATAAGTTTTATGTATTATTAAAAATATTTTATAATATATGTACAAATCGTTTTAATTAAAAATAGCCCATATTAAGCAATTGCTTCTTGAAACTTTTAACTGCGCTATTAAAAATATGACATTTGACTGCATGACACTTCAATCAGCTGATATCGAAATTAAATTTATTTAAGAGTGGGTGAGGCCTCACTTAAAATTAAATTAAAATTAAATTTTCATTAAATCGAATCGGTAAGTGTGGTTGGTGAATAGCTTTAATTGAATTTTTTTTTAATTTTGCTTGGTGAATATGTCCCTAAATCTGGTGAAAACTAGACATTTGAGTAAATTAATGTCCCTTGCAACAACTGTCAAAGTTTAAAACTTACATGTAATTTTCCTTTAAATTGTTCGCCGTAAAGATTTTTGTCATAGTTAAAGTACTCTATGTCTCTATTGCAATGGTAGTTTTAAATTTCAATTTCCACCACTTGAAATTTAAAACTACCATTGCAATAGAGACATAGAGTACTTTAACTATGACAAAAATCTTTACGGCGAACAATTTAAAGGAAAATTACATGTAAGTTTTAAACTTTGACAGTTGTTGCAAGGGACATTAATTTACTCAAATGTCTAGTTTTCACCAGATTTAGGGACATATTCACCAAGCAAAATTAAAAAAAAATTCAATTAAAGCTATTCACCAACCACACTTACCGATTCGATTTAATGAAAATTTAATTTTAATTTAATTTTAAGTGAGGCCTCACCCACTCTTAAATAAATTTAATTTCGATATCAGCTGATTGAAGTGTCATGCAGTCAAATGTCATATTTTTAATAGCGCAGTTAAAAGTTTCAAGAAGCAATTGCTTAATATGGGCTATTTTTAATTAAAACGATTTGTACATATATTATAAAATATTTTTAATAATACATAAAACTTATCTATTTAAATAATACATAAAAACTTCTTTTTTTAATGTTTAATAACACAGTTTTATCAAAAGCAATGAGTCTTCGGTCTCGGCCTCTGAGCTGGTAACAACTATATTAAAACTAAAACTATTAATACTACCTCAAAGGAACGAACTAACTGAAAATATTCATAATTCACGGTTCTAATAATCTATAAATAAAAGTCTAGCATTTAAAAGTGAGAATATTTCTTTAAAAATGTGTTTCTTTTAACCATTGTAGTATTCTGAATAAAAACTAATATAAATCAATAGCTAAATTCAAAATAGCTGACTTAATAGAGAATACTGTGAAAGAAGTGTGAACAAGTCAAAATATTTTAAAGTTGGAATTAATTAATTAAAAATACTTTCTGTCTTTATATCTAATGGGTCAAGCCAGGAAAGCTCAGACTCGAACCTCCGCTTAAGTGGGGCTTTAATTTTTAATGATTGTTCCGCGACGGAACACCCTCCCGCTTCTCGAAAAAGGAGGAATCATGTATGTCTGTTGTTAGAAAAAATAAATTAATCTGTGCAAACTTACGTGTTCTCTTTATTTGTAGCCTTACTCTAATTTTGCCCGTATACTTAGTTTGTGAAAACGCGGGGATTCGCTGTCCTCTGTAGGAATATGGTAACATTTCTTTGCTTCCATAACCCGTGCCTATGGAATGTTTTGGGTTCGGATCTGTTTCCATAGCTGGGGATCGATCATTCAATTGGCTGGAGGATTCCTTGATTTTTTTTTATTGGTGAGGCCAGGCGCTGATTTGTAACTGCTGGAAGTGGTAGTTTTGTTGACTCATGGGATGACGTTGATAGGCGAGCTGGTTGGTGCCTTGGAGCCATCAAAACTGGTCTTTTGTCAGACTTTCGCGTGGCATTGCTGATGAATCCATCGAAGCTGGCATCTTGTTTAACGCATCGTGCAGCGTTGCTGATGAAGCCGTCAAAGCTGGCCTCTTATTTAACGCGTCGTGCGGCGTTTCCTTTGGCGGCGCTACTGGCCTTTTGAATGATACGCTGGACAGCATCGTTATGGGATCCGTCGAAGCTGACTCAATTGCAAGCCTCCTGGTCGCCGTAGGGGGCCTAGCTGCCCGAGTAAATTTTCTTTGGGTGATTGCGTCAGCCAGGTCCTTTGTTTTGGATGAGACTGGGAGCGCCTCAAATGGAGGTATAGATGGGTTTGGACGTCTGGGGAAGTCTGTGGCCCTAAGTTTGTTTTTTATGGGAACTTCCAGCTCGGGGACGTCATCTGTCAATAAACCATCGTCCAAATTTGGCCAAGCATTTATTTTCCTTTTATTGGTTAGGAAAGAGAAATAAAAACAAAACTAAAAATGAAAAGAAAAAAAATGATGCAAAATGAAAAAACTTACAGTACAAAAATAATATATTCAAAATAGAAAAAAAAGGGAAAATATAAATAAAAATAAATGATAAAATAACTACTGGGAAGAAAAAAAAGTAAACAATTGTAATTGGGAGAAGATGCGCAAAGTTCTGGGTCGCTTTGTCCTTCCTTGTGATTTGTAAAAGATTTTGGCGGATTTATTCGCAAGTGAAGTTGCGTTTGATTGGAGCTGCATTGCTGACGATTTGCTGCAATTAAGTTTTTATGTGTTTGAGGCCCACACTCTTTAGTTTGACCGTGTTTGTTTTTATTACTTACGTTGCTTGTAGATTTGTCGGTTTTAGGAAATAATCATAATTTCTTTAGACGGGCCCATAATTATTCCTGGTATTTATGACGGTGGAGCAAATTATGTCTAGACATAAGGCCAGCTATTGTCTTTTTACTGTGTGCTGCAGCGTGTGGATTCATCCTGTGGATTTATCGGGTTGATGCATTTTGGTCTTCTGTCAGAGGTAATTTGGACAATTTGTGTATGGGGCGCTACTCGAGGATTATATCCCGCCGAATTACGTAATCATAACCTTTGGTGGAATGGTCCATCATGGTTGAGACAGCATGATGATCGCTGGCCACAATAACATGTCAGGGACAAGTCCTGTGAACTTGAGCGACGAAAAGTAAAAGTTTTGATTTGCACTACTAACCATACTGAATGGCTGGAAAAATATTCGTCATTTAGCAAACTAATACGTATAATCGCATTTTGCAGAAGATTTTATATCAATTGCCAAACATCATTAGCAAAACAAAAGAATAGCTTTTTAACATCGACTGAACTACACGAAGCAGAAGCTAGAATCATCATATTAATGCAGAGACAGGCATATCCAGACGAATACGAATGCCTATAGAGGCAAAAACCAATTTCAAGCAAAAGTCGGATATTAAGTTTGAATCTATTTTTAGACACAAACCAAACCATGAGAGTTGGTGGCAGACTCGAAAACGCCACACTAACCTACGACCAAAAATATCCGATGATTTTACCAAACAATCATCACGTGTCTAAATTAATCATCACTTACGCTCATTCATACACTCTACATGGAGGAACACAACTTGTCCTCAATACATTAAGAAACCGGTACTGGCTACTGAATGCTAGAAATATAATCCGACGCTTGCTTCCGAACAAAGCCGAAGTTTACAAATCAAATCATGGGAAATCTACCTACTGCGAGAACAACACCATCCATGGTGTTGGCTTAATGGTGAAGCTTAATTCATCAGTTGATGAATTCCATTGAAGTCCGAGAGTCTTTATTGTGTTCTTTTCTGATAAATTTAGCGTAGTGTTAATCTCTTGGTATTTTATTGGTATATTAGTTAGCAATTCGGAACAGTTAGATGTCCATTTTCAGAGGTGAAATCCTCCCTTGATGAGGGTGTTAGTTAGTTCTTGTCGAAGTGACAAGCCTGTATGGATGTCATGGGCACCAGTTAGTAGGTCAGTACATACTTGTACTGACGCCATTGTAAGATTCTGGTCCACAGAGTTCGTTGGATTGTTGGGCCTACTAACATCTGCTCATATAATGACTGGCCATTGGTTGATCGTGCAGAAGCATTGAATATTACTCTTGTCTTGGTAATAGAACTCTCTTTTGTGATCGTAAGGTGTGGCAGATAGTAATATTGGATCGGCTTCGATCCGATTTCGCTCCGTTCTGCTGCCAGTTGGTTTGCGGGATTTCTGCCTGTGTCCCAACTTTTGATTTTCTTGAATGCATGCCTTGTATTGTGCAGCCATCTCTGGTTGCTTTTCCAGTCGTTTTTCAAGCTGCAAGAATTGTTTTAAAGCCATAGGGCGTGTTTGACTGAGTTCTGGTCCGGCTTTCCCCTGGAAGGGTAATTTGACTTGATACGATCTCTGGCTTAAACGTTGGTTGGTGTCTGTGTAGATTTTTTCGCATATTTCATCGTCAGGTTGGGCTATTTTTCGTGGAATTTTTTCTAATTCCCAGAATTTTTTCAGTTGCTGATCTAGGTTATTGTTTTCATCAATTTGTACTGTGAACGTAGTGAGATTTTTCGTTTTCTCACTAGTTTTTGTTTTCCGCATTAAAATCCATCCCAACTGTGTATGCTGTGCTGTGGTTTCTCCTGGTGCTCCCTTGATAACCCCGTTTTCTATGACGTCGGCTCCTAGCAATACGTCAATTGGGTCAGGCGTATAGAAACTTGGATCTGCTAGAATCAGATGCTTCATATAAAACAATTTGCTGCTGTATAACGTGTCAGCTGGTATGAAGTCGGTTATCTTCCTGAGCACTAGAGCATTTATATGCGTTTTAAAATTTCCGTGGAGGGATTTTAGAATAAATGACGGTTGTGCTCTTGCAGATGCTGTTCTAGTTTTACCCAACCCAGTCACTTTAATGTTTGTGGAGGTTTGCTGTAGCTCTTTTTACTACTTGCGGCTTCTGTGATAAATGAGACTTGAGAGCCTGAGTCTAATAATATTATCATATTATGCTTGTGGTCGTTTGGACCCCCAATTTGAATTAGTGCTGTCGATAGTAATGCACGGTTTACATTTGTCGTAAATAATGATGTAGTGCTTGACTCATTACTGCTGCTGGGAATATTAAGATCGCAATTCTGCTTGCCCTTGATTTGGTTCGCTCTTCCTTGATCTACTTTCTGCTGCGCAATTTTGCTTCATGTGTAATAGAGTGTTGTGTCGTTGTGACATTCACAGCATGTTTTTGGCTAAGACAGTTATTTAGGTTGTGCCCTGATGCAATACAGTTTTTGCATAGGTTGTGTTTTTGCACAAATTTTGATCTTGATTGGGGAGAAGGATGTGCAGTGGACCAGCGTGTGACCTTGTTTGCATTTGACGTATGTATATGCCTTATTCATTAAAGTAAACGCACCTATGTGTGTGTGGTTTGAATTCGTGGGTCTATAGTCGCGACGTAACTGTTGATTAGTTGGCGACTTTGATCGACTAGTTTTGAGTTTGCCGTACTTGAATGGATTCTAGAGTACGAAAGCGTGTCTGTAGAAATGCTGATAGATCGGCTGGTATGTCAGCGTTGTTGCCTTGTTCTTGCTCCCATAGTTGGTGAGTCTCTGATGGGAGGCGTGGAACTAGGTTATAAATTAATATTGCATCCCAAAGTTCAATTGGCAGTTCTGAATATTTTAGCTCGTATAGACTTTCTTCTGTTTGGTCCAAAAGAGAGCGAATAGCGTGAGCTGAGGCGGTTTTAATGGGTATTTGTGTTAATAATGCCTCTATGTGAGTATTAACTAGAACTCGTTTGTTGTCATATCTCTTTTGTAATAATTCCCACGCCTTGGTACAATTGGTTTCTGTCACTTCAAATTGGCGCAATGAGCGTTCTGCTTCGCCAGTGACGCTGAGCCTGAAGTAATGTAGTTTTTGGACCTTAGTATATATTTAGGTCTGCGTGAATTAGTGAATTGAACAAATCATGGAATGTCCGCCATGATTTGTAATTACCGTCGAATGTCGGTATATGAATTGGTGGAAGCCGTATCTCTGGCTTTGAGAGACGTACTGACGGAACTCTGGTTTCATTTGTGTTTGTATTCGGAGGTAGCACTGGGAATGATTCCTTAAATTCCACTAGTAGGAAGGATATATATGAGTTCGGTTTCCTCATATAATTCTCCTTTGGCATACTCACTTTGAGCGCCATTTTTTGTGGACCAGATTGCTACACACAGATCTGTGAACGATTTCCAGAGTTTTTCTAGTGATTCTATGTGTGATGCGTAGTATTTCTTGCCTGCTTTGCTATCACTACTTTCCTTAGAGTGATTTATGGCGCCTTTTTTTATTTAATCGTTTAGAGCTAATAGTGACAATATCAAACTGACGACCTCTGTCATTTTGAAAATCTTCCTGTCTTATCCGGCTTTGAAGAACCAATGTTAAGTTCCAATACGGGCTTAACCATAAAATGGGGCAGGTGCTGGTTTTAAATGGCGAGACAGACTGAATTTTCAAAATAACAAAATTCAGTTTTTTATGGTGTCACAAAATACTCTTACAAACTAACCAATTCAAAATAAATTCACTACCTCTAATGGCTATAGTTTTAAATAAAAATCCAATTATTTGGACCTCCAATGGTGATTTTATCTCTTAATGTGTAATGACAGAAAAATAGCTATGATTATTAACCAAGCAAAATGTAAGGTTAAGTTGGTTAGAATGAGCTTTAATGGTCTACTCATGTAGATTTAGCTGGGTTCAAAATAAACTCCCAGTGGGATGCTGAAAACTTTAGAAATGAAAATATTGTTAATAATTAATAAGATTGTTAGTAAGATAGGGTGCAATACTTCCCTTATATTTTTGTTAGTCAATATGGCTTAATATGGCTTCAGTACTGCTGATCTGCCTTGTGGCTCAATCAATACAAGAGTGATTTGCTACTTCCAGTAGCTCGCTATTTATTGGCAGAAACACAATGTTAATTGTGTCCGCCGGTGGCGTTAACAATACCGCTCTCGTCATTTTTGAATTTTCATACATAATTCACACTGTGACGTCATGGTGGATGTAGTTATGAGAATTTTTGTGCTGTTTGGCTGCCATCTTGAATCTGTCAAAGTTTTTGATGGCAGCTGTTGCTCGTAGGAAGGTATTTACGTTTTTGAATGTTTATTTATAAATTTGCTGATAATTTGTTTCCTGTTTCAGGTTTTTAGTTTTTTGGAACACCGTGGGATTGTTGTAATCAATATTTGGCGTAAGTTTGGTTTTTAATTGAAGTCTCAGGTCGAAATGACGTGAGACTTTTTCTATTGGTTGATGATCTACTAATGCCTTCTTTTTGCTTTTGTCTTGTCATTTAAAACCGGCACCTGCCCCGTTTTATGATTAAACCCATATTGGGACATAGCAGGGGCCTATAAAATCGGATGTTAATCAATACAGAAGAAGAAGAAAGACCATGAGTCATTAAAATCATTTTTTCCAGAAAAACAATTTCCCGCGAAAATCAACACAAGAAAATCTAAAAAAAAATTCTTAGTAACAGACATTTCTTAAGGGCGAGTTAGATTAGAATTTTGGACGCGAGGCTAGCGTCCCGTTCGACGAGCTGGAATAAATATGCTATCAGATTGAACGCGTTGACATTTGAGTTTCGCGAAATTTAATTTGAATTTTTTGTTATAAATTAGTTCACATTTATACAAATTACACAACAAACATTTCTCAAATTGCATTTATGCCTTCAGAAATAAAAAGAGAAT